>JBBFKN010000017.1:14331206-14931206 GCA_039654755.1 Calcarius lapponicus
CTCCTCTTCCTCCTCTTCCCCTTTTTTCAGGGAGATAAAAATCTGTATCTCCATCAGCCCCAAAATGCTGGCACAACTTTTTAAATCCCGGATCAACCTCTTGAGAACGAGGTGGGTTTGTCAGAGGGATCAGAAAATCCAGTTCTTCCTCCTGCTCCTCCTCTTCCCCCTTTTGTTTTAGGGAGTTAAAAACCAGCAGCATCCATCAGCCCCAAAATGCTGCCACAACTTTTTTAGTCCTGGATCAATGTCTCGAGAACGAGGTGGGCTGGTCAGCAGGATCAGAAAAGCCAATTCTTCCTCCTCCTCTTCCTCCTCTTTCCCCTCTTTTTAGGGAGCTAAAAATCAGCAGCATTCCAAGTCCATCGGCCCCTAAATGACTTGGCATTGGCACGACTTTTTTATTCCCAGACTTTTTGAGTCCTGGATCAACCTCTCGAGAATGAGGTGGGTTTGTCAGCAGGATCAAAAAATCCAATTCTTCCTCCTGCTTCTTC
The DNA here is from genome assembly GCA_039654755.1 of Calcarius lapponicus. Taxonomy (NCBI): domain Eukaryota; kingdom Metazoa; phylum Chordata; class Aves; order Passeriformes; family Fringillidae; genus Calcarius; species Calcarius lapponicus. The sequence goes on from JBBFKN010000017.1 coordinate 14,331,704, forward strand.
TCTCCCCACTCTCTTTAGGGAGCTGAAAACCTGCAAAATGCTGGCATGACTTTTTAAATCCCGGATCAACCTCTTGAGAATGAGGTGGGTTTGTCAGCGGGATCAGAAATTCCAATTCTTCCTCCTGCTCCTCCTCTTCTCCTTTTTTTTAGGGAGCTAAGAACCTGGAGCATCCATCAGCCCCAAAATGCTGCCATGACTTTTTTATTCCCAGACTTTTTAAATCCTGGATCAACCTCTCGAGAACGAGGTGGGTTTGTCAGCAGGGTCAGAAAATCCAGCTCTTCCTCCTCTTCCTCCTCTCCCCGCTCTTTTTAGGGAGCTAAAAGTCTGCAGAATCCATCAGCCCCAAAATGCTGCCACGACTTTTTTAGTCCCGGACTTCTTTAGTCCAGACTTTTTTTAGTCCAGACTTTTTTAGTCCGGACCAAGGTCTCTAGAACGAGGTGGGTTTCTCGCCTTGCAGCAGCGGGCTGGGACAAAACTTTGAGGGGAAGATCAGATCCCTTCCCTCTCTGCTCGCTCCCGCACGGGGCAGAGAGAGCGGAGCCGCCTCCCTGAGCCCGCCCCGCGTTTTCACCGCCCCGCACTCGGCCTGACAGGGGCTGGGATTTGCAGCCAAAGGGAGGAGAAATGGAACAGAGGCGACACAGCTGAGCTCGCCCGTCCAGCTCCGACCCCCCTTTGGCAATTCACACTCAAATGTGAGCTCCAATCCCCCCTTTGCCGATTCCCACTCAAATGTGAGCTCCAACCCCCCCTTTGCCGATTCACACTCAAATGTGAGCTCCAATCCCCCCTTTGGCGATTCACACTCAAATGTGAGCTCCAACCCCCCCTTTGCCGATTCACACTCGAGGCTGCTCCAGTTCCTGACACCCAAATGGGGGAAGGAAAGAGCTCAGCATCCTCAAAGCCAAGGGATGAACGGGGGAGCCTAATTGTGGATGGGAGGGAGAGAATTGGGGCGGGGTGAGCACACAGGGACAGCTCCGGAGGGGTCACTCACAGGGACAGCTCTGGAGGGGTCACTCACCCTGGGATCACTCACTTTGGGGGTCCGGAGGGGTCACTCACATTGGGGTCACTCACAGGGACAGCTCTGGAGGGGTCGCTCACCTGGCAGGACCGGATAGGTCACTCACTCACCTGGGAGCTCTGGAGGGGTCTCTCACCCTGGGGCTCCGGAGGGGGTCACTCACCCTGGGGTCACTCACAGGGACAGCTCTAGAAGGGTTGCTTGCCTTGGAGTCACTCACAGGGACAGTTCTGGAAGGGTCACTCAGATTGGGGTCCACTCACCCTGGGGCTCTGGAGGGGTCACTCACATTGGGGTCACTCATCCTGGGAGCTCCAGAGAGGGTCACTCACTCACCTGGGAGCTCTGGAGGGGTCGCTCACCCTGGGGCTCTGGAGGGGTCACTCACTTTGGGGGTCCGGAGGGGTCACTCACCTTGGGGTCACTCACAGGGACAGTTCTGGAGGGGTCTCTCACCTTGGGGTCCACTCACCTGGGGCTCTGGAGGGGTCGCTCACCCTGGGGTCACTCACAGGGACAGCTCTGGAGGGGTCTCTCAACCCGGGATCACTCACTTTGGGGGTCCGGAGGGGTCTCTCACCCTGGGGTCTCTCACCCTGGGGTCTCTCACGGAGACAGCTCTGGAGGGGTCTCTCACCCTGGGGTCTCTCACCCTGGGGTCTCTCACGGAGACAGCTCTGGAGGGGTCTCTCACCCTGGGGTCACTCACCCTGGGGTCTCTCACCCTGGGGCTCTGGAGGGGTCCCTCACCCTGGGGTCACTCACAGGGACAGCTCCGGAGGGGTCTCTCCCCCCGGGGCTCCGGAGGGGTCGCTCACTCACCTTGCAGCTGTGCCGACAGCGCTTCCTGCTGCTGTTTGTATTTCTGCGCCAGCGCCTCGGCGCCGCGCACCCGCTGCTGGAGGTGGCTGTAGAGGAGCCCGGCGGAGGCCAGGCAGGCCAGGGCGAGCAGGCAGAGCGCGCTCTGCAGCAGCCCCTTCTGCCGCCGGGAGCACATCGCGCTGCCCATGGCGGGCACGGCGCCGCTAAACCATCGGGGCGCTCCGGCCCGGCGCCTCCGCTCCCCGCCGATCCCCGCGGAAGGTGCGGGCTCGGCTCCGCTCCCCGCCGGGCCTGGGGGGGCTCCAGCCGGGCTCTACTCCCCGCCGTCCCTCGGGACATCCGTGTCCGAGCGGAGCCCGAGCATCCTCGGGGGGCGCGGGCAGCGGGCGGAGGGCAGCGAGCGGCGGCGGCGGCAGGAGGAGGAGGAGGAAGAGGAGGAGGAGGAGGAGGAAAACTTTTGCTTCCCATGTGCTGCGGCGGAGCGGGGGGGGGGACGGGAAGGGGGTACCGCCGCCTTTGGCTCTTCCCACCGGAAAAAATAACCCGGCGAGAGGAGGAGAAGCCTTGGGCCCCCTCCCCGCCGGCGGAGCCCGGAGGAAGCGGCGGCGGCGGGGCCGGGAGAGCGGCCAGGAACGCAGGAACGCGGCGGCGGCGGCATCCGGGCTGCGGCGGCGTCCGGGAGGGGCTGCGGGGACACCGGGGGACAGCAGAGGGACGAGATGGGGGGGCTGGGAGCCGGCATCGCCCCGAGACCCCCGGCCGCGGGTCCCGTCCCCGCTCCGGCGCCTGCGGCTAACGGGACACGGGGAGGGATGGAGCGGCGGAGCATCCTCGCACCAGCTCCATCCTCGCACCAGCTCCATCCTCACACCAGCTCCATCCTCACACCAGCTCCATCCTCGCACCGGCTCCATCCTCGCACCAGCTCCATCCTCGCACCAGCTCCATCCTCACACCAGCTCCATCCTCACACCAGCTCCATCCTCGCACCAGCTCCATCCTCACAGCAGCTCCATCCTGACAGCAGCTCCATCCTCGCACCAGCTCCATCCTCACACCAGCTCCATCCTCGCACCAGCTCCATCCTCACACCAGCTCCATCCTCACACCAGCATCCTCACAGCAGCTCCATCCTCGCACCAGCTCCATCCTCACACCAGTATCCTCACACCAGCATCGTCGCACCAGCTCCATCCTTGCACCAGCATCCTCACACCAGCTCCATCCTCACACCAGCTCCATCCTCACACCAGCATCCTCACAGCAGCTCCATCCTCACACCAGCTCCATCCTCACACCAGCTCCATCCTCGCACCAGCTCCATCCTCGCACCAGCTCCATCCTCGCACCAGCTCCATCCTCGCACCAGCATCCTCACAGCAGCTCCATCCTCGCACCAGCTCCATCCTCGCACCAGCTCCATCCTCACACCAGCTCCATCCTCACACCAGCTCCATCCTCACCAGCTCCATCCTCACACCAGCTCCATCCTCGCACCGGCTCCATCCTCGCACCAGCTCCATCCTCGCACCAGCTCCATCCTCACAGCAGCTCCATCCTCACACCAGTTCCATCCTCACACCAGCTCCATCCTCACACCAGCTCCATCCTCACACCAGCATCCTCACACAGCCGAAAGCTGCGGGTTCTCCTCGGGAAAACAGGAGCTGATGAAGGCAGGAAGGGAAAGCTGAGTTTGGTTTTTTGTCAATGGTTTGGGTTGGAAGGGAACCTAAAGCCATGGGCAGGGACAGCTTCCACTGGCCCAGGGTGCTCCAAGCCCCGTCCAGCCCAGCCTTGGACAATTCCGAGGTGCTCTGGAAATGTGGGCTCCTCTCTTCTGGCAGAGCCCAGCTGGTTTTACCCAGGTGTGGGATGTTCATGGTTCTACCAGGTGTGTGATGCTCATGGTTGTACCCAGGTGTGTGATGGTTTTACCAGGTGTGTGATGCTCCTGGTTTTTCCCAGGTGTGTGATGCACATGGCGTTTCCCAGGTGTGGGATGGTTTTACCAGGTGTGGGATGGTTCTACCAGGTGTGTGATGCTCATGGTTGTACCCAGGTGTGTGATGATTTTCCCAGGTGTGTGATGCACATGGCGTTTCCCAGGTGTGGGATGGTTTTACCAGGTGTGTGATGGTTTTACCAGGTGTGTGATGCTCATGGTTTTTCCCAGGTGTGTGATGCACATGGCGTTTCCCAGGTGTGGGATGGTTCTACCAGGTGTGTGATGCACAAGGCGACCTTTAAATGTCCCTTCCAACCCCAAACCATTCCACGATTTTGTGCCTCGTGGGACAGACCAAGCTCCCGGAGCCCTTGCCCGGGTTCTAAGCTCAGCTCTAAGACCCCAGGTTTGTAATGAACCTCTGACTGTGAGCTTGGCTCATCTCTTATCTGAGCTCACAAGGATATTTCTCCCGGAATTCTGCCAAGCTCCCTCTCTCAGGCACCTGGGGAACAAGCAACAATCACAGCAGCTCTCCAGCAGCAATCCCCCTCCAAGAGTCGTGCGTGGTGGTTTCATAAATGTTAATCAAATGAGCTTCAGAGCTCTGCTGGGAATTGGCTGAGTGGCACTTCTGTCACCCCCACTTGTCATTGGGAAAACCGAGGCACAGTGTTCCTGTAAGGTTATGATTTATCCACAATAACTTTTTTTATGGTAGGATTTATTTTTCCCCCTCCTCCCCAAGCATTTTAAGTGGATTTGGTGGATTTGTTGGGTGAGACTCAGCCTGCTGGAAATACAGCTTCCACTGATCATTACAGGCTTTCCTTAATGAATTAATTGATTGCTGCAGCTCCTTCTGGACACCAGAGCAGCGCTGATGGGATGTTCCACGGCACCGTTTGTCTGCCGTGGATTGAGTGTGCAGGAGCAGGGATAACCTCATTCCTGTTCCCAGATATTCAGTGCAGGACTCTCCACTGGACCAGATTTGCTGCCCAACTGTGTCTTTGCAGCAATGCCCAGCCCTGGGGCTTGCTGAATGCTGCAGCATCTCTTCAGGCTGTTTGTCAGCAGCTGGAATGTTCTGTCTGCACCCTGAGGACTGAGCAGGCAGCCCATGGGATGAGGGGTTTCAGTCTCAATTTGGCCTCTATTCAGCACATTCTTTTTTTTTATTATTATTTTTCCCTCCTGCACTCATTAATTACTTCCTCATGTGCTGATTCCTGCCTGAGAAACACTGGGAGTTTTTGAGCTTTTTGACAGAGAGGAGTCTGGAAAAGGTTAAAACCTAGATCAGGGAATGTTTATCTGAGAAAGACTGGATTGACAGAATGTCTGTGAGCAGGCACTTTGCTTTTGTAACAAATAACTTTCCCCCTCCTTCCTCATGTGCTGATTCCTGCCTGAGAAACACTGGGAGGTTTTGAGCTTTTTGACAGAGAGGAGTCTGGAAAAGGTTAAAATCTAGATGAGGGGATGTTGATCTGAGAACGATTTGGAAAAGGTTAAAATCTAGATGAGGGGATGTTGATCTGAGAACGATTTGGAAAAGGTTAAAATCTAGATGAGGGGATGCTGATCTGAGAAAGATTTGGAAAAGGTTAAAATCTAGATCAGGGAATGTTTATCTGAGAAAGATTTGGAAAAGGTTAAAATCTAGATGAGGGGATGCTGATCTGAAAAAGATTTGGAAAAGGTTAAAATCTAGATGAGGGGATGCTGATCTGAGAAAGACTGGATTGACAGAATGTCTGTGAGCAGGCACTTTGCTTTTGTGACAAATAACAATTTGTACAAGAATCCGTATTTCTGCACCAGATTTAAGGCCAATGAAAGCAACAGGCTTCAATGCTTGTGTTTTTACCAATATTTAAGTGATTTAGAGGATTCTTCCTCATACAAATCCCCAAACACCCCACATCTCTGAAGTCTGCACGAGTATTTTTAGGAAGATACAGAGGAGGAGAAACCCCTGAGGTGACAAATTGACCAGAGGTGACATCTCCCTGGAAACCCAACTCCAAATGCTTTGTGCCTCAGGGATTATCTGATTGTCTCCTTTTGCTCCCTCTAATCCCGGCGGTGATCACATCTGATGACAGCTTTAGAACAATAATCTGAGCAGAACAAGCAATTCCCATGGGAAAGCTCGGGGTGGGCGTGCTTGTACAGAAAATGCCACTTTCCCCCCTGCAGAACAAACTGTGAGTATTAACCATCTGTGCAAGCTCCAGCTTTGGGATTCCATCGCAGGATTTACTCAGCTGTGGGAGTGTTTTCAGCCAGGTTATGTAAATTCTGTCAAGGAACCAAGCGGCTGAGCGAGAGATGGGTGGGAGGAATGTGCTGGGAGGATTGTTTAGGGGTTGCAGTTTTATAAATCCACAGATCAGTGCGCCACATTTCACACTGGACACAGCCTAGAAGGCTTTGTGAGGTTTGGATCTGCCTTGTAGGGAATCCCAGTGCACAAATGTGGGAGGGAACAGAGTGAGCAGGGCAGGAGGAGTTTGAGGCAGGAGGAGTTTGAGGCAGGAGGAGTTTGAGGCAGGAGGAGTTTGAGGCAGGAGCCCAGAGGATGAGAAATGCCAGCCACAAATGCTCCAAAGTGTTCCAAGTGGGTTTGGAGCACTCCTGGAGCTGCCTGCCCTTCCCCACACAGAAATTGCCAATCCATTTCCTCCAGCAGCAAAAATGCCCCAAAACTGAACCATTCCTGGGGACCTCGGTGTCTGCAGGGTTAAGGGGTGGCAGAGCTGGAGCATTCCTGTCTTCCCATAACAAGCAGTGACAGCTTCTAATTAGAATTCATTAGAGGCAGCCCCGGGGAGGTGATGGGACCATTTTTCAGGATGTGCTGTTGAAATCATTCCTCATCTGACGATGACAAGTTGGCTCAGTGCTCTGAGCTCCCTTCCCCGAGCCTGCAGATGTCCTTTGAGTCATCTGGGCTGTGCTGAAACCGAGGAGATGGAATCCCAGCACCTCAGCAAACCCTGGTGGTGCAAGGGAAGGGGAATGCAGGAGCAAAATGAGGCAGAAACATTGGTTTGTTTGAGTTACAAGGTAAAATTCATCCTCTAGATGAGCATTCCATAGAAACTGGAGCACGAGGAGATCCACAATTCCTGAATGTCTGGAGATTCTGGCAGTTATTTTGTATTTACCTTAAAAACAGCTCCCAAAGTCAGAATATTCTGAGAGAACCTTTTTATTCTTTCAAAAAAACCTCTTTATTATTTCAAAGAACCTCTCTATTCTTTCAAAAAATTCACTCCAAGAATTTACAGTGCAAAAAACTTCCACCGTATGAATCTTAGGTCAAAGTCAAAGTATTCTGAGAGAAACTCTTTATTCTTTCAAAAAATTTACTGGAAGAATTTACAGTGCAAAAAACTTCTACCATGTGAATCTTAGGTCAAAGTATTCTAAGAGAAAATCTTTATTCTTTCAAAAACATGTCTTTACTGCAAGAATTTACAGTGCAAAAAACCTTCCACCGTGTGAATCTTAGGTCAAAGTCAAAATATTCTGAGAGAAACTCTTTATTCTTTCAAAAAATAGTCTTTACTCCAAGTGCAAAAAACTTCCACCATGTGAATCTTTGATCCTCTGGGAAAAAGCCCCAACTTTGCCTTTCAGTTCCACCTCATCTTGTACAGTTTGGACTGGGAATCTCCCTTGCTTTGAGTCCTGGACCAGTCTGTGATTTATTTTTTTGTGTGTGTGATCTGGGTTAGTTTTTACTCAAAAAGGCAGGATTCTGGAGGTGCAGACCTCCAAAATTGTAATGAATACAACAATTCTGTTCTTTTCCCTGAAGCACCATTTGTCCCTGTGTTGTTGTGGGGGGTTTCTGGGGCAAATTACGAACATTTGAATTGTTGTGCATGAATCAGGCTGGAGCCTGAGCAGGCGATGGTGGGAGGAGGAGGCAGCAGCAGCAGCAGATCTGTTCTGGTGCCTCCTCCAGGATGTTCTGCTGTTCTGTGGCACCTCAGGATGCCAGAGAGATGAGGATTCCTCCTCATCTCCCTGCAGTGTTTTTTTCCCTTCATGCCTGCACAAGCACTCTGTGGGATCAGGCAGCCTCATTGCTCTGACTTCATCTCTGCAGATTTCCATGACACATCCAGCTGGAAAGATCATTTCTGAGCAACTCAAGCTGGCATTTCTGCACAGAGGGTGTCAGCAGGGAGATTTCAGTCTGGATTTTAATACCCCCACAAGCCAAGAGCTTAAATCATCTCTGCTTTGTCACTGTGTGTCAGCTGTGGCCACGGTCGGATTTAGGGTGAGATTTTAGACATTGCTTAATCATTGTTGGTTTTAAATAGAACAGACTTTCCTGAGCCATGCATTTGGGTGCTGAAAAGCCCATTCAGCATTTTTCTGCACGTGGATCATGGGAACACACTCCAAAGGGTTTTGCCAGGGAGATGTGGAGTCTGAGGTTCACATCTGAATCTGGAAGTGATGAGAGGATCTGGGAATGTTCCTGAGGTGGGTTCAGCAGCCTCCTTCCAGGGATCCATCTCCAGCTGGCAGGAGTGGATGTCTTTAGCAGCAAGACTTTGATAAGGAGAACAACACAAAGGTATAGAAATGGAAATCAGCTCCTGTTCTGTTAAATTAACCCGTCAAAAATTCTCTCTGTGGCCAACAATCAAGCTAATTACAGAAAGAGCTCTAAACACAAAAGGAATTAGATTTATTGAGTCGCTACCTGCCTGTATTTTCCTGCCTGAGCAGCCCACAAATCTTCATGCACATTGTTGATTTGCCTCCCTGTGTGATCCCAGGAGATAAAATCTGCAGGAGTGCCCGTGACTCTCCCAGATCCCGGGGCTGGAGGCACAGCAGCCAATTCCCCTGCACAAAAACACTGCTTGCACTAAAACACTGCTTGCACTAAAACACTCCTGCACACAAACACTCCTGCACACAAACACTCCTGCAGAAAAACACTACTTGCAATAAAACACTCCTTACACAAAAACACTTCTTGCACTAAAACATTCCTTGCACAAAAACACTCCTGCACAAACACTGCTTGCACTAAAACAGTCCTGCACACAAACACTCCTTGCACTAAAACCCTCTGCAGAAAAACACTTCTTGCAATAAAACATTCCTTACACACAAACACTCCTTGCAATAAAACACTCCTTGCACTAAAACACTCCTGCACAAACACTCCTGCACACAAACACTCTTTGCAATAAAACACTCCTGCACACAAATACTCCTGCACAAACATTCCTGCACAAACACTCCTTGAAATAAAACACTCCTTACACAAAAACACTCCTTGCACACAAACATTCCTGCACAAAAACACTCCTTGCACAAAAACACTCCTTGCACAAAAACACTCCTTGCACACAAACACTCCTGCACACAAACACTCCTTGCACACAAACATTCCTGCACAAAAACACTCCTTGCACTAAAACACTCCTGTACAAAAACACTCCTTGCAATAAAACACTCCTTGCACACAAACATTCCTTGCACTAAAACACTCATGCAGAAAAACACTTCTTGCAATAAAACATTCCTTGCACAAAAACACTCCTGCACACAAACACTGCACAAAACCACTCCTTACACTAAAACACTCCTTACACAAACACTCCTTGCACTAAAACACTCCTTACACAAACACTCCTTACAAAAACACTCCTTGCACAAAAACACTCCTGCACACAAACACTCCTTGCAATAAAACATTCCTGCACACAAACACTGCACACAAACACTCCTGCACAAAAACACTCCTTGCACAAAAACACTGCACTAAAACACTCCTTACACAAACACTCCTTGCAATAAAACACTCCTTGCACAAACACTCCTCACACAAAAACACTGCACAAAACACTCCTCACACAAACACTCCTTACACAAACACTCCTTGCACAAACACTCCTTGCACAAACACTCCTTGCACAAAAACACTCCTCACACAAAAACACTGCACAAAACACTCCTTACACTAAAACACTCCTTACACAAACACTCCTTGCACACAAACACTCCTTACACAAACATTCCTTACACAAACACTCCTTGCACAAACACTCCTCACACAAACACTCCTTGCACACAAACACTCCTTGCAGCCAGCACTGCCTGCAAAGTCAACCTCAAGGAGCTGCAGCTCTGTTTCTCACACAACACTCAGTAAGAACCCTCGTGGGAAGCCCTCCCAGCCCTCTTCATATCATTTAGACAAGAAAAAAAAGCCCCTTTAGGGCAAAATAATTCAAGCCCCTCTTCTGTAGGTGATGCACTTTCGAAAAAATTGTCTTCACTGCAAGAATTTACAGTGCAAAGAACTTCCACCATGTGAATCTTAGATCCTCTGAGGAAAAACTCCATCTTTGCCTTTTAGTTCCACCTCATCTTTTACAGTTTGGACCGGGAATCTCCCTTGCTTGGAGTCTACCCCTAAAGTCAGAAACACATGAAATAATTGAATGGGAATTTGCCTTTTAAAAAAAATTATTTTTATTTTCCTGAGGAAGTGGGCAGAGTGCAGGGGAAAATCTTGATATTTAGCAGTTTATTCTGAGTTTCTTTTCTCTGTGGGACTCCTCCTCCACACAACCTTGGCCTTTAGGCACAGCCATCCCAGAATTCAGCCAGTTTTCCACCAGGCACTGCTGGGACACTCAGCAAGGGCCAGAATTCTGACCCAGATTTCCTCATTTCTCAGTGATGCTGATCCAGATTTCCTCATTTTTCAGTGATGCTGATCCAGATTTCCTCATTTTTCAGTGATGCTGAGCACTGCAGGGATCCTGCCTTAGATATTGTGCGGAGCAGCCACAGGAGGAGGAGTCCAAACACCCCTCAAAAATCAGAATTGTTGCCACAGGTTCAGGGTCTGTCCCTGCCTGCTCCTGCTCCCCTTAATTATTCTCTTTTTGCTTCATTTCCCAGTGCTAAAAATAGGGAGGGAATAAAGAGGAATCCCCCTTGGGCTTGGATTCTATTAAGCTGCGTTTCTATTCAGAGGAGAAAATAAAAAGTGGAACTGAATTTCCTGAAAGTGAATTCCCAGAGCTGGGCACTGGAGGGATGTGGGTCACTTTGCTTTGTTCTGAGCTATAAATAAATTGGTTTTTCTTTCCCTGAAAAGTGGGAGCAGACTCATCCTTGCTGCTTTATCCAGGTCACTGCCTCTGAAGGTAACAGCAGAGGCTCCTGCTGCCACTTCCAGGCTCTGCTTTTAAGGACAGGATTCTCCAAAACAATTTTTTCCCTGTATTAAGTGTGCAAAACAGCACTGCAGGACATCATATATTATATAAACTATTAGATATTATATTTTTATACAATATATATTAGATATATAATATATAATACATATTATATATTATATATATATATAAATTTTTATGTATCTATACCTTAATATAGTATTTTATATTTTCTATTTTATAGAGATATTTTTTACCTCTACAGACCCAGAAAACACATTTTGGGCAGCCTGTTTTCCCCTCCATCACCAATATATTTTATCCCACCAACACATTTTGATCCCATCAAATATTTACCTTCCAAAACATCACAAAGGGATCAAGTGGCCCAAGTTTGCCACATGGAAAGTGCAAAATATTAAGGAGATTTCTGGAAGGTGCAAAATATTAAGGAGATTCCTTTTGGGGGAAAAAAAGGCAATTAAACACATTCTTCTTCTTCTTCTTCTTCTAGCAATGATGATGATGATGATGATATAAATGTAATATTTTAAAATTTAAATTTTTAAAAGAAATCCACAAAGCCTGGCTGACCCTGGAGTTGCTTCCATGGCTGCCAGAAGGTGCTGAAGGAAAAGTTTCCTGAATATTTCTGTGGAACAGCGGCATCCAGTGGGCAAAGAGCAATTCCTGCTGATTTCCTCGGAAAACCAGGATAGGATCACAAAAACAGAGGCTTCTCCCCAATTTTCAGTGCTTTGAATGTACAAGCTCCTGTTTAGAACAATTAAGTTCTAAATAAAAGTAAGTCCTGAATGATCTCAGTATTTACTGAGTGAGCCCAAAACTCAAATTTAAGTCCTGAATTATCTCAGGATCTATTGAGTGATCCCAAAACTCAAATTTAAGTCCTGAATTATCTCAGGATCTATTGAGTGATCCCAAAACTCAAATTTAAGTCCTGAATTATCTCAGGATCTATTGAGTGATCTCAAAACTCAAATTTAAGTCCTGAATGATCTCAGTATTTATTGAGTGAGCTCAAACTCCAATAATGGATCTTCCCAATTGGCGCTGGCTGCACTCACCTGCCTCTAATTAATTTTTAAAATTTAGATTGACACAAATCTGCCTGGCAAAAACCAAGCTGAGGGAGGGAACACCACTGACCACACTCCAAAATATCCCCCAGCACTCACTTTTCCCCCTCTGGCCAAAAGCTGAGCTGAGATGCAGCTGGGGCAGGACCAAGGCAGATCAATTCCATGACAAATTCCCATTTTCCCCCCAGTTTGTGTGTTTAGCTGGCCTGGCCAGCATCACTTTTACGCAACACAGGGGACAGGGGACACCGAGTCCTGCTGTTTTCATCAAGTGCCAGTGACAAGCTTGGCTTTGGACAGGTCCTTTGGAGCCTGCAGCCACAAAACTCAGGGTGACAGCTGCAGTGCCCTGACACTGTCTGAGAAATTTCCTCTCTCCAGTCTCACCCAGCCCCAGGCCATGCTGCTGTCTCGTGTCCTTCCATCAGAGCTCTGCTGGTGCTGGGGCGGCACCAGGGATGGTTTTGGTGACCTTGATGCCACATTCCTGCTGGGTACTAACACGTATTTTACCTCATTTAATCAGTTTTTAGGCGAAGTCAGTGGAGTTTGTGTCCTCATCTGACGGGAGAGTGCAGGCTATTAATGCTGGCAAGGTTTTACCTCACTTTAGCAGAGTTTTCCAGGCGTCCCTGAGCCCAAGTCAGGGGAGTTTGTGTGTCTTTACCTGCCAGCATTATCCTCAACTCTCCTGTCAAAGTTTTACCTCACTTAACCACATTTTTTAGGCAAAGTCAGTGGAGATTGTGTCTTCATCTGACAGGAGAGTGCAGGGTACTGCTGGCAAGGTTTTATCTCATTTTAACAGAGTTTTTAGGCAAAGTCAGTGCAGTGTGTGTATCTTTACCTGGCAGGAGAGTGCAGGATAATGCTGCCAAGGTTTTACCTCACTTTAGCAGAGTGTTAGGCAAAATCAGCAGAGTTTGTGTGTCTTCACCTGACAGGAGAGTGCAGGATAATGCTGCCAAGGTTTTACCTCACTTAACCACATTTTTTAGGCAAAGTCAGTGGAGTTTGTGTGTCTTCACCTGACAGGATAATGCTGCCAAGGTTTTACCTCACTTGGGCGTCTCTGAGCTCAGCAAGGACAAAGTCAGCAGAGTTTGTGTGTCCTGCACCTGACAGGAGAGAGTCACATGAACACACTGTCATCACTGTTAACATCACAGACGTGACACAAACTCCTAAATTGCCTCTGAAGGTGATTACAAAAGTAGTAGTCCTGTGATTTAAGGTTCAAGGCCAGGCTGGATGGAGCAACCCGGCCCAGTGGAAGGTGTCCCTGTCCACACCAGGGGGTTGGAGCTGGGGGATCTTCAAGGTCGCCTCCAACCCAACCCATTCCACGATCCAGGTGTTTAAATTCACCTGTGGTGGCACTTCAGCCAGCCATGATCTCGTTCCAGGCACGAGGCTGGGACAGGAGGAGGATTTCAAAAAAGCATGAATTCCCTTCATGGATTCACAGAACGGTTTGGGTTGGATGGGGACCTTGGAGATCATCTCATTCCACCCCCTGCCATGGGCAGGGACACATTCCACTGTCCCAGCTTGCTCCAAGCCCTGGCACTGAACACTTCCAGGGATGGGTGCCTCACCCCCTTCACAGGGCAGAATTCCCCTCTAATATCCAACCTAAACCCACTCTTTTAACATCCAATCCTGTTAAACCGAGCGCTTGTTGGACTGAGCGATCCTGAACACCCCAAACACGCAACCCACGAGCATCCCTCCCTCATCTCCTCTGCCCGGGCAAACCGGGCACTGCCTCGAACCTTCCCCCTCACAGCCAAGCCGGGCCAGGGTCCCTCGTAGGAGACCTTCACAGTGCAGAATTCCCCCCAATATCCAACCTAAACCCACTCTTTTAACATCCAATCTCCCTAAACCAACCACTTGTTGGGCTGAGCGAGCCCAAAGACCCCAAACACACAACCCACAGGCATCCGTCCCTCATCTCCTCCGCCTGGGCAAACCGGGCACTGCCCCGAACCTTCCCCCTCACCGCTGAGCCGGACCAGGGTCCCTCCGTAGGAGACCTTCACAGGGCAGAATTTCCCTCAACATCCAACCTAAACCCACTCTTTTAACATCCAATCCTGTTAAACCGAGCACTTGTTGGACTGAGCGATCCTAAAGAGCCCAAACACGCAACCCACGGGCATCCCTCCCTCATCTCCTCCGCCCGTGCCAACCGGGCACTGCGCCGAACCTTCCCCCTCACCGCCGAGCTGGGCCTGGGTCTCTCCATGCGAGACCTTCACAGTGCAGAATTCCCCCCAACATCCAACCTAAACCCACTCTTTTAACATCCAATCTCCCTAAACCAAGCACTTGTTGGGCTGAGCGATCCTAAACACCCCAAACACGCAACCCACGGGCATCCCTCCCTCATCTCCTCCGCCCGGGCAAACCGGGCACTGCCTCGAACCTTCCCCGTCACCCCCGAGCCGAGCCGGGCCTGGGTGTCCCCGTGGGAGACCTTCACAGTGCGGATTTCCCCTCTAATATCCAACCTAAACCCACTCTTTTAACATCCAATCCTGTTAAACCGAGCACTTGTTGGACTGAGCGATCCTAAAGACCCCAAACACGCAACCCACGGGCATCCCTCCCTCATCTCCTCCGCCCGGGCAAACCGGGCACTGCCCCGAACCTTCCCCGTCACCCCCGAGCCGAGCCGGGCCTGGGTGTCCCCGTGGGAAACCTTCACAGGGCAGAATTCTCCCCTAATATCCAACCTAAACCCACTCTTTTAATTCCGCTAAACCAAGAACCAAGAACTTGGACTGAGCGATCCTAAACACCGGCAACACGCAAGCCACGAGCATCCCTCCCTCATCCCCTCCCGCGGGCCAACCGGACACTGCCCCGCTCCTTCCCCGTCACCGCCGAGCCGGGCCTGGGGGACCTTCACAGTGCAAGATTTCCCCCCTAATATCTAAACCCACTCTTTTAACATCCAGTCCTGCTAAATCAAGCACTTGTTGGACTGAGCCATCCTAAACACCCCAAACACGCAACCCACGAGCATCCCTCCCTCATCCCCTCCCGCGGGCTGCGCGGCCGCTCCGCCCGGGCAAACCGGCACCTTCCCCTCACCCCCGAGCCGAGCCGGGCCTGGGTCTCCCCTCGGGCTCCCCTTGGGCTCCCCGCAGGCTCCCGGGAGTTGTAGTCGGAGCGCCCGGAGCGGAACTACGGCTCCCGGCTGCCCGCGGGAGCGCAGGCGGGGCGGCCCCGGGGCCGAGCTGCGGCTGCGGCAGCGGCACCGCGGGGACGCGGCGGCCGCGGGGACACGGCCCGGCTCCGGGGACACGGCCCGGCTCAGGGCTGGGTTGTTTGCTACAGCCACACCGGGAGGTACCGGGATAAGGGCGGATCCCAGCCCCGGTGCCCAGCTTCACCCGCGTTCCCCGCCCGCCCGGGCGCCGCTGTGGGCATGGAGGAGGGACGGCGGCGAGCGCAGCGCTGGGCTTGTGGCTCTGGGGATCCTCGGCTCTGCCTTGGCGCTGAGGTACGTGCCTGGCTTTTCCTGGGGTGTTCCCCTCGGGGTGGGACAGCTGGAAGGGACCGGGGTGGTTCTGGTCCCTTTAGCCGGGATTGGAGCCGCTTTAGCCGGCGTGATTCTGGTCCTTCTGTCGGGGTGGTTCTGGCCGATTTAACCCGGGTGGTTGTGGCAGCTGAAGCCGGGATTAGGGTCCCTTTACCGGTATGGTTCTGGCCCCTTAACCCCGGTGGTTCTGGCAGCTGTGGCCGGGATTAAGGCTCCTTTACCAGGGTGGTTCTAGCCCCATCAGCCGGGATTGAGGCCCCTATAGCCGGGCTGTTTCCAGCACCTTTAGCCGGGGTTGAGGCCGTTTAGCCCGGGTGGTTCTGGCAACTTTAGCCGGGATTGAGGCCGCTGTAGCCGGGGTGGTTCTGGCCCCTTTAGCCCGGGTGGTTCTGGCACCTTTAGCCGGGCTGGTTCCAGCACCTTTAGCCGGGATTGGGGCCAGTTTATCCTGGGTGGTTCTGGCCGCTGTATCCCGGGTGGTCCTGGCCCCTGTAGCCGGGCTGGTTCCAGCACCTTTAGCCGGTATTGGGGCCGGTTTATCCCGGGTGGTTCTGGCCGCTGTAGCCCGGGTGGTTCCAGCACCTTTAGCCGGGATTGGGGCCGGTTTATCCCGGGTGGTTCTGGCCCCTTTAGCCGGGACTGGGGCCGGTTTATCCCGGGTGGTTCTGGCCCCTTTAGCCGGGGTTGGGGCCGGTTTATCCCGGGTGGTTCTGGCCCCTTTAGCCGGTACTGAGGCCGGTATATCCCGGGTGGTTCTGGCCCCTGTAGCCGGGATTGGGGCCGTTTATCCCGGGTGGTTCCGGCCCCTGTAGCCGGGCTGGTTCTGGCCCCTTTAGCCGGGACTGGGGCCGGTTTATCCCGGGTGGTTCCGGCCCCTGTAGCCGGGCCTGGGGCCGCTCCAGCCCTGCCGGTGTTTCCCTGCGGGCTGTGAGCTCCCTCCTGTTCCCGGCAGGTCCCGCAGGTAAGGCCTGGCTCAGTGAGCTGGGAGCGCTCATTCCTGCCGGGAATTCCGTTTTCCCTGGAGCGTGTGAGGAAGGAAGCTCGGAGCTGAGGCACGTGTGGCTTTTTCTCTCCCGTGTTTCTGTATTTCCAGTCTGCCTGAATGGAGGCCAGAATAAACCCAGAATAAACCCGGGGAAGTCGGTGCAGCTGCGCTAAAGGCACTGGAGGTGTTTGCTCTCATTTCACTGCCCATGCTCGGCTGCAGAATTACTTTCTGAACGTCACAAATTCTGATTTCTACCTCGCTGGGAAGCAAGTGAGCCCTGGCTCACCTTCATGGAGGTCACTTGAGCTTGGCTTTACTGCTGAACCTTCTCTCTTTTTGGCTAAGAGCCTCATGACATCCTCTGCACTTCTCTGTTGCTATAGGAGGAGTGTATTTGGCTCAAAGGAGATAACCATTTTTATTTCTCCTCTGTTTAGCAACTCCCTGCTTTCCTGAAACTGCTTGCTATGAAGAATGATGCAGTTGTTCATCCTTCTAGGACCTTCCTCCGTGCTTGATTACCTGTTGAATTTTTCATTCATGGTTTCAGGATCTGGAGGAATGAATTGTCAAGGGATGCAGCTGCTGTAAATCACCCACATCCCCCGTTTTTTATGGTGGGAATGATGCTGTGTGACAAGCAGATAATGGAGATGTGAAAGGGGAAGCTTCCACGGCCTTGGCAGAGCTGGAGAGGTTCTTGCCCTGCTTTGAGCTTTGCTTTCTGCTCTGAGTTCTCTAGGTTTGTGTCTGGAGCAGGTGACATCTTTTGGGCTCATGGTGCTTCCTTTAAAAAGTTCTTTTTTGACTTAGAGGGCAGTAGTTGGGTATCTCTGTGCAGTCTCAGCTCTTCCACTGGTGTATCCTCAGTACCTTGTGCCTGTTTTTCAGACTGATTTAATTCTGTGCTGGAAGGGCAGGAGTTCTTTAGGGTGCCTGCAGCATTATTAACAGACTGTCACTTAACAGCATCACCACAGGCTCTGTTTTATTGAAGAGTTATTTCCTTTTTAGGCTTCACAAAGGTGATTGTGTTTCCCATGCCTTCCTCTTTGCACAGCTCTGTGAGTCACTGCCATCAGAAGGAGCTTCATATTTGTGTGATACTTGGCTCAGCACAATTCTCTGCTTATTCTGATTTTGCTGTACAGCATCATATGTTTTGACATTTATTTTGAGTGCATGGTTGGAGCTGTGTGGCTGTGAAAATCCTGTGCCAAATTCGTGCACGAAGAACCTGTTATTCTCCTGCTTTGGTCTGCAATGGGCACTGCTGGGATTGTTTGGAAGAACTGGGATGCCTTTTCCTCTAAAACTTTGTCAAACGTCTGGGGAAACTGCAAAAAAAACCCCAACAAACTGTGGGAGTGCTGTGAGTGTGGTGGTTGCAGTTGTCTCCTTCCCTTTTTCTTGGGAAGAGGGACGTCCATGGCTTTTTCAGCTGCCTTGGTGTGGAAGTGGGTGGCTCTGGGAATGTTCAGAGCTGTGGCTGCTGCCTCGGAAACGAGCTCATCTCCTGCCTGGTGCTTGTGCAGGTTTGGTTCTGCTGCTCACAGAGGCTGGTCCTGCTGGTTTCTCTGGAGCTGAAGGCTTTGAGGTCGTGTTGTCCCTGCCTGCTCCCACCAAATCTGTTTGCCCTGCTCCAGAAGCGCTCCTGGGCTCAGGCAGGATTCAGGGCTGGGCTGAGTGGCAGCTCTGCTCCTGCCCTTTCCCTTCAGTTCCTGTTTTCCAGGGAGAGGATGGAGAGTCCTGTTTGAGTTCTGGCTGCTTGTCAGGGATTCTAACTCATGGCTTGTCAAGGGCCAGAATTGCAATACAGTGTTCTCTCACCTTTCCATACGCTCTCCCTGGAAGCTCCAATGGGAGAGAGAGATCCTTGAATTCTCCTTGAACAAAGAGAAAGTGCAGCCTGTTGTTTCGTGGGAGACTTGAAGAATTTAAATATTTCTTTTCCCTCTGTAGTAGTAGTGTTTGAAATTTCCAAAAACACAGGAAGAAGTCCTCCAGAATTTAGTTTGGAACATGGAATCAGTGAAGTTCCGTTGATGTGCTGGCAGGATATCCAGCTGATGGATCCTAGACCTCGAGCCACATTCCCTGATGGAATCCCAAGGGAATTAAGGGTTGAAATTCCCTTCTTTTCCCGTGACCAGGCCGTGGAGAGCAGAACTTGGAGCTGGGGTGAGCTTTGTTCCTGGCTCTGCCACCAACCCCACCTCAGGTCCCATTTCCCATCTGCAGGGCGCTCTTGGATTCTCCAGAATCCCCAGAGCACAAAGAAAACATTTGGATTTGCCAAACGCACAGGCCTGGGGGTGAACTGATGGACGTGCTGCCCCTCAAACCTCATGGAGTGAGGAAGCCAGAGCTGCTCCTCGCTTTGTTCTGCCCCCACACGGCTGCCTGGCCAAAGGCATGTCAGCAGAGATTAGATTCAGAGCTCCTGATCTGCTCTCAGAGCGCACAAAGGGCGAGTTGCAGGCTGAGAGCAGGCAGGAGCGCAGTGCTGACCCTTCTGGGAGCCTGAAGGGGAATCTCAGGTTGGTGGGATGAGCTATCAAGGCTCATCAGGGATCCAGCAGGTTTTCTGCTCCAGCTCCCTCATGCCAAGCTGAAGGAGCTGCTTTTCCTTTGGAAAATTGTGTTCCTAACTCGGAGGATTTGTTAATAATCCCTTTGTGCCACCAGTGCTGAGGGTCCCAGAGTTTAAATACCTGTGAGCCACAGCTCTGTGTTTCCTCAGCCCCACTGTTCAACCCTCAGGACATCACAGTTTTACTCTTGATTTTCTTTGCTCCTGCAGTAAATCAGGATTTTGATTTTTGAATGACACTTGCTGACTTTATGGACAGGCAAGGCAATCCCGTCATTGGATTGGGGATTTATGAACTTTTAAATGCTTGAGCTCAGATTTTAGTGGTAAATAGGAGTTGATGGCTGGTGTGAGAGAGATGCAGACCTGAGCTTTACCAGGGCTCCACACCAGATGGTCTTCTTGCCTCTGAGAAATATATTAGAGCAATGTCAAGGAAGAGCACAGCTGAAATCCTCTGCCAAGACAGATTTCTCACTGCTGGAATATGTTTCTGTCTGATCCTCTATTTCTAGATGATTGAAAATAGTTCTGGAAGGGATTTTGCTGAGGCCACCTAGTCCATCCTTCCCCACAAGGCATGATAAAGTGCACTGAAACCCTTCCTGATGGATCTGGGAGCTTGTTTGAGATTTTCCAGCTGCCCTGGGTGGTTGTGTTTGACTTTATTAAACTGGGTTTTTTTAATATTGTGGCTTTGTCACTGTTCTGGGCACAGAAAAAAGGGATGCAGGTGGTTGATTGTTGACCTCTTAGTGCCAAGGGCCAGAAAAGTGATGGTGATTCCTGGCAGGAAATGCAGAAGAGTCACTCAATGCAATAATATTGAGTTTTTGTTTCTTTTCCACAGCAATCTTCTGTGGAAAAGTTTAAATACCATTCTCCCATTTTTTTCTATGCAAAGACCTTCATTCAAACTTAGCAATAATTGCTTTTTTTTTTCCTTAAACAACATTACCTAGTGGTTGTGTGTGTGGGCAGGGAGTATTTGTTTTTATTGTAAAGCAATGTAAATTTAACTCGGAGATCTGCTGTTGAGGAAAAAGTGGATTCTCATCAGCTGCTGAGCTTTTTCAAGGCTCCAGGCTCAAATCTGCAAACTGTCAGCTCCAATTAAAGCAAATGGCTGGAGCTGTTTTTCCTCCCTCCTGGAAAGAACACAGTTCATCAAAAGCCAGAAGGAAATTTCATCATGAGCAATGAGCAATTATCTCATGGGATGTAATAAGAGAGATCCACGAGATGCCCAGTGTGAACTTTCACTTGGAATCACTTTTCATTCTCCACTGGCCACACCAGCACTGATCTCAGCAATTTGGAGCCTGAAATTTTCCCTCCCTGGTGGAGAGACCTTGTGCTTTTGTGGGGTTTGATTGATGTTGATGTAGAAATGTGAATTTTGAGCATCCCTGACCTTTCTGCGTGGGGTGGCAGGCAGGGAGCAGGACTGGAAAGGTGAAATTAAGGAATTATTCAGGTGTAAGGATTGTTTGGAGAGGCAGAGAGACTCCAAACATTCCCCTTTTCTATTTCTTCCCCCAGTTTTTATTGCTGAGCACCTCGGGGTGCTCCCTATGTGAACTTTCACTTGGAATCACTTTTCATTCTCCACTGGCCACACCAGCACTGATCTCAGCAATTTGGAGCCTGAAATTTTCCCTCTCTGGTAGGGGGAACTTGTGCTTTTGTGGGGTTTGATTGATGTTGATGTGGAAATGTGAATTTTGAGCATCCCTGACCTTTCTGCGTGGGGTGGGTTAACCCTGGCAGGCAGGGAGCAGGACTGCAAAGGTGAAATTAAGGAATTATTCAGGTGTGAGGATTGTTTGGAGAGGCAAAGAGACTCCAAACATTCTCCTTTTCTATTTCTTCCCCCAGTTTTTATTGCTGAGCACCTTGGGGTGCTCCCTGTGTGAACTTTCACTTGGAATCACTTTTCATTCTCCACTGGCCACATGAGCACTGATCTCAGCAATTTGGAACCTGAAGTTGTCCTGTGGAGCAGGAGCTGGTGGAGAGACTTCGTGCTTTTGTGGGGATTGATTGATATTGATGTAGAAATGTGAATTTTGAGCATCCCTGACCTTTCTGTGTGGGGTGGGTTAACCCTGGCAGGCAGCTCCAGTGGGGCAGGGCACAGGACTGGGAATGTGAAATTAAGGAATTCCTCAGGTGTGAGGATTATTTGGAGAGGCAAAGAGACTCCAAACATTCCCCTTTTCTATTTCTTCTCCCAGTTTTTATTGCTGAGCACCTCGGGGTGCTCCTTTCCAAATTCCTCAGCCTTTTTGGGAACGCCAGGGAAGGTTTGGATTGTTCAGCCCCAGCTCAGTCCCCCCAGAGCAGTGAGGAAAGGAAGGAATCCCAGCCAAGCCCAGTGCCCTGTGCTGTGCCATTATTTGTGCTTTGTGCTGGTGTTTCCTAAAGGTGCTGTTTGAAAGCAAATATTGACCATTGTGCAATCCAGATTCATTCCATGCTTTAGTCCTGAGCTGATTCATGGAGAACACTCTGCTGTGTCTCTGCTGCCGGCTGATCACTTTCCGTTTCATTAATTCTGGTGCTGACAAAAAGCCCTTTTTGGTGCACAGCTCTCAGTGACAAAGCCACTCTGGGTTTGCTGCAGATCAGTGTTGTGTTTTTTGGAGCAGGTTCACTTTTTCTGTGCCTGTGGTTGAAATCTGAGTTCAATTGAAGGTTCAAGGCCAGCTCAGTGCAGCTTTTGTGTCCACTGCAGCTTCTGGCTCCTGCCACACTCACACACAATGAACCCAGAATTTAACATGTGTAAGTTCTCTCTCACTTCTTCCACCTTTAGGTGGGAAATAATTTATTTAGATCATTTATTCTGAGGTTGATGTCCAGTTTTTAGGAAACCAGAATGCTGGAATGAAGAGTTTGCACAAAGCTCCTGAATATTAATAAATTTAGTGGTGCTTCCTTTAGACCTACCATCCTTTAACAAGGTGAAATTAATACATTTTCAAGGTGAACTTAATAAATTTACAAGGTGAAATTAATAAATGTACTGGTCTATGTCCAGCTTTTAGGAAACTAGAATGCTGGAATGAAGAGTTTGCACAAAGCTCCTAAATATTAATACATTTATTGGTGCTTCCTTTAGTTATACATCCTTTAACAAGGTGAAATTAATTAATTTACAAGGTGAAATTAATGAATTTACTGGTTTATGTCCATTTCTTAGGAAACCAGAATGCTGGAATGAAGAGTTTGCAGAAGGCTCCTGAATATTAAATTTACTGGTGCTTCCTTTAGACCTACAATCCTTTCACAAGGTGAAGAAATAGATGAAAAAACAGAGTGAGAACCACTCAAATATCACTGAAAGGGAAAGAAACAACTCAGTGCCAGAACACAACCAGTGCAAAAATGAAATGGAAAATTCAGTTTGGGCAAAGCAGATCAATGGGCTGGCATTTGTAAAGGCCAAGTGTTGATTGCAGAGATAAAATGCTTGCTGGGGACTGAGCCTGCCTGGTTATTTTTAGCATTTCCTCCCTTGTGTTTCAGGATCTGTGCTGGAATGACAAGATATTAAATCCCTGAGCAGAGGCCTGTTAATCACCTGCTTTATTCTCTTTATGTAATACAGTTAAATATACTCTGGGAGCACGTGAGGTTTGGGCCCTGGAAATTATTTCACCTCACTCAGGATTTTTTAAATTTTTTTTTATTGGTCTCACCAGTGGCAGCTGCCCCTTAGTTGATTTCTTTTTTCATTTCATCTCAGACTGATTTATCAGTAAAATGGCTTCATTTATCTGCTGTTGGTATTTAAGCCACAAAAGCAGTGTCTGCTCCTCTCTGCCTCCCTCCCCTGTGCCAGTGATGCCGTTTTGCACAATTTTAGACCAAAACAAAATTCCTGACTGCACAAGGAGAAGGGAAGAAAAGCGTCACTGAGGCTTTGCAGGGAGAATCTCCTGGAATTCCAGGCTGGAAGGGACATTAAACCCATCCTGTTTTCCTGCTCCAAGCCCTGGCCTTGGACACATCCAGGGATGGGGCAGCCCCAGCTTCTCTGCTGCAAGGCACTCTCCATGTGCTGGTGGGTCAAAAATATTGATTTTCTGTGTGTTTTGCTGCTTTTCTGCTCTATTTCCATCTATCAGCAACTATATTTGTGTGAATTTCAGGGTTTTGGCATGAATAATGAATATTACCAATTACCTTTCAGGTTTTTGGCATGAATAATGAATATTACCAATTACCTTGGTAATAAACTTAGCAGCTGAAAGCCTTGAGCAGAGGTATTTGATCCTGGTTGTGTTATTAAAGAACACAAAAGTGTTTATTGCTGCCTTGCAGGTAGGGAACAATAATTGATGGTGCATTGAGCTGTGAAATTTGTGGCAGGAAAGGGGAAAAACCCTGCTGAGCCTTATTTCTGTAGGGAAATACTCACAGGAATAGTGGAGAAAGTGCTAAAACCCAGCAAGATTTTAATTCAGTATGAGCTGGTTATTTCAGCCAGGACACCAAAATTGTGTTGATATTTTTGATGTGAGGATATGCAAAATAAAAGTCTTGAAGTAGTGGAGAAAGTGCTAAAACCCAGCAAGTTTTTAATTCAATATGAGCTGGTTGATCCAGCCAGGACACCAAAATTATGTTGATATTTTTGATGTGAGGATATGCAAAATAAAAGTCTTGAAGCTTTACAGTGGTGGTAGCTGATGAATCTGCACTTCTAATGACTTGGTAGGACTTTATTTAATGGCACTGGAAGAGGCAAAGGGAATGAAAAGAGTAAGAAATGGACAGTGGTGTTATTTTCAAATGAGCAGTGTAATTCTGCTGATTTGGGGGCTGATCACTTGGGGAAATTGGGAATTTTGGAGAAATGTGGGATTTGAAATTACCTGAGGAAGCATCTCCTGCATGGGCAAATCTCTCTGACGTGGAGCAATTCACCTCAAGACAATTCAAACTGCAAAATATGTGTAAAGGGAAGAAAAAAGCTTTTTTTTTGCTTTTTTTTTTAAGCATATCCTCTGTTTACCATGCTGTTCAAACAATGTGATCACCAGGCACTGATTTTTGTCAGCTTGGCTTCTGTTTGCTGTGGGGCCACACCAGCAGCAACCTTTGCCTCCCACCAGGTGGAAATTGGGCTGAAATATTTAAATATTGGCAGAAAGTTGCCACAATTACTGCAGCTAAAATTTTGTGGGCTGAAAGCTGGAGTATTTCCCCTTTTTTTCCCAATTAAGTTTTAGTGGGATTTCCTAAAACTGAGAGGCTGCTCTTTCCTGTGTCACAGCAGGCAAGGTCAGAATGTTAGATGTGGGTCCAGAAATCTGGATTATTCCTTCATGCTTACTTGAAATTCCCATGGGTAGCTGATGTTTCCTTTCTGAATGATTTCTGGCAGCTCCACCTGGAATAATTACAGCCCAGGCAGCATCAGGGGAGGAGTATTTGCCTCAGTGAGTGAAACATTTCCACTTAGGAAATCAATAACGCCGAGATTTGGAGCAGCTTTTTCCTCCTGTTCTGCATCTCCCCCGAGGAGGAGATGGGAGTGCAGGATGCACTTGTGTGGAAAATGGAATATTCAGCTCAGGAAGGCATCCTCAGGGCAGCCAGCAAGGGCTGCTGGTGTTTTTTTTGCAGCACTGACAGCTCCTTTGAAGGATTTCAGCATCACAGGGGTGCAGCTGAGCTCCAGCAGCACCCAAAATTTGAGGGAAATGTGGGTTTATTAAGGATATTCTTTGAAAATTCCTGCTCTTTGTGGGACACAAAGGATATTCTTTGATAATTCCTGCCACAAAGGATGTTCTTGGATAATTCCTGGCACAAAGGATGTTCTTGGATAATTCCTGCTCTCACAAAGGCAGCGAGCACTGGTGCACCTCCAGCTCAGCAGTGTTCCATCCACCCCCACAAAAACAAATGAAAGATCCTCCAGGGAGACTTTTGGTGATGATGAGAAGTTCACAAGGGCTCTGCTGTCAGGGTTCTCTGCTGGATTGTCAGTTTGGGGCAGTGCCAGCTGCTCTGCTCTGTTCAGGTTGTTGGATTATGTTCTTTTCAGGTGTTGGATTGAGCCCTTCTCTGACCCAGGGATGGGGTAACAGAGAGGTGTTTGACAAACTTTTATTCCATTTTCAGTCTCATGTGAAGGGTGAGACAGTGCAGATGTTACAATTCACTCACCACAATCAGAAGTTAACTATTTCTTAATTATATTTTAAGTGTTTCTTGGCCTATCAGCTTTAGCCACACCATGCTGTAAATGCCTTAAAGTAAATAATCTAAAATTACCCCTCATGGCTCCTACAATGCATCTTTCATAGTTCCATTTCTCCAAAGTATTTTGTTTTATTTGCAGGGCCATCCTTTGAAATTTGTTTCTGGTTCCATCTCTCTCTCAGCAATGTCTGACTCTTGTTTCTGGTTCCATTTCTCTCTCTCCAATGTCTGACTCTTGTTTCTGGTTCCATTTCTCTCTCAGCAATGTCTGACTCTTGTTTCTGGTTCCATTTCTCTCTCTCCAATGTCTGACTCTTGTTTCTGGTTCCATTTCTCTCTCAGCAATGTCTGACTCTTGTTTCTGGTTCCATTTCTCTCTCTCTCCAATGTCTGACTCTTGTTTATGGTTCCATTTCTCTCTCTCTCCAATGTCTGACTCTTGTTTATGGTTCCATCTCTCTCTGCAATGTCTGACTCTTGTTTCTGGTCCCATTTCTCTCTCTCCAATGTCTGACTCTTGTTTCTGGTCCCATTTATCTCTCAGCAATGTCTGACTCTTGATTCTGGTTCCATTTCTCTCTCTCCAATGTCTGACTCTTGTTTCTGGTTCCATCTCTCTCTCAGCAAGGTCTGTCCTGTTCCATTTCTAAATCAGCATTTTTTATCTCCAGGTTTGCACACTGTGTGAGCCCTCTGCCAAGCCTGGAGAATTCCCTACAGATCCATTTCCCACAGGGAGGGATTATCCTCCTTTATGCTTTGTGGGTTTGTGGCACAGCCTGGAATGTCCTTTGATCAATAATTGCAGGAACTGGCCTTGCCTTCCCTGGAATATTCCCTGGAATACTGAGAGCTCCAAACCTGTGGTGCTTCATTCATTCCTGGGGAGAGGAAGGAGGCTGGGAAGTGACCCTCTATCCCCACCCAGTACCCTGTGGGATTTGTTGCTTCCTTCCCTAAGCATGGAATTCCTTTTCCCACTGTCATTACCCACCCCCAGTTCCCTTGGATGAAGCAGGAAGGGGTGGTGGGGTGGTTCTTTTTTAGGGACAAGCCCTGTAACAATTAATTGAATTGTGCTTTATTTTACATTGTTGGATGTTCCCATTTGTTTTCTCTGCTTGACTGCTTCATAGCAGCCTTAAAAAAAAAAAAAAAAAAAAAGCAGTTCTGCCTCTTAGTTGAAGCAATAAATAGTCCATTTGATTCATCTCTGATCTGGAGGAAGAGGGAGAATCTCACTAGGCTCTAAAAATGATATTCTTTGGTAATTCCTGCTCTCACAAAGACAGCGAGCGCTGGTGCACCCCCAGCTCAGCAGTGTCACATCCACCCCCACAAAAACAAATGAAAGATCCCCCAGGGTGACTTTTGGAGATGATGAGAAGGGAGGATGATGTGGAGTTCACAAGGACAGCTGGCTTTGATGCTGTCCTGCTGTGCCAGGGGTTTGGATGTCCCAGCAGTGAGGACAGGGAGAGGCTGAAGCTGCAGAGATGCTGAGGCTGAGCGCAGATCATTTCTTTTGTGCATCATTATTTTAAAATGGTTTTGCATTAAATCTGCTCCTCCACGCATTCAAAAGGGGGTGTTTGGCTGGAGGATGGGTTTATTTTTAGGGTTTGGTGGTTTCAGATGTTTTTATGGGTGGGTGGCAGCATTGACAGCACATCCCAGGGCCCAGAGCTGCTGCTGGGGCTGAGCATGTCCCCTCAGCTGGAGCAGCTCCCCTCCCTCTGTGCCCTGGCACTGGGGAAGCTCTGCTTGTGCCAGCTGCATTTTTCATCCCTTGGCATCCTCCTGGGCCTTTTTTTTTCCATTTTTGAGGAAATCTGGGTGTTGTGGATAGCTCAGGAGGAAGATCCAGGGATGCCCAAGGATGCTACAGGAGATTTTTCCAGGCTCTGCATATTGAAAAACCACATTCCTCCTCTCTATCTTGTGCTAGCAAAGAGAGAAGCAAGGATTTGAGAATCTGCTTGATTTAAGAATCTGATTTAATTCAGGATGTGCTGCATCTGTGTGGTGTTCACCTCATTTAGCCACTGTCATGGCAACAGTGGGGAAGGCTGGCCCTGTCTCACTGATGCCAGCCTGAAATCTGCTGGGTTTATTGCAGGTGGAGCAGCAGCCCTGCCCTGTTCCTGCTCTGGCTCGTGGATAAATAACAGGAAAGGACTGAAATTAATCTGACATTGACCATGGTTTTGAACAACTGTCCTTACTTGGGGAAAACAGGCAAATGCTTTTTTCAAATTTTAAAACTTCCTGTGTCCTCAGATCAAAACCAAAACTGACTTGAAGGGCAAGTGAAACTTGACAGTGCTGTAAAAAGATGAGATGCGTGTGAGGAGACTTCCTGAAAATGGACTGAAATTCACTTTTATTGCTAAAATCCTGCTGCTGGTGTTTTCTTGGTCATTTCTTTCAATTTTATTTACTGTGCTTGCTTGTTTCTGCTGCTGTCGTGTCTCTGTGTTTATTTTTGAGTTTGGAATCAAGGGCTGGTACTGGAATTTTGTAGACTCCTAGCCCAGTTCTCTTCCCTCATGCACAGCTCTCTGGAAGAAGTTTTTGGATTTTATTGCAGATGCTGATGAGCCTTGGAAGCCTGGTTAGTTTTTATATCACTCCCATCAGTGCTTAAGCTGTGAGAATCCCATTTGTGAATGTGAAAAACGCCAGCCACTTGTTTTTTAAAGTTTTCAAAGTTTAATAATAGTAAAATGGTTATAAAATTAGCAATATAATTAGAGTAATAATAATTTGGACACTTTGGATTAGGACAATATGAGACAATAGAAACAAAGAGTTACAGACAGTCCAGGTACCTTTTTCTGGGTGAAATAAGCCCAAGAAAAGGACACAGGTTAACAGAGGATTAACCCTTAAAAGCAATAACCTGTTGCATATTCATACACCTCATTAGTGATGCATAAATTCCATTCAAACACAGGATTCTGTCTGGGCAGTGTCAGCTTCTTCCTCTGAATCCTGACAGCACCTTCAGGGCTGAGTGAGGTGGGAAGAAATTTGTTTCTTCTGATAATGGAACAATAAATTCTCTTCCTGTGAAGGATTTAGGTGTCCTGTGGCTGCTGTCTCCCTGCAAGTCCTTTCTTTAGAAGAAAATATCTTACACAGGATAGTTTCTATTTTAACATTGTGTTATAGCCTAAAACAATAACCTGTTGCATATTCATTAATCTCATTCATGATGCATAAATTCCATTTAAATACAGGATTCTGTCTGGTCAGTGTCAGCTTCTTTCTCTGAATCCTGCCAGCATCTTCAGGGCTGAGTGAGGTGGGAAGAAGTCTAAGAGAGCAATAAATTCTCTTTCTCTGAAAGATTCAGGTGTCCTGTGGCTGCTATCTCCCTGTGAGTCCTTTCTTTAGAAGAAAATATCTTACATAGGATAGTTTCTATTTTAACACTGTGTTATAACCTAAAACAATAACCTGTTGCATATTCATACACCTCATCCATGATGCCTAAAGTCCATTTAAACACAAGATTCTCTCTGGTCAGCATCAGCTTCTTCCTCTCAATCCTGACAGCACCTTCAGGGCTGAGTGAGGCAGGAAGAAGTCTGAGAGAGCAATAAATTCTCTTCCTGTGAAAGATTTAGGTGTCCTGTGGCTGCTATTTCCCTGTGAGTCCTTTCTTTAATAAAATATCTTACATAGGATAGTTTCTATTTTAACATTATGTTATAACCTAAAACAATAACCTGTTGCATATTCATACACCTCATCCATGATGCCTAAAGTCCATTTAAACACAGGATTCTCTCTGGTCAGCATCAGCTTCTTCCTCTCAATCCTGACGTTGTCTTCATGGCTGAGTGAGGCAGGAAGAAGTTTCTTCTGATAATGGAGCAATAAATTCTCTTTCTCTGAAGGATTTAGGTGTCCTGTGGCTGCCATCTCCCTGTGAGTCCTTTCTTTAAAAAAGCATCTTACATAGAATAGTTTCTATTTTAACATTATGTTATAACCTAAACCTATATTTAACACACTACTAAAAAAATTACTCCAGCATCACTTTCTGACACAACACATATAATATTCATTTGAATATTTGCCAAAATACACACTTTTCACAGTGAATAAAACAGATTTGTCTCAGCAAGTCGGGCTTTTTCTGCAGGCAGACCCTTGTGGGTGGGAGATGTGATTTTATGAGCAGCAGCCCCCCCTAACCTGCTGTTGTTTCACCCCCAGGTGTGCTGACCATGCTGCCGCCGACCCCTCTGCAGGAGCGCTCGTAGGGTTTGCTGCGCAGATCCATGGACCTGGAGCCCCATGCCAGCATGCAGGTGGGGATGAGGGTCGTGCGTGGAGTGGACTGGAAGTGGGGCAGCCAGGACAGCGGCGAGGGCAACGTGGGCACCGTGGTGGAGATCGGCCGCACGGGCAGCCCCACCACGCCCGACAAGACCGTGGTGGTGCAGTGGGATCAGGGCAACAGGACCAACTACCGCACGGGCTTCCAGGGCGCCTACGACCTGCTGCTCTACGACAACGCCCAGATCGGTGAGCACGGCAGGGCACAGCCCCTGGCACTGCCATTCCTGCCCCACGGCCCCCGTGCCAGCCTCCGCTCGCTGCCTGCGCGGCGATGCTGGCATTTGTTGGTGGCAGAATAACCCAGCAGAAATTTAGAGCCTTACCTGTATGTGTCTGTGTGATTTGTAAAGAATTTAATGTTTCTGTCTGTGCAAAGGCTCTGCATGGGCAAGGGCACAGCCCCTGGCACTGCCATTCCTGCCCCACGGCCCCCGTGCCAGCCTCCGCTCGCTGCCTGCGCGGCGATGCTGGCATTTGTTGGTGGCAGAATAACCCAGCAGAAATTTAGAGCCTTACCTGTATGTGTCTGTGTGATTTGTAAAGAATTTAATGTTTCTGTCTGTGCAAAGGCTCTGCATGGGCAAGGGCACAGCCCCTGGCACTGCCATTCCTGCCCCACGGCCCCGTGCCAGCCTCCGCTCGCTGCCTGCGCGGCGATGCTGGGATTTGTTGGTGGCAAAATGACCCAGCAGTAATTTAGAACCTTGCTTGTAGGTGTCTGTGTGATTTGTAAAGAATTTAATGTAATGTTTCTGTCTGTGCAAAGGCTCTGCATGGGCAGGGGCACAGCCCCTGGCACTGCCATTCCTGCCCCACAGCCCCCCTGCCCCCGTGCCAGCCTCCGCTCGCTGCCTGCGCGGCGATGCTGGGAATTGTTGGTGGCAGAATAACCCTTCAGAAATTTAGAACCTTGCTTGTAGGTGTCTGTGTGATTTGTAAAGAATTTAATGTTTCTGTCTGTGCAGAGGCTCTGCTGGAGCAGGGCATGGGCAGGGGCACAGCCACTGGCACTGCCATTCCTGCCCCACGGGCCCCGTGCCAGCCTCTGCTCGCTGCCTGCGCGGCCATGCTGGGATTTGTTGGTGGCAGAATAACCCAGCAGAAATTTAGAACCTTGCTTGTAGGTGTCTGTGTGATTTGTAAAGAATTTAATGTTTCTCTCTGTGCAAAGGCTCTGCATGGGCAAGGGCACAGCCCCTGGCACTGCCATTCCTGCCCCACGGTCCCCGTGCCAGCCTCCGCTTGCTGCCTGCACAGCGATGCTGGGATTTGTTGGTGGCAGAATAACCCAGCAGTAATTTAGAGCCTTGCTTGTAGGTGTCTGTGTGATTTGTAAAGAATTTAAGGTAGTGTTTCTGTCTGTGCAAAGGCTCTGCATGGGCAAGGGCACAGCCCCTGGCACTGCCATTCCTGCCCCCTGGCCCTGTGCCAGCCTCCGCTCGCTGCCTGCGCGGCGATGCTGGGATTTGTTGGTGGCAGAATAACCCAGCAGTAATTTAGAACCTTACTTGGACATGTCTGTGTGATTTGTAAAGAATTTAATGTTTCTCTCTGTGCAAAGGCTCTGCATGAGCAGGGCATGGGCAGGGGCACAGCCACCTCCTGTCCCTGTCCCATGTGCTGGGACAGCCTTTGGCACCACTTGATTTCCCTTCTGTGCGAAGGCTCTGCTGGAGCAGGGTTTGGCATTCTGCAATGCTGGAAGGGTAGTTTTAAAGGCTTGATTTTCCCTGGAATTCCTGTGGATATCAAAGATCTTTTCCTGGAAGGCTTTGGCATTCTGCAGCGCTGGATGGGTGGTTCTAAGATCCTGATTTTCCCTGGAAGTTGTGTGGATCTCAAAGGTCCTTTTCTAGAAGGGTTTGGCATTCTGCAGTGCTGGAAGGGTGGTTATGAAAACTTGATTTTCCCTGGAATTCCTGTGGATCTCAAAGATCCTTTTCTGCAGGGTTTGGCACGTGCTGGAAGGGTGGTTCTAAAATCCTGATTTTCCCTGGAATTCCTGTGGATATCAAAGATCTTTTTCTAAAAGGGTTTGGCATTCTGCAGTGCTGGAAGGGCGATTATGAAAACTTGAATTCCCCTTGAATTTGTGTGGATCTCAAAGGTCTTTTTCTAGAAGGGTTTGGCATTCTACAATGCTGGATGGGTGGTTGTGAAAACTTGATATTCCCTGGAATTCCTGTGGATCTCAACGATCCTTTTCTAGAAGGGTTTGGCACTCTGCAGTGCTGGAAGGGTGATTCTAAAATCCTGATTTTCCCTGGAATTCCTATGGATCTCAAAGGTGTTTTGCTGGATGGCTTTGGCACTCTGCACTGCTGAAAGGGTGGTTATGAAAACTTGATTTTCCCTGGGATTCCTGTGGATCTCATAGATCCTTTTCTGCAGGGTTTGACACGTGCTGGAAGGGTGATTCTAAAATCCTGATTTTCTCTGGAATTCCTGTGGATCTCAAAGGCGTTTTGCTGGATGGGTTTGGCATTTTGCACTGCTGGGAGGGTGGTTATGAAAACTTGATTTTACCTGGAATTCCTGTGGATCTCATAGATCCTTTTCTAGAAGGGTTTGGCATTCTGCAATGCTGGAAGGGTGGTTCTAAAATCCTGATTTTCCCTGGAATTTGTATGGAAATCAAAGATCTTTTTCTGGAAGGGTTTGCTCTGCAATGTTGGACGGGTGGTTATGAAAACTTGATTTTCCCTGGAATTCCCGTGGATCTGCCATTCCCTTTTCCCCCCGCAGGCGTCCGTCACCCCAACATCATCTGCGACTGCTGCAAGAAGCACGGCATCCGCGGCATGAGGTGGAAGTGCAAGCTGTGCTTCGACTACGACCTGTGCACCCAGTGCTACATGAACAACAAGCACGACCTGGCGCACGCCTTCGAGCGCTACGAGACCGCGCACTCCCAGCCGTGAGTGCTCTTTGATAACAATATAAAATAAAATCATAAATATACATTCAGCATCATTTTAATATCATAATCTTAATACTATAAATATTATCTGTAATATCATTTAATATAATGTAAATGTTATATATAATATGAATATAAATGCTTAATAAATATAAAATTTGTTTGGATTTTATGGCTCTTGTGGGAGAGCCTCTCATCCTTGACTTAAAAGGAGGGAACTGAGTTTTACTGAAGAGCTTTGTTCAGAGCTGTTGTATCCATTTCCTGAATGTTTGCTTAGTAATTGGGAGATAAATCAGTGTCTGTGAGCAGGGCAGCAAAGCAAAGCTCATCAGTTTTCTCTTAGGGCTGGAAAATTCAGGCACATTCTGGTGAGTTCTGCAAAAAAACAAAAAAGGAAAAGAATCTGGATGAAGGCAGTTCCTGAAATAGGTTTCTGTAATCAAACCTGAGATAACCCCCTACAAAATATCAATGTTGTTCTATTCCCATGCAGCACCAACGTTTTGCTTGGATCACCTGCTCAGGGCTGGGGCTGGGTTGAATTTCAGCTGTGGAATAATTTACCCAGGTTATTTTCTAGCCTTTTCTCACCAATAAACCTCAGTGGTTTATCACAAGCCCTGCTTTTTATTTTGGTTTTCTTTTTTTCCTGGCAAACAATGGAGCTGGAGGAGCCAGCGAGCTGCACAGGGAAATGTTTTGTGTAATCAAGCCCAAGAAATACAAAATATTTTCTCCCATTGTGCGTTATCCTGTAGTCCAAACAGAAATTGCAGTTATTTTCAGCTGTAATTCTTAAACCAGCTCTGGCTGGTGGAGTTGGAAATCAGATCCAGGAACAAGTGTGTGCTCTGATTTAGGTCTGGGCAGTTTTAATAATCCAAATTCCCATCTGTGGCTCGGAGAGCTGAGCTGATCCAGCAGCTGAGTGACAACTGCTGGGTGTTTGATTTCTGGGCAGTAATATAAATAATGTGTATTATTTACACTGTAACCTCCTCAGCAGGAGGTGTTTATAAATTGCAGTGGCAGCTTGAGCTAAGAAATTTGGGTGAGGAATATTTGGAATCAAATGAACTTGTTAATAGGGATTTTATTTAATCTACTAATGGATTTGTATTTTACTTTAGGAAAAAAAGCCACCATGATTTGCCAGGTAAATTGCTTGTGTCAAACCCCAACCATGGGCACCAAGGTGTATTTTCATACTGGGGCTTCCCTGGTGTAATTTGGATTATTCTGTTTCATTTCTAGAACAGGGATTGACATATTTTATATTGACATATTCAATGACATATTTTATCTTTATGTTTGCTGGAATTACATGATCAAAACTTCAAGCAAGAGGAACCTTCCCTGAACCAGCTTTAGCTGGGTTTTGAGCCAATAATGAGCTTTGGAGGATGATAAAATGACATTTTCACTCTGTGTGCTCAGCGGTGTTTCTGCATCACCTCAGTGCAATATTCTGCTTTTAAATGCTCTCTGTGAACATCTCTGAGTGAAAAACTCTCTGCAGGAACCTTTTTAGTTCCCACTGAGTAGCCTTGGTCTGAAACCTTCCCTGCTGTGGCTTTTCAGAGCAGGATTTGATCCAGATTACTTTGGGGCTTACCAAAAAACTACAGCTTTAACAAATAATGTGTTTTAAGGATACAGCTGGTTTTGTCAAGGAAAGAGAGGATTGAAAAGGAAAAAATCTGGATAAAGACAGTTCCTGAAATAGGTTTCTGTAATCCAAATTACTTTGGAGGTTACCAAAAACCCCACAGCTTTTACTGATAAAGATGTGGATATAAGGATATCCACATGTGTGATATAAGGATACAGCTGGTTTTGTCAATAAATATGCTTTGTCAAGGAAGGAGAGGAGTGAAAAGGAAAAAATCTGGGTGAAGGCAGTTCCTGAAATAGGTTTCTGTAATCCAAATTACTTTGGAGGTTACCAAAACCCCACAGCTTTTACTGATAAATTAACATGTTATAAGGATATAGCCTGCTTTGTCAATAAATGTGCCTTGTCAAGGATGGAGAGGATTGAAAAGGAAAAAATCTGAATAAAGACAGTTCCTGAAATAGGTTTCTGTGATCCAGATTTCTCTGGGGTTACCAAAACCCCACAGCTTTTACTGACAAAAATCTGGATATAAGGATATCCACATGTATGGTATGTATGATATAAGGATGCAAATGATTTTGTCATGAACTGTGCCTTGTCAAGGATGGAGAGGATTGAAAAGGGACAAAATCTGGGTAAAGGCAGCTCCTGAAATAGGTTTCTGAGATCCAAATTACTTTGGGGTTACCAAAAAGCCACTGTTAATGAATGTGTTTGAAGGATACAGCTGGTTTTGTCATGAACTGTGTCTTGTCAAGGATGGAGGGGATTGAAAAGGAAAAATCTGGGTGAAGGCAGCTCCTGAAATAGGTTTCTGTGATCCTGATCTTAGTCTGGTTCCTGCTTGAGCAGCCAGCAGCCATCTGTCAGAAGTGCCTCCTTTATCCTCTGCTGGAAGAGTTTCAGGAGGAGCTTTGCTGGGGGGATTAGAAAACCTGGAATTTCTTGCACTGGGGTCACTTTTGTCCGGAGTCCCTGCAAGAAATTCGTGTTTTGGCTTTTCTGGAGGTGGATCTTTGTGTGTCCTGGCAGGGATGTGGGTTTGTGTCTCCCAGGAGTTGAAAATCTGGTTTGGAGCTGTGCCTTTGTGAAGGGTTTAATGTGATATTTATTTATTATCACAGGTTTATGGGCTGCCACTTTACAGGGTGAGCATCCCTTTTATTTCTTGTCCCCTTAATTATGTTTATTTATCCAGATAAGAACTTTGTGCAGCAGAAAAACCTCACAAAACACATCAACCATATGATGTGGAGTGGTGTGAAGGAGCTCTGGCTTGCTGCTGCAAATTTAAAGCAGTTTTTGTTTAAATTTCTGCAGATCAGCGGATTTGGATCTCCCATTCCTCTCTTTAAAGCAGGGGTGGTGCTGCTGTTCCAGATGCAGCTCAGGGATGTCCAAACCCAAATCAGCACCTCAGAGAAGCTTGAGCAGGCAGAAGAGCCCCAGGGAGCCGTTCCCAGAGAGCCACAACTTCATTCTGGACAGTTCATGCTCCCAGGTGCTTCCTGGGCCCTGCAGTAATTTAATATCCTTGGAATTTGTCAGGCAGAAATGGCTGCAGACTTGTCATAATTCAGTTTGTTATTAAAGGCAGCACCACAGTGATTAAATTTATCCCAGGGGTGTTTTTGCATCACGCTCGGTATAACTTTGGTTGTTATCCAGTGTTTGGAGCAAAACATTGAATTAGATTGAAACCTTGATAAGAATCTTTGGCTGGAGAGATTTGATGCTTGCATCAGAATCAGGGTCAGAATTTTGGTGAGGCTGGGGAAGGAGGGCACTTCTGGCCCCAGAATTTCAGCAGGACAGGAGATGGAGTTTCTTACAATTTCCTTCTTTAAGGAAACTCAGCTTTCTAAATTGATCAGCTTTGTTTTTTTGGTCTCCATCCACAAATTTCAGAGGAGGTGGCAGGCTAATGTGAGAGGGTTGAGCTGGGGAATGACTGCTGTTACATGATAATCCAAAAAGGGAACTTCTGCTAAGAATAGAATGAGGGGTGGATATTTTGCTATTTAAACATCTTAAGCTCAGCTTGGTGCTTTATTTTACTATCACTAAGAATCTTTGCATTGAATCCCATCCCTTGTGAGAGAAGGCTTTGGAAGGGAGAATTATATTTTTGTCACTTTGTCTCAGGGCTTGGCTCTGACATCTTTGATGAATTATTAGAAAAACGTTGAACAAAATGCAGTGAAGACATCTAGGCTGTTTCAGAGGAAATCCATGCTGGTTTTTGAAGCCAGTCTGTAGTGCCTGACAGTGCAATAAAATAAATGCTGAGCAGTGGCTCTTTATAGCTGAGCTTTTCCCTCCACTGTCATTATCTTCTTATAACAATATCCAGCCTTGATGGTGCTTAAAGCAGACAAAATCTCAACCCTCCAAACACAGGGCCTTCATTTTCCTCCTGCTGAGCTCCAGCCTGGCTAATTAATGAATATTAATTATCAGTGATTATGACAGCAAGGCATAAATAGTCCCTCCCTCTTTTGAAACCCACAGGGTTGTGAACCACAGGTTAAGAAAAGTAAAAGACTTAAGCATCTGCTGGATAAGTAAACACTAAGTTCAAGCCTAAGCCTTTTATCCTCCTGAGTCTCCACCTTCCCTCTGGAGGTTTAGATGGAAAAGAAATGTTCTGAGGTCAGCCCTACGCCCAGGAAGCTTCCCCTCCCCTTGCCCTGTGCAGCAGCTGCTGAACTTGGGCTGCCCTGTCTGGGCTGGGGCTTGCCAGGAGCCTGTCTGGCTCCAGGGGCACGGATTGGGGCACCTAGGAAAGGGATTGTGGCCTGAAAAGGGATTGTGGCCTGAAAAGGGATTGTACCTTCAAAAGGGATTGTACCTTCAAAAGGGATTGTGCCTTCAAAAGGGATTGTGCCCTGAGTGAGCAGCCAGGCTGGTCCCTGTGGATTTTGGTGGCTTTTTGGATTGTACCTTGAGAAGGAATCGTGCCCTGGCTGAGCAGCCAGGCAGGTTCCCCTGGATTTTGGTGGCTGATCAGAAGGCTTTGTGTTTTGTACCCTGGCTGAAGAACCAGGCAGGTTCCCCTGGATTCTGGTGGCTGATCAGAAGGCTTTGTGTTTTGTACCCTGGCTGAAGAACCAGGCAGGTTCCCCTGGATTTTGGTGGCTGATCAGAAGGCTTTGTGTTTTGTACCCTGGCTGAAGAACCAGGCAGGTTCCCCTGGATTTTGGTGGCTGATCAGAAGACTTTGTGGATTGTACCTTGGAAAAGGATTGTACCCTGAGTGAACAGCCAGGCAGGTGCCCGTGCATTTTGGTGGCACTGTGGATTGTACCTTGAAAAGGGATTGTACCTTGTCTAAGCAGCCAGACAGTCCCTGTGGGTTTTGGTGACTCATGAGAAGGCTTTGTGGATTTTATCCTGAAAAGGGATTTTGCCCTGGCTGAGCAGCCAGGCAGGTTGCCCTGGATTTTGGTGGCTTGGTGACTGATGAGAAGCTTTTTTGGACTGTACCCTGAAAAGGGATTGTGCCCTGAGTGAGCAGCCAAGCAAGTTTCTGTGCATTTTGGTGGCTTTTTTGATTGTACCCTGGCTGAACAAACAGGCAGGTGCACGTGGATTTTGGTAGCTTGATGACTGATGAAAAGCTTTTTTGGATTGTACCTTGAAAAGGGATTGTACTGTGGCTGAGCAGCCAGACAGTCCCTGTGGATTTTGGTGGCTTGGTGACTGATGAGAAGCCTTTTTGGACTGTACCTTGGAAAGGGATTGTACTCTGAAAAGGGATTGTGCCCTGGCTGAGGAGCCAGGCAGGAGCCATGGATTTTGCTGACTGATGAGAAGGCTTTGTGGATTGTGCCCTGAAAAAGTATTGTACCTTGTCTGAGCAGCCAGACAGGTCCCTGTGGATTTTGGTGGCTTTTTGGATTGTACCCTGAACCTGAGCAGCCAGACAGTCCCTGTGGATTTTGGTGGCTTTTTGGACTGTACCCTGAACCTGGGCAGCCGGACAGGGATTTTGGTGGCTGATGAGAAGCCTTTGTGGCAGCCTGGGGACAGCAGAGGGGCTGCCTCTGTGACATTATGGGCATTGGGAGCTGCTTTAACAGGACATCAGACCCCCTGTTCACCATCACGTAGGTACCTCCCTCCTTCTCCCTGCACAGGGCGGGTCTGGGGGAGCCTGGAATGTTCCAGAATCCCACAGCCCTGCTGCTCTGCTTGCAGAAGGCGCTGAGCTCCATCCCTGCAGGGCCACCCCAGAAATTCCATTACCCTGAAGTGAGGGGGACAGCCCTCAGCTGGAGCAGAGCTTTGGCACTTCTGTAACAGCAGCAAATTCATTTGTTCCTCTGCTTTGGTTTTTGCAGGGTCCTCGTGAGCCCTCGGCAGAATCTGACTCGCATCACCCTCAAAGGGACTTTCCAGGGGGCTAAAGTGGTCCGTGGGCCTGACTGGGAGTGGGGCAACCAGGATGGTAAGCTGCTTCTGGGATGGCCTGTAGAATCTGATTATTTATATATATTTTTTAAAATATATTTTTAAAATATTTAATTTTTAATATATTTTTATAGTCTGTAGTTTAATTTATTTAATATTTAATGTTTATTTATATTTATGTATTTAGAATTTATATTTATATTTTATTCCTATTTATATATTTATCCATTTTTTAAAATAAATAGCTATTTCTTTATATAGGGTTTTTCAGCTGATTTTGGGGTGTAGTGCCTGTGCTGCTTTCTGTGGGAACTGAAACCTTCAGGCTGAGACTGCAATGGGACAAAAATGGGTTTTTTAACTGATTTTGGGGTGTAGTTCCTGTCCCCAGGTCAGTGACAGTAATTCCTGTGCGCTGCTCCAGGGCTGAGGGAGCTTTCCTGCCCCTTTGTCCCAGAGCCCTGCACACACCCCGTGATGTTTACAGCTCCTTTTCCCCCTCAAGAATTAAGTCAAAAGTTCAAAGGTTTCCAAAGTTGACTCTGCCATTTATTGCAGCTCTGGGTTCAGGGGAGGATGTGGATCCTTGCAGGGTCTGAGAATAAATAATCAGCTTATTCTCAATACAGCTTATCCATCCTCTGGGGATCACAGCAGCATTTACATGTCTGAGACTTGTGTTGCTGACAGTGCTGCTGACCTGAAAGCAGCTCCAGAGCAGAGAGAGGAACCCTAAATCCACCCCTCAGCTGCTCTCTGCTGGGAAAAAAAGAAATTAAGAATTTAATTTCTTTAAAGGGGATAACTGAATCTGAAATTAAACAGAATTTAAATGGGATAACCCAGAATTTAACTGGATAACTATAGCTCCAGCACTGGTTCTGGATAAGTCTGGATAAATCATTTAAATGGCTCCCTGGGAGTGAAAAATCAGCTGTTAAGATACACATTTGTAGAATTCTGGCTCGGGTTTTGGTGGAGCTGCCCCATCCACAGCCATGGATGAGTAGAACTGCCAGCCAGACCCAAAAACCTTTGCGTTGTGCTGATAAATGAGGAGTTCAGCTCCTTCAGATGTTGGGTTTCAGGACTTTGCAGGCAACCAGAAGTTCCTCAGTGAGACAGATCTTGCTGTCCTTGTTTGGAGAAGTCCTGGGGAAGTGTTGGGACTTGCCCAAATTGGGAATCTGCAAACCCTGACTGCCTTCACTGCGCTGTCTCTTGGATCAGAGCACAGCCCAGTGCCCAGCCAGATCCACCTCCCCACATCCCTCCTCCTCTCCTGGATCCTTCAGGCTCCTTGCTTGAGGAAAACCAAGTTTGTTTGATGTTCCCCCACCTGGATGGGCTTGGGGAGAGATTTGAAGGTCCTGGGTGGATCTCTAAAAGTTGGATCTTGGATCTTGCAGCACCTGGATGGTGTTGGGGAGAGATTTAAAGATGCTGTATGGATCTTTAGCACTTGGATCTTGCACATGGATGGGGTTGGGGAGAGATTTAAAGATCCTGGGTGGATCTCTAACAGTTGGATCTTGGTTCTTGCAGCACCTGGATGGTGTTGGGGAGAGGTTTAAAGGTCATGGGTGGATTTTTATTACTTGGATCCAGGATCTTGCAGCACATGGGTGGAATTGGGGAGAGATTTAAAGATCCTGGGTGGATTTTTAGCTCTTGGATCCTTGATCTTGCAGCATATGGATGGTGTTGGGGAGAGATTTAAAGATCCTGGGTGGATTTTTAGCTCTTGGATCCTGGATCTTGCAGCACTGCTGAGTATTTTTGTTACCACAGTGTGGTGCCATGACACCGTGTGTGCATTCCCCAACCGGGCCGTGCTCCTGCACACCAGGAATCCTCCACAGAATCATTCCAAAACGAACTTTAACACAGAGATTCCCTCCTAATCACCCAAAGTGAGTTGTCTCATGATCCAGTTTTCCTGATTTGCACTTCTTTTCCCCTCAGGGGGTGAGGGCAAGACGGGCCGCGTGGTGGATATCCGCGGCTGGGACGTGGAGACCGGCCGCAGCGTCGCCAGCGTCACCTGGGCCGACGGAACCACCAACGTCTACAGGGTGGGCCACAAGGGAAAAGTGGACCTCAAATGTACTGTGGAGGCTTCCGGGGGCTTCTACTACAAGGAGCACCTCCCAAAATTAGGTGGGTTTGGAGACAAATCTTTGCTGGGTGAGGTCTTTGTTGAGGAGTTCTGATTCACGCGGCCGTTGGCGCTGGAGCCGTTTTTAGTTTGGAGGACATAAAACCACCTCCTGATTTTATAAAGTTCCCACATAATGAGCATCATTTGAGAGAATTTGGTTTGTGTGTGAACATCCTGCTTGTGATTCATGAAATAGTTTGGACTTCCAGTGTTACAACCATCAGATCCCCACAGTTCTATCCCAAGGGATGCAACCTCTGCTGGAAATGCAGGAAATTCCCTCTCTGCTGCAGAGAACCCAACTTTTCTCACTTTTGTTACATTTGTCAATCCCAAGCTTTTCATTCTTCAGGCAAGCTGCTGTTCACTGTGCTTTTAGAGAACAAACACTCCCCTGGTGGAGCCAAAAGGGGGAATGGGAACAAAAGGAGAGTTTGGAGAATGGAACAATCAAAAATTAGAAAGAATTATGTGAAAAGGTGATGTCTGTACTGGCAACTTGCTGCAATCCCCCTTTCCTCTTAAGTCCAAGAAAACTCCTTGTGTTTTTGGACTTGATGCTTTTTTTTTTTACCAATTTGGCTGTGGGGTTGTTTTTCTTTTAATGAGGTGCAGGGACCATCTTTGTCTGCCCTGAAGGAAAACAGAGGGGTCTGTTCTGCTGTTTGCAGCAGCACAGCCAGAGTTTTTATCAGATAAAACTTTTCAGGCTGACTCTTCCCAGCCCTTCTCAAACTTTTCTCTCCCTGAGCACCTTGGCAAGAGCATGAGGGGAGGGAAGGGTTGGATGAGGAGCTTAATTCCAGGGGTGGGGATGGGTGGGAGGGTAAGGAACTCCTCAGAATGAGGGGAGAATTAATTTTGGGTGCTGTGTGGGCCTGTCTGAACAGCACTTGGGGGTGAGTGGATTGCTAAGAACAGCTCCTGGTGTCTGCCACGGCCTGAGAGGCATTCAGAGGGACAAAATGGCTCTTGTTAGAGCTGTTTTATTAATATAGTGTAATTATATATCTTTATACATATACAATCTATACATGTAAATTATATTTTATATGTGTAAAAATATACATAATTACAATTATGTAATTATACACTGTTTCATTGATGTAGTGTAATTTCAATAGAATTGTAATTGTAAAATTGTAACTTGTAAAATAGAATTGTAACAGAATTTAATTGTTGATATAATTGGAGTTAAATCCTTCCGATTTCTCTGCTGCCTTACAGAGTGTGTGGGGCATGAAAAGGGGTTTTAATATAGTGTAATTATAATAGAAATGTAATTGTAAATTGTAAAATAGAATGTAATTATTAATATAATTAGAGGTAAATCCTACTGATTTCTCTGCTGCCCTACAGTGTATAGGGCATGGAAAGGGGTTTGCACCATTCTGCCCCAATTAAAGTTAATTTTCAGCCCTTTTAAGGCACCCAGGGTGAGTGAGTGCCCCCTGCATGCCTGTGGGTGCTGCTCTATAGAGTGTATAGGGCATGAAAAGGGGTTTGCACCATTCTGCCCCAAGTAATTTTAATTTTCAGCCATTTTAAGGCACCCAGGGTGAGTGAGTGCACCCTGCATGCCTGTGGGTGCTGCTTGTATAGGACCTGGAATGGGTTTTTGCACCATTCTGCCCCAATTAATTTTAATTTTCAGCCCTTTTAAGGCACCCAGGGTGTGTGGGTGCCCCCTACATGCCTGTGGGTGCTGCCCTATAGAGTGTATAGGGCATGGAAAGGGGTTTGCACCATTCTGCCCCAAGTAATTTTAATTTTCAGCCCTTTTAAGGCACCCAGGGTGTGTGGGTGCCCCCTACATGCCTGTGGGTGCTGCCCTATAGAGTGTATAGGGCATGGAAAGGGGTTTGCACCATTCTGCCCCAATTAAAGTTAATTTTCAGCCATTTTAAGGCACTCAGGGTGAGTGAGTGCCCCCTGCATGCCTGTGGGTGCTGCTTGTATAGGGCATGGAATGGGTTTTGCAGCATTCTGCCCCAATTAAAGTTAATTTTCAGCCATTTTAAGGCACCCAGGGTGTGTGAGTGCACCCTGCATACCTGTGGGTGCTGCCCTATAGAGTGCATAGGGCCTGGGATGGGTTTTGCACCATTCTGCTCCAATTAAAGTTAATTTTCAGCCATTTTAAGGCACCCAGGGTGAGTGATTGCCCCCTGCATGCCTGTGGGTGCTGCCCTATAGAGTGCATAGGGCATGGAATGGGTTTTGCACCATTCTGCCCCAATTAAAGTTAATTTTCAGCCATTTTAAGGCACCCAGGGTGAGTGAGTGCACCCTGTGGGTGCTGTCCTTGCTGTCCCCAGGGAAACCAGCTGAGCTGCAGAGGAAGGAGAGCACAGACAGACATCCCTTCCAGCACGGGGACAAGGTGAAGTGCCTGCTGGACATCGACATCCTGCGGGAGATGCAGGAGGGCCACGGGGGCTGGAATCCCAAAATGGCTGAGGTGAGTCCCTGGGGTCTCCCTGGCTACAATTCCAGCCCTCTCCCTCCTTCTGCACTGCTCAGGAAGTTACCAGAACATCTCTGTGTGACCTTAGAGTTGAACTGAATCACAAATGCAGATTTTGTTAGTGATAGGACGCTGCAGTCAGAGCTATTTTTAGGCTCTGTTGGATGAAAATGGCCTTGTGGATCTTTGCAAAAGTCTTGGAAGCAAAAAAAAACACAACAACAACAACAAAAAAAGGCTGGATTGTTTGTTTTTAAATGAGCCACGAGTTTTCTTTGCTGTTCTGGATCCATTCCTTGTTTGGCTTCTTTTGTGCTGTGCATTACTGGTAATTAAAATTTGTATTTGGTCAACACTGGGCTCTGTCCTTGTCCAGGGATAAAATTTCTCAGCCCATATCAAATTTTTGGAAGTTAATCTTGCCTTTAAATTAGGAGCCACTGTTAAGGATGATTTATTGAGGATCTTCCCCCTGTTTTGTTTATTTTGTCCCAAGTTCATCGGGCAGACGGGGACGGTGCACAGGATCACGGACAGGGGGGACGTGAGGGTGCAGTTCAACAGTGACACCCGCTGGACCTTCCACCCCGGAGCCCTGACCAAGGTGGGTGCTGGAAATGCTGCAGGAGGTCACTGGGTACACCTCAGAGGTGCTGAAGGAGCACCCAGCTCTTCTAAACACAATTGTTCTATTTTTTAAACTTTTCTAATTACCGCTCCCGAAGGTAAACTGCATTTCTTAATTCCAGCTTCCAGTCCCTCATCC
This sequence comes from Calcarius lapponicus, assembly GCA_039654755.1. Lineage (NCBI taxonomy): Eukaryota > Metazoa > Chordata > Aves > Passeriformes > Fringillidae > Calcarius > Calcarius lapponicus. Next base: position 14,375,887 of record JBBFKN010000017.1, read on the forward strand.
TTCTGCAGCTTGTGATGAACCTTTTTCCCCACATAATTTCCCTTTGATTTTTTTTTTGTTCTTCCTTGTTTTGTGTCTCCACGTTGTTCTTTTTTGCATCTTTGTCTCACTTCTCTTTGATTTCTTCCAAGCCTTTAATCCAGCCCTTCTAATTTTGTGGCTGCATTTCTAAAGCTCACAGCTCTGGCCTTCCCCAGAGGTTTGAGGACTTTGAGAAGTGGATAATTAGAAATAGAGATAATTAGGTATAGAAGAAGCTGCTGGAAGAGCACGAAATTCTGACCTGAGCAAGGTCACAATGCTAAAAACTCCCAACACCAGTGGAAAATGCAGTGTCAGACTGTTTTGCACAAAATCAGTCTGCTCTGAAAAGTGTGTTTTGACACTGCTCCCTTCCTAGCTCAGTGAGCTGAGGGAGCATCTGGCAAATTCCCAGCACAGATAAACCCTGCTTTCCCTTTTCTCTTTGAAATAACAAACATTGAACTTCCTTATTAGAGTGAATTAAAATCTCCAGGGCTAAGCCAGGTGTAAGGAGGAGATGGACCAAGAAAATTTCCATGCTTTATCTGGTATTAATAATAAACCATTTGGAGCAAAAGAAATTAGGAAACTAATAAACAAATTATTGGAACAACTGTTCCAAATTATTTCCCTACTTAAATGTGCACTTGGCTTAAAAGAGAATTGGACTGTGTTTGTTGTCTTGGTAGCTGCATTTATGTTTTGCGATGCTGTTTCTTGACTCAGTGGGTGTCTTGTTTGTTGGGATTTTGGGAGTGGGGTGGAGGGGGCTGATCACTGTTAATTTTATGTCTCTGTGTGTGTTTGGTGGCTTCATCCCCCAAAAGCTTATGACTTTCTTTTTCTTGTAGCTCAACACCTTTTGGGTTGGTGATGTGGTCCGGGTGATAGATGATATGGAAACGGTGAAGCGCTTCCAACCTGGTCATGGGGAGTGGACAGATGAGATGGCACCTGTGAGTGTGCTCCAGTTCCAGGACAGTCCAGTAACCCTCTGAGCTTCCCCAAGAAGACATGGGCTTGTCCCATCCCACCAGAATTCCTGCTGGGAAGTCCCTGCCCAGCCCCTGCTGCTGGTGGCTCTCGGTGACGCCGCCGTGGCCACGGCACCCAAACGGGTCAAGGGGGAATCCAACAAAAAGGATTTGGCTGCCACCAACTCATGGGAGAGGTTTCCATCACCAAAGTCCTCTTATGCCCTCCCTGGCTCTCTGGGATGAGGCAGGGAGGTGGAAAAATCAGCCCAGTATGGCTAAAATTGGGATGCAGGTTCCTCCAGGAGCAGTTTTAAAGCCCAGAGGAACCATCCCCAGTCCCAGCTTGATCAGTTCTTCTCAGGTTCCTCCAGGAGCAGTTTTAAAGCCCAGAGGAACCATCCCCAGTCCCAGTTTGATGAATTCTTCTCAGCACCTCCCTCCCAGCCATTTCCAGTGTGTCTGGAAAACCCCTTCCATGGACAAGGGGGAATCCAACAAAAAGGATTTGGCTGCCACCAACTCACAGGAGAGGTTTCCATCACCAAAGTCCTCTTATGCCCTCCCTGGCTTTCTGGGATGAGGCAGGGAGGTGGAAAAATGGTCTGATCAACCCAGTATGGCTAAAAATTGGGATGCAGGTTCCTCCAGGAGCAGTTAAAGCCCAGAGGAACCATCCCCAGTCCCAGTTTGACCAGTTTTTCTCAGCACCTGCCTCCCAGCCATTTCCAGTGCGTCTGGAAAACCCCTTCCATGGCAAAGCAGTGAAACTGCTGAGAACCCTCTGGTGTCCTCGAAGTGGGAGCTGTCTGTGAATGTGTCACTTGTCCAGTGCTTCTTTTCACACAGCAGGAGCTGCAGCTTTACAAAAAAAGAATTAAAAACCCTGGTTTTGGGTCTGGGAATTTTTGAATTTTTGCAAAAAAATCCTTTTTTTTGTTGTTTTTGTTTTCCTTGCAGACCCTGGGGCACATTGGGAAGGTGATCAAGGTCTATGGGGATGGAGATCTGCGCGTGTCAGTGGGGGGACAGTCCTGGACCTTCAACCCTGCCTGCCTGACCGCCTACCAGAGGGAGGAGGAGGCCAACCTGATGACCACAGAGAGTGCCAAGGAGCCCAAAAGTGAGGGACAAACCTGCTCCCACCAGGGCTGGGAGATCTTTGGCCCAGCTCTTTGGGTGGTGGCAAAATCCAGGTGTTCTTCCCTGGGTGGAGAAGTGAAGTTTGGCTGTGATATATTGGGCAAGCAAAGCTGAGCCTTGGGAAAATGCAGGATTTGGGACTTGGAGATGATGGGATTAATGGGGAAAGGCAGGATTTGGGACTGGGAAATGATGGGATTAACAGGAAAATCCAGAATTTAGGACTGGGAAATGATGGGATGAATGGGGAAGGGCAGGATTTAGGACTTGGAAATGCTGGGATTAATGGGGAGATGCAGGATATAGCACTGGGAAATGATGGGATTAATGGGGAAATGCAGGATTTAGGACTCACTGGTATTTAGGATTTGGAAATGCTGGGATTGACAGGGAAATGCAGGATTTAGGACTGGGAAATGATGGGATGAATGGGGAAATGCAGGATTTAGGACTCACTGGTATTTAGGATTTGGAAATGCTGAGATTAACAGGAAAATCCAGAATTTAGGACTGGGAAATGATGGGATGAATGGGGAAATGCAGGATTTAGGATTTGGAAATGCTGGGATTAAAGAGAAAAAAAAGAGAATAAATTTTTTGCTGGGCCTTACTGGGCAAGCAAAACTGGGCCTTAAGAAAATGCAGGATATAGGACTTGGAAATGCTGGAATTAATGGGGAAATGGAGGATTTAGGACTCACTGGAATTAAGGACTGGGAAATGCTGGGATTAACAGGAAAATGCAGGATTCAGGACTTGGAGATGCTGGTGTTAATGGGAAGACGCAGGATTTAGGACTCACTGGAATTTAGGACTTGGCAATGCTGGGATTAATGGGGAAATGCAGGATTTAGGACTGGGAAATGCTGGGATTAATGGGGGAAATGAAGGATTTAGGACTCACTGGAGTTTAGGATTTGGAAGTGCTGGGATTAACAAGAAAATGAGAATAAAACTTTGCTTTGATTTACTGGTCAAGCAAAGCTGTCCTTGACAGGAAAATGCAGAATTTAGGACTGGGAAATGCTGGGTTTGACAGGAAAATGCAGAATTTAGGACTGGGAAATGCTGGGTTTGACAGGAAAATGCAGAATTTAGGACTGAGAATTGCTAAGCACAGTTCTGCCCTAGGTTCAGCATTTGCCTCATCCCTGCTGTGTCTCAGTTCCCTGTTCCATCCTGTTTCCTGCACAAGGACACTGATTCTTGTGAAATACTCCAGGTCTGTGCGTGGAGCTGTTGTGAAATCAACAATTGTTTGGCCTAATCTGCCCTGAAATCGAGTTTGGGATCACATGGTGCGTGGAGGGGATTTTTTTGTTGTTGTTGTTGCTTTTCACATCTGCTCAGAATTTTTTATGTGGCCTGACCATCTTTGTTTCCTCTGAGTGTCAGGATCATGTGGGAGAGAGCACAGACTCGCCAGGATTTTTTGTTGTTGTTGTTTTTCTGATATAGATGGATCTGGAACTGTTTGCTCAAGTCAGGCTTGGGGCAGAACTCGCAAAATTTTTTGACTTTGCACCTGTGTCCCCTCAAAGACTGAGAGGTGTGGGGTGACAGGTGAATTTTTGTCTCTTTTTTCAGGTACTTTGGTGACTGTCCTGGAGAAGCTGCTGTCCCAGAGGACAGAGTCAGAGCATGCAGGGTGCCTGGTCATTTGTGCAGCCCTCAACAATGCAGCTAAAATCCGGGAGCTCCTCCAGAAATACCCAGACAAGGCAAGTTTGGAAGACAAAAATGTTTATTTTTCCTTTTTTCTGACCTTTAAAACATCATCATCAAGTTTTGTAGTCAAGCAGGGAAAAGGATGTGAGAAAAACAATAGATTTGTCAGGCTTAGTGATATCTCCCAACAGTTGGAATATTATTTTGAAAACAATAGATTTGTCAGGCTGAGTGATGTCTCCCAGCAGCTGGAATATTATTTTGCTGCAATTTCTGCAAGGATTGCAATTGCTGCAAGGATTAAGTTCACAAGTTAAATGTGCATATTTTATGCCTCTATTTTGTGGCAATGAATCTGAAGTCCTTACAGCACCTTTGCCAAGCTGGCTTTTCCCAGATTTCATTCAGTAGAATGAGGGAGAGAGGGGTTTATCTATAGGAAAACAGGAGCAGAAATCAGAGATTTGCTGGAAGAGAAAGGCAGGGCTTGTGTCTGGCTGTGCCTGTCCTTAGAGGACCTTGTAAAATCACAGTGTTGGAACCAGGAGGGAGAAGAGCTGCCCAGATCTGTGCAGTGTCTTATCTCATGTCTGACTGGAGCAGGGAGCTGGGCTGGACTCGTTGCTGGACAATTTCTGTGCTTGCAGAATGCCAAAATGTCAGGATCACATCTCAAAAACCTCCTCCAGGAAGGGGCTCAGGGTTTAGGAACAGGGCAAAAAAAAAAAAAGCAACCACCAGATCTTGTGTCCTTGGAAACCATGAGCAACAAAAAGAGGTTTTGTTGGGGGTGTGGTTGTGGGGCTGTGACCCAGGATCAGCTCCGAAGAAGCTGATTTAGTGCTTATTTGTCTGGTATTTATTATACTTCTTTATTTATAAACTTAAATTTAAGTTTATAAATGAATGCAAGTTTATAAATAAACTTCTGGGGATGGGAAGGAGACACAAATATCTGCAATTCTCAGATTGATCCCAGATAGGAAAGTCCCAAGAGTCAGGAATCCATTATATGATCAGTTATTTGTATTAGACTTCTATTTAATACATACATTAATAAATTAGCTGTTATTTTTTATTAGTTAGCTTTTATTAGGCTTCTATTTCTATTTAATATATATATTAATAAATTAGCTGTTTCTGTTAGAGTCTTACAGAGAGATCAGGCTGGATTTGAGGCTGACTCAGAGCAAGTTGGGATTTCTTGGCAGGGTTTCCCAGCTTACCAGCTCTGTCTGCCTGGTGTAGATGGAAGGACAGCAGTGACCTCTAATTCCTCTTTGCCCAAAGGACTCTCCCATCCTTTTGAGCCTGTCCAGGGAAGTGCTGCCTCTCCTGTGCTCTGACTGCTGCAGGGATAAAACCTGGATTATTAACTTGTTCTCCTTGCCAGTCTGCTGAGGTTTTGTGCCTCCTTCTCCTCTCCTTGTCCTCCACTGCTTTCAGAAGCTGCTTTGCCTTTTTTTTTAACCTCTTTTTCTTCAGTGCCTTTCATTCTCCCAAGCTCTCACTGCAGCACTTGAGCCCTGAGGTGTCCCCTGCACCCCCTGAAGCACCTGCAGCAGCACAGCATAGCACAGCAGGGACTTGGCACCTCCAGAGCTTTATGCAAAGCTTGATTTGGTTTCCTCACCCCTGTTCCTCTCGGGAAGGGAATTGTTGGCAGAGTGTTCTGCTCTCAGGCACAGAGTGATTTGGCAGCAGGGCTCTGCAATTACAGAGCTCTGTTCTCTCTAAACATGCTGCCCCCTTCCCCTTCCAGAATGTTCTGGGACGAGCTCAGCTGGGAGCCAGCAGGGCACAGACCCTGTGGCATTTCTGGGCTGCTCCCACCCTGCTCCAGGCACAGAACGAGCTCATCCCTGAATTTCTGTGTCTCTGCCCTTCCCCAAGGTGGATGCCAAGAACCAGGGCAGGACTGCCCTGCAGATTGCCTCTTACCAGGGGCACCTGGAGGTGGTGAAGGCTCTGCTGCAGGCTCATGCCAACGTGGACCTGCGGGACGACGAGGGGGACACGGCGCTGCACTACGCGGCCTTTGGGTAGGGCACCTCTGCCCCTGGCATGTTTCATGAAAAATCTTTTTGTTAAGGTGTTTTCCTCTTGAGAAGCTGAGAAGGTTCAGGTTCTCCACTTTTTGTTGTTTTAGAACGTGATCTGGAGAATTGTTTACTTAGAATTGTTTACTTAGCATGTAAAACTGATTTTACTTGATGACCGATGACAGCTACTTGTGTCGAGGCTGTAAGCAGACACAAGATTTTATTATCATTTTTTTTTATTCTTTGCTAGCTTTTTGATGATTTTTTAAATTCTTTTAGTATAGTTTTAGTACATAATATATATCATAAAATAATAAATCAGCTTTCTGAGATAGAGAGTTAACATTCTCATCTCTTCCCTCATCCTGGGACGCCTGCGAACGCTACCACACACCTCCCCTCCAGCTGGCCCTGATGGAAATAATAATAATAATAATAATAATCCCAACCCTAACAAAACAAACAAAAAACCCCAAACAAAACAACAACAACAACAAAAAAACTTCCCAAAAAAACCCCCCCCAAAAAAAAACAAACCAAAAGAAACCAAGTTTTTTAACACTAAGAGGAAGCAGGGTGTGGCTGAGAGGATACATTTCTGACTCCTGTTGCTTTGCAAAGAGAAAGAATTGACTGCAATGACTCAAATCTGCTTTTTTTTCCCTTGCTTTAAACCAGAAACCAGGCTGAAGTTGCCCGTGTGCTGCTGGCCAGGGGGGCCAGTGCAGACCTGCTGAACAATGCCAAGTGCACAGCCCTGTACGTCGCTGTCAGCCAGGGCTTCACCGAGGTGGTGAGAGCCCTCTGTGAGCTCAACTGTGATGTCAACCTCCCAGTAAGTTTGGGATTATTGCAGGGAGGATTTTTTGATTTTGTTTTTGGTTTTTTTTTTGAGGTGGGGAGGTGCTTCTTGATGAGAAAAATGTGATTTACAGCCTCGAGAGAAGCTTAGATTAATGTAAAAAGACAATACGCGGACATGAAGCAGAAAAATCATAAACTTATGTTTCTGTAGTTGTAAGTAACCTGGGTTTGCTTTGCTCTCCATGTGTAGGATTCCCAGGGAGACACCCCCCTGCATTATGCCATCACCCTGGACTACAAAGTGGTGATTGAGATCCTCACTGAAGTTCCCAACATCGATTTCACCGTCCAGAACTGTCAAGGCTTCAACCTGCTCCACTATGCTGCCCTGAAAGGCAACACCCTGTAAGGCACCTTCCTTTTTTTTGCCATTTTTATGCCTTTTGCAGGTGGTAATTTGTGCTGGCTGGCTGAGGAGGTGGCAGATGTGGTTCTGGGTAGTTGGTTAAACATTTTTTGGGTTTGGATTGGCTAGCCTTCACAGGAAACTCCTGCTTGCTTTCCCCATCTTCCTCATGCTTCCCTAGGCTGGGAAATCTCTGTGTCTGAGCAGTCTCAGATATTTGGGTCTTAGCAAAGCCTCTAGAACTCTTCCAAAAATAAATCTCCTCATTATTTTCAAAGCAATGTGGCTTTCCCCTACTTTATTAAAGATAACTGAAGGCTTTTGTTGTATTCTTGTAATTGTGAGTTTAAGGGCCTGCTCTTCATTGCTGGTGTCATGGTAAAACATGGACATTGCTGACTCCTGGGCAGGAGAGGCAGAAATTCATTCTCCCATCTTTAATAAACCTCTCCAACTCTGCAGAGCCATAAAGAAGATTCTGGCCAGGGCTCGACAGCTGGTGGATTCCAAAAAGGAAGATGGATTCACTGCCATGCACCTTGCTGCTCTCAACAACCACATGGAAGTGGCTGAAATTCTCATCAAAGAGGTAAAAAATGAAACCAAAATCAAGGAGAAGTTTGTCAAACACCTCTCAGTGAAATTGTCTGACAAATTGGTGCTCCTTGTGAGGAGCAGATAACTCAGCTAAACTCAGCAAAGGTGCAGTGGGGTTTGGGAGCTGCCAGGCTCCACACCCTGAGTTCTGCAGCCCCATCTCCCCTGCTGCAATTCCTGCTTTTCCAGGGTCCCACAAGGAGTAATTTTACATTACTGAATTTAAAACATCGACAAGCATGGTATAGCTAAAACTGATAAGCCAAAAAACACTGACAGTGTATTGGAATTAGGAAATAGTTAACTTCTAATTGTGATGGTGTGAATTATAACATTTGCACTGACTCACCCTTCGCATGAGACTGAAAATAGAATAAAAATTTTTCAAACACCTCTCAGTTACCCCATCTCTGGGTCAGAAAAGGATATTATTGTCTGACAAATCAGTGTGAGGAGCAGATGGATGGGCTAAACTGTCCAACAAAGACACAGTGGGATTTGGGAGCTGCCAGCCCCCCCCACATCCTGAGTTCTGCAGCCCCATCTCCCCTGCTGCAATTCCTGCCCCTTCTCTCCCCTGCTGCAATTCCTGCCCCATCTCCCCTGCTGCAATTCCTGCCCCATCTCCCCTGCTGCAATTCCTGCCCCATCTCCCCTGCTGCAATTCCTGCCCCTTCTCTCCCCCTGGTGCAATTCCTGCCCCATCTCCCCCTGCTGCAATTCCTGCCCCATCTCCCCCTGCTGCAATTCCTGCCCCATGTGCCCCCTGGTGCAATTCCTGCCCCATTTCCCCTGGTGCAATTCCTGCCCCATCTCCCCTGGTGCAATTCCTGCCCCATGTGCCCCCTGGTGCAATTCCTGCCCCATCTCCCCTGCTGCAATTCCTGCCCCATCTCCCCTGGTGCAATTGCTGCTCTTGCAGGGTCGCTGTGACGTGAACGTGAAGAACAGCAGGAAGCAGAGCCCGCTGCACCTGGCGGTGATCCAGGGCCACGTGGCCATGGTGCAGCTGCTGGTGGGCCAGGGCAGCGACGTCAACGCCGAGGATGAGGACGGGGACACCGCCATGCACATGGCCCTGGAGCGCCAGCAGCTCATGGCCCTGGCCCTGGAGAAGAGGGACGGGGAGATGGGAGCTGCCCTCCTGGCCAAGGTGAGCAGAGTTCAGCAGGACACCTGCAGAAGGTGGTGGCTGTGTGATTTTTGTGTGGTTTTTGTGTGGTTTTTGTGTGATTTTTGTGTGGTTTTTGTGTGATTTTTGTGTGTTATATATGATATACATAATATATTAAAGAATATATATGTATAGTTGTTGTTATATTTTATCATAATATATGGTTGTTATTCTATTATAAATTATATGTTATTATTGTTATTATTAGTATATTAGTGTTATTATAATATATTTTATTATGTTATATATTATATATGATCATATTATATAATATTATATTGAATTGTATTATATTGTATTATACTACATTATATATGGTATTATATATTAATAATATAGTATTTTATGTTAATGGTTTTAATGTTTATTGTTACGTTTCATATTATTAACAATTTATTAAATTTTCTTTTTATTCTTTAAGACTTTATTTAGATTTTGATGCTTGGGAGTATATTTGAGTGCTTTTCTCAATTTCTTTTAGCTGCAGGCTTCTGGCTTCCTGGGGAATATGGAGCTGAACGTTGGGACTGCCATTGCCTGCTACTTAGCACAGGAAGGAGCAGACATTAATTATGCAAATCATCGGGGAAAGTCTCCTTTGGACCTCGTCACAGATGGAAGGGTCGTCCAGATCATCAAAGACTTCTCACAGAAATTCAGGTGAGCCTCAGGAAAAACCCTTGGAAACCAGAGCTTCCCCCAGCCCTGGCGTCTCTGCAGCTGCTGCAGGAGAAATGGATTTGTAGAAAATTATTAAAATGTAACAGAGAGTTCACATAGTGTGTGAACATAGAGTTCACATCTGTATGTAAATCTTGAGGTAAGAAATGTTGATTTAGAAATGTTATAGAATAGAACAGACATTGAAATAGAAACAAGTTTTAAAGGATAACTTTACGAAAAAAAGATGTATTGCTTCAGAGAAATAGAACTGTGCTGCAGGAGGGATGGGGAATCTCTGAGACCCTCTAGAGCTGCTGCAGGAGAAATGGGTTTGTAGAAAATGCTTAACATTTAACAAAGTTCACATAGTATGCATCTGTATGTAAATTTTGAGGTAAGAAATGTTGATTTAGAAATGTTATAGAGCAGACATTGAGTTAGAACCCAGTTTTAAAGGATAACCTTACCAAAAAAAATTTAATACTTGGGAGAAATAGAACTATGAAAGACAAAATACAAATTTTTAAACCACCTTTTAGTTACCCCATCTCTGAGTCAGACAAAGGCTTAGCCTGACTGCTGGAGGAGCCGGTGGCTGAGGTTTGTGCCCTTTGCAGGGATCAGCAGGTTTCCTCCGAGAGCTCCACCATCACCTGCAGCCTTCGCCGCGTGCACACCACGCCCAACACCATCACCAACCTCAGCGTGTCCAGCGTGGCGGCGCCCTCCGAGTGCCTGGTCTGCTCTGAGCTGGCCTTGCTCATCCATTTCTTCCCCTGCCAGCACAGCATTGTGTGTGAAGGTGAGTCCACGCTGGTTTTTATTGCCCCCCTGTTTTTTTTGTCACAGACGCATTTGATGGAAAATGTTTTCGTTGGGATCTTTTTCTCCTGAGAAGCTGAGAGGTCTCAGGAACAAAATGTAGGCAATAATTTTATGTCTACAATATCTACATGATATAATTACAAATGATATATAATAATTATATAATATATGTTACTATATATGTTATATATAATATATCATATATATAATATATGATATATATGATATATATGATATATATTATATATATGTGTCATGGTTTGACACTGGCACTAGGCCAATGCTCCATGAAGATACACTGTCCCTGGTGTCTGCTGTGAGATTTCGACCAGGAATAAGAAAAAACAGGCTCTTACTTAACAAGGGGAAAAAAAACATTTATTAACTAAACTACAAAAACAATAACTAAACTACACACAAAAGAAAAAGGAACACACAAGGAAAATGAAAACCCCACAAAACATTTCCCTCCTCCTCCCCTCAAATTCCCAATTCAATGCACTTCCCAATCATCAATTCTCAGTCCATCAACACTCTGTAGATAATCAATTCTCAATTCGTCAAGAGGAGAGGAGTCCTTCTTGTGCCAGGATGACCTCTTCCTTTTGGTCCAGGTGCTCTCACCACCTGAACATGGACCAGGGCTGCTTCCAGGGTTGTCTTTTAAGGATATTTTGTCCCATTCCAAAAAGAGCACAGTCACACCTTTGGGACACCTGTCCCCCCCATATTTCACCCCCTGGGGCCGAGGGGCACCAACACTGAATCTTCTTGGGTCTGGGACATTTCTCCCCCTGGACTCAGTCTCTGTATCACAAGGAAGCATGGCTCTGTCCATGGCTATACAAAAAGAGTCCAGCAAAAGCCACTCCAATCATCTCTCTTCCCACCAAAATTCTTCTCTTTCATCCACCATCTCTCTCACTTGCTCCACTTGCATTCTCTCAATCACTCTAACTCCTTTCTGGGAAAGGTTAATGTTCTGTAAGTTTTCATTGTCCAAAAAAGGGTTAAAAGGTTCAGTCTCTCTCTCTGGAACTCCCACAAGGGCACTGGGCGAGGGAGGGCAGCTTCTCTCTCTGCGCCGAGTCCCAAGAGGAAGTGCTTGGACAGATATCCCTGCTTTTAAGCAGTCTCAGAAGGTGACTCAAATTCCCAGAAATCCCATTTCCAGGTCAAACCATCACAAGAATATAGTTATATAATAGGGATTTTATATTAATATGATATGTATTTGTGTAATATAGATAATGTAGTTCTATATTATAATTAATATATATCATTATATTAATTTGTATAACTAATTATATAGTATATAATTTGTATATTTATATAATATAAATAATATAGTTATACATGGATAATTATAAATATGCTGCTGTGGGATGCAACAGGTGCATCTTTGATTGGTCTCATGTGGTTGTTTTTAATTAATGGCCAATCACAGCCCAGCTGGCTCAGACTGTCTGGTCACTCACAAGATTTTATTATCATTCTTTTCCTTTCCTTGCAAGCCTTCTGCTGAAATCCTTTCTTTTATTCTTTTATATATAATATCAGAATCCATCCCTGCTCAAATACTGAGCTTTTGTGCTGTTTGTGTCCTGAAGCACCCCCAGCACGATTTCAGCCCCTCAGACAGCCAGAGTTATCTCTGAAGAACCCAGAATGTTCTGCCCACCTGCTGCTTGGGACTCCTGGGGAATTCAGAGGGAAAATTCTGGCTGGCGCTGCTTGATCCCCCAGAAACCTCCTGAGAAGGATTTCCCTCTCCTCTGGCTCTCCCAGCTCCTCATTCCTCAGGATTTCAGCTGATTTAAGGGCAGCCTGCTCAGACTTGTCAGCAAATTCTTCTCACAAGGCACAGAGGGAGTGAGCACGGGGAGTTTGCTCAGATCTCTGTGCCAGAGCTTCATTCTCCTCCCCCAGGGCTGCAGCAGCTCCAGGGGCTCAGGGCAGGGAGGATTTGAAGCTGTTGTGTTTGCTGCTGATCTGATTAAATAAAAGAGTATTAAATAAATAAATTTAACTATTTATTTAATACTCTTTTATTTAATTATTTTTTAATTTAAATTAAATAAAAGATTAAATAAAAGAGCAAGGCACAGCTCAGAAGGCAGGTAGTGACCTCATTCCATGCAGGAGCAATCCCTCAGTCACCCAGGGAGGCCTCAGGTTGTTCAAATCTCATCTTCTCGAGTCTGTTGTGGGTTTAATTGTCATCTCTCCCTGTGGCAGAATGCTCCAGGAGGATGAAGAAGTGCATCAAGTGTCAAGTGACAATAACCAAAAAGCTGAAACAAGGTATGTCCTGCTGGGCTGGGCTGTGGGGAGGGTCCTGCACAGGCTTGGTTTGAGGGGCATCAGTGATTTTCAGTCAAATAAGAGCTCATTTATTTTGGCTTTTTGTGTGTGTGTGTGTGCCTGTTGCATTATCACCTTTAGAGAGGGGAAAAAAAGTGGATTTTAATAGATTTTCAAAGGTGTCCTGAGCCAAGCTCAAGCTGCATAGACAGGACAGGACATTTAAGGGAGCTTTACCTGGGCCTGGCTTATTTTGTGTATTGAAAGCAGTCAGGTTTCACATGGGGTAATTTAACAGTGAAAATTCATGAGGGAGGGAAAAATCACACCTTGTGCCTCTGCCCTGGCTGAGAAATCAGTGTCTGTGCAGGGCTGGCGTGACCCAGCCATGCAGAAATCTCTGAGCTGGAGTATTTCAATAAATGTTTTCAGCCCAGATTTATCTCCTGTCCACGTTCCCAGTGCCAGGAGGAGCTGGGATGTCAGCAGGGTTTGGTTTTGCCATGGGGTTGATGCAAGTTGCTCTCAGGGCACGTGGGGATTTCATTGCAGGTCCTGCTGCTCGTGGCTGAGCACCGTGGGCTTTTTCTGGGGTCAGCCTTGTCACTTGATGCCTGGAAAAAAAAGCAGGAATCAGCCCCGTGGCACTGGGCATGCACAGCTGGCAGAGCCAGAGCTCCTCTTTGCAACCCCATGGTGCCAAAAATTCCACTTTGACCTGACACTGGACAGGAGCATTTGTCTTTGCTGCTGACTGGCAGCAAAATAATGATGGGAATTCCAAAGGGGACATTTGCAGGCAGATTTCCAGTGGAGGAGGAACATCAAGGGCTCTGGAATACCAGCAGGATTTCCTTGGCAGTGATGACTTCACTGCTTGCCTTTGACAAACTCCCTGTCCCCAAGGACTGGGTTTGAAATCTCTTCTTGCACCACTGATGCGCAGCCGATTCCAGAATTAGGAATGGGACGTGTGTAGGGAAGTAAATCAGTAAATCACAGTGGAAATCAGTGATTCAGGAGCAGAAAATGAGCAGTGAGAGCTGCACTGAGAATATTTACCCAACTCCAGTTATCCAGGATTTGGGATTCTTTCATTTCACAGAGTCAACTAAATGACTCTTATTTATGTAAAAATTCATTTATGTAAATGAAAACTGCTTCACTCAACACAGGTGTTCAGATGGTTTCTTTTTGTTGAGCCACGTGTGTCCTGAAGGACACACACACATTTCTTAGGCAGAACTTGGAGTCCCAAGTGTGACCAGGAGGCTGAGAGAGCGCAGTAAGGATCCCTGTGGGGATTCCTGGATTGGTGGGGCAGAGCATCACAACCAACTTTGAATATTTGCACTTGAAGTGAGCAGAATATTCCAGAGGCAGGAATCTCAGACAACATTTTTAAAAACACAAACACCACTGAGCAAGTAGAAGAGAAAAGCATCACCCCGCGGATTTTTATTTGATCCCTGGCTGAAGCTGAGCGCGGTGTGAGTGGGATGGCGCTGCTGGGAGGGGCAGCAGGGGAGGTTAATGAGTTCATTAAGGCTGAGCTCTGCCCACAGACAGCACGGAGGTGGAGTGCAGCCCCAGCTCGGAGTGCACGGAGCAGAGGAAGCTGATGGAGGAGCTGCAGAGCCGCTACCGGCAGATGGAGGAGAGGATCACCTGCCCCATCTGCATCGACGACCAGATCAAGCTGGTGTTCCAGTGCGGGCACGGCTCCTGCCCGGACTGCAGCACGGCACTGACCGTGTGCCCCATCTGCCGCCAGGCCATCCGCGAGAGAATCCACATCTTCGTCTGAGTGAGGGTCTGCTCCTCCCTCCACCCAGGGGAGGATCCACATCTTCGTCTGAGTGAGGATCTGCTCCTCCCCTGTCTGCCCAGGAGAGAATCCACATCTGTGTCTGAGTGAGGATCTGCTCCTCCCTCCACCCTCTGAGTGAGGATCTGCTCCTCCCTCCACCCAGGGGAGGATCCACATCTTCTTTTGAGGATCTGCTCCTCCCCAATCTGCCCGGGAAAGGATCCACATCTTCCTCTGAGGATGCTGCTCCTCCCCAATCTGCCCAGGAGAGAATCCACATCTTCATCTGAGTGAGGATCTGCTCCTCCCTCCACCCAGGAGAGAATCCACATCATTGTCTGAGTGAGGATCTGCTCCTCCCTCCACCCAGGAGAGAATCCACATCTTTGTCTGAGTGAGGATCTGCTCCTCCCCAATCTGCCCAGGGGAGAATCCACATCTTTGTCCGAGGATCTGCTCCTCCCTGTGCCCCATCTGCCTCCAGGCTGTCCGGGAAAGGATCCACGTCTTTGGATCCACATCTTCAGCTGAGGATGCTGCTCCTCCCTGGCCCTGACTGCGTTCCCCATCTGCCCAGGAGAGGATCCCCATCTTCCTCTGAGGATGCTGCTCCACCCCATCTGCCTCCAGGCTGTCTGGGGGAGGATCCACATCTTCCTAGGAGAGGTTCCACATCGTCCTCTGAGGATGCTGCTCCTCCCTGGCCCTGACTGTGTGTCCCATCTTGCCGGGAGAGGATCCCCATCTTCAGCTGAGGATCTGCTCCTCCCTGTGCCGCATCTGCCCAGGAGAGGATCCACATTTTCCCTTGAGGATGCTGCTCCTCCCTGGCCCTGGCTGTGTGCCCCATCTTGCCGGGAGAGGATCCACATCTCGTCTGAGGATGCTGCTCCTCCCGAGCCCCAGCCCCGCCGTGCTTCCTCCCTCCGCTGGGGTTTGGCTCCCTGGGAAAAGGAGGGAAGCGCAGGAGGGATGTGCCAGGGGAGGAGGAAGAGGAAGAAGAGGATGAGGAGTCCCCTCTGGGGTGTCCCTCCCTCACCTGTGCTGCTCGTGCACCGCCAGCACCGCAGCGAGCGCGCTGAGCAGACCCTGGGGTGTCCCAGAGCTGATCCTGGAATGTTCCAGAGCTGAACAGACCCTGAGATGTTCCACAGCTAAACCTGAACAGATCCTGGGATGTTCCAGAGCTGATCCTGGGCTGCTCCAGAGCTGAACATGAACAGATCCTGGGCTGCTCCAGAGCTGAACATGAACAGATTCTGGGGTGTCCCAGAGCTGAACAGATCCCTGGAATGTTCCAGAGCTGAACAGACCCTGGGGTGTCCCAGAGCTGATCCTGGAATGTTCCAGAGGTGAACAGATCCCTGAGATGTTCCACAGCTAAACATGAACAGATCCTGGGATGTCCCAGAGCTGAACATGAGCAGATCCTGGAATGTTCCAGAGCTGATCCTGGAATGTTCCAGAGCTGAGCAGATCCTGGGATGTTCCAG
This sequence comes from Calcarius lapponicus, assembly GCA_039654755.1. NCBI lineage: Eukaryota > Metazoa > Chordata > Aves > Passeriformes > Fringillidae > Calcarius > Calcarius lapponicus. The sequence continues at coordinate 14,391,814 of JBBFKN010000017.1, forward strand.
GGCAGAACTGAACGGGTCCTGGAATGTTCCAGAGCTGAACAGATCCTGAGGTGTCCCAGAGCAGATCCTGGGGTGTCCCAGAGGTGAACAGATCCCTGGGGTGCTCCAGAGCTGAACATGAACAGATCCTGAGATGTTCCAGAGCAGAACTGAACAGATCCCTGGAATGTTCCAGAGCTGAGCCAATCCTGGGGTGTCCCAGAGCAGATCCTGGGGTGCTCCAGAGCTGAACAGATCCCTGGAATGTTCCAGAAGCACCCAGGAGTGCTCCCAGCTCCCTCAGCTCCCAAGGAGGTCCCTGGGACCAGCTGAGGGGACAGGGACAGGGACAGGGAGGGGATGGAGCTGGGCTCAGGAGTCCTGCAGACAGAGTGTGTGCCTTAGAGAAAACGTAGTGAACACTGATTGATTGGAGAAAATCTGTTACAACAAATATTTCTGACCTCTAAGTGACACTCTTCTTCTTTGTCTTCTTCTTCTTCTTCTTCCATTTTTCTTTTTGGCAGAGCCGTGTGTTCAGAGACTCCTGAGCTTTCTATCCACAATGCCAAAGGCAGGTGTTCAATACTCCAATCAAAGTGTAAAGAAAATAAACAGTAATAATTAAGATACGAGGGGGAGGAGGAGAAAAAAAAAACAAACAAAAGGGATTTCATTTTTGTTTCTTTGTTTTGCAGCAAAACTTAGTAAAATAAAAATATATATTTTCCTGAGCATTAAAAATGAATGTACAAACAGTAGCTGTATTGTTTTCCAGCTGAGTGAAGAATTATCACCCACTCAGTGATCCTGTAAAGTGAATTTTGGTGGAAGTGTGGCTGTTTGTCTGGGTGCCCAAACCTCCTGTTTGTTACATATTGGAAGCAATATTTAAACAAACAAAACAAAAGAAAAATCCCAGTGTTCCTCTACTCCCTTTGTTCATTGGCAAAGAGCTGGAAAATCTTTTAAAGCAATGTGGAACTATGTAGAGTGTGTGGTGGTTGTGGGAATATTGATTCTTTATAACCCTGTGGTTTATTCAGAAAGTTATTTCACCAGTTCTTGACTTCTAGAGATAACATTTATCCAGATATTCACTTGAGTTTGGTACAGTTTCAAATGATTTTTTTAAATCTGTGAAAATGGGGCAGATTTAACCCCTAAATTATTTGTTTGGCTCCTACTTAACACCCAAATAACCCAAAACTGAATTTCAGAATCAGCTTTGGTGTAAAAACCAGAGGGGCAGATCCTCAGTATTTCCTAGAAATCCAAACTAATATATAATATGTGTAATGTATATATAGTATAACATATAATAATATGCTATTAATATTTATAATTTATAATTATTAATACATCCCACCAGAGAGCAACAAAAAAAATCCCCACCCAGGGGAGCAGTTTTTAGCTCACTGTGGATTCCCTTTGTTTTCTGTGTTTTGGGAAACTTTTTCCTGATTTCACCCCCAAATTTCTGCTCTCAGGCCCTGCCAGTGCAGCATTTCTGTGAGCAGCAGCTCAAACTGACACTGAAGCAAAATATTCCTTGTCCTGTGCCAGCTGGAGCTGCTCTCAGCTCATTTGTTACTCATCAGAGCATGGACTTTTCTAGGAACATCAGCAGATGCTGATCACGAGGGGCTGCAGGGTAAAAAATGGCAAAATTCTCTTTATTGGGCCCCAAACATTCCTGTCCTGCCCTCCCTGGGGAGCATCCAGCACACAAAAACCTTTTTTTAGCCCATGACCCACAGAAAAAAACCCAAATTTTCAGTGCCATTCCCACAGGAACCATGCAGGAATGTTGAGTTGGTGATGTATTTCATTTCCCCCAAGCTGGGGGTTGTTGATTTATTTTCTTTCCCCCCCAGGCTGGGGGTTGTTGGTTTTATTTTCTTTTCCCCCCAAGTTGGAGATTGTTGATTTTTGTTTCCCCCCAAGTTGAGGGTTGTTGATTTATTTTCTTTTTGTCCCCCCAAGCTGGGGGTTGTTGGTTTTATTTTATTTTCCCCCCAAGCTGGGGGTTGCTGATTTATTTTGCCCCCAAGTTGGAGGTTGTTGATTTATGTTCTTTTCCCCACAAGTTGAGGGTTGTTGATTTATTTTCTTTTTTTCCCCCCAAGCTGGGGGTTGTTGGTTTTATTTTCTTTCCCCCCCAAGTTGGAGGTTGTTGATTTATGTTCTTTCCCCCCCAAGTTGGAGGTTGTTGATTTATGTTCTTTTCCCCACAAGTTGAGGGTTGTTGATTTATTTTCTTTTCCCCCCCAAGTTGTGTAGAGTGTGTGGAGTGTTTGGAGAGAAGAGCCATCAGCTTAGCAGGGCCACGCAGATACAAAAGGAGCAATTAACGAGAACAACAGCAACAAACAGGTAGAACTTCACCTTGGCAGCAACTGGTTTAACTGGTTCTGCAACCTTTTTTTTTTTTTTTTTTTTCAAAAAATTGGCAGATTTTTTACTTATAACAGCACAGCCAGGATTTCCTGAGGCTCCTTCAGCTCTGGGAGTCCTGGATCCTCTCCTCAGCTGACTCTCGTTGCCCTAAAAACTGAGGTTTGTCTTGGCCTCAGTGCTCAGCTGGTTTCTCAGCAAATATTTGGCTTGAACTCGAATAATTCTGTGAGGCTTTGGTGGGGTTGGATGCGCTGGATTTCCCTGAGGATGGGCACGGTGTGGGGAGGGAGAGCAAAGTGCTTTCCAAGAAACCCTGCTCTCCCAGGATAACCCGACAGGGGATCCTGAAATGTCCCAGAGGTTCTGAGTCAGCTCTGCAGGCCAAGGTAAAATAAAAGAGATCGTGTCCAGCGCGGTCTCTTCCCATTCAGAATCAGCTGTGCCTCATGGAAAAGTCACAGAGCTTTCCTTGGCTCTGCTCGCCCTCAGTGGCTGCACGGAGAAGCGTTCAGGAACGCTGAGCTCCTGAAAATGGCTTTGCTAAAGCTCCGTGCGCTCGCTCGGCCCTGCTGAGGTGGATTCCGCAAAGGCCGTGCTGAGGTGGATTCCGCAAAAAGCTTCCGCATCGTGAGGGGAATTCCTGCTGCCCTCAGGCCGTGCTGAGGTGAGTCCCCAAGCTCTGCTTGAAATCTGGGTTCTTCTCTTTGCAAAAATGTGAGAGAGCCACAAAAATGAGTGAGAGAGCCACAGAAATGAGTGAGAGGGCCACAGAAATGGGTGAGTGCCACAGAAATGGGTGAGAGTGCCACAGAAATGGGTGAGAGTGCCACAGAAATGGGTGAGAGTGCCACAGAAATGGGTGAGTGCCACAGAAATGGGTGAGAGTGCCACAGAAATGGGTGAGAGAGCCACAGAAATGAGTGAGTGCCACAGAAATGGGTGAGAGAGCCACAGAAATGAGTGGGTGCCACAGAAATGGGTGAGAGTGCCACAGAAATGAGTGGGTGCCACAGAAATGGGTGAGTGCCACAGAAATGGGTGAGAGTGCCACAGAAATGGGTGAGAGTGCCACAGAAATGGGTGAGAGTGCCACAGAAATGAGTGAGTGCCACAGAAATGGGTGAGAGTGCCACAGAAATGAGTGAGTGCCACAGAAATGGGTGAGAGTGCCACAGAAATGAGTGAGTGCCACAGAAATGGGTGAGAGAGCCACAGAAATGAGTGAGTGCCACAGAAATGGGTGAGAGAGCCACAGAAATGAGTGGGTGCCACAGAAATGGGTGAGAGTGCCACAGAAATGAGTGAGTGCCACAGAAATGGGTGAGTGCCACAGAAATGGGTGGGTGCCACAGAAATGGGTGAGAGTGCCACAGAAATGGGTGAGAGTGCCACAGAAATGGGTGAGTGCCACAGAAATGAGTGGGTGCCACAGAAATGGGTGAGAGTGCCACAGAAATGAGTGGGTGCCACAGAAATGGGTGAGTGCCACAGAAATGGGTGAGTGCCACAGAAATGGGTGGGTGCCACAGAAATGGGTGAGAGTGCCACAGAAATGGGTGAGAGTGCCACAGAAATGGGTGAGTGCCACAGAAATGAGTGGGTGCCACAGAAATGGGTGAGTGCCACAGAAATGGGTGAGTGCCACAAAAATGGGTGAGGGCCACAGAAATGGGTGAGAGTGCCACAGAAATGGGTGAGTGCCACAGAAATGGGTGAGAGTGCCACAGAAATGGGTGAGAGTGCCACAGAAATGGGTGAGAGTGCCACAGAAATGGGTGAGAGTGCCTCAGAAATGGGTGAGTGCCACAGAAATGGGTGAGAGTGCCACAGAAATGGGTGAGAGTGCCACAGAAATGAGTGAGTGCCACAGAAATGGGTGAGGGTGCCACAGAAATGGGTGAGAGTGCCACAGAAATGGGTGAGAGTGCCACAAAAATGAGTGGGTGCCACAGAAATGGGTGAGAGTGCCACAGAAATGAGCGAGTGCCACAGAAATGGGTGAGAGTGCCACAGAAATGGGTGAGTGCCACAGAAATGGGTGAGAGTGCCACAGAAATGGGTGAGAGTGCCACAGAAATGGGTGAGTGCCACAGAAATGAGTGAGAGTGCCACAGAAATGAGTGAGAGTGCCACAGAAATGGGTGAGAGTGCCACAGAAATGGGTGAGAATGCCACAAAAATGAGCGAGTGCCACAGAAATGGGTGAGAGTGCCACAAAAATGAGTGAGAGTGCCACAAAAATGGGTGAGAGTGCCACAAAAATGGGTGAGAGTGCCACAAAAATGAGTGAGAGTGCCACAGAAATGAGTGGGTGCCACAGAAATGGGTGAGAGTGCCACAGAAATGGGTGAGAGTGCCACAGAAATGGGTGAGAGTGCCACAAAAATGGGTGAGGGTGCCACAGAAATGAGTAGGTGCCACAAAAATGAGTGAGTGCCACAGAAATGGGTGAGAGTGCCACAGAAATGGGTGAGTGCCACAGAAATGGGTGAGTGCCACAGAAATGGGTGAGAGTGCCACAGAAATGGGTGAGAGTGCCACAGAAATGAGTGGGTGCCACAAAAATGGGTGAGAGTGCCACAGAAATGGGTGAGTGCCACAGAAATGGGTGAGAGTGCCACAAAAATGGGTGAGAGTGCCACAAAAATGAGTGAGAGTGCCACAAAAATGGGTGAGAGTGCCACAGAAATGAGTGGGTGCCACAGAAATGGGTGAGAGCCACAGAAATGGGTGAGAGTGCCACAAAATTGGTGAGCGTGCCACAGAAATGGGTGAGAGTGCCACAGAAATGGGTGAGAGTGCCACAAAAATGAGCGGGTGCCACAAAAATGAGCGGGTGCCACAGAAATGGGTGAGAGTGCCACAGAAATGAGTGAGAGTGCCACAAAAATGGGTGAGAGTGCCACAGAAATGGGTGAGAGTGCCACAGAAATGGGTGAGAGTGCCACAGAAATGGGTGAGTGCCACAGAAATGGGTGAGTGCCACAGAAATGGGTGAGTGCCACAGAAATGGGTGAGAGTGCCACAAGAATGGGTGAGAGTGCCACAGAAATGAGTGGGTGCCACAGAAATGGGTGAGAGTGCCACAGAAATGGGTGAGTGCCACAGAAATGAGTGAGAGTGCCACAGAAATGGGTGAGAGTGCCACAGAAATGGGTGAGAGTGCCACAGAAATGGGTGAGTGCCACAGAAATGAGTGAGAGTGCCACAGAAATGGGTGAGTGCCACAGAAATGGGTGAGAGTGCCACAGAAATGAGTGAGTGCCACAGAAATGGGTGAGAGTGCCACAGAAATGGGTGAGTGCCACAAAAATGGGTGAGTGCCACAGAAATGGGTGAGAGTGCCACAGAAATGGGTGAGAGTGCCACAAAAATGAGTGGGTGCCACAGAAATGGGCGAGTGACACAGAAATGAGGCACTGAGTGGGTGCTTGGAGGGTTTCAGGTCCTGCCAGATTCCACATGGACCTTGGGCAGATCTCCTCACCTGCCCAGTGCTGGTTTATAAACCCAGTTTAATCCTGCAGGACAAAACCCTGCCCTGGGTCAGGATTAAACTGCCCAAAATTGGGATTAGAGTGCCCTAAATTGGGATTGAACTGCTCTGGGTCAGGATTAAACTGCCCTAAATTGGGATTAAACTGCCCTAGGTCTGGATTAAACTGCCCTAAATTGGGATTAAACTGCCCTAAATTGGGATGGAACTGCTCTGGGTCAGGATTAAGCTGCCCTGAGCTGCTCCAGCAGGAGGAGAGGAGGGTGTGCAGTGCATGAACTGAAATCTCCCTCCAGCCCTGCTGAGTCCTGCTGGCTCTGGGAGAGGCCCTTGAAGCTGGGACTGAAACTCAATGTTCTTCCAGCTCTGGGGTTGATAACAATATTTTTCTTTCAAGCCAGTGCTGCCTTGCTGGAGAAGAGCTCTTGGCTGCAGGTCTGGAGCCCCATTTCAAGGCAGGTTTTCCCTTCCAGACTCCCCTCTCCATCAGCGTTTTTCTGTTCTCTGCAGGCTCTAAAAGAAGCTCAGAATTCAGGCATAGCTCGGTTGAGTTTCTCCCTTGGTGCTGTGATTGCAGCTCAAACCACCAACAGGGCTGGATTTGCATCTCTGGGGAGCTCCAAATGCAAAAAAATTGCATTTTTCAGAGCCATGCACAGGCAGTGCTGCTGGGCAAGGAGGAACCATCCCTGGAAAGCAGCTGAGGGCAGCCAGGTCCACAGGAGGGAGAGCTCTGGGATTCTGCTCTTCCTCCCCTCTGGAATTTTCTCCATCCTTTCCTTGCCTGTCCCTCCTTATCCTGTCCTTTTCCTGTGTCTGAGCCACTGCTGCACTTTCCTGCCCTTTTACTGTTGGATTTCTTGCTGGTTTTTGGATTTTTGTGGTGGTTTGTCTTGGTGAGAATTGAAAATGTTCATGGAATTGCACGCCCAGACTCCCTGGCCTCGTTTCTCCTGAGCTGTTTGACAGCTCCAGGCCAGATTGAGGCTGCAAATATATGAAACTAATAAAACACTGCAGGCTTGATTATGAACTAGGGTGGAAAAAATTCCAATCCAAGCATTTTTCGTTATTAAAATTACAAGGCTTTTCTGAAACCCTTTGAATGCCTCAGATGCCCCCAAGGAATTTTTACATGGCCTTCCCCCTCCCTGGCATTTGCTGGTGGAACTGGGGAGAATTCCTGCAGAATTCCTTTTCCTCTGGGAGGGCAGAACTGGGCTTGAGTTCACCCCACCTCAGGATGAGATGGAAAAGTGCAGCTCTCTCTGAAAACCTGAGAATTTCTGAGTGAGATTTTTCAGCTGTCTCTGAAAACCTGAGAATTTCTGAGTGAGCTTTTTCAACTCTCTGAAAACCTGAGAATTTCTGAGTGAGCTTTTTCAGCTGTCTCTGAAAACCTGAGGATTTCTGAGTGAGATTTTCCAAAAAAGCCCCGAATGGATTTGGAGATGCCTCAAAGAACCTCCCAGGCAAACCCTCCGAGCCTCTTTGGGACCCAAACCCAGCGTGACACCAGAATAACCCAAGCCCAGCAGAAACTGCAGCTCCCCGGCCAAGTTTGCTGCCAGAGGGGCTGCTCTTTATTCGGTGGGAGTTTCTGTTTGCTGCCAGAGGGGCTGCTCTTTATTCTGTGGGAGTTTCTGTTTGCTGCTCTTTATTCTGTGGGAGTTTCTCATCTCCCCGAGCAGTCTCCCAAGCAGAGAGAGCCCAGCCTGCTCTCCCAGCATCTCGTTTTTCACCCAGGACAGCTGTGACAAATGACGTGGAGCATCCCCAGTGACACATTCCAAGGGGCTGATTCCTCTGGATTCCTCTTGCTGCCCTCTCCCCCGGTTTTTGTTTTAATTTTTTTGGTTTTTTTCTCATTACACGAAGCTGACAACTGCAGCTTTGCCCCGTGTTGCTCACAGAGTTAAAGAGAAGAGTTCATGTCCACCCCAGCTTGTTTCACTTTGCTGCTGCTCCCGCGCCAGCCCAAATTTCAGCTGCAGTAACACGATCCCACTTGGCAGAGCCTGAGAGAATCTTTGGCACATTGCAAAGAGGCTTAATGTAAAGTCTGCTTTTTTTTTTTTTTCTTTTAAAAAAATCTCTTTTTTTGGGCTTTTTGAAACTGGTTTGAAACAGCTGCTCACAAATGCGAGCTCCAGGATCACAAATGCTTTCTGTGCAGGGAATGTCCTGAGTGCCTGGCCCCAGGAAAACCCTGCAGGACCCCCGGAGCAGGCGATGGAGCAGGAGCAGGAGCAGCTCCCCGGAGGCAGCAGGAGGAGAAGCTCCCCGGGGCAGGAGAGGAGCGGGGGCTGCAGGACCACGCTGGGCATTCTGTGCCTGCTCCCCGCCCTGGCGCTGCTGGCAGCTCTGGAGCTTCCAGCCGGAGCTGCAGTGCAGGAAATCCAGGTGAGGAGGAGGAGGAGGAGGAGGAGGGATCTGAGCCTCAAATGCCTGGGAGGGGACGGGGGTGTCCCAGAGAGCTGCAGGTGTGCTCTGGAGAGAGGCTGGAACCGAAATATTTAAATGTTTAAATAGGTAAAGATACAAATATCTAATCTAAATGGATAAATATGTCTAACAGGTCTGTAGATAAATATATTTAAATAGAAAATAGATCTATAGACAGATCTAAATAGATACAAATAGATCAATATAGATCAATATTTAAATAGATAAATAGATCTATGGACAAATAGATCTAAATAGATACAAATAGATCAATATAGATCAATATCTAAATAGATAAATAGATCTATGGACAAACAGATCTAAATAGATACAAATAGATCAATATAGATCAATATCTAAATAGATAAATAGATCTATGGACAAATAGATCTAAATAGATACAAATAGATCAATATAGATCAATATCTAAATAGATAAATAGATCTATGGACAAACAGATCTAAATAGATACAAATAGATCAATATAGATCAATATCTAAATAGATAAATAGATCTATGGACAAATAGATCTAAATAGATACAAATAGATCAATATAGATCAATATCTAAATAGATAAATAGATCTCGATAGATCTACGGACAAACAGATCTAAACAGACCTGAATAGGTACAAATAGATCAAATAGATAAATATCTTAATAGATAATTGTCTGAATAATCTAAATGGATAAATAGATCTCAATAGATCCTTGGAGGAGAGGAAAATGCTGAGATTTGGGAGGGAGGGAGGGAGATGGGGCTGCCAGCCACGGGCAGGAGAAGTTTCCAGCCTTTCAAGCCATGGAAAGTTCTTGTGCTCCTCAGGCAGGGCCTGGCGCTGTCCCCTCAGGCCCTGGGGACACCAGGGATGTGGTTTGCTGCCTCTGGAGCCCAATTTTCAGTGTTTTAACCCCAAAAAGGGGAGACTCAGCTGGAAAACTCCCCCAAAAAAACCCCCATGTTGGGTCCCATTCATTTCCCTCCAGGCTCAGAAAGGCTTTTCCAGCTGGAGCCAGACGTGTCGCTCACAATTCCAGGAGCTCTCGGGCTGTTCCATGCTTTAAAGGCACTCCAGGCTTTGAGGGCATTTCAGAGCTCTCTGAAAGAGCTCCCTGCACAAAGAGTTCCCTGTTTTAGTCATTTCTCAGATTTACAGCTGGGCAGTGATGGAGGAAATGAGAACTTTCCAGGCAGAGCCGCAGCACTTGCTGTGGCCAGGAGTCTCCTGAGGGCTCATTCCTGCTCTCCAGGAAGGACAGGGGCTGGTCTGGGATGTTTTGGGATGATTTGGGATGTTTTGGGGTGATGCAGGGCTGGTTTGGGATGGTTTAGGATGAGGCAGGGCTGGTTTGGGATGATGCAGGGCTGGTTTGGGATGATGCAGGGATGTTTTGGGCTGGTTTGGGATGGTTTGGGCTGGTTTGAGATGATGCAGGGCTGGTTTGGGATGGTTTAGGATGAGGCAGGGCTGGTTTGGGATGGTTTGGGATGGTTTGGGATGATGCAGGGCTGGTTTGGGATGTTTTGAGATTATGCAGGGCTGGTTTGAGATGCTTTGGGATGTTTTAGGATGAGGTAGGGCTGGTTTGGGATGTTTTGGGATGCTTTGGGATGAGGTAGGCCTGGTCTGGGATGCTTTGGAATGCTTTGGGATGTTTTGGAATGCTTTGGGATGTTTTGGGATGAGGCAGGGCTGGTTTGGGATGTTTTGGGATATTTTGGGATGAGGCAGGGCTGGTTTGGGATGTTTTAGGATTATGCAGGGATGTTTTGGGCTGGTTTGGGGTGTTTTGGGATGCTTTGGGATGTTTTGGGATGAGGCAGGGTTGGTTTGGGATGTTTTGGGATGCTTTGGGATGTTTTGGGATAAGGCAGGGCTGGTTTGGGATGTTTTGAGATTATGCAGGGCTGGTTTGGGATGCTTTGGGATGTTTTGGGATGAGGCAGGACTGGTTTGGGATGTTTTAGGATTATGCAGGGATGTTTTGGGCTGGTTTGGGGTGTTTTGGATGCTTTGGGATGTTTTGGGATGAGGTAGGGCTGGTTTGGGATGTTTTGGAATCCTTTGGGATGTTTTGGGATGATGCAGGGCTGGTTTGGGATGTTTTGGGATGAGGCAGGGCTGGTTTGGGATGCTTTGGGATGTTTTGGGCTGGTTTGGGATGTTTTGGGATGCTTTGGGATGTTTTGGGCTGGTTTGGGATGCTTTGGGATATTTTGGGATGAGGCAGGGCTGGTTTGGGATGTTTTAGGATTATGCAGGGATGTTTTGGGCTGGTTTGGGGTGTTTTGGGATGCTTTGGGATGCTTTGGGATGTTTTGGGATGATGCAGGGCTGGTTTGGGATGTTTTGGGACGATGCAGGGCTGGTTTGGGATGGTTTGGGATGCTTTGGGATGGTTTGGGATGATTTTGGGCTGGTTTGGGATGTTTTGAGATTATGCAGGGCTGGTTTGGGATGGTTTGGGATGTTTTGGGATGCTTTAGGATGGTTTGGGATGATGCAGGGCTGGTTTGGGATGTTTTGGGATGAGGCAGGGCTGGTTTGGGATGGTTTGGGATTATGCAGGGATGTTTTGGGCTGGTTTGGGGTGTTTTGGATGCTTTGGGATATTTTGGGATGATGCAGGGCTGGTTTGGAATGCTTTGGGATGTTTTGGGATGAGGCAGGGTTGGTCTCATCCCTTGGGTACCCCTCGGGCACAGCCAGAGCTGCTCCCAGCCCCAGGTTTTGCTCCAGGGAGGTTTTTATTCTGCACTCTGAAGCCCCCTAGAACTGAGGCTTTAAGAGAATAAATTGGGATTTATTCATTAAAGGCCTTCAGAGGTGCCCCTTGGGCAGTGAAAAACCTCTGAGGGTTTTCAGAAACTTCTGGGTTTCCAGCCCAGGGTGGGTGATGGCCACAGGTTTTTCACACAATTAAAATTTGGCTCATTGACATATCAGGGGTTAATCCTCCAATGACAGCTTCAGGTAATGAAGTCATTTACCCAGTTTTATTTATACTTTTCAGGGCCTGAGGCTCTGGGGACTCCTTGGATGTCAGGCCTGGAGGAATTGTTGTGTCTGACAAAATGTGCAAGCACTGGCTAACACTTCGTTATGAAACTTAGAGTCACGGCTGCAGCATTTGAGAAACATAGGCTAAATTAATTCAATATAAAGGATAAATATAAAGGCTGAATCCTAAGGCATCAGCTGTCCTGGAGTGCCCCCCATCTCCTGTTTTGTCTTTAAGGAAGATGTGCCAGGCCCAGCTGAGCCCAGCCCAGCCCCTGCCCAGCGCAGCCGGCGCTACACGCTGACCCCCGGGCACCTCCGCTGGGACCACTTCAACCTCACCTACAAGTAAGGCCTGGAACAGCCCCAAACCATCCTGGGACCTTCTCCTGCTCTAAAACCATCCTGGGACCTTCTCCTGCTCTGTCTAAAATCATCCTGGGACCTTCTCCTGCTCTAAAATCATCCTAGGACATTCTCCTGTTCTATCTAAAATCATCCTGGGACCTTCTCCTGCTCTGTCTAAAATCATCCTGGGGCTTGGATTCTCCTGCTCTAAAATCATCCTTGGACATTCTCCTGTTCTATCTAAAATCATCCTGGGACCTTCTCCTGCTCTAAAATCATCCTGGGACCTTCTCCTGCTCTGTCTAAAATCATCCTGGGGCCTTCTCCTGCTCTAAAATCATCCTTGGACATTCTCCTGTTCTATCTAAAATCATCCTGAGACCTTCTCCTGCTCTAAAATCATCCTGGGGCCTTCTCCTGCTCTAAAATCATCCTTGGACATTCTCCTGTTCTATCTAAAATCATCCTGGGACCTTCTCCTGCTCTGTCTAAAATCATCCTGGGGCCTTCTCCTGCTCCAAAATAATCCTTGGACATTCTCCTGCTCTATCTAAAATCATCCTTGGACATTCTCCTGCTCCAAAATAATCCTTGGACATTCTCCTGCTCTATCTAAAATCATCCTTGGACATTCCTCCCCGCCCCTGCTGAAGCCCCCGGGTGTCTGTGTGTCCCCCCTGCAGGATCCTGTCCTTCCCCAGGCACCTGCTGAGCCCCAGGGCCACGCGCCGGGGGCTGGCGGCCGCGTTCCGCATGTGGAGCGAGGTGTCCCCGTTCAGCTTCAGGGAGGTGCCCAGGCACCTCCCCAGCGACCTCAAAATCGGTGAGTGCCCCCCTGCATCCTGCACGGGGCCAGGGAGCTGTGGGTGGGGTAATTCCAGCAATTCCAGGCTCTAAGGCAGCATCTGGGAGGCAGGAGAGCCCATCCTGGGCTGGGCGGGCTCTTGGATAGAGTTTGGGGTGTCCTTTGCCTTTAGCCAGGCAGAGAAAAACTCCTTTTGTCTGCTCAAGGAAATATGAATGTCACAATGAACACATCCTGGGAAGCTTCAGGCATTTGGCAAGAATGAACCCTCAAATTCTGCTGCTGGGATCCCACAAGTGGGAAAAGCCACAGGAGAGAATAAGAATAAAGAATAAGGATGAGAATGAGAATAAGAAAGAATGAGAATAAGAAAGAATGAGAATGAGTGAGAATAAGAATAAAAATGAGAATGAGAATAAGAATGAATGAGAATGAGAATAAGAATAGGAATGAAAATCAGAATGAGAATAAGAATCCACAGGTGAGGAAAGGCACAGGAGAATGAGAGTAAGAATCTATGGGTGGGGAAAGCCACAGAACAAGAATCCACATTTTCTCATGTTCTCATGATAAAATTATGGGTAATTATTGATTTACTCAAATGGGATTATCAGTTTTTCAGGTCAGTTTTAAGGCGGTGAGTGCTCCAAGAACTGGACGAAGCGTTTTGAGAAATGTTTGGGGATTTCCCTGTCTCCCCTGACCCCCAGAGGAACAGAAAAGCCTCAAGCTGCTGCTTTTCCCCACAGGTTTCTACTCCATCAACCACACAGACTGCCTGGAGTCCCTGACCCACCACTGCTTCGACGGCACCACGGGGGAACTGGCCCACGCCTTCTTCCCACCCCACGGGGAAATCCACTTTGATGACCACGAGTACTGGATCCTGGGCAACACCAGGTTCAGCTGGAAGAAAGGTGAGCACAGGGAGAACGTGGAACAGCTGGGGTTTGGATTTTAGCCTGGGATTTGCCTGAGCTGGGGAAGTGACAATAGGAATTGTTGGGGTTTTATTGCGGGGTGGAAGTTGTTGTTCCTCTGCCCTGAGCGTGGACTGTGTGGTGGCAGGGCCATTTCTGGCTGCAATTGTTGGAATTTGTGAAATTATTGGATAGTTCAGCCACATCCTTCAGTTAAAATCCATGTGCTGGATGCTGCCAAGAGGCTTGGGGTGGACTCCAGGCTGTGGAGGTCAAACAAGAGCCTCTTTCAGCCTGGAATCTTCCCAATCCCATTTCTTCAGCTCAGGGCTGTGGGAGCAAAGGGCAGGAAGCTGAGGAGGGTCAGTGGGTCAAACCCTGGTGGTCCAGAGCAGCTCTCCTGGAGCCTGGCACTGCTCTGGGTCCTGCTGCTGGGAAATAGAACCACATGGAAATTATTGGCTGGATTTGGACCCAAGGAGACACAGAGAAGGTGAACGTGGGGCAGCATTGCCCATTCCAGTGCTGAGATTGATGCCTTGTGGAGACTGACCTAGAACAGGGACCAGACAGAGCTAAAGAATAAAGCAGAGATTTATGAAAAGTTTCTCCTCAGTGGATCCACCTTGGGCAGCACAAGAGCCCAGCCAGGGCTGCACCCAAGATGGAGCAAAATGGTCCCAAAATGAACCCAGGATGAACCAAAATGGTCCCAAAATGAACCCAGGATGGACCAAAATGGTCCCAAAAAATGGATGATCAGTCACAAAATTTTAAGTTCTGCTGCATTTGCATCTTGGAGTGAATTGTCCCATTCCAGCTTTAGCCCCTGCAGTCCCATCCTTGTTTTTCTCTCTCCAGCCCACGGTGTTTGTGCTCCTGGGCTGAGATTTGGGTCATTTGTCCTTGGTGCCCAGCTGGAGCAGGAATTGTTTTGTCTCCCTGCTCTGTGCACAGAGCTCAGCATCCCATAATGTGAACCCAGACCCACAGACTAAAGCAGCACAGAATGTGAAAAATAGAAAATCCAAAACCTGAGGCATCAGTTTGAGCACAGGTTGTTCATCAGAGCCATCCTTGTGTGGAGTCACTGCTCAGTTTTTGGGTCCAGGCTCTGGGCCCAATATATAAATCTATGAATTATATCTCTAAGCTCTATCTAAAGAAGGAATTGTTTTGTCTCCCTGCTCTGTGCACAGAGCTCACCATCCCATAATGTGAACCCAGACCCACAGACTAAAGCAGTACAGAATGTGAAAAATAGAAAATCCAAAACCTGAGGCATCAGTGCAGAATCTGGGAAACAGAAAAGCCAAAACCCGAGTGAGGCATCAGTACAGAACCTGAACAATAGAAAAGCCAAACCAGGGGCACCAAACCGTTTCCTCTGGCTTCACACCAGGCAGAGCAGTGTCCCAAGCTGCTGTGCCACCCGGTGCCAGGTGCTTTCCTCTCCCCAGGAGTGTGGCTGACTGACCTGGTGCACGTGGCTGCCCACGAGATCGGACACGCGCTGGGCCTCATGCACTCGCTGAACCCCAACGCGCTCATGCACATCAACGCCACCCTGACGGGCAAGAAGAGCATTTCCCAGGACGAGGTGTGGGGAATCCACAGGCTCTACGGTGAGACACCACCTCCACTGCTGCAGCTTTTGCCTCAGGTGGCAGCTGGATGCTGTGGAGCAGTGGTGGTGTCACATCCCAGCTCGGGCTCCTGGATATTTGAAATGATGAGGAGGACTCCATTGCTATCAGAAGGCTAATTAATGACTTCATTATACTATATAAATCTATATTATATTACATTATATCTAAACTGAATCTGCCAAGCACTCAACTGCCCAGACTGTCATCCAGCAGTCCTGACACACACACACACACACTTGGTCCTTCTGGGAGGAATGATGATGAGGACTCCATGGATATCAGAAGGCCAATTAATGACTTTATTATGCTATATTATTCTATATTATATTATTTTATATCTAAACTGAATCTGCCCAGCACTCAACTGCACAAAATCTCGTGACTGTCACCCAACAGTCCCAACACACACACTGGGTCCTGATAGGCCAAGGGAACAAAACTCCATCACTGTGGGTAAACAATCTCCATGTTGCATTCTACTTTTGCACAAAGACAGGCACAGCAAATGAGATGAGAATTGTTTTTCCTTTCTCTGAGGTTCAGGGAATGTGAATCTCAGAAATATTCTTGGTGTTAGGAAAATGAATCACAAACACCAGAGGTTTATGTCCAAACAGGAGACTGAGGAGTCCCTTTTTGCTTTATTCCAATCAAGGGAGGGGCCATGGGGCATCCCCTGGGGTGTCTCCAATTTTTGGAGGACACAGCCTCCTTTTTATCCCAATTTCCAGCCACATTTCCCTTCTCTCTCTCCCCATTTCTGAGGTACTTGAGAGGTTCAGACTTCCCGATACACCTGATCCCAAAGATTTCCCTCTAATGTACAACCCTCCCTTTTAATTTTGAATTCTTACAGAATTCAGGGGGTTTTCCCCATTTCTGATGTACTTGAGAGGTTCAGACTTCCTGATACCAAAGATTCCCCTCTAATGCATAACCCTCCCTTTTCATTTTGAATTCTTACAGAATTTAGGGGTTTTTATTCCCCATTGTTTCTTTCATCTCTCAATGTCTAATTTCGTTTATCAGCAAACATAAAGTTTATTTGTAAAAGCAAATCTCTTTTTCCTTTCATCAATCAGTGGAATCCTTCCCACTGTTTCTTTTATCTCCCAGAGCTGGTTTTATCTACCAGTTGTTTGGAAAGACAAATCCATTTTTCCTCTCACTGGGAAGAATTGTGCCTTGCTTTTCTCTGTGAAATCGGTGACGCTGCTGCTTTAGAGCACTCCCCATCCCAGCCCCACCTTGTTCCTTCTGACATTTCACCTCCAGCTGGTTGTTCAGCCTCTCTAACAGCTCCTCCTGTCCTGTTGCAGGCTGCAAGGACAGGTTGTTCATGTGCCCAGCCTGGGCCAGGAAAGGGTTCTGTGAGGAGCGCAGGAAGCTGATGAAGAAGCACTGCCCGGCCACCTGCGACTTCTGCTACGGTACCGGGGCTGCTCTGGGGCTGGGGAGCAGGGAAAGTGCACAGGGAGGAGGGAAAATGCACAGGGAAGAGGGAAAAGTGCACAGGGAAGAGGGAAAATGCACAGGGAGGAGGGAAAATGCACAGGGAGGGGGTAAAAATGCACAGGGAGGGGGTAAAAATGCACAGGGAGGAGGGAAAAATGCACAGGGAGAGGTAAAAGTGCCCAGGGAGGAGCTAAAAATGCACAGGGAAGAGGGAAAAATGCACAGGGAGAGGTAAAAATGCACTGGGAAGGGGTAAAAGTGCACAGGGAGAAGGGAAAAGTGCAAAGGGAGGAGGGAAAATGCACAAGGAAGAGGGAAAATGCACAGGGAAGAGGAAAAAGTGCAAAGTGCCCAGGGAGGGGGTAAAAATGCACAGGGAGGAGGGAAAAGTGCACAGGGAGAAGGTAAAGTGCACAGAGAGGGGGTAAAAATGCACAGAGAGAGGTAAAAGTGCACAGGGAGGAGGGAAAAATACACAGGGAGAGATAAAAATGCACAGGGAAGAGGAAAAAGTTCACAGGAAAGAGCTAAAAGTGCCCAGGGAATAGCTAAAAGTGCACAGGGAAGAGCTACAGTGCAGAGAGGAGGTAAAAGTGCACAGGGAGGAGCTAAAAATGCACAGGGAGAGGTAAAAGTGCACAGGCAGAGGGAGAAATGCACAGGGAGGAGGGAAAAGTGGGGCTTGGACAGGCAAAATCTTCATTTCATACGAGGGATCAGTGACACAAATGATCCAGCTCCAAGCAGCACAACAGAAATGAGGTTTTGTACATCTGGGTGCAGATCCAGGCCTGGAATGAGGAGTAATTCAGCATTTATGGAGTGGAACATGAAATTCCTCTCTGGAATTTAATTCCTCTCTTTGGCTGAGCCAGGGAATAGCAAGGCAGGGAGAGGGGCTGCAGGGATGGGGCAGAAAACAGGGCAGGAACATCTCCAGCATGACTGGAGCTGCTCCCAGGAAGGTGATTAACCACAGGGTGTTAATCACCTTCTCCAGCCTCAGCTTATGGATCCAGGTAAGGAACTAATGCAGGGCAAGTTGCTGCAGCTGTGGCAGATAAATTGAGCTCAGATTAAAAATGCTGGAATAAAAAAAAAGGAATAAAAAATGTTCCTGGATAACCAGTGCCTCCTCAGCACAGAGGGGTTTGGGGTTTTTTTGGGGGCCACATTAATGAAAGATGCAATTGGATAATTCCAAACCCAGATATTCCACAGGCTTTTCACACACTGGACTTTGAGCTGTGAAAGGGACAAGTTGATTTTTATCACACCACAAATGTGATATTTCCACATCAATCTCGTTCTTTGTCCATCCAAGGATTGCTCAGGAAGAGGAGGCGCTTTGAAATGAAAACTTTTAAATGATGATTTGATGAAAGGGTTTTAGGGTGATAAAGCTCCTTAACTGCTGCCATTTCCTTCTCTCCCTGCACAGAATTCCCATTTCCAACGGTGCCCCCCACTCTGCCCCCACCCAGGACCAAAACCAAGACGGTTTCTGAGGGCAGGAACGTCACCTTCCGCTGCGGGCAGAAAATCATCCACAAAAAAGGCAAAGTCCAGTAAGTGCTGTCCTCAGCCAGGCCTCAGGAAACCTCACCTGAAGCCAAAATCCAGGAGGAAGAATAACAACAATAGGGTGAAGAAGGATGGAGTTTATAATCTGGAGCTCAAGAAGGATAAAATCCAATTTTATATATAGCACCAAGCTAATTATTACTATCAAACTGAATTCCCTGGCTTGAATATTTATATTCTTTATATTCTGAAAAAACCCATAAAATTTAAATTTACCCTTTCAGGTTTTAATTAGTTGGTTGAAATATGAACAGGTTCTGGATGGATCTAAAATTTAGGTTGGCTCAAATCCATGAGGATCCAAATTCCCATCAACTTTCAGAGATTCAAATTCCAAAATGACTCAGGATTATGATTATTAATAATAAAGAGTAAAACTCAACTGTGTTTTGGTGAAGTCTCTACACTTATTCAGCAAAAAGTTTATTGGTAAAAATAACTAATATTAGTAGAAATAACTAATAACATTTCTATTATTAGAAAGAACTAATAATCATATTGAACTTCCCATTCTTTTTCTTCTGCCAGCTGGTATAAAGATAAGGAACTTCTGGAATATTCCTACCCAGGTTATTTATCCCTCAATGAAGATCACATGAGCATCATTGCAAATGCCATTAATGAAGGAACTTACACTTGCATAGTGAAGAAAAAAGAAAGAATCCTGACTACTTATTCCTGGAGAATCAGACTGAAGCACTGAGCCAGCCCTGGATTCAGCTCCTGCTCCTGTTTCCAGCTGGTTTTTTGGCATTTTAGATTTTATCTCCAATAGTGCAACTGAATTCTTCATCAGCTGCTTTGGTACCTTGGGCTGAAGAGACTCTGGGACTGGTTACTGGAATGTCAAACTCCTCCAGATTCCTTTGAATGATAAAGAATTTATCAACTATTTGCTGTACAGAGAATTAAAAACCTTTTGTTTTTGTATGAAGTGTCAGCTGGAGCTGTGTGAACTGCTGCAAACCAGGAGCAGACTCTGCCCCAGCCCCTGGGACAGTGGGATGGCAGGAAAAGGACAAATTGAAGACCCTGAGTGTTTTCCTGCCATTTTTACAGAAGAAATTACCCTGCTAAGCCTTCATTTGCTTTTCTTTCACTTGTCAGGAGGATGAGGGTCACACAAACCCTGTTTTGCTCATTCCAACACGGCCAGTTCAACATCCACAGAACAGTTCTTCCCCCCAAGTGGATTCCTGTGGTTTGAGGCTTTTCCTCTTACCCCAAGAGGCATTTCTGGCTCAGAGTTTGATCCTTGAGGGGTTTGAGCTGCTCAGAGCTTATCCTTGAGGGCTCTGAGCTGCTCAGTTTGGTAATTAAGGGTCTGAGCTGCCCAGTTTGATGATTAAGGGTCTGCATTGCTCAGAGTTTGATCCTCAAGGGGTCTGAGCTGCTCAGTTTGGTCCTTGAAGGGTCTGAGCTGCCCAGTTTGATAATTAAGGGATCTGAGCTGCTCAGTTTGGTAATTAAGGGTCTGCACTGCTCAGAGTTTGGTCCTTGAGAGATCTGAGCTGCTCAGTTTGGTCCTTGAAGGGTCTGCACTGCCCAGTTTGGTAATTAAGGGTCTGCACTGCCCAGTTTGGCAATTAAGGAGTCTGAGCTGCCCAGATTTTGGTTCTTGAGGGCTCTGAGCTGCCCAGTTTGGTAATTACGGGGTCTGCATTGCTCAGTTTGATCCTTGAGGGGTCTGAGCTGCTCAGTTTGGTAATGAAGGCTCTGCATTGCTCAGTTTGGTCCTTGAAGGGGCTGCACTTCTCAGAGTTTGGTCCTTGAGGAGTTTGAGCTGCTCAGTTTGATAATTAAGGGTCTGCATTGTTCAGAGTTTGATCCTCGAGGGGTCTGAGCTGCTCAGTTTGGTCCTTGAGGGATCTGCACTGCCCAGTTTGGTAATTAAGGGCTCTGAGCTGCCCAATTTGGCAGTTAAGGGGTCTGAGGTGCTCAGAGTTTGGTAATTAAGAGTCTGACTGCCCAGTTTGGTAATTAAGGGTCTGCATTGCTCATTTGGTAATTAAGGGTCTGCACTGCTCAGAGTTTGGTTCTTGAGAGATCTGAGCTGCTCAATTTGGTCCTTGAAGGGTCTGCACTGCCCAGAGTTTGGTCCTTGAGGGGTCAGAGCTGCCCAGTTTGGTAATTAAGGGTCTGACTGCCCAATTTGGTAATTAAGGGTCTGCAGTGCTCAGAGTTTGGTCCTTGAGGGGTCAGAGCCCTGAGCCTGTGCATTGGGGTGATTCCCCCTCAGGAGGAGGTGACCGTGACCGTGCCCCATCCAGCTGGAGAGGAGCTGGGGGCAGGGAGCTGGGAAGGAACAGTTCCATGTCATGGCCAAACTATGCACTGGGGTCATGCTGGAATCCTGCACAGCCTCCCTGGGTTCCTGGGGAAGCTTCTGGAATCAGGAATGTTCAGCTGTTCCTCCTTCAGCCTGAGGGGAACACGGAGTTTTGTTTTCCCCCCCAGGAAAACACCCAGGGCTGCTTTTCCAACCCCAGGGCCCTCTCCAGAATGGGCTGAAACTGATCAAATGTTTAGGGTTGGAGTTAATCCCTCACTGGCCTGGTGCCCAGCTGTGGTTGCAGGAAAATGTGGTGTTTTCCAGATCTCCCTGTTCCCAAAACAAAGTGACAGCTTCACAAATCAGGGGCTCCAGAGGATGAGATTCCAGAATGATTCCTCCTCTCCTCTTTCCCCAGAAAGGACTGGAATGTGGCCTTGCACAACCACTAAAGCTGAGTTCTCCTCTGGATGGAAAAAAGGGCATCTATTAAAACAAAACTTTCACAGAAAATAAAGTTTCTAGTCTCCATATTAAATCTTTTTGATTTATAAAACAATAGAGGAATTTGTTTTGCACCACTGTAAATACATTTACAGAACAAAAAAAGAAATCTGGTCAGGGAAGATCAAACCCAGCCCAGCTCTCTCCAAGGATACAAACCTCATAATTGGCATTTTTCTTTTTGCCCCAAATATATTCAGGCACAAACAATTTATCACTGAAAATAAAAAATAAATTCTCTTTACTGTCACCAACATCCCACTTTGCTGCATGTGAAGCAATGAAATCCTTCACACTATTAAACAATTGAAAATGTATTTTAATTCTACAAATTTACAAGGAAAAAAAAAACAAAAACAACAAAACAAACTCAACAAAAAGAAAATAAACCAGAAACTGTTCCAGGACTGTTTTTTCAAGTTGTCCTTTGTCACAGTTTGTGGTGATCCTGGGCTTTTCAGGTAACTCCAGTCCTCGAATGGAATGCAGCAGTTGAACTCCACATTGATTTATAAAACAAGAGCCTTGGAATCTGTGAGAATCTTTGAGGTTTTTTCACAGGGAAAAACATCAGTGCCCCTGACACCGACCAGAACTGGGGCACTCCAACCCACTCACATGAATGGTGCTTTTTGTTTTCTCTTTTTGGGTTTTTTCCCCTCCTTTTTTGAGTTCAGAACTTGAGGCTGAAGCCAGGTCCTGCAGCAGAGGCTCCTTGGTTTGTGGTGGTCAGATGGAAACCTGTGTCCTTCAGGTCATCATCACCCTGGGGAAAGCAAGCACAGGGCACTGAGCAGCTGCATTCACCCCTCCAAAAACTCTAAACAACAAAAATAAAGTATCTCGAGATGAGAAATAAATGTTGGATTTAGTGATCACAGGTAAGGTTGATGCTGGGCTATTCATAATCTTTCAATATTAAAAGCAGTTGGAGTGTTCCTGGTTCTGTCCCCATTTTGGACTGCATGAGAAAAGGAAAAAATGGGAATAAATAAATAAATGGAAACTTCACTCATTGAGCATCCAATCCAACACTCAGTCTCCATGGCAGTGTTTACACCCTGAAAAATCCAGGCTAAATAAACTTTTTGTATTTAAATTGTAAATTGGGCACAATTCAGTGCAGTGGCATTGCAGCCCTGCTGAGCCATGGAACTGGAAATCAGAATTTTCCAGAATTGGGGGCCCAACGTGCCAGAGCTGTGGGGTCAGCACAATTCCCATGGACAGAACAGAACAGAGATCCCCACGGAGAGAGCCCAGCCCGGCCTTGAGGGATTCCCCAGGACTGGAAAAGGAATTTCCACCCCCAGGATCGGCATCAGTGACCGGGCTGGGGATTTATTGCAACCCCAAATTGACCAGCTCAGCTCAAGGTGAAAACAATGAAAGATTTCAAATGAGAAACGGCTCTGAACCGGGATAAAGCAGAAATTCCTTCTGAGTGTGCACTCACACTCACACTCACCCTGTGCCCCACTCACACTCACACTCACCCGGAGCCACACTCACACTCACACTCACCAGCTGGCTGTACCTGTGCCACACTCACACTCACACTCACTCACACTCACCAGCTGGCTGTACCTGTGCCACACTCACACTCACACTCACCAGCTGGGTGTGCCCTGTGCCACACTCACACTCACACTCACCAGCTGGCTGTGCCTGTGCCACACTCACTCACACTCACACTCACTCACCAGCTGGCTGTACCTGTGCCACACTCACACTCACACTCACCAGCTGGCTGTGCCCTGTGCCACACTCACTCACACTCACACTCACTCACACTCACACCCACACTCACACTCGCACTCACACTCGCACTCACCAGCTGGCTGTACCCTGTGCCTCACTCACACTCACACTCCCACTCACCAGCTGGCTGTAGCCCTGTCCCACACTCACACTCCCACTCACACTCGCACTCACACTCACCAGCTGGCTGTACCTGTCCCACACTCACACTCACACTCCCACTCACAGTCCCACTCCCACTCACACTCACCAGCTGGCTGTAGCCCTGTGCCAGACACACACTCACACTCACACCCACACTCCCACTCACACTCCCACTCACACTCACCAGCTGGCTGTACCTGTCCCACACTCCCACTCCCACTCCCACTCCCACTCACACTCCCACTCACACTCCCACTCACCAGCTGGCTGTACCTGTCCCACACTCACACTCCCACTCCCACTCACTCACCAGCTGGCTGTACCCTGTGCCTCACACCCACACTCACACTCCCACTCCCACTCACCAGCTGGCTGTACCTGTGCCTCACTCACACCCACACTCCCACTCCCACTCACCAGCTGGCTGTAGCCCTGTCCCACACTCACACTCCCACTCCCACTCACCAGCTGGCTGTAGCCCTGTGCCAGACACACACTCACACTCACACTCGCACTCACACTCACCAGCTGGCTGTAGCCCTGCCACACTCACACTCCCACTCCCACTCCCCCTCACTCACCAGCTGGCTGTAGCCCTGTACCTCACTGACACTCCCACTCGCACTCACTCACCAGCTGGCTGTACCTGTCCCACACTCACTCCCACTCCCACTCACACTCACCAGCTGGCTGTAGCCCTGTACCACACTCACACTCACACTCCCACTCACACTCCCACTCACCAGCTGGCTGTACCCTGTGCACACTCACTCACACTCCCACTCACACCCACACTCCCCCTCACTCACCAGCTGGCTGTAGCCTGTCCCACACCCACACTCACACTCACTCACACTCACACACCCACACTCACACTCACCAGCTGGCTGTACCCTATGCACACTCACACACTCACACTCACCAGCTGGCTGTACCCTGTCCCACACTCACACTCACACTCACACTCCCACCCACACTCACACTCCCACTCACCAGCTGGCTGTAGCCCTGTCCCACACCCACACTCACACTCCCACTCCCACTCCCCCTCACTCACCAGCTGGCTGTAGCCCAGCCCTCCCTCGGGCGGCCGGGGGCTCGTGCCCCTCTTCACGCGCTGCTGCTCGCTCTTGGCCGGCCACGTGGGGAACATGGAGGGGTCGATGGGCAGCGGCGTCTCCCTGAAGTACTCGTGCTTCAGCCCGTCCTCCGCCGTGATGCGCCGCGCCGGGTAGTACGTCAGGAAACTGCCATGGGCAGGGAAAGGGATGTGAGAGCCACAAAAGGGTCAGGAAACTGCCATGGGCAGGGAAAGGAGATGTGAGAGCCACAAAAGGGTCAGGAAACTGCCAGGGAGCAGGGAAAGGAGATCTGAGAGCCCCAAAAGTGTCAGCAATGCTCCTGAGGGTTTGGTGATGTCCAGCAGAATTGTGGCACTGGGGACTGGGATGATTCTGTTAATGGTGTTGGGTGGAATTCTCTTGATTTGGTGTCCTTTCATTGTTGGGTGGAATTCTGTGAGTAGGATTGGGTATAATTCTATTACTTGGTATAATTTTATTACTGGGTATTGGGTATAATTCTATTACTTTGGTATCATTTTATTACTGGAAATTTTGTATTAATTGGGTATCATTTTATGACTGGGTATTGGTATAATTAATAAAGCTCCAAAGGGATCCTGGGTAATTCCACTAAAATATTTCCAATTTTTGTTATTTCAAAAGAGATTTTAGACATTCTGTTATTTGGTATAATAGAGTTATACCCAATATCCAGTAATGAAATGATACCAAATTAATAGAATCATACCCATACCCTTAGATAGGCAGATAAAGGGATCCAGGGTAATTCCATTAGAATATTTACAACTTTTGCTATTTCAGAGAGATTTTAGCCATTCTATTACTGGGTATAACAGAATTATACCCAATACCCAGTAATGAAATGATACCAAATCAATACCTTTGGACAGACAGATAAAGCTCCAAAGGGATGCAGGGTAATTCCATCAGAATATTTACAATTTTTGCTATTTCAGAGAGATTTTAGCCATTCTATTATTGGGTATAGCAGAATTATACCCAATACCCAGTAATGAAATGATACCAAATCAATACCCTTGGACAGACAGATAAAGCTCCAAAGGGATCCAGGGTAATTCCATTAGAATATTTACAATTTTTGCTATTCCAGAGAGATTTCAGCCATTCTAACAACACACCAGCTACTCCTGTAACCCAGTGTAAACTACACAGCCTGGGTTTGATTTTATAAACCTTTCAGAACACAGAAAATGGTTTTCCTGCCCAGAAATTCCCAGGGATCCCTGGACTTTGGCACCCACTTGTTCATGAGGTCAAAGCCCTGGTCAGAGAGCAGAGCCCCGAATCTCTTGCGCAGGTTGTTGTAGGGATATTCTGTGAAGGTCATTTTCTTCACTGCTGGCAGCTCGTTGTAACCAGGCCAGATCTTTTCACTGGGAGTGCCCAGATCCTGCAAATTCAAATGAAAATAGCCTTTTAATAAACTCAGAGTGCAACCCTTCATTTGTTTATTCATGAGGAGTTGGGATGTACCCAGAGAAAACACACAAGGAATCGGGGTCTCAGCCTACTCAAAGTGTGGCAAAGCAGATTAAAGAACTTTTCATTAAAGAACTTTTTATTGAGGCTCAATCTCTGGTAAAGAACAAGCACTACTCCAATGCTCCTGTTTCTAAAACCAGTCCAAATCCCAAAATATTTTTAAAATTACCTTGAAAACTTTGTTAATCTGGTCGATTTCTGACTTCCCTGGAAACAGTGGCTTCTGTGTCAGCAGCTCCCCAAAAATGCACCCCACTGACCACATGTCTATGGCTGTGGAATACTCCTGGAAAGAAGGGAAATCAAATTCCACCTCAGAAAAATCAGGAAGATATTTTCACTGAGTTGTTTGGAGGGATGTTGTGGTTTCTGGGGGTTTATTTGGGTTTTTTTTTGAGTAGAACACACACAAGCAGTGCCATACCCAATACCCAGGTCTCAATTATTCTCTCAATGATTATCTCACTGTAATTATTTCACATTTCTAATTATGAATTATGAGCAATACCCATGTACACAAATCTTTCAGGATGAAAGGTGAAAAGTCTCCACACTGATGCCTCTCTTTTCCACTCCCAAACAAAGCAGCACAGCTGACAAACCAGAATTTATTATGGCAGCCCTGATCTCACCCAGATTTCAGATACCAGCAGGGAACATTCTAGAATAGTGCCACCACCTTGTTCTGCTCTCAGATTTTGTTAGACTGATTTAAAAAGGCATTGTCATGGTTTGACACTGGCACCATGCCAATGCCCCATGAAAATGCACTGTCCCTGGTGTCTGCTGTGAGATTTTGACCAGGAATAAGAAAAAAAACCCATTTATTAACTACACTACAAAAACAAGAACTAAACTACACACAAAAGAAAAAAAACACACAAGGAAAATGAAAACCTTACAAAACATTTCCCTCCTCCTCCCCTCAAATTCCCAATTCAATGCACTTCCCAAATCACCAACTATCAATCCATCAACACTCTGTAGATAATCAATTCTCAGTTCATCAAGAGGAGAGGAGTCCTTCTTGTGCCATGGTGGCCTTTTCCAATTCATGTCCAGCACTCTCACTACTGAACACGGACCAGGGCTGTTTCCAGGGTTGTCTTTTAAGGATATTTTGTCCCATTCCAAAAAGAGCACAGTCACACCTTTGGGACACCTGTCCCCCCCATATTTCACCCCCTGGGGCCGAGGGGCACCAACCACTGAATCTTCTTGGGTCTGGGGCATTTCTCCCCCTGGACTCAGTCAATTATATAGTTAAAATATATAATTATATACGATTATATGATATTATATATGATTATATGATATTATATATATGATAAATTGTGGCAAATCGTGGCAAATCGTGGCAAATGGCGTGACATGGCGTGACATGGCGTGACAAGGCGTGACATGGCGTGACCGTGGCGTGACCGTGGCGTGACCGTGGCGTGACCGTGGCGTGACAAGGCGTGACCATGGCGTGACCATGGCGTGACCATGGCGTGACATGGCGTGACATTGGCGTGACATTGGCGTGACATTGGCGTGAACATGGCGTGAACATGGCGTGACCATGGCGTGACCATGGCGTGACCATGGCGTGACCAAGGCGTGACCAAGGCGTGACATGGCGTGACCATGGCGTGACCATGGCGTGACCATGGCGTGACCATGGCGTGACCATGGCGTGATAATTATTGAACAATCAGGATTTTCAGCTAGGAATCAATGTAATTCATTGCTCACACTTTGATCATGATCTATAAAACCCCCTCAGGTGTTTTTTCACTGCTCCAGCAGGCAGAGGAACAGCAGGAACTCACCTTTGCTCCAAGCAGGAGCTCTGGAGCTCTGTACCACAGGGTCACAACCACAGGGGTGTAGGGCTTCAGGGGTGACCCATATTCCCTGGCTAATCCAAAATCTCCAACCTGAAAGGAAAAGAAACGACATTTCCAGCACTGCTCATTCACCAGCAGTGCCACTGCACAGAACTTTGGGCACAGCTGTAATTCTGCAGCACAGAATTTGTCCTGATTTCCTCTTTTTTTCCCCCTAATTCTTACTTTTAAAATGCCTGAATGACTGAGCAGCAGGTTGGAAGTTTTCAAGTCTCTGTGAAGGATCCAGTTGTCGTGGAGATGTTTGACCCCTCTTAGTAACTGAATCATCAAAGTCTTCACTTCCCCTGCAATGATAAAAAAAGCATGGAAGGAAATAAAGAAATGAATTAGAAAAAATGCATTGAAGAAAATAAATCTACCTTTAATTTGTGTTTTGTTTGTTTGGAGGGCAGGAAGGAGTGGCTAGTTAAAGCACAGTAGAGCCTGCACTATAAAATTGTGTCACAGAACAGCAAAATTCATTTGGGCAGTTGGAATTCATCCAAATTATGCTCAGAAATTATTGTCTCTCATAGGAAGCAGCCAAAATTAAAACCCAATGTTATTTTCCAGTTCAGCACAGGTGAAACTCCCCCAGTTTCACCTCTGACCAGCTCCACCCCAAACACAACCTGGATTCATCACCAGCTATCAGCACGAGGCTGAACCTTCATCTGGGTCAGGTTTTAGAGAACAAACAGAGAAATCCAGGAAATCTCAGCTCCAAGGAACACAGGACATTCCAAAGCGACACATGGCAGTGCCCAGAGCCAGCAGGGCCATTTGTGTTGGCCACTTCTGCAGCTCTGAGAATTCCAGGGCACTGTGGCAAGCAGTACCTGGCAGGAAAGGCTGTTTCATCGTTTCCATCAGGCTCTTGAGGTCGTGTTCCACATAATTCATCACAATGTAGATTTTATCCATGTTGCTGCCCACAACGATCTCCTGCAACACAGAACCAGATGAGCAAAACCTACACATGGTGTTTAAAAAGCATCCAAAATCCATTTTAGAAATGTACTGGAAAGAGGATGGAGGCTGCCATTGGTAAAATCCTTAGAAAATGTGGTTTTTCTATGAAAAACCAGAATATCAGATTGTGCACAGCCTTATGAGCAGCACACAACTGTTCACAGCAGCAAGATCTGCCAGGGTTGCTGATATTTTTATATTTTAAAGCCAAGAGGAGTATTTCAACAAAATAAAAGACATAAAAGACTGCAGCCTTACTCTGACAGTGACAATATTCAGGTGCTGTGCTTTCAGAATTGTATTTATTTCTCTCAGAGAAGTAATGGGAAAACCTTCCTTCTCCTTTTCCATCTTCAGTCTCTTCAGAGCCACGATTTCATCTGCAAAGGAAACACATTTCCCATCACACAGTTAATAACTGACATTACCAGCTGTTGTCTCACTGATTAAATACTTCATTATTTGTGCTGTTTTGCCTTGAAAATTAGCAGCTTGCTTGTAAAGAAATATTTAAAAATAATATTTTCAATAGATTTTGTTCATCACTGAAAAATGCAGAATGCTAATTTGCAGCCCTAAATAAATACCCCAAGGAAAGTGAAAGGCCCTGATACCCACCAGTCTTTTTGTCCTTTGCCCTGTACACCACACCATAGGTTCCCTCTTCAATCCTGTTCAAACACTGGAATTCCTCCACGCTGCGACATCCCTGAAAATCACAGCAGCAACATTTTCCAGCATCTGGGGGAAGGTTTTGCTTTTTTAAAAACTTCAGCAACTTCACAGTTAAAATTGACCAGAAGACTTCAGCTATAAACCATTGGAGAAAGGTGCCTTTGGGGTTTGTTTTTCATAGAGTTTCTAAAGGAATCCTGGACACAGCCTGTGTTTCAGCAGAATAATTTCATTATTCCATTCACTTTTGCACAAAGGCATCAACTCAGCACCTTTCACACAATTAATTAGTAAAAATTTGATTTTTGTTAGTATTTCTACACTTTGCTGTTGGCTACATAAAGAATAACCAGTTTCTGTTTATGAAAACAGAACTCTCCTGTCACAAGGATCTATTTTCAGACAGCAATAGCAAGATAACAGATCTCAATGATATCAAAAACATTGCAGAGGGTGATTCCCTACCTGGAGGGCAGGAAGATACTTGGGAAGCTCCTGTTTCAGCTCAATGGGAGAGGAAGCTGGAGAATCAGGAATGTATTCCCCTTCTGTCATGGCGTTGGAATGAGGGGAGCCTTCCCCCACCTCCTCCTCCTCCACCTCACTCCCTGCAGAATCCCGGTCAAACCTCGACTCTGGAACTTTAAAAGTCAGAATCAGTGGTGGAAAGAGGAGCTGTGAGGATGAAATAAACTTAATCCTTCATTTATTTAGGCAAATAAAGGTGGTGACATTGAGCACTGGATGGCACAGGATGGTGGAGAAGGCAAATTGCTCCCCTTGGCTTTCAGGAATTCACCTACAGTTTCCAGTGCTAATGCAGCAGGTCAGAAAAAGAAATCTTTACACCAGAATGGAAGAGAAAATTGACTCAAGATTCTGGGTCTCATTCTCTGATTTTGATTCCAGTGTTAATGCAGCAGGTCAGAAAAATAAATTTACACCAGAATGGAAAAGAAAATTGACCTCCACCTCACTTCCTGCAGAATCCCGGTCAAACCTCGACTCTGGAACTTTAAAAGTCAGAATCAGTGGTGGAAAGAGGAGCTGTGAGGATCAGATAAACTCAGCTTTAGGTAAATAAAGGTGGTGACATTGAGCACTGTGTGGCAGAGGATGGTGAAGAAGCCAAATTTCTCCTCTTGGCAAAGGTGATGCTTTCAGGAATTCACCTACAGCTCCCAGCGTTAATGCAGCAGGTCAGAAAAATAAATTTACACCAGAACGGAAGAGAAAATTGACCCAAGATTCTCATTCTCATTCTGGGTCCCATCCTCTGATTTTGATTCCAGTGTTAATGCAGCAGGTCAGAAAAATAAATCTATACACCAGAACAGAAGAGAAAATTGACTCAAGATTCTCATTCTGGGTCTCATTCTCTGATTTTGATGAGAGGACAAAAGAGCACAAAAATGAAAGAGAAGGAAACATCAGCTCATGAGACTGATTCCTTCTAAACATAAAGCTTGGAGCAGAAAAGGAATTTCTGGGTTTGACATGAGAACAGCATTTTGGTATTTTAAATATTTGTGGAAATAGATTTATCTAGCTGTAAAAACTCAGCCAAACACTTCTATAAAACATTCAGTATTTGCATTGTACCAACTGGGATGTGGTTTCCATTCTCCCGTTCCTCCTCTTCGCTCATTTCCTCCTCGCTCACCTCCTCTGCAAAACAGAACCAAGTTTGGTTGGAAAAAATCCACATTTCTGCAGCTCCCTGGGAGGCAAATCCCTGCTGGAATCCTCTCCCACCTCACCAGGCTCCTGCACTGCCAGTGACCAAGAATTTCTGTTTCACTTCCAACAGGGAACACAACTTTTACCAGTTCTCTGGGAATTGGGATGTGGGCAGGTAAATAAATGATGAATATTTGCTTATTAACTGTATTAATTGATTTTCAAGAGAAACACCCAGCCATCAGAGCTTGCTCTTGTGCCTTTTCTTTACTAATTAATGACAAGAACAGCTGCACTCAGGCTTCTTTACTGAACTACTGAACTTTGAATTATTTTCTGTTGCAAATTTCAGAAGTTTTTTTCCAAATGAATGAAGATGATAACACAAAATGACAAAGACATTTGGATTTCACCACCCCCCAAAGAAGTGCAAATTGTGCTCTGCAGAGTATTTGATGTGCCACAGAACCACCTGAACTGCTGACAAAAATGGCTCTCAGGTTTCTGCTCTGGCTTCTTAGATGAAGAATTGGTATTACCTCTACCAAAAGGATAGAATGGGACTTGGACTTGGGTGTTTTCTTTTTAGTTATCTTGACCTGTGAGGTCTCAGCCTAGCCTAGACTAAGAGAAAAGGAAAATGTTCAAATAAAACAACACAGGATGAGGAAAAGAAAGAAAATCCCACAGCCCTGTAGCCCTTTCTTGGTGAAATCCTCACCTGCTGATTGCTCAGACACCTCCTCAGAATTGCTTCCTGTCTCCTCCTCCTCCTCCTCTTCCTCTCCCTCTTCCTCAGAGCCTTCACTGCTGGACTCTTCCTCCTCCTCTTCTGAGCCTGATCCAGATTCTGTCCAGGAATAATCAGGCACTTAACACTCACAGTGTTTGCTCAGCAGAGAAATTAATTACATCCCTACAATTAATTACAGCTCCTAAATTGCATTTAATCACCTGAGGAAGACTCTGCTGAGCTGGTTTTTCTCTCACTGTCGCTGATGTCTTGCAAGTCTGACAGAGGATCCCTCTCTTCTGGTTTCTCTTCTTTTACTGCTGAAACCACAAAAATTAAAACCACAGTGCTAATTGAGTATCATCTCCAAGCTTCTGAATTCCCAGATAACTGCTTCATTTTCTGCTGGCATTAAATCAGTGCTGAATATTCATTATTGGAAATTCAGAGCACTAAAAAAAAATGAATAATAATCATTTCACACTGTGCTCAATGACAAACAGCTTTTCTGAACTGCAGTGGTGCAGGATCAACAGCCAAAAATATGGAATATTGACTTGATTTTTAAACATGGGGTGTTCCTAAGATGAATTAAAACAGGGGAAAAAAGGGAAAAATGCAACCTGGTGACAAGAATCACCAGGACAGGGTCCCTACACACTGGTTACTGTCAGTGCTCACTGCTCCAGTGATCACCATGAAAAATCCCTGGTGCTTGATGGGGCAGGAGCTTCTCAGGCCTTGCTGCCTGCCTGCACCTGGAATTCCACCAATTCCATCCTGCTCTGGGTGCCTGCACCTGGAATTCCACCAATTCCATCCTGCTCTGGGTGCCTGCACCTGGAATTCCAGCTGATTCATCCTGCTCTGGGTGCCTCCACCTGGAATTCCACCAATTCCATCCTGCTCTGGGTGCCTCTACCTGGAATTCCACCAATTCCATCCTGCTCTGGGTGCCTGCACCTGGAATTCCAGCTGATTCCATCCTGCTCTGGGTGCCTCTACCTGGAATTCCACCAATTCCATCCTGCTCTGGGTGCCTGCACCTGGAATTCCACTGATTCCATCCTGCTCTGGGTGCCTGCACCTGGAATTCCAGCTGATTCCCTCCTGCTCTGGGTGCCTGCACCTGGAATTCCAGCTGATTCCATCCTGCTCTGGGTGCCTGCACCTGGAATTCCACCAATTCCATCCTGCTCTGGGTGCCTGCACCTGGAATTCCACTGATTCCATCCTGCTCTGGGTGCCTGCACCTGGAATTCCAGCTGATTCCATCCTGCTCTGGGTGCCTGCACCTGGAATTCCAGCTGATTCCATCCTGCTCTGGGTGCCTCCACCTGGAATTCCAGCTGATTCCATCCTGCTCTGGGTGCCTCCACCTGGAATTCCAGCTGATTCCATCCTGCTCTGGGTGCCTGCACCTGGAATTCCAGCTGATTCCCTCCTGCTCTGGGTGCCTGCACCTGGAATTCCATCTCTACAATTAATTCCAGCTGATTCCATCCTGCTCTGGGTGCCTGCACCTGGAATTCCATCTCTACAATTAATTCCAGCTGTTTCCATCCTGCTCTGGGTTCCTACACTTCTTTTCACAGCTGTACATGTCAGCAAGGCAGACACAGAGCTTTCCTCCTTCAAGTAAAGGTGTTTTTATGGCACTTGTGCAAGTTCCCTACCCCCAGAACCTTCAGGTGGGATCATTTTCTGGCTTGGAAAACAAAATTCACCATTTAAGCAGAACTCTGCATTCTGAATTTAAGTCTTCTACAAGATGACAGAATCAGTGATGCTCACACTGATCCCTGTGAGGTCACTTTTTAAGGTAATTTAGCTCCTAACCCCAAATCCAACTGGAGCTGGAGTAACCAATCCCTTTTTTACCTGCAAGGCAATTCAACTGCAGGATTTTAAAAATTCAGTCAGCTGCTTCTTTCACCACTGAAAGGGGGTAACTCATTTTGAAACCTTTCCAATTGCTACTCCTACCCCTAAATATTCCATTTCTCACTCGTGCATCTCCTGCAGAACCAGCACTGCTTTAGGAAAGAGACATTGGTGAAGATTCCAGATTTACGCCGCTGGGGCTGAGCTGGACAACACTTGAACTGAGCACCTGGGATGTTTGTTTGAGACTAAAAATGAATTGAATTGAATTTGATTTTTTACCCCAGCTGTCCCCCAAGACAGTGTAGAGTGGCAGATGCTACCTGGTTTCCTGCTCTCTCCTTGCTCAAGCTTGTCTCTCTGCTGGCGCAAAGGGCTGCGACTCCAGGGTCTCATTTTTACTTTGTCTCCATATTCTTCCCTCACTGTTCTATGGTGTGCAGAAACTAGGGAAAACAAAACCACAAGAAATTGTTACATCTGCCTAATTAGAGTTGTACTGTCTGCCACAGCCACCTGATTGGAATGTTTTAATTTTTTTTTTTTAAACAGGGTAATGGGGAAGAGTGAGAGAAGAACCTACTTAAATCTGGGAGAATGAAGGGTTTTGATTTATCTCAAATAAAATATGGATTTGTACTGCTTAGAGAAAGCTGCTGCCACACTTAAAAAACAGAAGCAAGCTGCCCTGTATGTTACACAGTGAACACCCTGATTCTAAAGCATTAATGCCAGAGAAAGAAGTGGAAAATATGTAAAAGAATAAAACCAGCTGAGGTTTAGAAGGAGCTGACAGAACATTCAGAACAATAAAACCAATTAAATGAAAAGTTACACAGGTTGAGCACTATCAGCATCAAGCCAAGCACAAAAAGGAGCTGTTTGGTATGAGCTGAGCAAGAAAGAGAAAGCAAAAAAAAAATGGTTTGTTCTGCTATTCTTGAATAATCTCTATCACCTGATCACAGGAATGGGCTCTGATTTTTACCTCTGAAAGCTGGGCCAGAGATCCTTGAACCAAAAATGATCTGAGACTGCAAACACCCAACATGCAAAGAGTTCAAGTGCAGAACCTCAACTGCTCAGGCACCAGATAATCCCACCTGACTCCCACTGCAGCATTTTCCATGCCTGGAGTACTTACATGACCTCTCCCCCTTTGCAATTCATTTCCCCAAATCCTTAAAACATTGAATTTGGAGGTTTCAACCTCTATCAAACTGAGTTAGACTCAGTCAGAGTTCAGAACCACTGGGGTTGTGCTGGGTGCACAGAGTGGCACCTCCAGAAATCCTGTTTTTATGGAAATCTCCCCCTCAGAAATCCTGGTTTTATAGGAAATCTCCCCCTCAGAAATCCTGTTTTATAGGAAACCTCCCCCTCAGAAATCCTGTTTCTATAGGAAATCTCTCCCTCAGAAATCCTGTTTCTATAGGACATCTCCCCCTCAGAAATCCTGTTTCTATAGGACATCTCCCCCTCAGAAATGCTGTTTTTATAGGAAATCTCCCCCTCAGAAATCCTGGTTTTATAGGAAATCTCCCCCTCAGAAATCCTGTTTTTATAGGACATCTCCCCCTCAGAAACCCTGTTTTTATAGGAAATCTCCCCCTCAGAAATCCTGTTTTTATGGAAATCTCCCTGACAGGGAGAGGCAAAGACTCACTGACTGATCAACTTCTCTGGGTATTTAAGGCCCATAACAGCATCACATCATTTTATCTCCCCATGTAAAACTTAAATTTCCTTTTCCCTCCCATGTCAAAGACCCTCCCAATCTTTAATATTTTTTTAAATTCTGGTGCTGCTTTAATAAAAACCATTTTCTATCTCTCTGTTACAGCAGTGTGTAAACAGGTAGGAAAGTGATAGTAAATCTGATTTATGCAGAGGGAGTCACCTTCTCTCCTGGCTTCCCTCTCCTTCCTCCTCTCCTCAGCTCTCCTCTCTCTCTCCTTTTGCTCCCGCTGCTCCTTCTGCTGCTCCCGGATTTTTCTTTCCCTTTCTCTCTCCAGTTGCTCCAAACGATCTCTGGAAAATAATTTTTGTTTGTTACAAATTCAGCTGGTGAAGGGAAGGAAAACTGGTTTGCAGCACCAAACTACTGAACTCAACTTCCTTCTCAACACCCCCCAGTTGTGCATCAGTCAGAAACAGGTGGAGTTTTTCAGCTGATCCTTTAAAAAACAGGTTTAAAAGACCCAGATCAGGAGTTCTCCACCCTGTCAGAATTTAAGCAGAAATTAAGCCAGTCCAGTTAATTAATCCCATTATAATCCAGATAATTAATCCCCTGAGCAAATCTGGTTTGCATTCATTTTTTTTAGGTTGATAAAAACCTCTAAGACCATCCCATCTTTTTATTCCAGTGAATTCACCTGGAATATCCACGGTAATGAAGCATTTACAAACAACTAAGTGAAGAACACATTCCCAGGAACACACAAAGTGGATTTTTTTTGGTTTTTTCCCAATGCTCAGAGGAGGCAGGTGCTGGGGAGGGGAGGGATGGATGTACCTCTCCCTTCTGGAATGTTCCCTGGCCATCTCTCTCCGTTTCTGTCTCTCCCACTCACGCCGGGCTTTATCCTGCTCTTCTCTATGTCTCTTCCTACGCTCATGCTCCCGTTCTTTCTCTTTCACTCTGGCATGTTTCCCTTGAACAAACACAAATCAAAATCAATTTCCGACTGTTACTCTGCCAAATAATCACTGAAAGCAAAACTTAAGGGGTGAAATTGATGAGAACCATTGCCATGAGCTCTGTTTTCTTAAAGGGAAAATCGTGTTCTGAAAGGGGGGTGGAAAGCCCAAAGTCTGTAAAATTTTGCATGAATAATTGTATTAAAGTAAAAAATGGTTATTGATGGGAATGTTTCTAGAAAGGGTATTTATTTTTCCTTTGGTAGGTACAAAGATCAGAGATCTTTCACTCAGTGAAGCCAGAGAGAATCTTATCAGGCTTCAAGGAGTAAAAGTGACCTTGGTGTCCCTGTCCCAAAGTGATTTCTGCCCTCCCAACCACGCTCACACCCCTGTCAGTCCCCTAAAGGCACTAAAGCAGCCAAAGAAATAAACAATTTCAATTCCTCTGTCTATCCAGCCTGAGTTCCTGATATTTATTCCACTCCCAGGAGTGGAAGAAGCACCTTCTGCAGAGTGGCTCCTGTGCCTGCGTTTCTCTTTCCTCTTCTCATCCTTCCTGTGGTGGGTTTTCTCTTTCCGGGACATTTGCTGCGGTGGTTTGATGGCCAAGGAATCATCTTCTTCTCCCCTGGAAGGCAGGACAGGAATGAACTCAGGGAGGTGACAGGGGAAATCCACAGGTTTCCTTGCTTGGAAAAGATTCCCATTTGATTTTGAGTTTCCACAATAAATCCAAACTGGAACACAACACTTCAACTGGTTAAATCTTAACCAGTGCTTCTAAAGTGTGCTCTACAAAAAGGATTTTCACTTCTAAAAATTTGATTTTCCCTTCAGATATTTGAAACCCTCTTCTCAGGATGTTAAAATGTTAATTTCTGGATTTTTTTTCTCTTTTTATTTCCTCATTCTTACCTGTCTTCCATGGAGTCTTCCCTCCTGTAAGGTGAGTTCCTGATGGTGATTTCCATGCGATGGTCTCTCAGCTCCCCCTCTTCAAGAGAATCCCTCTTGGAATCCCTGTCATCTGACTGAGGGAACAGGGAAAAATCCATGGATTTGTACGGCTCAAAATGAAAATAAATTCAATATTACTGAAGTCTTCCACTGCTAACTCAAAAATTCAGCCTGGACTGGTCACCCCTGTACAATCCACTGATTTGTGACAGCAGCACTTTGAGGTGAAGTGCATTAATTTGACATAATTAGAGAAAATTAAACACTGAGGAGGAGTGCAGTCATTGTTGTGTGGTGTTTTCTACAATAATTCTTTTGCACACAGCTGTACAAAACCAATCAGCAACATGACAGTGATTCCAAACCCATAATTTTAACCCATTCTTCTATAAAACCTTTAAAAGTTGTTCCTTGAACAGCAAGCCCCAGTTGATTACTTTATCTATATATATTTATACATATTTTTGTCAAACTTTGGAATTAGAGACCACACAGAAAAACAACTTCAGCTGACAGAGCATCAGAAAACCAGGAAAACCATCAGAAAAATCAGGCTACAGGCAGTGCACCCCATTAAAATGCAGCTTTCTATGAATAAACTAAATAATTCCATGCAAGTGAGTCCCAAAGGACAGCTTACATTTTTCATACGTTTGATCTCTGCCTTCTCCTCTTGCTCTTTCCTTCGTTTCTTCTCCTGGAGAATCTCATCTAAAGTCTTCACCTTCCAAGAATCCTTTTCATCACCCATTGGAGTTCCAAAAAACACCCTCTGCAAAAAGAAGGAGACCTTGACAAATCCCACAAATAAATCTAAATAAACCCATTTATTTCATGCTCTGTTTGTGAGGAAAGCCACGCTGAGGTTGATTTATGGTGGACCAAAAATGTTTGTTTTAAACTCGAAGGGAAGACTCTGCTAAGAGCTCAGGGAGCTGCTGAAGGGCAAGAAAAGCAATTTATGGCCATTATTTAATAATGAGGTAACAAAGCTTGGGAAAAAAGGACACAGAATTCAGAATCTATGGGAGATCTGGCAAAACTCCTGAGAGAAGGAAGAAAATAATGAAGCCAACCGTGCCAAAATCAGCTGTCACCGAGGAAAAGGTGATTCCAGCACTGAGAAAGGCACTAATTAGCATGAGAAGTGGAAGAATAATTAACCCATAGAAGGTTAATTAACAAGAGCACTGTCACTTATAGCTAATGAGCACTGATTCCTCTGTTTATTGGGATGTATAAACAGGAAACATTTGCAAACAGGGGTTTGATTTGTGGAACACCCCAAGAACCTGAGAGGAACAGTGGATTTGTCTTTCCAAACAACTGGTAGATAAAACCAGCTCTGGGAGAGTAAAGGAACAATGGGAAGGATTCCACTGATTGATGAATGGAAAAAGAGATTTGCTTTTACAAATAAACTTTACGTTTGCTGATAAATGAAATTAGACATTGAGAGGTGAAAGAAAGAATGGGGAAGAAAAACCCCTAAATTCTGTAAGAATTCAAAATTAAAAGGGAGGGTTGTACATTGGAGGGGAATCTTTGGGATCAGGTGTATCGGGAAGCCTGAACCTCTCAAGCACCTCAGAAATGGGGAGAGAGAGAGAAGGGAAATTGGGATAAAAAGGAGGCTGCGTCCTCCAAAAATTGGAGAGACCCCAGGGGATGCCCCATGGGCCCTCCCTTTATTGGAATAAAGCAAAAAGGGACTCCTCTGTCTCCTGTTTGGACATAAACCTCCCCTCAGAGCCCCCGGTGTCACCATAGCAGCCCCGGTGTCCCCTCAGCACCACCCAGTGTCCTGTCAGAGCCCCGGGTGTCCCTTCAGAGCTCCCGGCGTCCCCTCAGAGCCTTCGGTGTCCCCTCAGAGCCTTCGGTGTCCCCTCAGAGCCTTCGGTGCTCCCTCAGAGCCCCCGGTGTCCCTTCAGAGCCTTCGGTGTCCCCTCAGAGCCTTCGGTGCTCCCTCAGAGCCCCCGGTGTCCCCTCAGAGCCCCCGGTGTCCCCCCGGTGTCCCCTCAGCAGCCTCGGTGTCCTCCCAGCGCCCCAGTGTCCCCCCGGCGTCCCCTCAGCGGCTCCGGTGTCCCCTCAGAGCCCCCGGTGTGCCCTCAGCGGCCCCGGTGCCCCTTCACAGCCCCCCGGTGCTCCCCCGGTGCCCCTTCACAGCCCCTGGTGTCCCCCCAGCCCCGGGTGTCCCTTCAGAGCTCCCGGTGCCCCCCCCGGTGTCCCCCCAGCCCCGCGTGTCCTCTCAGAGCTCCCCGTGTTCCCCCGGTGTCCCCCCAGCCCCGGGTGTCCCTTCAGAGCTCCCGGCGCCCCCCGCTGTCCCCTCAGCAGCCTCAGTGTCCTCCCAGCGCCCCAGTGTACCCCCGGTGTCCCCTCAGAGCCCTCGGCGTCCCCCCGGTGTCCCCCCAGCCCCGGGTGTCCCCTCAGATCCCCTCAGCGCCCCCCGGGCCCCTCTCACCGCCGCCGCCACCGGGGACTCCGAGCAGGCGCGCGCGGGTCACGCGTCACTTCCGCCCGCCGTCGCGCGCCGATGACGTCAAGCGCCGCCTCCCGGCGCCGTAATTAACGCGAGGCGTTAATGAGGCGTTAATTGACCCCGCCCATCGGAACGGCCGCGCTGAGGGGCGTTGGTGAAGCCGCGGGATGTGCCTGGGCAGCGATAAACGCAGCGAATGGAGGCGGTGTCAACATTTATTTCCACATTAATTAAAGTGCGGAGTTTGATTGAATAAATTTAATTGGATTGAATCAATTTAATTGAATAAATTGGAATGAATAAATTTGATTCCAACCAAAAGCTGCAATTCCTACCTGGAAATGAGCGAGAGCACGAGGGAGGAGGTGACAGAGGTGACACGGCCCAGACCAGCAAAGATCCCTAATTAAGATCTCTAATATCACTAATTATCCATCCTCCATTGGAAATATGAGAATATAATGGGAAATAATGATCTATATAATGGGAAATAACGGGATATAATGGGAAAAATGAGAATTTAGAAGCACAGGGAGTGCTGTGACACCGTGCACCTGCACCTCAGTGCATCGGGAATTCACATTTAAGGAAAATTAAAAATATAAAATAAATAAAATGCACAGCTCCAGAGCTCATCTTCATCACAGGTACCTGGGTGTGGCCATGAGAAATGCAAGGAAACTCTAAAATATTCCCAAAAATTCGATTTTTTTTGTCACAGGAAGAGCTGGGGTGGAAAATTCTTAACAAAGAGCAAAAAGTTCCTCGTTTACACAAGAGAAAAGAAGATTTACTGGTCTGACTGGAGAATAAAAAGGTTTTTGGTTTATTTAATTTACATAAAGAAAAGGCTAAAAAGATGGCAAAGTAAAATACACAAAAAAGGGACAAAGCCCAGCAGAGCAGGAGGGTTTAAAATCCCAATCCCAAATCCTCACAGAAAAACAAAATACTGCTGGGGTTTTTTAAAAATCATTTAAAAAGATGGGATTTATGTGAGAGCAGAGTGACCTAAAGCTGAAATATGACACAAAACACGCTTCTTTTTCAGTTTTTCTTTAAGTTATACTTCCAAAAATCTCAGTGTATTTGGCAGAAAACAAATTAAAAATAAAACCCACAGAGCTCCACAGTCCACAGAGGTTTTATAAAAGTGACAGGAATACAAAAGAAAACAAAATACCACGGACATATCACATACACAAGGATGAAAAAATTGACATTTTTTCCCCTCATATCTTTGGGGAATCTGCCCCAGGCAGCCACTGAGGTGTGGAAATGTGATTTTACAGGAATTCCAATTGTAATTTCCTGCTAACCATCATTTTTACCATTATACATCCATGCTCCAACCTTCCAGAAGAGTGGCAATTATTAAAATCCACTCATTTTAATCGAAGTTTTGTTCCCAAAAAGTCCAGGTGAATGTTTTTGTAGCTACATGTGTGCTTTTTTTTTTGTCAAAACTGACTGTTCAAAAGGAAAATGAACTTTTAATCTTTGATCTACCACAAAAAAACCCAAATTTCCTTTAAAAAAAAGGAAACTTAAAAGCAGCAGAAATAAAGATTTGCCTCAGTTTATGGTTAATATTCCTCCCATCTGTCACAGATGCCTCTGAGATTTCTTTATATAATCAGAAATTTGATATTTTACACACAGGTGAGACTCATAACCCTGAGTTTCTAAAAGGCAGCCTTTTGTTGCACTCTTAGAAATAATATTTTAAAAACCCCATCAATTTCTTTCCTCATGCATAACAAAATGAAATTAAAACAACAAAATGTGGGTTTTTTACAGAAACACAGAGATCCTGCTTCCTTTGCCACCACAATTTTCAGTGGTTTGGTTTTTTTTTTACCTCTAAGCAACTACAAATATTGAATTCAACACTCCATTTACACAAGGTACGTGTGTGAATATTTGCATTTCAGTTTTGTCCATAAATGAGCAGAATGCAATATTTCCACCTTAAATTTTTTACATTTTAAACCACTACAAATCCTGGATTTGTAGGCAGCAGCAGGAGCTCACCACAGCTCATTTCCCACAGTTTGCTTCGATAAAGTTTTTTGTTTTTGGAGAGAAGGGTGGGAATTCCAATCCCTCTTGGAATTATGGAATCTCCTGAGTGGGAGGGGACCCACAAGGACCATCCAGTCCAACTCCTGCCCTGCAGAGAAATCAAAATCCACCCCAAAATCCCTTCTTGTGCTGCCACAATGCTCCTGGAGCTCTGGCAGGGTTTGGGGGCCCTCAGGGCTCGAGGTGGGGCCAGAGTGGGACAAATTCCCTCCTTGGACTCTTCCATCTCTGCAGCACACCTCAGGAATGAGGGAGAACATCCAGAAACTTCCACCAGGCACCAACTGCATCCCTCTGCCAGCAGAATTCAGTGGTGGGGCCCCATTTTCACATTGTTTGGATGGGGAGGGAGACAGGAACTGTTTTCCCACAGGACACCAAAGTTCTTCCACCAGCACAGGCTTGGGTGTGATTTGGTGTAAGACACGACAGTTTGGGATCAAGGAGAGACAACAAAGCCCAAGTTTGCCACGTTCCAGGTCCTCTCTTAGGGGCATCAGGTTCCCAAGGTTTTTCTGGATCCTTCCCAGCTCCTTCTTGCTTCAAATCCTGGGTGAGACCTGCCCAGGGGAACTCAAAGGAATCAGAAGAACAACCACAACCAGGAGGAATTCAGAAACTCAGAGGAACAACCACATCCAAGAGATTTCAGGAACTCAGAGGAACCAGAGAAACAGTCACATCCAGGAGGATTTGAGGAACTCAGAGGAACAGCCACATCAAGGAGGGTTTCAGGACCTCGAAGGAACAACCACGTCCAGGAGGATTTGAGGAACTCAGAGAGGAGGATTTGAGGAACTCAGAGAGGAGGATTTGAGGAACTCAGAGGAACCAGAGGAACAATCCCATCCAGGAGGATTTCAGGAACAGCCACATCCAGGAGATTTCAGGAACTCAAAGAACCAGAGAACAGCCGCAGCCAGGAGGATTTCAGGAACTCAAGAGGAACAACCCCATCCAGGAGGATTTAAGGAACTCGGAAAAACTGGAGGAACAGCCACAGCCAGGAGGACTTGAGGAACTCAAAGGAACCAGAGTAACAACTCCATCCAGGAGGATTTGAGGAACTCAGAGGAACAGCCCCATCCAGAAGGATTTGTGGAACAGCCACATCCAGGAGGATTCTA
Source organism: Calcarius lapponicus (assembly GCA_039654755.1). Lineage (NCBI taxonomy): Eukaryota > Metazoa > Chordata > Aves > Passeriformes > Fringillidae > Calcarius > Calcarius lapponicus. The sequence goes on from JBBFKN010000017.1 coordinate 14,434,277, forward strand.
TGAACAGCCCCATCCAGGAGGATTTGTAGAACAAGCACATCCAGAAGGATTCTATGAACAGCCCCATCCAGGAGGATTTGTGGAACAAGCACATCCAGAAGGATTTGAGGAACTCAGAGGAACTTGAGGAACGAGCCCATCCAGGAGGATTTCATGAACAGCCCCATCCAGGAGGATTTGAGGAACGAGCCCATCCAGGAGGATTTCATGAACAGCCCCATCCAGGAGGATTTGTGGAACAAGCACATCCAGAAGGATTTGAGGAACTCAGAGGAACTTGAGGAATGAGCCCATCCAGGATTATTTCATGAACAGCCCCATCCAGGAGGATCTCCACGGAGCCCCGCTCGGCTGTTAATGATTAACCCATCAGTCGTAGGGTTAATCATTAACATTAATGATTAACCCATCAGTCGTAGGGTTCCAGCTCCTTGGGGACGAGGGGCTCCGTGTCCTCGGTGGGCCCGGGGGGCTGTGGGGCCATGGCCAGGCTCTGCAGGGTCTCCTGCTGGTGCTGCTTGGCCTTGTTGTAGAGCAGGACGCCCACGGTGACCAGGACGGTGCCCACGGCTGACAGGCTGGTGATCTTGTTCCCAAAGACAATGATGCTGAGCCAGATGGACAGGGCGTGTTTGACAGTGCTGGCAACGCTGCGGGGACAGCGGGGACGTGAGGGGACAGCGGGGACAGTGAGGGGACAGCGGGGACGTGAGGGGACACTGGGGATGTGAGGGGACAGCAGGGACAGTGAGGGGACAGCAGGGGACGTGAGGGGACACTGGGGACGTGAGGGGACACTGGGGACATGAGGGGACATTGGGGATGTGAGGGGACATAAGGAACATTGGGGACGCGAGGGGACAGCAGGGGACACTGGGGATGTGAGGGGGACATTGGGGATGTGAGGGGACATTGGGGATGTGAGGGGACATCAGGGGACATTGGGGATGTGAGGAGACACTGGGGACGTGAGGGGCCATGAGGGGACATTGGGGACGTGAGGGGACACTGGGGATGTGAGGGACCATGATGGGACATTGGGGACCTGAGGGGACAGCAGGGGACACTGGGGATGTGAGGGGACATTGGGGACATGAGGGGGATGTGAGGGGACATTGGGGATGTGAGGGGCCATGAGGGGATGTGGGGGGACATGAAGGAACATTGGGGACGTGAAGGGATAGCAGGGGACATTGGGGACGTGAGGGGACATTGGGGATGTGGGGAGCCATGAGGGGACATTGGGGATGTGAGGGGACAGCAGGGGACATTGGGGATGTGAGGGGATGTGAAGAGATAGCAGGGGACATTGGGGACGTGAGGGGACGTTGGGGATGTGAGGGGCCATGAGGGGCCATGAGGGGACATGAGGGGACATGAAGGAACATTGGGGACGTGAGGGGACAGCAGGGGACACTGGGGATGTGGGGGGCCATGAGGGGACATTGAGGATGTGAGGGGACATTGGGGACATGAGGGGACAGCAGCAGCTCTGCCATATCCCACAGCCAGGCTTTGCTGTCAGCCTTGCCCCTAAACACCACCTGAAATTCCACTTCCAACCCCGAGCATTCTTTGATTCCCCTCATTCATTTCTTCACAAAACACCTTTAGTTTTTCCTGGTTTTTTAAACACCATCTCAGACTTTTCCAACCCCAACCATCCCATGATTCCCCTCATTGATTTCTTTACAAAAACCTTAATTTTCCATTCTTAGCACCACCTGAAATTCCACTTCCAACCCCAACTATCCTACGATTTACCTCATTAACTTCTTTGCAAATACCCTTTAGTTTTCCTTTTTGTTAAACACCACCTGAAATTTCACTTCCTGAAAAGGAATGTAAAATAATGTTCCTGACAAAAAAATATAGGAAATAATGTTTCCTGATCAAAAAATACAAAACAGTGCTCCCGATCAAAGAAAATTGAATAATGTTCCTGATGAAAAAATAGAAAATAAAATAAAGCTCCTGACAATTTTACCTGAAAGTGACAGGGGAGATTTTGCCCATCAGGGCATAGGCTGTGACACTCTGCAGGTGGAACAGGACTCCATCAATCAGGAGCAGAATTACAATGTCCTGGTTGTAGCTGAAGCTTCTCCCACTTTTCCCAATCACAGGCACATCCTAAATTACCAAAAAAAAAGAAAAAAAAAAGAATTTAAGTGTTTAGCTCATAAGAAAAATCCAAAAGTAATTTTCCATCCAACTGTTAGAAGCAAAGTTTTACATTTCAATTTTAGCCCTATAAAACCTAAAACACACAGGACATTTAGATCCTGTAGTTTTCTCTAAAAAACAATTTGCATTCAGAGTTAATATTCCTGTATTCCACATGAATATCAACAAAAAAAACCCAACAAATATTCCAGATTTTCTTTGCAAGCCTTTATCTCAAAGCTCAAATGCACTGAGACAAAATCATGGATTTGAACCCAAAAATCCTGAGATAAATTCAGGCTTTTGGGATGAACTCATGTCTATATTAAATTATTTCTTTTATTGTGGAGGCCCTGGAAGGTCTCCTATGCCCCACTGGCTCCTTCCCCTGTTCCTGTGCCTAAGCTCCTGGGTCCTTGGGCCCTTTTCCCTGGTTGGGCCTCACCTGGGTACTGTCTGGAGGCTGCTGGGAGGCCCCGGGGGGAGGAACTTGGACCTTGGGAGGAGGACGGGGTCGGGGACAGAACACCTACGCCGCGCGGCTGAATTAAACATCTATGGACATTGTGCAAAAGTCTCTTCTGCTTCTTTACCCTGGACTTACTAGCAGCATTCAAACTACAACAGATGGCGCCCAACGTGGGGCGAACCCCGAGAATTTTCCTACCCCATTGTGGTGAGTTTGAGATTTTAGTTCCTTCCTCCTTGTACTTTTCAGTGTTGGGAAAAGACTGAGCTAAGATGGAGACAACGCTCACCCACGCACAACAAGAAATTTACCTCTACCTTAAAGAGTCTTTTCCTCAAGAAAACTTTTGGTCTTCAGATAAGGAGTTGAAGTGTTTTTTACAGTTATTACTTAAGCATTTTCCTCATATTTCGCAGAACTTAGTCTTAACCGATGAATTCTTACAAGTGCTTCATGAAAGATCAAGAGCTAACACAGAATTGAGTTCTTTATTTGGTATGCTGTTAAAATGCGCTGTGAGTTGTTAAAAGAAAAGTTACTATTTAAGGAGAAATACACTATATAAGGAATGCTATTATTTAAGGAAGGGTCACTATTTGAGGAGGTGAAGGAGAGACGTGCACATTTTAGGGTGGAAGCTGGAAAAGTACTGTGTTTAGCCTTCTGATCTGAGTTCTTGCACCTGCGAAAATACTGTGTCCTTGGACATTTCTAAATGTGATAACAAGGAGTCAGAGAGGCATGAGAAAGTGGAATGCAAGACTGAAAAAATGAAGAGGAGTTGATGTTTAGCTTAACGAATAGAATGCTTAAGTTACAAAATATGTATGAGCTTATTAACACTATTATAAAAGTATGTAACCTGATCAATAAATTGGAAACTAATGATCATCAACCCCTAAAATATGCACGTTTCCCCTTCACCTCCTCAAATAGTAACTCCATTCCTTAAATGGAGTTTTTCCTTAAATAGTGTATTTCTCCTTAAATAGTGACTTTTCTTTTAACACTCTGCCACTGCTCTGAGAGCCCCGTACCGGTGGCGGCCTCAGACGCCAGCTGAGAGAGACCTCCAGGAGAGTCTTCCCAGCGTGGCTGCCCAGCACCGGGAGCGGGACAAACTTCACACACCAGCACCAGCTACGCGTCCAGCAACACCAACACAAACCCCCTGGCAAAGGTAAAAAAGTCCTTGCCGTGAACGTTTTGGGGACAGTAAAACGGTTCAATGTAAAAAACAAATGCGGTTTCATAACCCGGAACGATAACAAAGAAGATGGGTTTGTTCATCAGACTGCTATAAAAAAGAATAACCCCAGGAAATATCTCCACAGTCTAGGAGATGGAGAAATTGTGGAATTTAATATAATACAAGGAAGGAAAGGCCCCCAAGCAGCTGACGTGACAGGGACCTGGTGGAGTTGCAGTTCAAGATAACAAACATGCACCAGACTACAAACCTGCAAAATACAGAAGTCCTCCACACACCTACGAAGGAAATAGAACCCGAAACCAACAACCATCAAGCCCCAGCAACAGGCTAAAAGCAAGAAGAGCACAGAACAAGGGCGAGCTGTCCTGTACTCGAAAGCCCATGTCAATAATGAAAGAACTTTCCAGTCTGATAAGTCCCACTTCTTCTAATACCCTTCCCCAATTCCTGGGGCCTTCCTGGCCCCATCCCATTTTCCCCTTTTCCTTTCCATTGTCCTATTACCCCCTTTTTATGTTCCCACCAACTCCTACCACCCTTTCCCATCTCCCATTGTCCGCCTCCACTAATCCCTTTCCCCAGAGTTCCTCCATAATACCAGAGGGAGCGTGATTAGGAGAGAAAGAAAGGAAACGTCCCTAAAGTAACCACCCAACCTTTTTTTTCTCTTTGATGTAATGATTTCTATTTGGAGTTTCCAACAGGCACACCACCACCTCACAGCCGAAACCTTCTCCGGACTCAGTTTCCTGAAAAACCGTGCTGAAACGCCATATCCCTCCTGCCAGCTCTAAGAAATCTGTTTGGACACTGGACACTCAGAATTGTTTACATTTTGAAAGTTGTCTTATGTTTTTGTCATTTTGTGTTAATCCTTCAGAAAAGCTTTCTTAATAATGTAAAAAACGGGGAGTTGTGGAGGTCCTGGAAGGCCTCCTACGCCCCACTGGCTCCTTCCCCTGTTCCTGTGCCTGGGCTCCTGGGCCCTTGGGCCCTTTTCCCTGATTGGGCCTCACCTTGGTACTGTCTGGAGACTGCTGGGAGGCCCCAGGGGAGGAACTTGGACCTGGGGAGGAGGACGGGGTCGGGGACAGAACACCTACGCCGCGCGGCTGAATTAAACATCTATGGACATTGTGCAAAGGTCTCTACTGCTTCTTTACCCTGGACTTACTAGCAGCATTCAAACTACAACACTGCTCACAATTTAAAAGACCCAAAAACCTAAATTCATTTAAAAAAAAATCCCTAAATTCATTAAAATAATGAATTCAAATTACCATGAAAAAATATCCAAGCTGGAATGAGCATAACCACAGCAGCAGCACTTGTGTAGAACTGAAGCTCTGGGGCTCTAAAAAAGGAGAAAAAAATTAAAATATTAAATTAAAACTTCACTTTTCAAAGCAAAGACAGAGGTTTGCTCTCAGGCACTGAAGCTGAAAGGCACAAATTATCAAAAGGAGCTTTTTATGTCATAAAATATAAATATATTATTAAAGATGGGTTTTAGCCCAAGATTTTACTCTTAAATATTTATTTCTGGGAGTTCTGAAACTTGCAGTGGGAGCTCAGGGGAGTTTTCTTACCCTGATAAAATAACAGATTATAAGATTTACACCGTATTTATGCAGCCCTAATAGAACCAAACCTGAAATATTGTGAATACTTACGAAAATCTGTATTTATCTCCACTGAGTAGTTTTTTGGAAAAGACGTTTTGCAAACTAAAGAAGAAAAATATATTTAAATTAAAAAAAAATTTAAAAAGTAAAATTAAAAAAAAGAAATTTAACCATTTAACTGTATTTTAATTAGGACAAATCAATCAATTCATCAGTCCTCAGGTGGATAAATGTTTCTACAATAAATATTTCTCAGGTGGATAAATGTTTCTACTGTTTCTACAAGTCCAGAAAGGAGTTTGGTCTAATGAAGTTTTATTATTTAATCTCAATAATGCTGTCAGATACAAGAGAATAAGTAAGAATAATTTCTCATTTTTAATAAGAATTGATTAAAAATGCATTTTCAATACCAACATTTCAATGTGCTGTACAGAAGGAACCATGTTCAACAATTTTCTTTCCTCTCCTAATTAAATGAATTGCTTTTCCCCCACCCCAGAGCTGCCTGGGGCTCACCAGTCCATGATGTTGGTGGACAGAGCTGCAGAGAAGCCCAAAATGTTGAAGCTGATTTCAGTGGCTGTGCACAGAGCCAGGCCCCCCATCACAGGGATCAGGGAGAGATTCACCAGCAGCCCTGCAGGGAAAAGACACAAAATCATCTGTTGTTATTTTTTCATTTCAGAGAATCTGAAATTCTGAACAGCAAGAAAAAAGGACCGCAATGAACTTCAGTTTTTTAAAGCCACAATAATTTCTTGACAGAAAAATAACAACAATCCCCTTCCACCAGGAAGGCGCTCGGAAGATGTCGGGACTGTCACAGAAAGATACAGGAATGCATTCTCCCCCCAACCCCAGAGATAGGGATCACCCTGGAATGTAGCCAAGCCTGTAAGCCCCTCTAACATAGAAGCTAGTAACTTTCCACTTACACTAACCCTAGAAAGTACTGTAAGACCACCCCCTTGATGTAGAGAAGTCTATAAAACCCCTGGAGATGAGACAATAAACGCCTTTTGACCGTCCGCCCTACGGGTGTAGCGTCTGTCATTGGGTCCGAGCGACCGCAGAGGGTCGCCGTGCTGATTTTCCAAACCAGGCCGCCCTGCCTTCCTGCTGAAGGCAGCAAAGTGGTGCCGAAACCCGGGAAGGTAAAATCCTCGGGGGACGGGATTCTCCTGGACAGAGAGACAGCAACCACAGCGGTGGGAACGACTGTGGCGAGAAGGGGGACGCCCCGGGACCAGTGAGAAGCATGGAAGCTTTAACTAAGGTCGTATCTACGATATTTGATCAATGGGGGATAAAATGCGAACTCAGGAGTCTTAATCTCGCCATTGCGAGGCTCCTAGAGCTCGGGGCTATTAACCAGCCTGGGGAAATACTGGATTCAGAGGTGTGGGAGAGATGTACTGCTGCCCTGGCGAAAGATACAAAATCCACCGGCAGCGGCAAGTGTTTGAAAGCGTGGGGGAAGGTAGAAATTGCCCTGCGTAAAGCTTTAGACGAACAGGAGACGTGGAACACGGCGCGGTCGCGTTTATTGATTACGCCACAGCCGGGGGGAGGCGCGACCACGCAAACCGCGTCCGAGACCGATCCGATTACAAACGGAGACACGCGGGGGCCGGGCGCGCCCCATCCCTCCCCGAGCCCAGAACCCCCGGAACCACCGGAGGACCCCCCGTCCCTCCCGCGGGACCCGCCGGGTCCGATTCCCCCTGTAGAAGCGCTCGAAAAAGGTGCAGAACTGCCAGGGGACCCCCCCGTCCCTCCCGTGGGACCCGCTGGGTCCGATTCCCCCTGTAGAAGCGCTCAAAAAAGGCGCGGAACTGCCAGGGGATCCTCCATCCCTCCCGTGGGACCCGCCAGGTCCGGACCCTCCCGTAGAACCGCTCGAAAAAGGCGCGGAACCGCCGGGGGACCCCCCGTCCCTCCCGTGGGACCCGCTGGGTCCGATTCCCCCCGTAGAACCGCTCAAAAAAGGCGCGGAACCGCCAGGGGACCCCCCGTCCCTCCCGCGGGACCCGCCAGGTCCGGACCCTCCTGTAGAAGCGCTCGAAAAAGGCGCGGAACCCCCAGGGGACCCCCCGTCCCTCCCGCGGGACTCGCCGGGTCCGGGCGCCCCCGTAGAAATGCCCGAAAAAATCGCGGCTCCCCCAACCGTTCCTCCACCGCCAACCGTCGATCCGGCGTGGGCGGCAGAGTATCGCGCGCGATCCCTTTTGGGGGGAGCTGGCAGAGGACGCCCGGAACGCCGAAAAAGCGGGCTGGCGCGGACCCGCGGGTTGCCGCGACTTCCCCCCCTCCTTACACATTTGAAAATGGCGCCGGTGACCGCGGGGAGGGGCAGAGCCTGGGAACTCGTGAGACAGAGTAAAAATCCCCAGAGTAAAAACCCATTTTGAATTAGGTGAAATGTCCAGGAGAGGTGAAAAGTCTCTGAGGTTAAAGCTGAAGGAAAAACTGCAGAACAGACATAATAGGGAGACAAGGGAGAAATAGATAAACAAGATCTACTGCAAGGCCAAGTCGGCCTGACCTAGGAATTCTTTCTGATAAAAGAAACTAGTGGCAAATGTCACGCGAAACCTTGTAAAAATGAATATGTATGAACCTATTGTGAAACTGTATGCATATGTATTTGCAAGGAGGATAAAAAGGGACCTAAAACTCCCAGAGGTACGCTATGCCCTTTGAGGACAGCATTCTCCGCATGCGTCCAGCGCTGTAATAAACATACCGGCTTTTACAACTTTAACAAAGTTGTGGAGTTCTTTTCTTTATCTCCGCAAAACACTCGCGGCGGGAGCGGCCCCGAGACCCGGATAATCGCTGACGAATATCCGCAGGGGGCGGAGACTCAATCGGGAGCCCCGCCCACTGCTACCACCATATAAGGGAGAGATCCCTCCCTGCGGGGGCGGGACGAACCCAGGGGGCGGGAGCGGTGCCGCCCCCGAGGGGAGGAGCGGGGTCGGAGCCGAACAAAACGGCGGGGAGAATTGTGAGTTTCTGGTTACAGGAGAAAAATAACCTACCCCAAAACTTTACCCACAAAGACCTTTCTATCCCTGAACGAATCTAACCCTAACCTAACTGACTCCCGCTGGCTCTGTTATGATGTCAAACCCCCTTTTTACGAAGGAGTCGCTTTAGATGCCCCTTTTAGTTATTCCACAGGCGAGGCCCCTTCCCAGTGCAGGTGGGACACACCCCAGCCCCAAGACCCGGATAATCGCTGATGCGCATGCGCGGGGGCGCGGCAGGGGGCGGAGATTCGATCGGGAGCCACGCCCACTGCTGCCACCATATAAGGGGGAGATCCCTCCCTTGGGGGGCGGGACGAACCCAGGGGGCGGGAGCGGTGCCGCCCCCGAGGGGAGGAGCGGGGTCGAAGCCGAACAAAACGCAGGGGGAGACCGGAAGTCGTTCGCCACTCTTCTTCCGGCTCTGAAGGGAGCAACAGCTCCTCAGACCGCTCCGCAGAGCTGACCGAGCCCGGCAGCGACTCCGAAACAGAGAGAACAGAATTAATGCGGTTTCAGGCGAAACCGAATAAAGCTTGAAACAAGGTCGGGAACGGTGGGAATGCTAATTATTAGAAGCTGGAAAAGTACTGTGTTTAGCCTTCTGATCTGAGTTCTTGCACCTGCGAAAATACTGCGTCCTCGGACATCTCTAAATGTGGTAACAAAGAGTCAGAGAGGCGTGGGAAAGTGGAATGCAAGACTGAAAGAATGAAGAAGAGTTGATGTTTAGCTTAACGAATAGAATGCTTAGGTTACAGAATATGTATGAGCTTATTAACACTATTATAAAAGTATGTAACCTGATCAATAAATTGGAAACTAATGATCATCACCCCTAAGATGTGCACGTTTCCCCTTCACCTCCTCAAATGGTGACTCCATTCCTTAAATAGAGTTTTTCCTTAAATAGTGTATTTCTCCTTAAATGGTGACTTTTCTTTTAACAGGGAACCAGTCACAATATGAACTCACTGATTGGGGGAAAATTAAGATCGTTTGCGCGGATTGGGCGCCCGCAGCCACAGTGCACGATTTTCCTGTAAGAACCACGGGACCCCAGGGCAACCAGCAAAGAATTTATACCCCGATAAATGCAAAGGATATTCACCAGTGTATTCCCCCAGAATCATGCGGGACATGATGACAGTGAAAATGGGAGCTGAGCTTTTCACAGTCTCTGCAAATGAAACTGCCACGTTCTTCAGGCTCACCAGCCCCAGGACCACTGTTGCAAATCTGCAGCAGGAGAAAAATCACAAGAAATGACTTTTTAAAATGAAGGAATGAATTAGTGCACCAGAAGAAATTAAAATAATGCTTCAGGAGCTACTCTTGTACACTCAGCATAAAAAGAATTGCTCTGTGATTTCTCCTGCACCTGCAAGGTCAGATCTTTCAACTGCGGCTTAAACATTATTTATTTAAAGCAAATAAAGGCACCCTTGGGCAATGTGGAATGTCTTTGGCTGCAGAGTGGATTTCCAGAAAACAAATTTACTTTTTAACACACTCCAAGGTTCAAGTGACCATTTTTTAAGCCAAAGTTTTCAACAGGCTCAGTTAAAAAAGTGAAAATCTGAGAAACAGAAATTCACCAAGGAAACTTTACCTGCAGTTATCCATCTTTACTGTAAATTAGATATGCTACACAATTACCACAGTTTAAACTCTGAAATTAATTGAGTTTATCACTTATTTGATTTTCTTTATCAGTTTTGCAGGGCAGAGGAAACAAAACCAGGCATTTTTATTCCCTCCTCGACCACAAACTAACACAACCCCAGCACCCAGCAAATATTTACTTTTCAAAAGATAAATTTTAATAGTCTGGATGACTTTTGAGGCAAAAGGCTGATAAATATTAATGCACTAAACAAACATCAGCCTCAAAAGAGAGCAGGAAGAAAATAAATGGAAAGAGAAGCGAGGTCTGAAAAAACGTAAATCTGATGGGAAGGCCAAAAAACTGACATCTGGGAAAAGGAACAGCAAATAAAAATAAGATTATTCTGGGATATTTCTGGGGGGGAAGGACACAAGAACAGAACTTTGGCTTGGAAAAGCAGAAAACAGAGCAGGGAATGTTTTTTATTTACCTCATTAATCCAACAAAGAGCATGATCATGATGAAATTTGGGGGGTAGGAGATTCTGGTCTTGTGCTGGTACAGACAGCAAGGGACAAACATCTTGATGCAGCCAATGAAAGTGGTGGAAAGCATCTGAACAGCACCTGAAAGAGGATCAGAGAGGGGAAATCAAGGCAGATCATGAGCTGGAACACAACAAATCCACTGTCATGAGAAAATCTCTTACACAAACATCTCTGTGGTGGTTTTGGCAGGGTGTATTTTATATATTCTCACAAAAGCCCCTTCCTTCTATAAACCAAATGTTTATGAACCTGGTTCACAGATAAAGTGCCCTTTGTTTGCCCCTTAAGAAGAAAAAAAAAGAACTAAAATGGCCATTGATAACAGAGATAACCAAAGGCAACTCTTGCACTGCACAGTTCTGGAGAGCATCAACAATTTACTCAAAATTTGACTTTTTGTTAAACCCTCCAGCACAGAAAACTAAAAAATTACTTTTTTTTCCTCTTAAAGCTCTTCTACGAGGAAAATTTCATCTTTCAGCAAGCGGAGGAAAGCACAGTGTCAGAAACAACTTGAAAGGCCAAAATCCCAAGATTCCTCCCCACACCGTCCAAACCAAACATTTTTCACTTCAATTGAACCATTCTCTCTCTCAGCTTTAGATGGGATGATCTGGAATTATCAATCATAGGATTATGGAACCTTAAAAGCCAAAATCCCAAGTTCCCAGCCCCAAGATCCCTCCCTACACCTTCCAAACCAAACATTTTTTATTTCAACTGAACCCTTCTCTCCCTCAGCTTTATCTGAGATGATCAATCATAGGATCATGGAGATTTAAAGGCCAAAATCCCAAATTCCCAGCCCTAAGATCCCTACCTACATCTTCCAAACATTTTCACTTCAATTGAACCATTCTCTCTCAGTTTTATATGGCATGATCTGGAATCATGAATCATAGGGTGATGGAAATTTAAAGGCCAAAATCCTAAGTTCCCAGCCCCAAGATCCCTCCCCACACCTTCCAAACATTTTTTATTTCAATTGAACCATTCTCCCCCTCAGCTTTATCTGGGATTATCAATCACAAGATGATGGAACATCCTAAACTGGGAGGGATCACCCAGCCCAACTCATCCCTGCACAGACACCCCCAAAAACTCCACCCTGTTCCTGCCAGCATTATCCAAATGCTCTGGGAGTTTTTTGAGGCTCCCATTCCATTAAATAAACCAATTTCCCCCTGGAATTCAGGAAAAGCAGGGTACCAAGCATGCTGGGCTCTCCCTCCAGCAAGGACAGGATGTATTTGTTAAGGAACAGAGTGCAAAAGCTGAAGAAAAACCACAGAGTGAGGTAGATGAGGGCGTGGGAGTTCCAGATGCCCAGGTCAGACTCGATGACCGTGGTCTCTGTGATGGTGATTTTCAGGACGTTCTCCTCTGGCAGGCTGTCACTGCGAGCAATCACAAATCTCTCGCTCCTGTTGGCAAAGAGGGAGCCCAGCTGGAACAGGGATTTTCCTTTTGGCTTCTCCTCCAGCTGGGGAGGGCTCGGGGCCTCTGGGCTCAGGGCGCTCGTCATGGCGAGGTGAAGAAATAAATATTTCCAAATATTCTTTGTCCTTCACGCAAAGCAAGGCTGAGAAAGCTCTTGTTGGAATGAAAACGCCATGTGGTCAATGCTTCATCTCCCAGGGGCCTGGAAAACTGGGTTTGGTCCTTCAAAGAACATCTTGGAGGAAGAGAAACTCCAAAGGATTCTTCATGTGGGCTGCTCCATGTTTTCTGCCTAAGAGAGGGACAAAAAGGGAAAAAAGGAAAAAAAGATGTGTGACATTTTATATCCCTAAGGCAGCAAAGGCAGCACATTTCACCTGCACTTCATGAAAGATAAAGAGACTTCTGTAATCCCTCAGGCTGGATTTTGAACTCTTGATGTCTTCATGCCAAGTTTAAGCAACAAGAACTAATCTTAGGGAGGTTTTTTATTCTAAAATAACACCCACCCACCCACCAGACTTTGTGGTTTTATGTCCTTTTCCCTCTGGAGCACCTCAACACAGCCTTTCCAATTATAACTAACTCCTCTTCCAGATTCCACCGTGTCTTTGATCTCAGTCTGTCTTTAAACACTCCCCAGAAAAATCTTCCCAACCCAGCAAATCCAAGCAGGAGCCTCTGCCCTTCAGACTAATTAACCTGTAATCAGCCTGAGCCAAAAAGAACAATAATCAAGGGCTGTAACTCCCAGCAATCCCAGAGCTACCCTGGTAAATGAATCCAGGTGAAAAAAGTAGGGAAATGTGTGCAAGAGCTTTCCAGAGTGGTTATCTATTTAATTACATGGGAGTATTGCAACATTCCTCATTTTGCTACAGCTTCCAATCCAATATTAGCACTTGCAAATAATTCTTAAAGCCTTTTTAACAGATTTGGCAGCAAAAGGCATGAAATGATTTGCAAGCAGAGCTTTTTCCTTTTACAAATTACACAAAACGTGAAAAGTTACAGTAGCAGAGCAGAGGGAACAAGAAAAGCATCCTGTGAAAGAAAGAGAAATACAGGAGCTCCAACAGGAGCTACTGCACCTGCCCTGATTTTGTGAGCAGTTCACTCTATTTTCTTTAAGGTTTTATTTTGAATGCTTTTTAAATGCCCAATGTGGCACCTCAAATAAATCACAAAGAGCTACTGAGGGGTTCAATACCTGGTGTCGGTCTCAGTATCCTACCTAGCAGCTGCTTGAAATGTGAAATTTTCCATTCCTCACATTCTCTGGTTACTACATCCATGCACTGAAGATTTCCATCCCCCTGCCCTTATCTCTTCCCATTTTCCCAGGAATTCATGCCAGCAGCACACTGAGGTATGGGATCCTCTGCCACGATCACATTAAACCACAAACTTGTGCTAACCCAGTTTAACACAAAACTCTGACAAAAGAGACACGTTCTCCAAGAGAATTTGTTCAGAAAAATGGATTCTTCACTCCTCCTCCTTTTCCAGGTCATTAAAAAATACCCCTCTACATTCAAAATAGTTAATTATCAGAGGTTTTCTTCTGTTTACACAAGTTAATTAAAAACACGGCCAATTAAGCACAACCAAAGCCCCACCCAGAGCTGTGCTATCAGGTTTGCTATCAGATCTGATATCACTGATTCCACACACGGCACGGAGCAGAACAGCAAATAACAACAAAATTACTCCCCTAAATCACCGACCTGCTGGCTTTAACCAACTGGAAAGTCTCAATGGGCTGAAAGAGTTCTCCATGTGGAACTAATTCAGTCCTCCTCCCTCAAGGCCAACCAGCAGCTGATGTTTACCAACAGATGAAAACGTGGCAGTGGTTGGCAGCTGTTTCTCTTGGATTACTCACAAAGAACCGGCAGCGTGAGCGCCTCTCACCCTCCTTGTGTCTTCTCCTACCCTTAACTACACTCCCAGTAACGATTATGGTGGGAAAAATATCCACGGAGAACTTTAGGAAGTCGGCTTCCCAGAAATAGAAACTAAAGCTGGAATATGTTGCAAGGGCTGGAGAAGCTGAGGCTGCCGTGACAGTGAAAAACCAAAGGTTTGTGTCCGTGACCCTTCATCTGTTATGCCAAAGGTCACTCAAACATTGCTGCCAACGCAGCAAAAGCACAAAACGCAGCACCCCGAGCAAGCCTCGCTCATTAACACCGCTTCATTAACGACAACGAGAGCATCCGCGATGTTACAAACGCTGCAAATACAGCAGAAGACGCTGAAAGGCTGAAACAGCTCAGCGCTTGGTGCCACCCCAGCTGTGTTTCTGCTCACCCACTGCCAGAGCCTTCCTTGCGCATTCCCAACCTCGCTCCATCCCCATTCCCATTCCCATCCCATTTCCATCCCCGGTGCCCGCAGCTCCCGGAGCATCCCCGGAACATCCCCATCCCCATTCCCATTCCCATTCCATTTCCATCCCCGGTGCCCGCAGCTCCCGGAGCATCCCCCGAACATTCCCATTCCCATTCCCATCCCCACAGCGCCCGGAGCATCCCCCGCACCGCAGCGGCTTCGGAGCCCTCCCGGGAGCACCGCGGCCGTTCCGACCCATCCTTCGGGCCCGGGGGCTGCCAGCACCGCCATCCCCCCGCCAGGGCCGGCTCGGATGCTCCTCTGCGGCTCGCCCGCCGCTCCCATCCCTCCCTCCATCCTCGGAGCCCTCAGAGCATCCCGGCCGGCACCTGCGCTCCCCGCTCGCTGCTGCCGCAGCCCCGGCACTCCCACGGCTCCGGCAGCACCGGGCTGGGCAGCACCGGGCTGGGCAGCATCGGGCTCCGGTAGCACCGGGCTCCGGCAGCACCGGGTTGGGCAGCACCGGGCTCCGGCCGCCCATCCCCTGCCGTGCCCGGAGCCCCGCGCTGCAGAGGCGGGTCCGGCCGCGCACCGCCGGGCCCCGGGCTCGCCCCTTTGTCCCCGCGGCGGCGGGGAGGCCATTTTACCCAAAGCACGAGGAGACCGAGCCGAGCCGCGGGGGTTACGGGGCACGCACAGCCGGGCACAGCCGCGCAGAGCGCCTCGCCGCGGGCCGCCCCTCCCTCCATCGAGCCGGGCGGGCTGCCCAGCGCCGAGGGGACCCCCGGGGCGGAGGGGCGGGAGCGCGGCGGCCCCGCCGCCCGGGAGGAGCCCGGCAGCGCTTCCCGCCCGTGCCGGGGAAGTGACGCGGGGCGGGCCGGCCCCGGAAGCGCCGCCGGGACCCCTCCGCAGCCATGTAGGGCCCGCGGCCGCCGCTATGGACGGCAGGTACGGGCGGGCCGGGCCGCACCACGCGCGGCGCGGGGGAGCCTCCCCGCGCTCCCCCGGAGGCGCCCGTGCTGGGGATGGGGGGGTCGCGGGCCGTTCCCCCCCGCGGTGGGGGTGGTACGGCCCCTGACGGCCCCGCTCTCTCTCCCACAGCGGCGCCGCGGCTGCGGCGGGGCCGAGCCTGCCCAACCTCACCCCGCGGCACCGGCAGCTCATCCCCACGCCCTGCGGCCCCGTGAGTACATCGCCGCTGCTGCCGGCGGCTTGCCGCTGTCCTCCGCGGTTCTCTGCCCCGGGGGGGTGGAAAAACACGGCTTTAATCCGCGTGCGACGTCAGGTCCGCTCGCCGAAGCGTGGCACAGCTCTGCTGACTGCACCGTGAAATGTCCGGAGCTGGAAGGGACCCTCAGGATCATTGATCAGCTCCTGGCTCTGCTCAGACACCCCAAAATCCCAGCCTGGGCACCCCTGACAGCTCCTGGGACCGTCAGGATCATTGATCACCCCCAAATCCCAGCCTGGGCACCCCTGACAGCTCCTGGGACCGTCAGGATCATTGATCACCCCCAAATCCCACCCTGGGCACCCCTGACAGCCCCTGGGGCCCTCAGGATCATTGATCACCCCAAAATCCCAGCCTGGGCACCCCTGACAGCTCCTGGCACCCTCAGGATCATTGATCAGCTCCTGGCCCTGCTCACACATCCCAAAATCCCACCCTGAGCACCTCTGACAGCTCCTGGAGCTCCTGGGAGCCTCAGGATCATTGATCACCCCGAAATCCCACCCTGGGCCCTCCTGACAGCCCCTGGGGCCCTCAGGATCGTTGATCAGCTCCTGGCCCTGCTCAGACATCCCAAAATCCCACCCTGAGTACCTCTGACAGCTCCTGGAGCCCTCAGGACCATTGATCACCCCAAAATCCCACTTTGGGCACCCCTGACAGCCCCTGGGGCCCTCAGGATCATTGATCACCCCAAAATCCCAGCCTGGGCCCTCCTGACAGCCCCTGGGGCCCTCAGGATCATTGATCAGCTCCTGGCCCTGCTCACACACTCCAAAATCCCACCCTGGGCACCCCTGACAGCTCCTGGGACCGTCAGGATCATTGATCACCCCAAAATCCCAGCCTGGGCACCCCTGACAGCTCCTGGGACCCTCAGGATCATTGATCAGCTCCTGGCCCTGCTCACACACCCCAAAATCCCACCCTGAGCACCTCTGACAGCTCCTGGAGCTCCTGGGGCCCTCAGGATCATTGATCACCCCAAAATCCCACCCTGGGCACCCCTGACAGCTCCTGCAGCCTCTGTGCCCATTCCTGGGCAGCCTGGGCAGTGCCCAGCACCCTCTGGGAGATGAATCTTTCCCAAAATCCAACCTGAACCCCCCTGGCCCGGCTCCAGGGGTTCCCTGGGGGTGTCCCTGTCCCAGAGCAGAGATCAGAGCTGGCCCTGCAGCCCCTCAGGTCCCCTCAGTCTCCTCCAGCTGAACAAGCCAAGTGTTAAATTCCTGCCAGGATCTTGCTCCATCTGAAGTATTTTAATAAAATAAGAGAAGGACTTTGCCTTCCTGAGAACACTGATCCTGTCTTTACAGTTTTCTAGAAGTGAAAGTGTGGAGAAATGTTATTTCTGACAGGTGTGTATGTGGGCAGTGTCCATGTGGTGGGTTATAACAGCATGGCCTGTGATGCACAAAGTCAGGCTGTGGGTATAACTTTATAAACACAGTCCTGGTTTACACCCAGGACTATCTAGGCTGAGATTAATGATGAAATAAAGTTACATTTCCCCCTTCCTCAGCAGTTTGGGAGTTTCAGTTCAATAGTGGAGTTTCTCTTCCCAAAGGAAACCCTGCCCTGTGTCATTTGCCCCACTCGCCTCAATGTGATTTTTAGGAACAGCAGCAACTTTATTCTGCATGATGTGTTAAAGAATTTTCTCCCTTTACAGATAAAACCATGCTCAGAGCTCTCATTCCCTGTGAAGATCTACTTCTGTGTCACTATTTTGTCCCTGCTGAGTGTCATAGGGCTGACCATCGAGACCCTGGTGCGCCAGGCTGAGGAGGATTTCACCATTTCCTTTATTCAGCTGGTTGGAGCTGGTAAGAAACCCAGTTTGGGTGGAAGAAATAAGGAAAATAATAATAGTGAAAATGAAAATAATGAAAATTATAATGATAATGGAAATAATGAAAATGAAAATAAAATAATAATTAAATATAATACCAGTAATAATACTACTAATAATACTACTCATAAAACGAAAATCTTGTGATCAAGCAGCAACTGAAATTTCTTATTTGAGATACTGGATGTTAATAACAATAATAATAATAACAATAATAACAACTAATTCTTTAGTTTCTTTTGTACTAAACACAGCAGGGAGTGTTCTACTTACCTGACCCAAGCTCCTTGGTAAGAACCAAGGCCGAGGAGCCTCAGGGCCTCTCTGTCCTTCACTTTGGGTGCATCACTGGGAGTTTTGCCCCTGTGTGAGCTGGCACTGACGTTCCCTCTCTCCCCAGTGTTCTGTGTGTACTATGTGAGCAGGGGCATCCTGCAGGAGAACCGCCAGGAGCTCGTGGTGTTCGTGCTCTCCATCCTGCTGCTGATGCTGCGCTCCATCATCAACTTCACCCTGCTCCCTGCTGGCCAGAAACCACAGCTCCTGGTCAGTCCCTGCTCCTCAGCAGCTTTGCCTTCCCACACTGCTTGGGGCTCAGAATGCAGCATGGGGAAGGCAGGATGTCTGTGGTAACACAGATTATATATATTTATATATATTTATATATATTTATATATATTTATATGTTCATATATATGTAATCAATTAGTATTCTATATCTAAAGCTTCAGCTTTCCCTCTGTGCAATGCCTGGCTGAAAATCTTACCTGAAATCTGTAATAATCCAACCTAGAAATCAAACCTGGGCTGCAACTGGAACCTCCAGGCTGTAGGCATTACCCAGTGCTCTTAAATGTGATTGATGAGATTTCTGGGAACCTGCAAGGAAACAAAAAGCTGCAGTGATGCCACTCCAGGTTATCTTGTTTGCATTTCATAGCAGTAAAATTCATGAAAGGATTGTATTCTAACCCTTCCTAAGGTTTGTAGTTAAATTCCCACTTGCTTTCTTTTTATCACATATTTCTCAAAAAGCTGTGAAGTCATCCAAAAGTTACAGTTCAGAAGTGGCAGCCAAGCCAGGGAGAGGGAGCAAAGGAGCTTTGCCAATTCAGTTTCTCTATCATTCAGTTTTTTATCATCCAGTTAAACACACTTTACCTGCAGCAGGCTGGGTTGGTAAGGCCAATAAGGAAAAGGCATCAAAGAAATGCAGGTTCCTTTTAAGATGCACAGCCAAGTCATCAGTTTAAATATTAAACAAGAACTTCAAAGGGAAGCCTGCTATAAATGTGAAAAGTAATTTTAGGGGTTTTTTTAACTGCTCTAACTGTAACTTGGATTGCTGTAACTCTGCTTCCTGAGCCAGAATAATTTCTAGTTATCAATAGTTTCATATCAATGTAACCTGTTGTGTTTGTGAGGCAGGGAGCAGTGATGAATCTGACTCCATGTTCTCAGAAGGCTAATTTATTATTTTATTATACTATAATATATTAAACTACACTAAAGAATCCAGAAAGGATACTTAAGGAAGGCTAAAAGATAATAATGGAAACACCTGACTCTTTCCAGAGTCCTGACATAACTTGAGCCTGATTGAGTCAAAGAGTGAAAACAACTCCCAGCAGAACCCAATGAAACAATCTCCAAACACATTCTAAAGGAGCACAACACAGGAGAAGCAAATGAGATAAGAATTTGTTTTCCTTTTTCTCTGAGGCTTCTCAGCTTCCCAGGACAAAAACCCTGGGTGAAGGGATTTTTCCAGAAAACCTGAATGTGACAGTAACCCTGAAGGATGTTTTACCACTTGAGCCATCCTTAAAGCAGGAAATTTTCTTGCTAAACTTGTGCTTTTAAAACACATCAGTTTTGGGTTTGGGGGGGAACTTGGCATTGATCAGATGCATCAAATCCAGTCCTAAATTGAGCCTTAATTCCAGTAGAGTGGATACAAAGAGACACAAACCTGTGTTTGTTGGAATTCTGCAAGTCCAGCATTGAGAACAACCCCTGTCCCCAGTGGGGAAGGGAACTCAGAGCCAGTCTCTGTGAGGGTTTTGTGGCAGCAGGAAGCTCAGAGCCAGTCTCTGTGAAGGTTTTGTGGCATCAGGAACCTCAGAATCAGTCTCTGTGAAGGTTCTGTGGCAGCAGGAAGCTCAGAATCAGTCTCTGTGAAGGTTCTGTGGCAGCAGGAAGCTCAGAATCAGTCTCTGTGAGGGTTTTGTGGCAGCAGGAAGCTCAGAGCCAGTCTCTGTGAGGGTTTTGCTGCTGCTGTGTGTTCCCAGCTGGGTTGCAGGTGGCAGCCCCTGGTGCTGTGTTCCCCCAGGCCCGTTTTGTGCTGATCCTGCTGGTGGGCTCCTTCGATGTCATCTGTGCCCTGATCCTCATGCAGAGCCAGTCCATGATGGCGTTCCGGGTGGGGGGAGCCCTGGAGAGCCTCCAGGCCCAGTACTTCATGCTCAACCTCTGCTTCTCCATGCTCACTTTTGATCTGCAGGCACAGGTACAAACATTCCCTTTTCCCCCTCTTCCTGATGATATCTTGGGCTGGCTGAGTTGAATTACTCCTTTCCAAAATCAGCCCTCTCTCTTACCTTTATTATATTGTGACCGTGTTCCCAGGGGTCTGAGGATGAGGGAAGAGATGAGGAGCTGATCCCATGTTTCAGAAGGCTTGATTTATTATCTTATATATATTAATATACATTATATTATTATATAATAATATGTATTATTATATAATATATTATTATAATATAATAATATATATTATATTAAAACTATACTGAAAGGATTTCATCATAAGGCCAGCTAAGAATAGAATAAGAAAGAATGATAAAGGCTTGTGGCTTGGACTCTGTCTCAGCTGACTGTGATTGGCCATTAATTAGAAACAACTAACATGGGCTAATCAAAGATTTACTTGTTGCATTCCACAGCAGCAGATAACCTTTGTTTACATTTTGTTCTTGAGGCCTTTCAGCCTCTTGGGAGAAAAAAATCTTAAGAAAAGGATTTTTCAGAAAATATCATGGCTACATTATATTAACTTAATAATGGTTGTAGCTCACATGTCATAGCTTAGCTGAAATCCACCAGAATGAATCAAAATATATTTCATTGCTGTCCTGCACAAAAGGAGCTGATTTTGGGGAAGTTTATCCATGAAACAATTGCATCCAGGAGCTCCAACAGACCCTGAAGGAAGCAAGGCTATTCCTGCCCATCTCAGCCTCCAGTCTCCAGCACTGAGGAAATGATTCTGGAGTGGGAGAAGGGAACAGTGAGACAGAAAATGAAATTACAGATGGGGGAAGTGGGCCCAAGACCTGTTACTTCTGTAAGCACCCCTCATCCTTTTTACTGCTGCTTTACTTTGCTCTATCTGCTCTGTTCCACAGGGAATTACCTCTGTCCTTGCTTGAGGAATAACTCTAAAGAACTTTAGACCCAAGTTGCTGTTGCAGGGAGTTTGTGGCAGATATTTTCTTTTTCCCAAGAATGATTTCATGCAATGTTTGCCTCCCCCAGCTGTGCCTGTGCATCCTCCTGATCAGCCTGCACGAGGTCACCCTGCTGCACAACGTCATCTCAGCCACGGGCGTCGTCTGGGGCTGCCTCAAGGTCACCGTGGGCATCACTGCAGTGAGTGACAGCTGCAGGGGACACCAGGGACACACAGGGAAGGGAGCCAGCATGGAGAAAAGCAGAGCAGCAACAATACTGAAGCCAGGTTTTGTTTAGATCTGTGTCTGAGCTGAGCACACGGAGTGAAACAGTCACGTTGTCATTGAGCCATTCTGGGGGATGGTTTTAGTCTCAGCCCTTGATCACTTCAGTGAAATCTGGAGGATCACACTGTCTTCAATATTTCTGCCTCTCTGCCAAGGCTGGGTGAAACTGGGAGCAATTCTCCAGGCCTTAAATCCTTAAGAACCCACACCAAAAACATGAGGGGTCCTTTGTTGGGGCATCTCCTTCAAAGCTCAGGGACAGTTTCCAGGTTAAGCTAAAGATTTGTGAACTTGAAATGGCATTTTTCATGTCAGACTGAACAACCTCTGAAATCTTGAGCCTCTCTTCCAAGACTGATTGCAGAATCAGGGCCAAAGTACATCAGATAAATGAGTTTTTTATTACCAGGAAGGAGCTTAGGGGTTTTTGGGGGTGGGTGTTGGTTTAGGTTCCTGGGGTGTTTGCTTTAGTCATTCACACAAATTCCTGACAGCTGAAATACAGCTCCCTATGTGTTTTGATGGCTTTCTTGCTAAAATTGTGCTTTTCAAACACATCAGTTTTGGGTTTGGGGGGAGCCTGGTGCTGATCAGATGCATCAAATCCAATCCTAACACTGGCACAGTCCCTGCTCCCACCCCCAGAGGCTCAGCTGCTTTTCCTTCCTTTGCTCAGACCTGCCCTCCCAGCCCAGGGCTGCTGCAGTCCCTTTCTGCTTTCCCAAGCCCCTGGGTGAATTGGGAAATTAAATCCTCCTGGCACTTCAATCCTCTTGCTTCTCCCACATTTCCCTCCTCACTGACTGCACTTCTGTGCAGCAGAAAGAAAAGTGGAGAAAAAGCCACAGGGAGCTTTCAGTCTGTTACCTGGTAAAACATTCAGCTGCTAGAGGAAATCTGAGTGTGCCCAGAGAGAAAGGTCATCATCACTCCTGGCCCAGCTCAGGGGAAAACAGAGCCTGAATTTCCTGCTAAAAAACTCAGCTGGAGAAGGGAAGGGGAGAGCAAAGCTAAAATTCAGAACTCAGCTTTGCCAGCACTTGGAATGCTATGAAAAATCAACTATATGTAGCTTTTTTTAGAATATATATATATATTTCATATGTATTTTAGAATATATAGCTATATATATATATATAGCAACTTTAAAAAGTTGTATCTCATCTTATTTTTCAGATTTTAAAAGAGCTGAAACCTCTGGTGTGGGTTTTCCTGATCCAGAATGTGCCTGAGGTGGTTTATCTCATCTACCTGCTCTACACGGTAAGGGAGCCAGGCTGGGGGGTCTCACCCTCATCCTCCTCAGGGCCCAGGGCTGTTGCTTTACCCTTCCTGCAGCTCCTGCTGCATTTCAAGAGAGCAGAGCCCATCCTGCCTCTCCAGGATCAACTTTTCAGCACAGGGATGAAGTCAAGTTGCTCCTGAACTGATCACAGGGAGAGGCTCTGGAAGTCCCTGCAAAGAATGATGAGGGAAAGATGAAACAAATTCTTGTTCATGATGCACAACTCCTCAGAAATACCTCCCCTCCTTCACACAAGGCTCAAGTGGTGCCAGAGCATTTGACCAGGGCTCAGTTGTTGTATTTTAAAGAATTTCTTAGGCATCACCGACAGCTGTGGATCCTGCTGTAGCCAAAACAAGGCAGTGCAAGCCCAACAAACTCCAGTTTGGGGCAGTTTTTTAGCTCTGTAACACTGATAAAACCTTTATCAATGAGCACCTCCCACAAGATGGGTGAGAGGAGGGCAGGGGGAAGCCAGGCTGGGCAGGGCTGGAATGCTGAGAGTGGCCAGTGCTGCTCATCCTTCCCACCCACAGCCTCAGGGATCCATTTATCAAATGCAGCTTCCCATTATTCCAGGCTGTTTGAGCTGGCAGAGCCCAGCAGGACTCCACACTGTCTGTGCAGCATGAAATCAGAAAACTCAGCTGCTTTCAAAGTGACCTGTTGGGTTTTTCTTTTTTCTTTTCCCCCAATTCCTACCTGGTGACTCCTCTCAGAAATCCAGTTGCAGGTTGCTCAAGGCTTTGTGGCAGCAGGTGGTGATGGTTTGGTGTCTCCCTTTTCCTGCAGGTGATCAGGGAGTGGGGCAAAGGCAATTCTTACACCCTGGAAGCTGCTTTCATCACTGGCTCCTGCATTTCTGTCACAATCAAATCTGTTCTGTTCTGGGCTCTGCTTCACGTCTACCGCAGCTTCGGGCAGGGGCTGAGGGAGAGAAGTGAGTACCAAAAATGCACTGGGAAGGAAGGTGGAGCCTGTTCTGTCCCAGTCACAGGGAAAATCCTTAGGGATAGTTAAAGGCAAATCCCAAATCAAGCAGCTCTGCAGCCTCAGAATTACCAGGCTGCCAAAGCTCAGAAGTTGGGTGGGACAGATGTGGCTTTTCCCTGGAAAAAGCTGATGCCAACCTGAGCATCAGGTTTTTTGTTGCTATCCAAAAACCACATCTGTGTGAGCAGATATCTGTCTACTTGCACTATTTCTGTCACCCTGTGTAACACAGAGACAAGAGAGGGACACTGATGTGGCACAACCCAAAGCTCCTTTCCCCAGGGTCCCTGAGCCCTGCAGTGCTGCTGACTGAGCTCCCTCTCTTCCCACAGTGTTTTCCTCCTATGGAAGGATCGACTCCTGAGCCCTCCCACAGAGTGAAGCCACCCCAGGAGCTCCTGCCCCGCACTCAGGGTGGCCACCAAGTGTCCCTGGCCCAGCACGGAGGAGGGGCAGGGAGGTGTCACACGTTTCTTGGAGCAGTGCAGGTGGGACAGGGCTGAAAAAGCAAAACCTGTTTGGGAAATTCCCAGCTGGGACCAAGCACCTTTCACTCCTTTTCCTGCTGCTCTGGAAGCCCAGGGGGTCACACTTGCATGGCAGTGGGGAGTGTTGCTCCTTTCAGTGCTTTTTACCTGGACAGACACAAACATGAAGGAAATTTGCACACCCAGCCTCTGTACCGGAATTCAGAAGGGGATTGTGCTGCCCAGCTTGGATCTCCAGCCCTGATGGTTTGGTGACAGTGGTGCCCCCTCTGTCTGAGGCTTCTTTTCCTCCTCTGGCTTCAGAATATTTCCATTATTTTTTTTTTTAACCCCAGCTACACAGGAAAAACACTCCCTGTAACCTCACCCCTCCCTCAGTGTAACCAAGGTGCCATTTCATACCAGGGGGACTGTTACAATTAAGCCTTGAATATTGTAATTTAAAAGTCTGGTATTTTATTGACTGGAACCTTTAACTACTGGCTATTTTGTAATAAAGTATAAGCACAGTTTGTGGATGGGTAATTATTTCACATGGAACAGCACCAATTCAATGGAAAATCCCTTCCAAAACTGGATAGGGAAGAGGTTGGGACTGGAATTCCTGGGTGCTGTGGACATTGCCACTACACTTCTCTTCAGACACAGCTTTATTTGCAGCTGGACACTGCAAAAACCAATTAAAGTTTAAAATTTATTACAGCTTATTAAGCAGATTTACAAGAATTCTATCAAAACTGCTGTAATTTCCCCCCCCCCCCCTCATCCTAACCTTCTAAACCACAACCTCTGTTACAAATATGTATTTTTCTCATCTTGATCTCCTAAACCTGAATCAAATCTCCTTTATCTGCAGCCCCAGGGAGGCATTTAGAGGTTAATGTGTGCAGGGGCTGACAGAGCAGCAGCTGCCTCTGACTTCATCCACAAGTGCCAGTGGCAGCAGGGATTGTTGCTGGAAGAATTCAAACATTTAAACATCACAACAAAACCTTTGCAGCCCTTCCCTCAGCCAAGCCCAGTGGGAAACCCTTTCCAAAGTGCCTTGTAAAACAAAAACTTCCCTTGAAACCAGCTCCTTTACCTGCAGAAGGCATCTCCTTTTCAAAAACTCCATTTGAAGGCAGCTCCTCACATCCCTCTCAGCTGCTGGAATGAGTTACAGATTAATTATGAAATCCAAAAACTCATTAATCTCAAGTTCCATGGGAGAAGTGCCCAGAACTTCATCAGAAGTGCTGAAGTGTACCTGAGGCATTTAAACCTCATTTGCAAGTGTGCAAATGCAAGTCTGCCACAGGCATTTAAACCCCATTTTTAACCCTAACCTTCCTGGATATAAATTATCAGATTATTCGACCAGCTTATCTGACCCTTATCTATTTGACCCTTTCATGATTTGACCCTTAACTATTTCTTTCCTCCTATTTCTATCATTGGGCCTAAAACAGTATTTAATGCAGCCCAGCTGGTTGTACACAAGATTTGTTTCAAGTTGCACAGCAAATCCAGCAATTATTTTGAGACTTTTGAGGAAAACCTGGTACCAAACATTCCAAAAAGCCCTGGGTGTATTCCCAGGAAAGAGATCCCACTGTCCCACGAGAAATGTCAAACCCCCCACAATTCCAGGCAACTGATTGGGAATTCACCGTTTTCTGTTCTCCCCAGTCAAAGGGCAAATCAACCAATCCAACTTTACAAAAAGGTTTTATTGAAAGGATTGAAAAATATTTTGTTTCTCAACAATATTTAAAACCAAGTTTTCAATATGTTAACAATATGTAACAGGATTTTTTTAGCTTTTAAAAATTCAGTACACTGCTTTATTCCCTACCACAGTTGGTAACAACTTCTTCCATTTCTACCAGAGGATAACTTTTTTTATTTTTTTAAAAACAAATTAATTTCCCAGCTTCCATTTTGGCCCTTTGTAGATGAAAGGATTTGTAGGTGCCAGTGACTTACAAACCCTTTTATTGAAAACTCTTAATCAGCAAACCCCTGTTTTTTAGCACAGTTTGACCAAGTTATTCATAAGAAGCTACATTAACAAAACAAGGTTTTATTGCCAATAAAGTGAGGTGCATTTCAGCTTTTTTCTGCTTCAGCTCCCCCACTCCTGGAGCAGTTCAAAAGCAGAACTCCAGGGCTGCTGCAGCCTCACTCTCCTGCAGTTTGCAGATTAAAAGCCTTGGAAAGGGACTCTGTACACTCAGATTTGTGATGGATTAACACAGCCCAGGCTGTGAGAGAGCTGGGACAGGGAGAATCAAGGCAGCTTTTGGAGGAAAAGCCAGGACTGGAGTCCCTGAGCCAGGGCTGCAGCTCTGCCTGGGCTCAGCAGCCCCCAGAAAATGCCTTTTCTCAGCAGAATTCTGTACAAGCAAAGCTGCAGCAGCCTCAGAGCCAGCAATGCAATTGCAGCAGGTGATAAATTGAAAGAAGAAATTTCAAGCCAACCCCTAATGTAGATCTAAAGTAGTTCAGTACACTTTGATTACAGATTTAATTACCTGTGCACTCTGAAAATTAAAAGTTCGGCAATTTAGTCAAGAATAGCTTTACTATTATAAAAAGCATAAATAAAAAGTGCTGAATATAGTTTTATCTTTAAAAAAATACTAGATAAGGCTCATAAATCATTTCACCTCTGCAAAATGATTTTCCACTCCCCAGTGTGCCTAGAACTGCTCATTCTCCACTCATCCACACTTTTCTCTAGACACCATACCCTGTTCCTTCTCTCAATTATTGCATGTTTAAATAAAATAGTTCCAAAGCAAAAAAGCCTGACACTTCTCTAGTTCAAAAAGTAACCAGTTATCAAATAACTGAACACTCTGCTCAGAAAACCCGTAAGCAGCTTCAAAACAGTGATAAAACAACTGCTGCAGATTCAAGTGAAAGAGAAATCCCAAAAGCTCTCTGGATGTTCTCCAAGATATCCCAAAATCCATCTGGTTTTGACCAAATCAAACCAATATTCTATGTTACAAAATGTACAAACCCACTGTTCGTTTATACCAACACTGTTCGTGGTGATTTGAATCGTTACCAAGCGTTTGTTTCTCTTTTCTGGAAAAGTGCTCTCACCTGCATTTCATGAGCTCAGCATCCAAAAGGGATGAGACATCATTGAAACCACCAGAGGACAACAGGTCAGGCAGAGGTTGGAAATGAAACCATTTCCCATTTCCACTTTGGACCACAGAAACAACGTAAGACAATCATGAAAAGGTTCAGCAGAGATTCTCCCTCCGTCCCCAAGGAAATCCCACCTCAGGCAGGAAATTCATTCCTTGGCAGTTCTGCCTCAGGCATTGAACAGCTCCCGGCCCTTCCTTCAGTGAGCGATGCAGCAGGACTTGAAAATGCTGAAGTTTGGATAAAATGATCAAGAGACTGCACCACAGAGAACATAAATGTAAACATTATCCTTGGGTTTGCTATTTTGCAGGTAAAGTACAGTACAAACCCTTTCCCCCCACCCCAGCCAGTTCTTTTGGTGGGGTTTGGTTGGTTTTTTTTGTTGTTGTTCTTTCATAAAAGCACATACAATAAAATATGTACAGAGAGAAGTTAGAAACATTTGAAAGCATCTTAAAAAAAGTAAATGTGAGACTTAGAATAATCTTGAGTGTGCTGAAGGCACCGTTGCTACTCCACTGGGAATGTGTCCTCTCATTTCTCCAGCCCACCAATGCAGAATCCCACCCTGGATTACTCAGCACCAAGAGCTGGAAGGTATCCATGGAAGTTGAGGGCATTCAGGATCTACAATAGGATTATTTTCTTCAGGACAACAGTGAATTCAGTAGCAAGTGAAGTCCAGATTCTTCTTGAACACTTGGGGAATTATTGTTTTTTTAACATGATAGTCTCTAATGCTACCATTTATCCCAGGGAATCAAACAAAAATAATAAGAAAAACCAATACATGGATAATTCCCACCAAGAGGAAGTGCAGAGCTGTGAATTAGCTCAGCTACAAATAATAAATGCTCATCCCTGCTGTTTGTGGCTATTTCCACAGTGCTGACAGCCAAGGGTCAACCACTGCTCAAATGGGTACAAGAGAAAGAAATGTATATATAAAAAATATATACTTTTTATTACTAATTCCACCTACTAATAAAAAACATCCTTTGTGGATGTTTCTTCAGTGTGTCACACTTGCAAGTAAGAAAGTATTTTCTGGGCAAGGTGCATTTAAGATAACAAAGAGGAACTTTTTTTTTTAAGAAAACTTCTCAGAGCCTTTCTGTTCTTAGTACTGTTAAATGGAGTTACAAACCTGTCAAAGGAAAGACTTTAATGCCACTGTTCTGCTGCCACTTTTCCCTGGTGTAGCTACATTCAGCCTACCATGGAACTGGTAAGTCAGAGATTACAATCAAATCTGCAGATGTGGTTTTGGATAGCAGTCAGGAATAACCCACTGCTCGTTTGGAAGGGAATTCACACTGGATCAGAACCATCAGAGCCTTCCACTCCCCTCCTGATGCACAGGAAAGAGCACAACCCTTCCCAAGCCCTGAGGGACACCAACCACAACCACAGGGCAGCTCCAAAATCCAACAGAGGGGAGGGATTCTGCCACATGCCACTGCTCCAAAATCCAACAGAGAGGAGGGATTCTGCCACATTGCACTGCCAGAGCCCTGCTGGCTGGGGACACTCAGAATTCCTCCTCCTCCACGGCGAAGTTGTTCTGCTTCTTGCGCACGTTCCAGTGCAGGCACTGGGCCAGGCTCTCGAACCAGTCGCTCACGGGGTCCCGGAAGCAGATGGAGGGGAGGGGGTAGCAAGAGGTAGTGATGCTGATACTGCAACAGCACACAGGGCAAGTCAGGCAGGGACAGCAACAATCTGCATAGCCCCCAGCCTGTCCCCACCCAGCACAGAGCTGATTCAAACAGCAGCTTTGTGTTCTCAGCCATCAGAGCTACAGCTGCTCGCAAAATAACCAGCAGAGCTCTGGGGACACTTGGTGTGACGTGCCTGGGAACCCTCCATGGCATCCTGCACCCACACAGGGACAAAGGAAACCCAGGGCACCACCTTGGCCTTTGGGCTTCAAATTTTAAGCAATAAGCCCAAAAATTCCAGAGTCTAACCAAGGGCCAAAGCTTGTGTTTGAATCTTTACTGGGCGCCTTTCAGTTTCAAGTTTTAAGCAATAAGCCCAGAAATTCCAGAGTCTAACCAAGGGCCAAACCTTGTGTTTGAATCTTTATTGGGCTCCTGAACTCCTTCATAGATGATCCCAGCTCAGAAGAAATAAAAGCTGCTCAGGATGGAGGGTTACACCTGCTCTACACCGTCCTTCATGGCACCTTGTGTGGGCCAAGAGGAAAAAGGGCGCCCTGAATAACCAATCTCCTTCCCAGAGCTGCCTTTTAACACCTCCACCAGCACATTCTGAACACAAAACTGAGGGACTTCACCCCCTTCTGCTCACCCAAGGCCACAGCAAGTGACCACAACCCCTCCCAGTTAACCCAGTTTAATGCATGTGGAGTATTCCAGCGCCTATGCACAAGGCAGCTCCTGTTGCTTTGTATCTTTCAGAATTCCAAAGATTTATCTTGAAGTTAAAATTTAGAGTTTCCTAAAGATATGCCCATCTTCCTTGCCAAGCATGCAATGTTTACAGTCTGAACATTTCACTTGCTTTTATGGGCAGATCTAAAGAACTCAAGTTAGAAATGAAATCCTTGTAGTGCAGTCTGTGCTCTAGGAGGTGTTAGGGTTTATAAAAGCTTCTTCCTTCACTGCCAAAAACCCTTTTGGCAGATGTTAGAGAATGAGGGAGCTGCATGAATCAGGATTTTCTATACTTAGAGATAATACAATCAGAAGAAAGGTTTGACCTGTCTCCATGGCAGATTTCCTGCCTCTTCCTTCCATCAAAGGAAACCCACGCCGTGTTCCTGGCATCTGGGGAGAGCATGATCTGAAAAACAGCAATGGTCCAAAACTCAAGAGCAGGGAACAAACACCTCCTCCACCCTCCCTCTGATGCAGAACTGAGTCCTTGGAACTCCACACTTGCACTGGAATTCCTCAGCTGTCCACGGCAGTAACACCACTCAAGCTCCAAACCTTTATTTTTTGTTTATAAATATATTGTTCTACATGCAGTAAATCCCCTTTTTGTAAGTACAAGGTCATAACCCACACAGACCTTGCAGTTCCAGTCTGTCCCTTCCTTCCAGTTCAGTTCCTGTAACTTTAATTCAGTCACAGGAGCTGACTTAGCTTTTCTTTCAAGAAAAATAATGAAGTAAATCCAGAAAAATAGGTTTTAATACATGATGAATCCAAAGCTGTCAAATTTAGGAATTAAGAATAATTCACCACTGGCCAGTAACACCCACTGACATAAAAGTGTGGGCTGAGAGCTGTGCAATGAATAAACATTGAATTTATGTTGTAAAACAGGAACAAAAAGTCCAGAACACACTCATTTCTCAATGCTAATCCTCCAACACCCCCAGGACAAAAGGAGAAAGGGATTCTTCCTTGCACAAGAGTATTTGTCCAAAATACCCATTAACCAAGTCTATCTTATATTCAGCTATTAAATGTCTTTTTTTCTGCAAGACAACATTAAAAAAACCTAAATACTGAATTGCAGATAGTGCTACCAGTGTGTACTTAAGATCTGCAATATTTCTGCATGAAAGGAGAATTTTTGATTCCCTTCACTGATCATTTATAGGCACTTTAGCCAAGATTATGGAACATTTTTCAGAATGCAAATGTAGGAATTCCCATTTTGTAGAACGTTACAGAGCTACAGTCCAGTAGGAAAAGTGTAAAATATTCCACTTAAATTTATTAAAGGGGGCAAATTCTTCAGTTTCAGGGGGCAAATTCTTCTAAAGAAAGGCACGATCTTGAACCAGACTTGGTGGGATCCAGCCCCAGGTGAGAGGAAGCAGGAGCCACACAACACTTCCCACCCTCCTGTGCCCACTCCAGAAGCTTTTAATCCACAAAGAGCAATAAAATGAAGGTGAAGCCCACCTTGAGTTCCACTCCAGCAGGAACCACGATGGGTCTGAAGGACAGGGAGTGGGGGCAGATGGGGGTGATCATGATGGCCGGGACGTTGGGGTGGATCATGGACGCTCCGGCCGCGGCGGCGTACGCGGTGCTGCCCGTGGGCGTGGACACGATCACCCCTGGGGACAGCAAGGGACAGGGACAGCAGCATTAGCAACCAGGGACTGCTCTGGGGGACACCAACAAATCCCATTGTCACCCCTGGGGACAGCAGCAGGACAAGGACAGCAGCTTGAAAAACCAGGGATTGCTCTGGGGGACACCAAATCCCATTGTCACCCTTGGGGACAGCAGCATTAACAACCAGGGACTGCTCTGGGGGCACCAAATGCCACCCTCACCCCTGGGGACAGCAGCATTAGCAACCAGGGACTGCTCTGGGGGCACCAAATCCCATTGTCACCCCTTGGGGACAGCAGCAGGACAAGGACAGCAGCTTGAAAAACCAGGGATTGCTCTGGGGGACACCAAATCCCATTGTCACCCTTGGGGACAGCAGCATTAACAACCAGGGAATGCTCTGGGGGACACCAAATCCCATTGTCACCCTTGGGGACAGCAACAGCACAGGGACATCAGCATTAACAACCAGGGACTACTCTGGGGGACACCAACACATCCCATTGATCCCATTGTCACCCCTGGGGACAGCAGCATTAGCAACCAGGGAATGCTCTGGGGGACACCAAATGCCACCCTCACCCCTGGGGACAGCAAACAGGACAGGGAGAGCAGCATTAGCAACCAGGGATTGTTCTGGGACACACCAACACATCCCACTGACATCTTGGGGACAGCAACAGGACAGGGAGAGCAGCATTAACAACCAGGGACTGCTCTGGGGGCACCAAATCCCATTGTCACCCCTGGGGACAGCAGCATTAACAACCAGGGAACGCTCTGGGGGACACCAACACATCCCATTGTCACCCCTGGGGACAGCAACAGCACAGGGACAGCAGCATTAGCAACCAGGGATTGTTCTGGGACACACCAACACATCCCACTGTCACCCTTGGGGACAGCAGCAGGACAAGGACATCAGCACTGAACAATCAGGGATTGCTCTGGGGGACACCAACACATCCCATTGTCACCCTTGGGGACAGCAGCAGGACAAGGACATCAGCTCTGAACCAGGGACTGCTCTGGGGGACACCAGCACACCCCATGCCAGGAAAGTGAAGCTCTCCCCTTGCATTTCACAGCTCTACTGCAGCCCAGCACACCCCAAGTGAGAAGCTCCCCTCTGACCCTGCCACGTGCTTTCAGGAGTTGCACAATTCCAATTTTGTAATAGTGACTTTCATTTTTTTTCTTTAAGGGTAAGAGCTTTAAAGAGAACTCCTGCTGTTCACGAGTTGAGATTGTTTGCTTGCCTTCAGCAATCCCAGGTATCCAGGGCAATCTTTCTCAGCTATTTCTTACCCTTAGCCTGAAATATAATACCCCAAAAAAGAGCTACTTGCCCTCACATGCCCATCAACAAAATCTTTCAGCCCCTCAAGCTTCACTGTAGGAACACACCCACTCTTTGCACACTCCTGTTTGCTGTCAGCAGTGAACTGGAGCTGTTTCCAGGAGAGAAAATCCCCCAGGAAAGCCCAGCCTGGCCCTGAGCTGGGCAGGGGAGCAGCACTCACCATCTCCCTGCACCGTGGTGATCAGGTGCCCATCCAGGAACACATCCACGTTGGACAGGTAGGAGGAAGGACCACGATCCACCACAACCTCATTGAGGACCTGCCACGACACCAAACATTACTCCAGCCTGCTGCTGCTGCCTTGGCAGGGAAATAAACATCAAAAACTGAACAGGTTTTCCACATCTCCTAAAAATTCAAGCTTATTTAGTACCTGCAAATTACAGTCTCTTTACATTTCGGTCCTATTGAGTGCCAGCTGAAGTTTAAGAATTTAGTTTTGAAGATTTAATTAGATTTAACTCTTAATTTTAAGAATTAAGTTTTGAAGTTTAAGGATTACTCCCCAGGAGCTGGTCACTAACAACATGCAGGGTATTTCTTCTCATTTATAGAAGTATCTGATGTGTCTGACTTTAGAACTACTTTGTTTTCAAATAGAAGGAAGGTTGGACTCAAGCTTGGAGGTATTTCCCAGCCTAAACAATCCTGTGAAATTATTTCTAGAGCAAAGTGTGAGATGAGCACTTGTGACTGCACAAAGGAAATTGTGCAGCAGCTCCTCAGCTTTTAGAGCAAACTGGGAGCTGGAGCAAGGCCCAGCCCACACTGCTGGGGGAGAGCTTTAATGAAACAAACACAAATTACAAACAATATCTTGGGTGGTTTTTTTTTTTGGCTTCTTTTTTCCTCTGACCTGATATTGCATAATTTGTTTGCCCACTTCCTTCTCCAGGTTTGCAGACACGACTCCATTCTCCTCTATCCCATTCTGCACTGAGCTCTTGTCCCTGTGCTCCTTCACCACCTTCACCTTGAGCCTGCTCCGCAGAACCAGAGCAGCGTTGCCTGGAGGGGAAAACACAGGGAAAACACTCAGAAAAGGAGATGCTGGCACAGGAAATCACCCCAGCAGTGACTAACACACTCTAGCAAATGCCATCCAGCTATTCCTGAGCTTTCAGACTCCCAGTTTCATTCACAACATAATTGGCTGCACTTGGCTGAAGCTCAAAACTGATTTTTAGTAGCAACGAGCAAAAATCAAAGCCAAATTTTTAAGCCAGTCCCATCCCACTTTTCTTATTATGTAAAAAGAAAATTTAAGTTTTATATAGAGATGATTAAAATGGGAAAACACTGTTGGGCTCATGTGGTCTTCAGTAAGACAAAAGCTAAGCTTAAAGAAAATTAAAGCATTAGAAACATGTGCTAAAAGATAACATTCTAGTGAGAGTTTTAGACATCTTTGCAGGATCTACTTTGGATGCAACTCAAAATCATTTATTTCCTCAAATATTTTCTTTGCCTGACTACTCAGTATTTCATCACTGCACTTTATGTTTAGTTGCCATTTAACATAAATTCTACATTATCTTACACTTATTTACTCCAAAAAGTTATTTCTTAGCCCTTTTTCTTTACAGAGCAGTACAGAGAGCAGCACTGGATGGGTCATTGCAATGCAAAACTTCTGTTAATCTAAAATACATTTCTGATAATTTAAGATATATTTTTGGTAATTTAAGGTACATTTCTGGTAATTTAAGGTACATTTCTGGTAATTTAAAGGTACATTTCTCAAGTTTCAAATCTTAAGGGCCAACCTAAAAGAATTGATTAAGAAAAAGTAACAAACAAACACCACACCTTGTCCCCTGAAATTTACCTTCTATAACCTGAGTGACTTGGGACTGAAAATTCTCAAAATTAAATGGAGTAAGAAATCCAAGGGATCCCAGATGAAAAGCCATAACTGGAGGTACACTACCCTATCAATAAAGAAAAGAGTTTTTAAAGCTACTCAGTCAAAGCAATCCATACTTCAACTATTTGCCTGTAAATATTGTGACTATTGATGAGACTTCAACTGTGCTTCACAAAAACCAACACATTTGACATGATTTTCACAAGGTAAAAAAGAGGGAATGAAGAACAAAAGAGAAATGCTGAACTCAGGAAAAAAGAGAGGGGAGAAGCACTTTTAAATACTTCCAAAAGAAAAGATTGATGGGTTTATTTTCCATAAGAACCAACCTGGAAAAGTGAAGAAGCATAAAGTAAGGTCCCATCTCCTCCCAAGCATATGATAAAGTCTATCTGATTGGAGATATCATCATAGTCTAGGAGAAACATTGAAATGAAAAGTTTTCAGTTAAATTGTATCCACAATCTTAATTTCCTAACAAAAATTAGGAAGAAAAGTTACAAATTGCAGCATGCAAACATTCCATCACAAATATATGAAAAAGCACAATTCAGATGTAACAACTGTCTGCAAAAGACGTAAGTTTTAGAAATTTGACCCAACAAGTAAGAAAACACCACAACAAAAAACCAAAAGACCTCTCCCCCAAAAAATAAAACTCACTCCAACTGTCCTTTCAAGAAATCATTTCCATACCTTCTCTAAAGGTGCAAAATTTCTTCTTCACTGGTCCAAAATTCTCATCATTAGCTATGGCAGGGTCTTCCAATACTTTTTTTTCTACATACACTATCATGTTGTTCTCCTGGAGAGAGAGAGAGAATAAGCTTGTGAGGGACCTCCCAACACTAGACTCTCTCCATAATTTCCATTAATTCAATTATATAAATAATATTTCCAGCATCTGCTGGCTGTTTTTAATGTGTGGTTTGATCCTGATGAGAATTTTGCAGCATGCACAGACCATTTATAAATTAAAGCTTGGAATTTGGAATATAGATTACAGATACAGCAATAATGCTGTGTTTGCTCAAGGATTAAAGGCTTTTGAAATTATATTCCTGTAATTCAGAACTGCAAACAGAATGAAAATTTCTCATTTAATAAATTTAGTTTTAAGCCTCATACTGATCGTAAATTCTCCAACGAATTTTAGTACAGCCAGTGGCAGTGGGGATGAAGATTTGATTGCACAAATTCTGCACAGAATCAGCAGCAGGAGAGAGCTGAGGTGTAATTTCTATTTTCTCACCTCAGTGAGGTACACACAGAGCTCTTTGAAGGGCTGCAGCAGACTGGCATCACGGATCTTCTTAATCACAAGGACACTCTTGGGAGGTTTGTTCCATGTCAACCGCTGGCTTGCTGGATCCTGAATGTGCCTGGGGGACAAAAAAACCCCAAACATCAGCACATTGTGCTCTGCCACCTTCCTGACCTGCTAAAAATCCATCCTCCAGTGTGGAGAACACAGCCCTGCAAACCAGGCAGGCAAAGACAATAACTCCCATTGCAGGGATGTGAATTTATTTATTAATGCATGGAGAACACACAGCCCTGCAAACCAGGGCAGGGAAAGGCAATAATTCCAACTGCAGTGATGTTCCTCAGGGAAAAGCAGTAAATTCACATTTCAGTGATGTTTCTGAAGGAAAGGCAGTAATTCCAATTGCAGTGATGTTTCTGAATGAAATGCAATCATTCCCACTGCAGTGATGTTTGAGGGCAATACAGTAATTCCCATTGCAGCGATGCTCCTGAGGGAAAAGCAATAATGCTGACAAGAAGGAGGGATTGCAGCACTGAATAAACCCAGAATTAGCACCAACTTCATTCAAACAAC
Source organism: Calcarius lapponicus (assembly GCA_039654755.1). Lineage (NCBI taxonomy): Eukaryota > Metazoa > Chordata > Aves > Passeriformes > Fringillidae > Calcarius > Calcarius lapponicus. The sequence goes on from JBBFKN010000017.1 coordinate 14,470,572, forward strand.
AGCCAGCCTGCCTGTTTCAGCTGTACTCACCAATTCCACGCAGTTCTACTGAATGAAAAGTTATTCATAACTTGCTTTAAGATCTTCATGTTCCTTTCCGGGGCTCTGGCAAATGCAACAGCTCCAAATAAAATAAAAGGCTGAGGCTTTTATCACTTACTAATAACTGCAACCTCAGAAGAATACATTTTTCCCTGAGAAATGTTTCTTTCTTCTACTGAAGATTTCAATCAGTTCCAATAAAAAGTTGTGAGGCTTTACAAAAAGTCCTGTGGAAAACTTTTACTCCAGATCCTCGAGGCAAGGTTTCATAAAGAAAATCCCATTTCAAGAAAAACAAGCAGGGATTTGATTTCCCTTTCTCTCAAGAGCACAAGCCCCTGATCCTTTCTTCACTGAGTATTCACTCCATTCATCTGCTCAACAAAAAGCAGATTTGCAAGTTCTAGAGCTGTTGGTTGTATTGAGACACTCAACCTTCCCTAACTTAAGCCTGCACATCAAAATTACAATTTTCTGTTAAAAATAATCCCTCCAGTGTGGAGAGTTTAACAAAATTACCCACAGCACAGGGGAAAAAACCACCAACAAGGTTTTGCTTGTTTTTAAAACCCACAAAACCTCGTGTGCAGCAAAAGTAGTTTCCAATTTGCTTTTTCAAACAAGTCCTTGCCTTCAGCAGCCTGGGGGGCAGCTCTGCTCCAAAGCCAAGGTTTTCCCTGGGAGGATCCTGTCCCTGCTTTTATATCCCAGTGCTGGGCCAGCCCCTGGGAGGAGCAAATTCCCAGTCAGGTGGGTAAACACAACCTGGGCTGGCCTGCAGCAGCCCAGGGCTCTTTACAGCACCAGGGGAGAATGAGGAAGCTCTGAGCTGCCAAAGGGAGGGATCTGGGTTAGACTTTTCCAGGAAAGGGTTGGATATCACCAGGAAGGTTACACTCTACAGAGGTAGAGATCTGGGCAAATAAATATTGACTGCAGTGACTTACAGTTAACTGGAAAAACAATTAAATAAATATTTATAAGGGGCAAAAAAAGCACAGAATGGTTTGGGTTGGAAGGGCCTTAAAGCCCATCCAGTCCCACTTTCCACTGAAAGTACCAGAGACCAAACAGAAAAACTGGAAGTACAAATTCAAACATGATCACCAAGGGAGGGAGAAGGCTTCCTTCAGATTTCACAGTTCCTCTTCCTCCCCTCTTTTTATTGAGTTGGAAATATGAGAGTTGCCCTTTTGGACACCAAACTATGGATTGCAGATCATGCCAACTTGGCAAAGCTGACCCCAGGCTGGCAACCAAGCATGAAAACCTCTAAATACCAGGTAAAATACAAACACAGTGCTGAGGGAGCTGGGGGTGCTCAGCCTGGAGGAAAGGAGACTCAGGGGTGACCTTATCACTCTTCCAACTCCTGGAAGGTGCCTGTGCTCAGGTGGGGCTGGGCTCTTTCTCCAGGAACTGACAGAACCAGAGCACACAGCCCCAAGCTGCAGCAAAGGAAATATAGGTGGGATATTGGGAAGAAGTTTTCTACAGAAAGGTGATAAAGTTTTCTACAGAAAGGGTGATAAAGTCTTTTACAGAAAGGTGATAAAGTTCTGGAATGGCTGCCCAGGGAGGTGCTGCAGTCACCATCCCTGGGTGTGTTTAACAAAGCCTGGATGTGGCACTGGGTGCCAGGGTTGAGTTGAGGGGTTGGGGCTGGGTTGGACTCGATGGTCTTGAAGGTCTCTTCCAACCTGGGGATCCTGAGAAGTCTGTGAAAAAGACCTTTGAAATCCATACAAATTCCAGGGAAAATCAAGTTTTTAGAACCACCCTTCCAGCACTGCAGAGTGCCAAACCCTTCCAGGAAAAGGGGAAAAGGAAACTCAGGGGTGACCTTGTCACTCTCTGCACTCCCTGGAAGGTGCCTGTGCTCAGGTGGGGCTGGGCTCTTTCTCCAGGAACTGACAGAACCAGAGCACACAGCCTCAAGCTGCAGCAAGGGAAATACAGGTTGGATATTGGGAAGAAGTTTTTAACAGAAAGGTGATAAAGTTTTCTACAGAAAGGGGATAAAGTTCTGGAATGGCTGCCCAGGGAGGTGCTGCAGTCCCCATCCCTGGGTGTGTTTAACAAAGCCTGGATGTGGCACTGGGTGCCAGGGTTGAGTTGAGGGGTTGGGTCGATGGTCTTGAAGGTCTCTTCCAACCTGGGGATTCTGAGAACCTGGGGAATTCTGTAAATTTGGGGGAATTTTGGGAATTCCCAGGAACCAGGGAGGTGGTGGAGTCACCATCCCTGGGTGCCAGGGTTGAGTTGGGATGTTGGGGCTGGGTTGGACTCAATGATCTTGAAGATCTCTTCCAACCTGGGGATTCTGTGAATTCTGATGAGGGGGTGAACAAAGTGGAAGCAGCAAAAAAGCAAAGTGGTTTTCTTTGCCCCAGCAGGAGCAGAGTGCCTCTGCTGGAGGAGTACTCACATAATGGTTTTGGGATTCTGCAGCATGCAGGCCTTTGGTCCAAACGTGGTCACTGGGCATGGTCCATGCAAGGAACGTGTTCTCCTGAGGGCAGAGAGGACAATCAGTGAGATGTGCTGACAAACTGGGTCTGCCTGGCTGCTCCAACCCCAAACCCTCCTCTGAACCAGCTGCACACAAGAGCACAGGGCAAAGTGCATTCCTTCAACCCACGTGTGCTTCCCAGCCAGGGTCATTGCACAGATTAGCTCTCACTTTTCCAGTGGCTGCACAGAACATTTTTATTCTGTGTTTCTCAAAGCACTACATCAAGCACATTTTTTAGAATGGCTGAATCTGGTATAAATACAGCTAAAACAGCTCAGTGAGGGCTCTTCCCCTCACTGAGGGCTTTGGGTTTCCCAGTGTGTGACCTGACAAGGAGCTCTCCAACACCTCTCGTGGACATATTTTATGAAAAATCTTTTTGTTAAGATTTTTTTTCTCTTGAGAAGCTGAGAAGCTTCAGCTTCTCCATGTTTTGCTGCTTTAGAATGTGATTTAGAAAACTGTTTTTACTTGATAACTAATGACAACTACTGGTGTCGAAACTGTGAGCAGTCACAAGATTTTATTATCATTTTTTATTCTTTTCAAACTTTCTGTTAAAATCTTTTTTCCTATTCATTCAGTATAGTTTTAATACATAATTTTCTTTTAATATAATACATATAATAAAATAATAAATCAGCCTTCTGAAATATAGAGTCAAAATTCTCAGCTCTTCTCTTGTCCTGAGACCTCTGCAAACACCGCCACAAACACCTCCAGATGTTTTTAAGTCACAGTGTCTTGGTCATTTAAACACCCCTAATAAATTAATCAAACAAATTCTTCAACTCTAAGGCACCTGGAGATTTGTATCTGCAGTATCAGGCTGCAATTTTAAACAAGCTGAAGAAGAATTGCTGTTTCCCCCCATTTATTTCTCTAATAAAATGTTTGTCTTCAAAGAAACAGGGGCTCTGAGGTGTCATTTATCCTCAAAATTGAATCCCACCAGGACACAGGTTTACTCCTGGCTCTAGGATGAGATTAGCTGGAGAAAGTCAGAACTCTTCTGCCTCACCTCCCTCCCAAACTCCTCCAGCAAAGCTGGAACTGGGAGCAAAACTTGCTCAGGCCACGGAACTGTTGAAGCATTACGTGACTGCTATCAGAATTATTCCATTATAAAAAAGGGAGAAACATTTATTTCCTGAGCTTAATTCAACCACATCTTGCTTGCAACAATCATCACTGCAGTGCCTTCTATTGTGTGTTACAAAGCAGCCCAGGCCAGCCTGATGACTCAGTCCTAGAGCTAAAAAACCCCTCAGAAATTTAATAAAAATCAAAACCAGATCGCAGGTTAAACATATAATTAAGGAACAACAACAGCAACATCTTATTTGTTCCTTGCCTAATAAAGTATGCCAGTCCAAGATTTGAATTCCAATAACAAAACCAAAATAATTTCTTTTCCATCTGTAAGTCCAGGCATGACTGACCTAGTCAGATAAGAGCATTACTAAGTGTTTTATAAAGTTTACCTCACTGATACTAAAACAGAAAAATGAGCAAGGAGTGACATAACAAAAGATTAACGTGTCTGTCAATATGGGCAAAGGGAAGAGAAGTCTTTATCTACTTGTGAACAACTACCCTTGGCATTAGGATGGTTGAATAACACCCTGGCAGCATCACCTCCCCCTTCTTGCCCCACTCCAGCTTCTCCCAGATAACTGTAATTTTTGCCCTCTCCCAACACAGGTCATTATTTGATGCCACTCCCAGTAATTGGCCAAATTCTGTTCCCATGTGAGGCTTTAAATATCCAGGTCTGACCTTCATAACATTCCTAAAGTTTCCTCTGCAAGCCCTAATTAATAAGTGGTGTAAATTCTCCCTGAGATTCCACGTGGTTTTATTAGTGCTCAATAAAGAGTGAACAGAATTTCAAGTTATTCCTGGTCAGGCTGCCTTTGCTAAGAATGAGCAGCAATGCCCTGGAAATTATACATCTTTTAGGAAAATCTATTTATCAGTTCCCAGCAGCTGAGCAGCTACCTGGAGCTGAACAGCACAGAGGAAGCCTGAGAGCAGCATTTCCTGCCAGCCTGCAAAATGCCTTGAGACAATTTAGCTCTGAAGTGAAGACAGCCAGAGAATGACTGCAGAGCATCCTAATGAAGGAAAATCTCAGAAGCAATTACCCTGATTCAAACCCACAACAGACAGAGCACTTCTGGTTGAAAAAGCAGCTGTTTAGCTAGAAAATAATACACAAAAATTTAGACTTTCTATCTAGACTGACTGAAAGGTTTGAGTAGAGAAGGGCAAACCACCGGGTTTTACATCACAATTTAAATATCAAATCTTACACATTGACCAGAGCTCCAACAGAGCACAGCCCTCAGAAGACACTTCCCAGAAGCATCAAACATACTGAACTACAAACACAGAGCAGCTCTTCTCCTAAAGCATCAAGCACACTGAACTACAAACACAGAGCAGTTATTCCCTAACCTTTCAAGGCTTTTAGTTACCTCCCTTCACACTGAGCCGCCCCTGCACCCTTCAGCCTCACCCGTGTGTTCTCTTGCCTCCCAAGAACATTCCTACCAGCAAAGCAGCTCTGAACAGGAATTCCATCTGCTGAGCAGCTCCCTCGTGGCTCTGCCCATGTTCTGGGGACAGTCCCAGCACCAGGAAGGTGAAGAAGTCCCACTGTGCCTCCCACAGGACCGAGACATGGCGCCTGCCCGCTGTTCAATATTTACAGCGGGTCCAAAGATCACCAGATCAGATCACCAGACCATTCTACCCACCCTGTCCACATGACAGGAGCCTTGCAATGACATCAGAAAGCTGGCTCCAAAAAAAGAATGGGTGTTTCTCACTGCTCTGAACCCATCTGCAAAAGTTACTTTTTGCTGCCTCACACACAGGTTTTTAACACAGAGCACTAAAGCTTTTGTAAAAGTTTGAAGAATTGTCTCTGCTGCTGAGTGATTGTTTTTTTGGAGACTGTGAACTCTGCAGACACCTGTTTTGAGAAGCCATGAAACTTTGATTTGAGTGTGCTCTTAGTCAACACCCCACCTTCGACTCCTCACCTTTGTTTTGAACCTTCCAAGATGCATTTTTAGAATGAGATCAGAAAGTTGGCTCCAAAAAAAATTACGGGTCTGAAACCATCTGCAAACACAAAGGTACTTTTTGCTGCCTCACACACAGGTTTTTAACACACAGCACTAAAGCTCTGGCTTCAGCTTTTGTAAAAGTTTGAAGAATTGTTTCTACTGTTGATAGATTATTTTTGAGACTGTGAGCTCTGTTTTGACAAGCCATCAAACTTTAATTTGAGTCTGCTCTTAGTCAACACCCCACCTTCATTCTGAACCTTCTGAAGTGCACTTTTAGAATCCCTCATGGCCATATTTAACAAGTATTAAAATCTGGTTTATTTTAGCAGCAAGGGGAAGGAGCAGGGGCCTCACCTGAACTCTTTGGTGCTTCCCAGGGCAGGTGAAGCTGACAAACTCCGTGACTTGGCGCGGCCCCGGCTGGTGCTGCCCCAGTCCTGGTCGCCGTGGCACGTGGCGCAGTGGAAGGCAGAGTCTGAGCTGCCATCAGCCTTGCTGGCACACAGCTTCTCCCGACTCATCTCCATGCTGGGACTGCAGCAACCTCAGCCAGACAGAAATTCAATCCCTGCAGAGGAGAGGGACAGGCAAAACCTCAGTGTTTGCAATGGTAACGGAGCTTTCCTTTCAATTCCAATGGTGGCTGCAGCTGGCTCAAGGAAAAACAGAAATTGGTTATCACAATCCCTCTTCTCTGAGTAGATAACATGCTGAACATCAAAAAAACCCTACAGTAATCCTATAACCAGGATGATTTAGGGCAGGGCATTGAACAGGAAAAGTTTCTTATGGAAGAACAGCTTACAAGCATGGTCGTTATAAAAGAAAATTCAATCCCTTGGTGATTTGCAGCTCCTTTGGGGGAATGTCTTGGGGTTGGATAAAGGTGGCTTGATGAAACCCTTGGGAAGTTCTTGTTCAGGGGAAAAAGGAGTGAAATTAAAAATGGGAAACTGCAATAAAACTGGAGTGGTGCTTAACACCAAGAAACTGCTGGAGGTGCCCAGGAGATGAGCACAGCTGCTGAGATGAGCCAGTGCTTTCTGCAGAGCCATCTCCCGGCTTTCTGCAGCTCCTGCTCTGTGCTCAGCACTGCTCAACAAGGTGGAGCTCTGCCAGGGCCCCCACAGTGGCTTTTATAATTGTTTTTCAGCAATTAAAGTGTTTTAAAGTCCCTGCAAGAAAATCTGGAGGAGCATGTGACACTAAACACAGTTTGCACACACTAATAAAGACCTCTCCAAAGAATCTGGGAAGTTCCTGGAATTAAAAATGACCACTGTGTTCCCAGACTGAGAAGAGGCCCAGCACAGATTTGGGTCTTCAGTTACACAAGAGATAAAATTAATTTCTTTTAGCTAGTTAAAAGAAAGAAAAGCTTTAAATATGTGCCAAGGAATCAAGGCACAGGAAAACTATAAACTCAGAAAAAACCATAAAGTCTCCTATGAGGTGATACATATATTGAATAGAAAAAATAAAATACTCAAAGAGAAAAAAAAAACACCAACTCCTGTCAGATAAAGCAACAGAAATAACTTTAATAAGCCTCAGCTTTTGAAATAAAAGAGGAGAGACAAAAACAAGCTGGAGGACAATACCTAAGTCCTTAACTCATTTCTGACAAACTGGGGAGATGATCCAAAACAAACAGGACAAAAGAAGGACAAATGTGCAGTATTTCAGTTCCACGAACAACCAGCACAAATGAGAGATAAACAGCTGGTTAGAGCACAGCTCTGCAGAAAAGAAAAGAACCAAAAACCACAAAACCAAAACAAAACCCAAACTTGAAATAACTGCAGAAGTTGGAGAGATCTTGTGGGCAAGCTGTCATCATTACTTGAAGCAATAGAGAAGAAATCTTATCAGAATAAAAATAGAAACCAACTTTCAGTGTATGAACAAACACCAAACCATAAACAAATGGTATCCAGGAGAGTGCAGCACATTCCCCAAGTCAGTTGATTCCAACACAGGGGGGAAAATTGGGTTCAGTAAAAATTTGCAGATGTTTTTCCCAATGGTTTCATCACTTGGGATGAAGCTCCCACCTCACCCTGCACAGAGAAGAACTAAACATTGGTGATGAAAATGGATTGTGGCTCTGGGAAATCATCACCCCATGAGGAAATCTGGGGGAAATTCCCCAGAAAATGGCAAACCTCATCATTTCACCAGAACCCCAACTTGCAGACAACAAAACACAGCTGTAGTTTTAGACTCGTTTCTAAATCAGACAGCAGCACCACCTCATCAAACTGGAAAGTGCTTTTGCTCCTGCTGTGGCTTAGGCCTACCCGAGGAGAGCATCATTACAAAGAGGTGCAATTAATGCCAGCCATTAATTAATGATTTATAGCACCCTGCCCTTGAAAGGTATCAATGTTTAACTGGGGGTAACTCATTGCTGTGTCACCTCTGACGACCACTGCTTGGGAAACAGCCATTGCAACAGAGCTGCAATTCTGTCCAGCTAGGATTAGCAAAATGTCCCTCTATTTTTAGGCAATTTGAGCTGATATATAAATTTTGTGCCCATCAATTGAGCAAAGGAGGCAGAGAATAATTTATGTAATAAGCAAGATGCGTTTCCACGTGACTTTGACTGAAGAATGTTCATCTGACAGACGCTGACAGTAAAGAAAATCAGATTAGCACAAAACTGGAAGTAAGAAGCGCACAGACATACTAAATACAGCCTAAGAACTTGATATTCCCTCCATGTAATACTTTCCAATTCAGGATGTTTTAACTACAGCTTACACCATGTACTGTTTAATTAACATTCCCTCACAAGACCTTTATTGAATAAGCAGACTTGACATAAGACAAAACTGCCACTGAACAGCTTCCAGGATGGAATCCAAAAAACCTTTAAGCACATGGTAACAAACTAATGAAAAGGCTGCTCTGTTTTAAATCATGTCCAAAATAAAAACAACACAAGAAAAGCAAGTATTTCAACGTCCAGCACTGCAGAATGAAGGACAACTGAGAAAGTGTCAACATTTAACAACAAATATCTGTGATGGTGACACAGCAGCCAGGTGAATCACCTCTCACACATACCCAACTCCAGTTTGATTGCAGTTTCCCATTTTTAATTTCACTCCACGTTCCCCTGAACAAGAACTTCCCAAGGGTTTCATCAAGCCACCTTTATCCAACCCCAGGCCATCCCCCAAAGGAGCTGCAAATCACCAAGGGATTGAATTTTCTTTTATAACAACCATGCTTGTAAGCTGTTCTTCCATAACAAACTTTTCCTGTTCAATGCCCTGCCCTAAATCATCCTGGTTATAGGATTACTGTAGGGTCCATCCTGGCAAAATCCTCACGCTGCTTTAACCCCCCCACCAAGTGATTTCTTAGAAATTATATCAGTAATTCAAAACTCATTTTGTACTTTATTACTGACTTTATCTTGGGGTGTGAGAGGACAATGCTCTATCCCAAACTGCACCTCTTGTCCCGTTGCTACAGAGCACTGTGTGCTTGCTCACTCTGCTCTGTGGAGCTTTCTTTTGTTGAATTTTGCTGAATAAAGCACTCCAGCAGAGCTTACATGCCTATGACTCCATCCCCAGGCACTAAACCCCCTCTCACACACACAAAAATGAAGGAACGGACAGACAGACATCATCAGACAGACAAAGCTTGGTTTAGTTTAGAACTTCATCTCCCGGCGAGCCTGCAGAAAACCACAACCCCTATGAAAAGCCGGCAGCCTGGCAGCAGATACAATTTTAGGTTTTGATTACACACCCAAATGCTATTTCCACCAAAACCCGGGCAGTTCGAGCATCACGTGTGCACGGCAGGGAAAACAAATCCATTTATTAACCCTTCACCTGCCCAACCCCAGCACGGAGCAGGCACCCGAACCCAGGGGGGGACCTCGGGGGGCAAACAGCAAATCCGGCCCTCGCTGTAAGGACAACACACAGAAGGGTTTTTTTCTATTTTGCAATTAACCTCCACTCCCTGATAGCTCTGTTGATAGAAACTGGGAGAAAATCAGCATTCCAGGATAGAAATAGGATCCACACACTGTCCTGGCCGGCATGAACTGCCCCAGGATGAGCTTGTCTCACCTCCTGAGGTGCGCAGGGAGAGGGTCTTCCTTAAAAAGACCCAAAATTTAGTCCCTAAAAACCTGGAATTCACCCCCAAATTCAGTGGGGAAGCGTTATCCTGCCTCGGGAGGCAAAGAGCGGGGCTGGCCCGTGTTCCATCCCTCGCTGTAATGACAACACAGAGAAGGGTTTTTTACTGCCCTGTAACCTCCACTCCCTCACAGTTCTGCTGATAGAAAATGGGAGAAAATCAGCATTCCAGGATGGAAACAGGATCCACACGCTGTCCTGGCCGGCACGAACTGCCCCAGGATGAGCTTGTTTCACCTCCTGAGAGCAGCCCCGAGGGTCTTCCCTAAAAAGACGGAATTCACCCCAAAACTCACTCCCTAAAAAACTGGAATTCACCCCCAAATTCAGTCGGGAAGCGTTACCCGGCCTCGGGGGGCAAAGAGCGGGGCTAGCCCGTGATCCATCCCTGCAGGAAGGGTTCCCCGGCCTCGGGGCTGCCCAGCGGGATCCCCCGGAGCCACTGCGATGAGGGAACGCGGGACTCGGGACAGAAACGGGCACGGAGCGGCCCCGGCGGGGACAGACACGGGGCAGGGGACAGAGGGACACGCACCGGGGACACACACGCGCACCGGGGACACACAACGCGCACCGGGGACACACACGCGCACCGGGGACACACAACGCGCACCGGGGACACACACGCGCACCGGGACACACACCCGCACCGCTCTCCCCTCGGGAACCCGCGGGCTGCCCCGCGCGGCTCCCCCGGCGCCCCGACTCACGGCGTGGCTCAGGGCCGGGCCCCGCGGCGCTGCTGGCGGCGCTGGGCGCTGTGAGGGGCGCGGGGCCGGCGGGCCCTGCGCGCCTCCATCGTCCCCTCCCCGCCGCCCCCGCGCAGGCGCGCTTCGGCCGCGGCCCCGGCGCGCAGGCGCGGGTGGTGCGGCTGCGCGGGGCCGCCTCTGGCCCGCGGGGTGATTAGCGCTAATTAGCGGTCATTAACCGCGGGGAGGTGGGTGGGCTGTGGGTGTGTAGCAGCCGGGATTGCAGCGGGTTATACCCGCGGGCAGTGGACGCGTTCAGGCGGTCCACACCCCTCACAGCGCCGCACAGCCCCACCTCCGAATTCCGGCCATCCCACGCCCCTCACAGCGCCGCACAGCCCCCGGACCGTCACATCTCCAAATTCCGGCCATCCCACCCCTCACACTACCCCACAGCTCCCCACCATCACATCTCCAAATTCCGGCCATCCCACCCCTCCAAACATCCCACATCTTCACCTCCAGCCATCCCACCCCTCACACTACCCCACAGCTCCCCACCATCACACCTCCAAATTCCAGGCACCCCATCCCTCCCTTCCAACAATCCCCCACCCTCACCTCCAACCATCCCACACCCCTCACACCACCCCACAGCTCCCCACTGTCACACCTCCAAATTCCGGCCATCCCACACCCTCATCTCCAGCCATCCCACCCCTCTAACCATCCATACCCCTCACAGCACCCCACAGCCTCCCCCAGCCATCACACCTCCAAATTCCGGCCATACCATCCCTCCAACCATCCCACACTTTCCAGACTGTCGCACCTCCAATTTCCAACCATCTCACACCTCTAGCTCTCCCTCCTCTCCAGCCATCCTATTATCCCACCCCTGCAGCAATCCCACACTTCCTATGTCCAACCGTCTCAACCCTCCAAATATCCCATCTGCTGCCATCCTGCCCCTCCAACTGTCCCATCTTCCACCCTCCCACCATCCCATCCCTCATCTCCCACCATCCCATCCCATCCCTCCAGCCACCTCACCTCTCACCATCCCACCTCCTCAGCTCTACGATCCCTCCAAGCATTTCACCTTCCACTATCCCACACCTCCCACCTCCACCATCCCTCCAGCCATCCCACACTTCCAACCATCCCATCCCATCCCGTCCGAGAGGAACAGTGGATTTGTCTTTCCAAACCAGCTGTGGGTCTGCTGGTAGATAAAACCGGCTCTGGAAGATAAACAATGGGAAGGATTCCACTGATTGATGAATGGAAAAAGATATTTGCTTTTACGAATAAACTTTAGGTTTGCTGGATAAACGGAATTAGACATTGAAAGATGAATGAAACAATGGGGAATAAAAACCCCTAAATTCTGTAAGAATTAAAAATTAAAGGGTTATACATTAGAGGGAAATCTTTGGGATCGGGAAGTCTGAACCTCTCAAGTACCTCAGAAATAGGGAAAGAGAGAAGGGAAATGTGGCTGGGAAATTGGGATAAAAAGGAGGCTGTGGCCTCCAAAAGTTGGAGAGACCCCAGGGCAATGCCCCATGGTCTCTCCCTTTATTCAAATAAAGCCAAAAAGGACTCCTCTGTCTCCTTTTCAGACATAAACCTCTGGTGTTTGTAGATTGATTTTCCTAACATATCCCATCCCTCCAGCCATTTCACCTCCCACCATGCCATCCCTCCAAGCCCCCATCTCCCCCATCCCGCACCCATTTATCTCACCTCCTCCATGCCCCTCAGCTCGGGCACACGCTGCACCATCCCCTGCTCTCCTCCTGCCTTTTCCCTGCTCACACCACGCCCTGGGCCAAGGGTGTGGCTGTTGGCACAGCCCTCACACCCTGCTCACAACTCCTGTCACCAACTTTTACCTTAATCTGGCCTTTCATCATCTTGGAAATGCCCTTTGTGACACAAAACTGCTCACAGCCCACACCGCTTTGTGAGGATCACTCCTCTCAAGTACAGATTTAAGTGGTGAAATGTAAAACAAACAAACAAAAACCATTCTCCAGTCTGTACTTGAACAGAAAAAAAATAAAATGTTTTGGTACCTCAAAATCATCAGGAGCTTTGTCACAACTTCAACAGAGGGAGGATCAAGCGCCTGGGTGGATGCCAGCAAGAAAACAATTCTTCAGTTACCAAACCTATCAGGTTTTGTCATTTCGAAATTACATCTTCTGCTTTAAAGAGGCCACACTCGTGGGATAAATCACACAGGATGAACTCACACAGTAAGAGCAAATTACATCATAAGAGAATGTGGCACTTGGGGATTTTTTTTTTCTTCTTCCTTTGTGTAGTAATTTGTTTTTGGGGAACCAGGGAGCTGTAAATAACCGATTGTTAGTAAAGGCTGAAACAAACTTGAAAAAGAGGAAGCAGTTGCTAGATGTGGGAAAATACCACTGGCCATGTTACACCACTCTTGAAAGTACAGGGTTTTGAGACAAAATTTCTCTCTAGTCCTTCATCCGGTGTGCAAGGAATGAAGGCAACAATTCACAGCGCTGTGGGGTTAATGATATCTCAGAGCCTCAGATGTCTTTAATGTGCTGAAAGGGATTCTCAAAGTGTAAAGGGACGCTAGGCAGGAATTCAGCTTTAGGGAGTCAAACATTGCCCTGAGACCTGAAGGGAAAAACCATCCCGGGAGAGATGCTTGGATAGAGCAGCTCTGCCAGCCAGCACTCACTGACCAGGGCTGGCTCTTGGGATGGACTTTTCCAAATCACCAGGGTGAAAGTGGTAAATCCCCACTGTGGAAAACACCAATCACTTGTTGCTGTTATCTCTGTGCAAAGAATTTCTTGATTATCTCATCCCTTTCTTGAGTCAGTTAAAAAGTATCTTACATAGCATCGTTTCTATTTTAACATTATGTAATAACCTAAAACTATATTTAACACACTACTTAAGAGAATTAATGCAGCATAAATTTCTAACATAACACACACAATATTCATTTTAATATTTGTGAAAAGCCAATCACAAAATACACATTTTTCACAGCCACGACAATTTCCATTGGCTGCTCAAAAATAAACCCTTCGTGTGGCAGGTTGCTCTTCCCACAGCACAGCCACTGCCCCGCTGTTGCTCAACATTTTGTAAGAGGCCTGAACCCTGCAGCAGGAGCAGCTCTTATCCCTGGTAATTGGTGGAGATAAGACTGCTAAGCAGCTGAGCCCGTCCTATTTATAAAGGGCTGCTGTTAAAACAGCAGCTCTGAGCTGGGCAGGTTTAGCAGCGACCTTGGGAGCTCTGCTGGGATGAGTGTCCCGGGCTGTGACAGCTCTTCCATCCCCAGGGTGCAGTGACAGCACAAACAGAAGGGGTTTAGGTCCCTTCTGTGAAAAACGCCAATCACTAGTTTGTAAAATTTTAAAATATTAATAGTAATAAAATGGTTATAAAAATAGTAATACAATTAGAGTAATAATAATTTGGACTAATTGAATTAGGACAATATGAGACAAAGAGTTACAGATGTCCGGGTACCTTTTTCTGGGCAGCACGAGCAGAGGATTAACCCTAAAAAACAACAGCCTGTTGCATATTCATACACCTCATCCACGATGCATAAATTCCATTCAAACACAGGATTCTGTCTGGTCAGTGTCAACTTCTTCCTCTGAATCCTAACAGCGCCTTCGAGGTGGGAAGAAGTTCATTTCTTCTGATAAAGGGGAAATAAATTCTCTTTTTCTGAAAGATTCAGGTGTCCTGTGGCTGCTGTCTCACTGCCAGTCCTTTCTTTAAACAAAGTATCCTACACAGCATCGTTTCTATTTTAACATTTTTTATAACCTAAAACTGTATTTAACACACTACTCAAGAGAATTAATACAGCATTACTTCCTAACACAACGCATATAATATTCATTTTAATATTTGGGACAAGCCAATCATAAAATACACATTTTTCACACTTTCGAACATCTCCTCCCTGACACCACGAGCAGAACACTGCAGCTCAGCGCTCTGAGCCAGGTTGTGCTTCCTTTCTCTCAAGGAAGAAAACAAAGAGAGATGTTGGCAGGAACTTGAGAAATGAGCATAAAAACATTCTGCTTTTTTTTTCCACTGGGGTTTTCAGTTCCTAGAAATAACAGAAAAGATAATTTCCCAAAAATGCTGTTGTTTGACAACTTGCACAGATGTGCCTGGTACAGAACCTCCACCTACACCCCAAACCTTTCTCCAGCAAGGAGGCATTTCCACTTGGCAGGAAGCAATTAGCAAATTGTCTCTATTAACATCCAGCAGGGAGGAAGAACATAGTTCTTACCTCTCAACCCTCATTCCAAACAGCCTCAGATGACTCAGAATTCCTGAGGGATCACACCAGAAGTAAAAAAGTACCACAAAGCCTGAATTCTGCTGGAGATGGTGGCACGTGAATGTGACAAATAAATGATTTCTCAATGCTCACACACTGACACAGAGACAGGGAAATGCTTTTCATTATTCAGGCTGATTACCAACACCTCCAATCGTTATGTAAATGTCATTGTCCCACTTTTGAGGCTGAGCTACATTAATTGACTTGCATAAGGGTTAATAAATCGGAGTGATTGGGAATGTTGGCCTGATACCCAAACTCCATCCCCAGATCATCCCTGACGGTGTCAGGGTAGGACTGAGAGCTGCTGGCAGCCAGGAAAGTTAGGTGAGAGAAGTGGAGGGATTTTGATAAAGTCTAACATAAAAAGGAATATCCAAATCTGCAGCCAGGAAAGGAAAGTTAGGGGAGAGAAGTGGAGGGATTTTTAAAAAGTTTAACATGAAGAAGACAATCAAAATATGCAGCCAGGAAAGGAAAGCTAGGTGAGAGAAATTGAGAGATTTTGGAGAAGTCTAACATGAAGAGGAATATCAAAATATGCAGCCAGCAAAGGAAAGTTAGGTGAGAAAAGTGGAGGGATTTTTAAAAAGTTTCACATGGAGAGGAATATCCAAATCTGCAGCCAGGACTTACCTCCTGTCTCGAGCAAAATGTGGAGGAGAGAGAGATTTGAGATTCAGCTTGGGGTGTTTGAGGGGTGCTCTGTGTCTCCCTGAGTGACTAACAGAGCGTGCTTTTCTGCCTTTAAACCAGATAAAATCAATTGCTTTCCTCTTTATCAATCTTGTCAAGACTGTAATCTCTCTGACACAGGAAATGCATCATTGCCTGTGCCCCAGAAGTGTTCAGAAAGGGATGGCTTTTCACCTGTAAATAAAAATGATTTAAAAACTGGTTTACTTGTCACAGCATTTCACTGTTCCCAGGAAAACTGGTGACTCTTTTGAGGAAGGACCCCGGTTCACAGCAGACCTTGACTCTTTTTAGGAAAGCAGCTTGATGGACTGGAAAATGTAAAAGCTTCTGGTTGCTTCATGTTCCAGATGCTTCTGCAAGCACGTTGCTGCAGCACTGGATTTTAAACCGATTTACCAGAGAGATTTGCAGTCCAGAGGAATGAATTCTGTTTTCTGCAGGATCCCTCTAAAGCCAAACACCCCTTAAACCTTTTCTAGGCTAAATTTCCACACTGGCAAAGTCAATGTTGTCTGCAATTCTGGGTGAAGGGAAGTGTGGGGAAAACCTCCTGGTTTTCTATGAAATACCTTTGATTTGGGAAGGTCTGGGAGCTGCAGCTGCTTCCTGCCCAGGAGCCACCAGTGCTCCCAGCATTTATGGCAGGAGTTCAGGAGAGATGGCAGAATTCCTCACAGAACTCTCAGTATTTCAAGGAAAAGAGTTTATTTCTATCACCTGGACCATCATCAGAACTATGGAACAGACCTATGAAAGATGCATTGGAGTAGGAGCCACGAGAGGTAATTTCAGATTTTTAACTTTAAGGCATTTACAGTATGGTGTGGCTAAAGCTGATAGGCCAAGAAACACTTAAAATGTAATTAGGAAATAGTTAACTCCTGATTGTGATGAGTGAATTGTAACATCTGTATTGTCTCAGCCTTCACGTGAGACTGAAAATGGAATAAAAGTTTTTCAAACACCTCTCAGTTGCCCCATCTCTGGGTCAGAAAAGGGCTTAATCCAACACCCAACACCATCACAAACTGCTCAAAGATACTGAAATTGCCCCTCCAGCTACCAGCTGGCCCTTGATAGTGGTGGGACTGGTTGTTCTGGGGCCTTTCCTTGCCAGAAATCACCAAGTCGAGCGAGCAAGATAAACAGCCTGCTGTGAGAAGGGAGGAAGTTGGGTCAGCAGCTTTCATAACTGCCCAGGCTTTGGAAACAGCCTGAGGAGTGACAGCAAGAGTGAGGTGGATTCCTCTTTGTTATCATGTGTGACCAGGCCCTGGCAGCTGTGGGATGGGCTGAAATAGCAGCAGGCACAAGCTCAACAGGTGACAGGAAAAGTCAAATGGCCAAACCTTGTTTTTGTTGCTGGCAAGGGAAAGAATTATCACTGCGGGCTCTGTACAGGTGTGAAATGCCATGTTCTTGTTCCAGAGGGAATAAAGATAGTGGGGGGCTCATTCTTTGTTTTTTCCAGGCTGCCAGAGCACAACCTTATCCCAAAGCAGTGGCTGAGCAGGTACCAGGATCCCTGGAGCACTGCAAGCACATCCATCCTGCAGGGAGGCTGATCTTGTTATCTCACCAGGAGTTAACACCAATTTCTGCTCTCAGAGCCTCCAGGGAGCCAATTTGCAGCTTGGTCATTACCAAGAATTTCCTTGCAGCCCTAAGACTCTGCAGTTTTGACTTTGAGAGCTTTGTTGTCCCCAATTAGCAAAGTCACTGCCATCACCTCACTGTGTGGCTCTGCTCCATTGCAGTTGTTGGCTTATCAAACACTCCACCCTTGTCTTAAACTCTGGTTAAACCCCCCACTAAACAATCCAGGGATTAAAAAAGCTGCTCATCCTCTTGTAATTGAGGCTCTTTATTCCTTTGACCTTCAGGTTTGTGCTGCCCTGGGAGTTATTTGATAGCACAAGAGAGAATTCTGACCAGTGACTTGATGTCACCAGGACACTTTTAAAAGAAAAATTTTTAGTTTTCTTGTTGAGAAACCTGAAATCTTGATGGAAGATCTTCAAAAGTAAGTGCCTGAATCCAATTTGCTGATGAGGATCAGATGGAGCTTTTCACTAAGAGGAGAGTCAAACTAAGGCCAGTGCTAACACAGTGTGGACTTGAGGAGACAGAATTAATGCTTGGAAAAAGTCTCTGCAAAGGGAAAAATTAAATCTAATTCCAAAAACAGAAACATCCAGTTGATATAATCAGAACAACACAAATGCAGAGGAAATCAGTCTGGAATCCAGAAGCTTCAGCACAAGGTAGGATTAGTTCTGAATATCAGCCTTACATCACACTCTTGTGACTGTCAAAAACAGAAATGAAAAGAGACTGGGCTCTGCCAACTTCTTCATTTGCATCAGAATTCTCTCTAGCCCAGCATTATTAACTTCTTCTTTTCATGTATTCAACTCCCTTGTATTTTGCAGATGCTCAGATCCCAGATGCATTTGAAACCCTTCCCATTCACCCCCTTTGGTCTAATTCTCAGAAAGGTGATGCAGATATCCTTTGCCTGTGCACAAAAGGAAATATACCTCCCCAATACCCCATATTAAAAGAACATCCTGCACTGTAGTTAAACGATCCTTTTTCTTCATAGAAAAAAGCAGGGTAATTTTTCAGATGAAAGAATGACACACTCAGGAGCTCTGCACCTGCATTTACAATAGCCTGGGTAAAATTACTGGTCCTGCTGCCTCAGACACAAGGCTGAGAGTAACTGTGCCCCCAGTGAAGCCTCTCCTTTCCCCAAAACATTTTAGTAGAAAAAGTACCAGAAAGAAAAGCCCCAATGTGTTCTCTAGGACTGGTTTGCTCTCATGGTTACACTCACACACCAATTTTCCTTCCCTCTGCATCCACAGATGATGTTCCTAACTCTGGGGCCAGGCAGGTATTTTAAAAACTGCAAAAAATCACCCAAGAATCATCCAAAATAACATCTGTGCACACTGCCCTCTCCCACAGACCTGCCTCCACCTCATTCCCCTTTCTTAAAATTTCCTTCAGATTTGTGCTTTTTTCTGAACAGCAGATCCTTTTCATTCCCTGCAATTTCCAATTTCTCCCTGTGCTGCTGCAGAACAAACTTTCCATCATTCCCAGTGCTGGCAGAGCTCCCCACTCCCCAGCACAGATTCCCAGGCTGATCCCGAATCCTGTTTGTCCTTCCTGTTTTGTCCTGAGCATCACCTGTTGTGAAAGCAAGCAGGTCAGCAGGGGCAGGTTTACAAATCCATGGCTGAGCAACTGCCAGCCACAGGAAAACAGAAAACACAGCCGGGGGATGCCTCAGGCTGGGTTTTATCCCTGTCATGTCCTGCCTGCTGCAGTCACCCCACACATTTGGGGGATCCCTGAGGGCATCCCACATCCCTCAGGCTTCAGTTTTATTCCTGCCATGTCCTGCTGCAGGTTTGGGGGATCCCTGAGGAGGTCACAAACTTGGATGATCCCTGAGGAGGTCACACATTCCTCAGGCTGGGTTTTAGGGTTTTACCCCTGTCCTGTCCTGCTGCCGTCACCCACAGGATTGGGGGTCCCTGAGGAGGTTACACATCCTTCAGGCTCAGTTTTATCCCTGCCATGTCCTGATGCAGGACTGGGGATCCCTGAGGAGGTCACACATTTGGGGGATCCCTGAGGAGGTCCCACACCCCTCAGGCTGGGTTTTAGGGTTTTACCCCTGTCCTGTCCTGTCCTGTCCTGCTGCAGTCACCCCAGAGGACTGGGGGATCCCTGAGGAGGTCACACATTTGGGGCATCCCTGAGGAGGTCACAAACTTGGATGATCCCTGAGGAGGTCACACATTCCTCAGGCTGGGTTTTAGGGTTTTACCCCTGTCCTGTCCTGTCCTGCTGCAGTCACCCACAGGACTGGGGATTCCTGAGGAGGTCCCACATCCCTCAGGCTCAGTTTTATCCCTGCCATGTCCTGATGCAGGACTGGGGGATCCCTGAGGAGGTCACACATTTTGATGATCCCTGAGGAGGTCCCACACCCCTCAGGCTGGGTTTTAGGGTTTTACCCCTGTCCTGCTGCAGCCTCCCCGAGGGCTGGGCAGAGATGCTCACCCAGGGCACACACAGCTCATGGGGACCCTGTCCCTCTGTCTGTCCCCAGGGCAGGGACACCCCGAGTCTGGGACAGGAGGGGCAGAGCTGCTCATCACACCCCCAAACCCTGCTCCAAAACCAGAGCTGGGCGCTTTTTGGGGTGTCCTGTGCAGGATCCTGTTCGATGTCCCCTTTCCCCCGGGCAGCTCCGAGTTTCTCTGGAGCCCTGGGAAGCAGAGCAGAGCAGAGCAGAGCTGCTGGGAGCAGGCAGCAGTGCCCTCTGCTGCTCCTGCAGCCGGCAAAGCTCTTCCCCAGGCTCTTCATTAAGCTCAAAAGGTTTTAATCAAGCTCAGAAGGTTTTAAACACCAAAGATGAACTTTTCCCCTGAGCTCAGAACGCTGCTCCCATCACCTCTGTGAGAGCACAGCCAGGCCAGCTCAGCTTTGTCTTCAGGACATTTTTAGATCTGTTTGGAACACACACAAACACACAAAAAATTGGGTTTGAGACTCCTTCACACATTGGCTGTCAAGATTGATTAGAAGAGAAAAAATAATTCCTCCTCATCGGCCTTCATGTCTACAAATGAATGCAGAAAATTCACATTTCACCCTGTGAAACCTGAAAGGGCCAGAAGGATGTGGCAGGAGGTGCTCTGCAGGTTTTCCAGAAATATTGTCTGTAACAACTCCCTGACAAGAGCAGCTGTCCATCCCCAAAGCTGGAACACAGCGTGCTCTGGGGGGCAGCTTTGCTGCTGTAAATAATTTCTTGGGGGAATTGTGGGGTTTGCTCACCAAGTGGCCTCTCAGCAGGTGCTTTAGGATACTCCACACCCCCCAAATCCACTGGAACCAGTGCCATATATTCCATTATATAGATTATAAATACAGAATGGAATATATATATTTATACAATATATAAATCATATGTATATATAAATTATATATTATAGATATAATTATATATAAATCAAATCTATTTATATATTCATAATTTCTCAATCTATTTTTCCAGCCTATATTTTGGTGTCTCATTTGCTCCTAAATATATATATCACATATATATAATATATATAGAAATATATATAATATATAGAATTATATATATAATATATAATTATGAAAAAAAATCTATATTCACAATTTCTCCTATATTTTCCCAGCCTGTATTTTGGTGTCTCATTTACCCTTGGGCCAGGCCTGGCTGTCGAGGGGGACCCTTAATTTGCCTTGTACCTCACTGGTCCCAGTTCCGCGGCCAAACTGGGCGCCAGCACCAGGTGGCAGCAGCAGCCGCATCCCGGATCCCTCGCACGGCCACGGTTTCCAGGAAAAAAGGAGAATTTTGTCCCATTTTCCAGCGGATTTGGTGCGGTTTTCCCGCTCCTCATGGGATATCTCGCCAAAGGAGTCAAACACAGCAGTTATTGATCGGTTATCGATCAGCAGCATCTGTTCTGTGCCAATAAAAACCTCCCAGCACGGGGCAGAATCCACAGCTAAAAAGTTCCTGATGAACTTCAGGGTCTTATTCCCTGCATCTCATATTTGTTTCCTTCCGTAAAATCAGGAAATCCAAGCACATGCTGTCAAACATCCCACTGAACCCAAAATTTCAATGTAAGCCATCAGAAATGAAAGTATTTTGATATAACTCATATATTATTTTGATGTAACTTGATATAAGATGATGCCTAATTACATAGTTATGACTAGAGGCCGGAAGCCAAATGTCTCAAAAGCCCAGGAAAAGCAGAATTTTATGTTCACAGGACCTGAATATAAACAGTGAGGGACTAGAAATGGTAAATAAATAAGTTCAATTATTCAGAACCAACAGCAGGGTTTTGGAGTTCTTGGCAGAGGTACCGCCAACTGTTTCCCATCCAGAATTTACCAGATTTTAATTGATGGGGTTGCTTCAGGTGCCAAGACCTGGCAGGATAATTTGGACTCTAAAGGTGAATGCAGCTGACACACCATAAAACAGATAAAACAGGCCCAAGAGCTTGGATTTCTTTTTTTTAGTGCAGAAAGATAAATTAGCCCTGTTAAGTCAAGCTCTACAACTCGATGAGGGACTTTCAGATCAGAGCTGAGGTCAGAGGCTCCCATCTGGAATTTCTGGTTAAGTTACTCTTGGTGGAGAGAGCAGTGACAGGCTTCAAAGGACAGGAATGATCCTTTTGCTTCTGAAAGTTTAACCTTCAGTTGTGATAAGCTGTTCCTTGAGGTCTATCTGTAATTGCTCCATTTCCTGCCACCAAGGCTGATGCTATCACTTGATTGAAATAAGCCTTGGGAGGAGGGAGGGAGAGAGAACAGTTCCAAAAATCCTTTTTTAATTCCAACATCACATTTTAGAGCTGTCACTGCCAGACCCAGCCTGGCCAATGAACCTCATTCCTTTTTGTCCATGCTGAACGTTCTTGGCTCTCTGGATTTCCTCAAGAGCTCGCTCAGAGCTCATTCCCTGGGCAACTCTGTCACCTGGAATTGCCAAGATTTGCCAAGATTTCAGCTTGCAGTGGGTTAAGCACACATGTCTGATGCAAGAGGCAGATGAAATATGGAATTGTTCAATTAAGTGATGCAGTCATCCTTGGCAAAGCTCCCAGATCTCTCATTAGCGCAAACCGGTGTCCATCACTCCCAGAGCTGTCACTCCCTGAACCCTCATTGTTCATTCCAGGCTCAGATCCCCAAAGAGGAGCAGGTATTTGAGCAGTCAAACAACTCCTGGGCTCTGAAAAACCTGCAGGGACCAGGGGGAGGTGGAACTGCTGCTCTGCAGAGCTCAGGGTCTCACTGCTCCTCTCCTCACCTGCTTTTTGTTGCTTTCAGGGTGGAGGGAATTGTTAAATTCCTAAACATGTGAAAAACACAGATCAGTGTGAGGCTGAATTTTCAGTGGTTCCAGGAGGAGGGTGATGCCTTCCAGCTAATACCATCTATTTGGGATATTATATATATATATATACATATACATATATATATATACACATATATACATATATAATATATACACACATATCCAGATAATACCATTCATTTTGGATATATATATATATATAATACATATATTATATAGAGTATATATTATTATATATCTTATTATATATTTACTTATATACAAATATATGAAATATAATATAATATAATATACATTATATAATACCATTCCTTTAAAAAAAAATTCATCCTATTGTGGATGAACTTTGGCTTCCCAAGGTCCCTCAGGTATTAACAGGGAATTCTGAGCACCTGCTGTGTGGAATACAGAACAAAATAACTCAGAGTTACAAATCTTGAGTAATTTTAAAAGCCAGATGTTGTCTCCCATTCACTCCAAATCCTGTCTGCTTCTTCCCATTGGATTGGGAGCAGCTCCAGGGAGCCAAGCACCAGACATGATTATTCCCATTGGACCTTCTTTCAGTTTTGCTTATAATACCCCAGGAAGTAAATCAATAAAGCAAAGATAAGGAACTCTGGTGAAAAATCAATGGAAGTTGAGATAAATAGATGCAGTTACGTGGTTTCCAGGATGACTCACCCTGCCAAGCACACCCAGGGTAGCAAAGGAGCTGCTGCTGCTGCTGCCTACTGCTCCTCACTCAACTGCAACCCTGCTTGTGCAAAAGAGAGAAAAAAACCCCTTAAATATTAGAATTCTGTACATCTTAAAATGTGTTTGGTTGAATAAATGAGGGTTTGGACTGTCTGTGATGGTTCTCTCAGGTGCAACAGGAGTGCGTGTGACAGCAAAATCCAAATTTCCACTGCAGAGGGGCTTCCCTGCCACAGCACAGGGCACCAGATCAGCAAGAGCTCCCTGGCAAGTAAAATATATTCATTATTTTGACTCCAGATCCTCATTCCTGCCTAAAGCAGAGGAGGGAGGCTGAAACGAGCAGGGATTCTCATCAGGGCTCTGACAGAGCATGGCAAAAAATGTGAGAAGAACTCAGGAATACTGGGGAGAGGGGCTGGAGAGAAATGCAGGGAATCCTTTCTAAATAAGACTTCAAGTTGTCCGAGAGCCCGTGCTCCAGTTAAATCTGGCTCATTTTTAACCTCTCTATCTTCAGCAGCTGAAGGTCTTTTTTACATAAAACACTGGGAAAAGAAAAGTGAACATTGGGAAAAGCTTGTTTTGTTTGAGAGGCCTTATGGAAAAACCTGCACGCGTTCAGAGGACCCTGGAGACTCAGGCAGGAGGGGTTCCATGGGCAGGAACACGAGCTGCAGCCAAAGCCAGCACAGGCTGCTCTGCCACACGTTTCTGACCATTCCACAGGCTCTGTACCAGCAGATGGAGCTGCACTGCCTTTTTTTTTAATTTTTCCCCACCCTTTTAAACAGATTTTTCCCTCCCTTATCTATTTGCCATTTAAAAATCTGTTACATCAAATAAACTTTTCATTTTTGCACTTCCAGTTCCCCAGACAATTCCCTCTCAGGGTCAATCACATCTCACTGCACTCAGCCAGAGCAAATGGCTTCTGAATAATTAAAGCAGGAAGATTCTCTTTGTTCTATTTTATGACAAAATTGTCTTGGGTTAAGCCAGGAATTACTTGAATGAGTATTGAGCAGGGCCTGGATTCCTAAAGGGCGAGTTTGGAGCAGCCAGCTCTCCAAACAATGAGAAGTTCACCCAGTTTTTATTCACATTTCTATGGCTTGTTTTTCCCAGCTAAGTGAAATACTGGATAATTTTACCAATGCAGTTACTGTTCCTTATTTAAAAATACTCCATGTACATTGTATTGTAATAGTTTTTAGTATTGATATAAGAAAAAGCTGAGCACAGCACAGGAGTGCTCAGGCAAAGAGGGGAGACAGAGCAGGAATTTTTGAAGCCATCAGGTAAAATGGAGCACAGAAATGATGTTTACATCATTGAATACATGTGAGGCAGGCAGGACAGAGAGAGGAGAGCAGGAATTTTTGAAGCCATCAGGTAAAATGGAGCAGAGAAATGATGTTGAAACCACTGAGCACATGTGAGGCAGGCAGGACAGAGAGGAGACAGAGCAGGAATTTTTGAAGCAGGCAGGAGAGAGAGAGGAGACAGAGCAGGAATTTTAGGTAAAACAGAGCAGAGCAATGATGTTTAAATGACTGAGCACATGTGAGGCAGGCAGGACAGAGAAAGGAGACAGAACAGGACTTTTTGAAGTAGGCAGGTAAAATGGAGCACAGAAATAATGTTGAAATCATTGAGCACATGTGAGGCAGGCAGGACAGCGAGAGAAGACACAACAGGAATTTTTGAAGCCATCAGGTAAAATGAAGCACAGAAATAATGTTTAAATCATTGAATACATGTGAGGCAGGCAGGACAGAGAGAGGAGACAGGAATTTTAAGTAAAATGGAGCAAAGCAATGATGTTTAAATCATTCAGCACATGTGAGGCAGGCAGGACAGAGAGAGGAGAGCAGGAATTTTGGAAGCCATCAGGTAAAATGGAGCAGAGCAATGATGTTGAAATCACCGAGCACATGTGAGGCAGGCAGGACAGCAGATGGCTGCTGCCACCTCTGGGAACTGCCATGTTCCAGGGCCATTCCCAGCAGGAGGGACAGGGAATGCACCAGGCATCCTTGTTCCAAGAGGGAAACTGAAATCTGGGTTTTCATTTTTGCTCACACGGCCCTGAAACAGAACAAATTCAACTTTCCACTTCTCCGCTGCATTCCAACTTTCATTGGAATGCGATGGAACAAGAGCAACTCATCACTGATGGCAAAAGCAGAGGCAGAGTCTCAGAAATTACATGAAGAGAAGAAAAAGAGAACAGCACCATGCAAAAATAGCCAGCTGCTGTTAGAACTTGTTCATCAGCCACTTCTTTTCTTCCTTCCCCTCCAATGTGAATTCATGCTTACACCTACACTGAAAAGTGTTAATCATAGAGGCACCCAGGATCCTGCCTTGCTGCAGAGCCAGGCACAGAGCTCAGCACGGGTGACAGGTTTTATTATTCTTTATTTACTCTGCCACTTCCCAGAAACCAGATTATTCTATTTTTAGCTCCTATAGGGCATGATTCAATCAGTCATTTCAAGTGTGTTTCACAGCTGATTTCAAACACTCCAGGGGACTTCATGGTCAAAAGGTAGAATGCCCAACTCAATTTTTTTTTTTTCTGCTGGTAGTAGAACCTCAGACCTTTTATTTAATTCATGAAGAAATTAAAGACCTTGAGGGGCACAAAATATGCTAAAGGTCTTTACTGAAGCTCTCCTGGGACTGAGAAATCGGTTCTGTCTTCCTTCACCCCTTCCCTGAAATGCCATGAGAGGGTTCCAACCCCATTCTCACAGGTTTTGTGTTCTCAGGTCGTGGAATCTGAACCAGAAATAGGAAATTAGCACCAGAAATTCACCAGCAGCTGGGGGAAGCTGCTCTTTGGAGCCACATCCCACAACTATCTCCAACTCAGAATCTTTTCAAAGCCCACAGGGGGAGCTTGTAGGTAAGATGACATGAATAATTTTGATTTGGATATATCCTAAAATTAAAGGCATTCAAAACTCAAAAGTTTTGGCCCAGACTCAAGAGTTCAGAGCTGCTCCCTTCGCACACCCATTTTTCTCCAGCAGCAGCTCTCTGAATAACCAAACACACAATGAGAGAGGTTTAAATCAAATACAATTTCACATTTAACATGAAAAGAAGAGTGGTGAGAGGCAACTGCAGCTGTTTGCATTTCAAAGCAATGCCAAAGGGCTGCACATCAGCCTCCTGACACAAGTCACTGTCCTGGCAGGTGTTTTACTGCCAGGGCACAGAGATTTAACACATGGATTGAGATTAAGGAAGGTGAGACAGATCATTGATTTTATTACAGACTAGACAAAGTCACATATGAAACATCTTTTGGAATAAAAATATTCCACGAGTGGAAACCCCACAGCTACAGCATTTGGAATTGGAAACCACTAAATCTGAGTTCCCAAAATTCAGCATTTCTAGCCATGAGCTACTTACCAGTCCCATGCAGCCCAAAGCCCAGAGCTCACAGTTGGGTAATGCCACCATCACATTTTCAACACTCCCAGCTTTTAAAAACCTCTCCCATTGAGGCTGAGAATTCCCATGTTTGGTGCAAGACCAAGCCATGGCTTTGGAATTTCTCTTGGTTGATGTGAAATGAGGGGAAATCCATTCTTGTTTAGATCAGAACAAGAGATGGGACTTTACCCACTAGTGTAAACCACAAAACCCTCAAGTCAACCAATACCAAATTGTTGAACCAACTGCTTTTTAACACCTCATTTCACAAATCTGCTTCTCTGGGTATAAAACAATTTAAAAAATTTTAGATAAAATTCTGCCTCTTGGAGGCTGTTCTTACTGAGCATGAAAATGACTTCTTACCCTGTCAATCTAAGAGTGCCACCAGAGCTGCTGTGGCCAGATCCTCACGTGGCAGGAACCACTCAAGTCTCTTCCTATTAAAGGACACAAAAGTTTTAAAAGAAGTTACTCAGCATTTTGATTTCCCACTCCAGGTGCTCCACTCCTGCACAAAGCATTTTTGTGCTGTGCACCTCATGAACCATAGTGGCTCTTTGAATTTGGAGTTAAGTGCATACTCTGCCCAATAACTGACCATTAACCACTGAAAAACCACCAAACCATTTCTCTGGGGACAGCATTCCCTCCTCCTGTGTGTTTATTCCACATCTCAGAAGATGTTCTGCATGTTGAACAAGAAGCTGCAAAACAGATCAGTCCAAACTCATGTCAAACTGCTTTATTACATCTTAAATAACATTACATTTTAATATAGTATCTATCTTGCATCCAGCTTTCTTGAAGTACACTGACTTTAAAATTAAATACAAAAGGTGAAGAGGGATACAGGGCGTGGAGAAAGCTCTACAGAGTAGTTTCATGAAAGAGAGTAAGAGGGAACTCATCTTTTATGCCAAATCCAGGCCTAACGCACAATTACAGCACATTTTTGTACAGAATGTTGCAGAAAAAACAAAATGGAGAAAAGCTACTACTGCTGCTAGGAAGGAGCATTTCTGGATACAGTGAGAAGATAGGAAAGAACAATCTGCTGTCCAAACACTGCTGCTTTTAACATTTTATTTGAAAAGAAAGCCAGGAAAACCTGCTCATTACAAAAATGACTCTGATCAGATGCAAAGGACTCATCCTGCAAGAGGAACTGGCTGTGAGGAACTGATTTATAAAGAAGATGGTCTAGGTTCCCTCCTCCCACACCCCAGAATCTTTGACAGCGATTGTTTGAACAGGCTGTTTCTTTTTTTTTTTTTATTCTTTAAAAAAAAAAAAAAAGTGACTTATCACGCTACTCCAAAACGTGCATAGCTTTGTACTGGAGTTCTTCATCGATTTATGCACAGAGTAGCAACAATAAATGAATACAGCGACAATGGTTACAGTTTTTAAACAGGTTATTTCTTCAAAGAAAAAACATCTAAGGACTTAGTCCAATATGCACTTTTTAGCATTTCTACAGCATGCGATTCTAAGAGTAAACCCACCCAATATGGCAAACAATCAAAAAAGGTTTTTTTTTTCTGTTTAACTTAGAAAGTTCAAGATCATTATTTTCAAAACATTGATTTGTACATCATTTCATACACAAAGAATTGACTCGATACCCAAGTGTAGGATAGGTCTCTTTTGAAAACAGAGATTCCTGGTTGTTGAGACTTATAGGATAGTGTTAGGATATATAAACTGCCCTTCCAAGTGGACAAACCAAAACAGATTAAAAAAATCAGTGTGGTGAAAAAGGGGGGGCGGGAGG
This sequence comes from Calcarius lapponicus, assembly GCA_039654755.1. NCBI lineage: Eukaryota > Metazoa > Chordata > Aves > Passeriformes > Fringillidae > Calcarius > Calcarius lapponicus. The sequence continues at coordinate 14,499,007 of JBBFKN010000017.1, forward strand.
GACCAAGGATTGCATTTGTAATCCATAAAAGGTGAAAAGATTCTTTAAACAAGCATTCATTACCTTTTACAGCATGTGCTTGGTTACCTTACTGCTTAACATTATCCTATATATGCCAAGTTTTGTGCAACAATTATCTGTGATACTAGAAAATAAAAATAAAAAAAATTAGGGACTAAATTTACAGCGTTAACAACCCCCGGTGCTCTGGGCTAGGACTCCCTTGTTTTGCTCAATTAAATACATAAGGAAATGTATTTAAAAAGGAAACTTGAAAAAAATCCTGCTACAAACATGACTTTAAAATTTGCAAGTGTGTGAGATAAAGTCCTTAACTTCAACTTGGAAACTACAGTGAAAGCTAACTGTTTCACAATTATGCTCAAGTTTATTTTCTGGTCATGCTTTTTATGATAGTGTTTCATTTGTTTTTTAAATTCTCAAGACAAAAAAAATGGTCCCAAAAGGAATGCACAATTTCATTTTGCTTACAACACAGAAATTCTTCTTGGAAAGGTAATTGTGCTCTTCATTTCAGCAACAGGAGACGGAAAAGATCTTGCCCTTTGAAGTTGGGGAGGATGGGGGTCCAAGTTAGTATGGTTGGATTGGATATGCTATCGTTTTTAATTTTCAACCGTTGGAAACTTCTTCCAGTCCTGGAGTCCGCTGCTCTTCTGGCACACAGAAACATCTGGTGAGAGTTGCACTTTGAGAAACTGCAAACAAGTGGCAAACTCTGCTGTCCCCACCACTGACACATGCAGGCATTGTATTATCCCCCCCTTGCCCCAAGGATATTTATTTATTCAAAAACCCACACTGGAAAGGAGAGTAATTCAAAGTAGACCTCCAGAAAAAGTCAGTGCGTGCATTAAAGTAATGGTCATCTAAACCCCCAGCTGCCTGGGTTTGCTCCTCACTGATTTCACAGAATTCACAGAATCCCCAGGTTGGAAGAGACCTTCAAGGTCATGGAGTCCAACCCAGCCCCAGCACCTCAACTCAACCCTGGCACCCAGTGCCACATCCAGGCTTTGTTAAACACACCCAGGGAAGGTGACTGCAGCACCTCCCTGGGCAGCCATTCCAGAACTTTATCACCTTTCTGTGAAAAACTTTATCACCTTTCTGTAAAAAACTTTATCACCTTTCTGTAAAAAACTTCATCACCCTTTCTTCTTCCTAATATCCTGAATGATCAGCACCAATAACAGCACTGCTGGCAAGAAGCATTCTGGGCCCCAAAGCTGCCTCAGTGAGTTGGGTACTCACCTTTTTCAGTTCCAGATCTTGAGGAAGCTGTCCCATGACCCTGTTGCCACTGCCATGCCATCATCAGTCACACCTAAGCAACTGACACGGTTATCGTGACCAGCAAGGACACCTGGAAATGAGAAATCAACAAATAAATTGCTTTGTTTGGGTGATTTCCTGTCTGTGCAAGTTACACCACAGCACGTTTGGATTAGCCAAACTCTATAGAGTCAAAACCCCTGAACAAACAGGGCTGGAATTGTAAAATGCCTTTGGTTTTACAAGCACAGAGTCAGGGCAGAGCTGGGTGGGTTCTCAAGGGGATAATTCAGTAAATGCATTACTCCAATAGTTTCCTTCTATTATGACCTTTACTGGTCTTCCAGCCCTGAAGATTGTGACAATGTCACTGTAACCATGCCCTGCACAGCTTTTGCTCCTCACCAGTGATAAAGATCAGTTAAATTTTACAGAATTTCATATTTGCAAAAAAATTTTCTTAAAAACCAGTAGTTAAACTGAATAGTGTTATGAACTCTAAAGCATTTTTTATCCAATTTCCTCTTACTACATTCACAAGACAGACTCCTCCATACAATCTATTTGTCAATATGGAGATCTAATACAATTGAATTATAGCACCATGAAAAGAAAGAATTGAGACACTAAACAGAAAAATTAAGGGAGACAACATTTTCCTCTATCCCCTTTAATTTAACAGTTTCAAGGAGGTAAAAAGAAAACCTAATTATGTTCAAGCTTTCCAGTCCACAGCACTGAGCCAAGATATTCTTGATAGACTTGAAATGAATCTCTCTACATGAATGAGAGTGCTCACAGGACTCTCCTCATTCTCTCACCAGAAACAGGAAGTGCTGCACTTTGGTAAAACAAAATCAGCACCAACAAATCTTAAATACTTGCACTGAACACACAACCACAAAGGTATTTCATACAGAAGTGCCAATATCAGAAAATATAGAAGTGTTTAATATCAGAAATGCCAAATCTGCCTGGCCATCTGCAGCCTTGGAACATTTCAATACACAGAATATTTTTCTCATCTCCTATTCTGATCAGAGTAATGAAACATTTGTGGCCTAATTTATACATTTTTTCCAACAGAAGTTTTCATTTTGAAGACCTGAAGTTAAATTCTCTTCATCTTTGGACCATGAATTTCATGTTTGTTTCCTCAAAAGATAAACTCCAGAGTCTCTGTGGTTTTGCTGGTTGTCTCTACAACTACTGCTACAAATACCAGGAAAAAAATTCTTGTGTATAAATAGCAACATTAATGTTGAATTGCTTTGAATAGTTAATGCATAAACAAAGCCATAAAGTCTAAAAAAGAATATCCCTCCACCCCAAGGCCTTGTTTTTAATGGCAATAGTCCTGTTCTCAAGCACCCATCCATGAGCAGGATTCCAATGGATTTGTACCATCACTGGGCAGCCTAAAGAAGTTTTCAGAGAGTTCTGAAGGTCAGACAGTGAGTGCTGACAGATCTGTGCCTGAGACTCGAGTCACACAAAAGGCCACCAATGTCACAGACATATTTCCTGAAAAATCCCTTTGCTAGGATTTTTTCTCCTGAGAAGCCTCAGAAACAAAATGTAAACAATAATTATTTGCTACTGTGGAATGCAACAGGTGGATCTGTGATTGGTCTCATGTGGTTGTTTTTAATTAATGTCCAATCACAGTCCAGCTGGCTCGGACTCTGAGAGTCACAAGCTTTTGTTATCATTCCTTTCTATTCCTTTCAAGCCTTCTGATTAAATCCTTTCTTCTATTCTTTTAGTATAGTTTTAATATATCATCTTCTTTTAATATAATATATATCATAAAATAACAAATCAGCCTTCATGGAGTCAAGATTCTCATCTCTTCCCATGTCAGGATTGCCTGCAAACTTCCACATGGGGTCAAGATTCTCATCTCTTTTTGTTGTCATTATATTGCAAAGGTTTTCCATATTGTTGTCTCCCTAATGCAAGAGTTCCATAGCTCCTTGATGTTTCTCCTAGGCAGCTCCTCCAAGCACTGACTCTTTCTTCTCACAGCAGCCAACTGACTCCAGTTCCCCCCCAACCAACCAATCCACTCTTTTATAACACTCTTCTTCTTTCTGGCTACAGCTGTGGCCTGTTAAAGTCAGGCCTGCTCCTAATCTTTAACAATGAGCCCAGCTGCAACTCCTTAGGGCTAAGATTACTTTCTATACAACCTTTATTTTCTTATACTCTATCCCCCTACATCCTCTCTCATCCTGGGACCCCTGTGAACACCACCACACCACCAAGGCCATCGAGTCCAACCTGTTCCCACCTTGTCACCCTGCCCAGAGCACTGAGTGCCACAGCCACGAGCTCCTTGGACACCTCCAGGGGTGGGACTCTAATAAAACACCCAACCCTCAAAGCCATTTACCTGCTCTGTCAGCTTTCAGCGTGTCCCACACGTTGCAGTTGAAGTCATCATACCCAGCTAGGAGCAGGCGGCCACTCTTGGAAAATGCTACAGAGGTGATGCCACAGATGATGTTGTCATGGGAATAAACCATCAGCTCCTGGTCAGCCCGCAGGTCGAAGAGCCGGCACGTGGCATCGTCCGAGCCCGTGGCAAAGGCGTTGCCGTTGGGGAAGAACTTCATGGGGGAGAAGAAAAACACAAATTTAATAAAATAAAAATAGAAAAATTTAATAAAATAAAAAAATATAAAGCTCGTGGCAAAGGCGTTGCCGTTGGGGAAGAACTTCATGGGGGAGAATAAAAACACAGATTTAATCCCTCTGCATCACACAAATGCAGCAAACCAGAGGCTGCACCGGCACATTGATATTTTCTGAAAAATTGCCTTGCCCAGGATTTATCTCCTGGGAAGCTGAGAAACCTCACAGGAAAACAATTCTTATCTCATTTGCTTCTCCTGTGTTTTGCTGCTTTGGAATGTGTTTGGAGATTGTTTCACTGGTTTCATGTGAATTGGTTTGACTTAACGACCAATCACAGACCAACAAAGGCATTGCCATTGGGGAAGAACTTCATGGGACAGAAGAAAAACACAAATCGTTTCAGATTTAACCCCTCTGCATCACACAAACACAGCAAACCAGAGGCTGCACTGGCACAGTCATGTTTTCTGAAAAATCCTCTTGCCCAAGATTCTTCTCCTGGGAAGCTGACATGTAGTATAATATAATATAGAATAATATAGTTTAATTAATTAGCCCTCTGATAGCATCATTCCTTCCAGAAGAGCCAAGTGTGTGTGTGTGTGTGTGTTGGGACTGTTGGGTGACAGTCACAAGATTTTGTGCAGTTGAGTGCTTGGCAGATTCAGTTTAGATGTAGTGTAATATAATATAGAATAATATAGTATAATAAAGTCATTAATTAGCCTTCTGATAGCAATGGAGTCCTCCTCATCATTCCTCCCAGAAGGCCCAAGTGTGTGTGTTGGGACTGTTGGCTGATAGTCACAAGACTCTGGACAGTTGAGTGCTGGGCAGATTCAGTTTATATGTAGTATAATAGAATACAGAACAATATAGCATAATAAAGTAATTAATTAGCCTTCTGATATCATTCCTCCCAGAAGGGGCCAAGTGTGTGTGTTGGGACTGTTGGCTGATAGTCACAAGACTCTGGACACTTGAGTGTTTGGCAGTTCAGTTTAGATGTAGTGAAATATAATATAGAATAATAAAGTAATTAATTAGCCTTCTGATAACCATGGAGTCCTCCCCACCATTCCTCCCAGCCTTTGGGCACAAACCCCCCTGGTAAAGCTGCAGAGCAACAGCAAAGCTCGGGGAGCAGGTACGTACACAGATGGCGTTGATGTCCGACTCGTGGCCGGTGAAGGTTTGCCGGCACATTCCTTCTCTGACATCCCACAGCTTGGCAGAGGCATCGCAGGCACCAGAAACAAAACACCGGGCATCGGGGGCAAGGGACAGGCTCATCACGTCTCCAGTGTGCCCAGTAAATGTGGTTGTCTGCTGACCAGTTTCTATGTCCCAGAGAGCACTGAAAGAATCATTAAAGAGGAAAAAATCAACACATCTGTGCTGCTTTGTGAGGTTTTATATCACTCCTGAGGTAAAACTCCCAGTATTAACAACACTGATCCGGATAATGGAAAGATACATTTTTGGTTGAATTAATTGGCTGTTCTAGATTAATTGTGCAAAAATCAACACGTCTGTGTTCCATCATAAGATCTTTTTATCACTCCTGAGGTAAAACTCCCAAGTATTAACAACATTGATCCTGACAATAGAAAGAAACATTTTTTTGGTTGAATTATTTGGCTGTTGTGGATTATTTGTGCAAAAATCAACACATCTGTGCTCCTTCATGAGGTCTTTTTATCACTGCTGAGGTCAAACTCCAGGTATTAATAACATTGATCCTGACAATAGAAATAAATATTTTTGGTTTGGCTGTTGTAGATTAATTGTGCATAGAAGACCTTAAAGCTATCTTTAATTTTAAAACATTGGGGGGTTTTAAATTGAAAAACAGTGGAAAAAACTGGTGACTGGCACTGAGGGCTGTTCATCCCAAAGTTCTCTGCCATGGCTGTTATCCAGTACTACCACAGCTTCAATTAAAGCAGCAGTGGTAAGGCTACAGCAAAAGCTGAGCCAGCATTTCTCATTTTATAAACTCACAGAGGATGAGTAACTTTGTGAATTATGTCTGATCTTAACGTTGCAAGTCAGCCAAATCACTACAACAGTGATAATTAAGAGTATAAAAGGATGAAAGAACACTATCACCTCCTGAAGAAAAAGTCTAAACACTTTAGGAAGTTGGGATTTTTAATTTCTGTAATTTCTCAGCAAACCAGAGCCATCAGCAGCAGGTTCAAACCAGGTAAACAAGAGATGCCTGTACTTTGATAAAGTCCTTTGATGAACTGAGGTGATGTCAAGAACAGCTGCAGAATTACTACAGAACTCCTGAAGCAGCTGTGTTCTTTTACAAAGAGCATCATTTCTACAAACCCTCCCATTTTGTTGGAGTTTATTGGGTTCTCTAAACACCAACAGATACTCAGAAAGATTTTTTGGTTTTAATCCCATATATATTCCACAGCTACTCAGAATCAGGCATTCAGAGAGACTGGCATTGTGCAGGACAGGTATTTATTAGACAACCTCTGCCCTAAGTGCTGCTGCTTGAGAGAACAGCAGTGCTTTTAAGGAATAGATATAATAGAAAAATCTATGAAAAAAAAAGATGGAGGCCTTTTTTAGTTCAGAAGCCAGTATTTATGAAGATATACACCTACATTCTCCTCAAAAAACCCAGCTATTGTCACTGGAGAAAATTTTCTAGGAGCTCTTCTGAATAACAATGTTAACTACATTCTGTATTAGAAATATCCAAACATGACTGTTTAAGTAATAAATACTGAATACAAAAGGAGTTTTGAGGAAAATCATTAGTCTAATACAGTTATTTCTAAAAGCCAAATAGTTACAGGAAGAAAAAACATTCCCAGAACATCTTAACACAGAATTAGGTCAGGCTCTTCAGAACATGGGCACAAGGAAACAGCCAAAGCTCACAGGGTTGAAATTACCAGCAAAAAGTGACATATGAGCAGTATCACCAGCGTTGTGGGTGATGATGAAGTTTGTGAAGGACAAAGTTTCCTTCAGGCACAGAAAATGGATGAGAAAAGCCCTTCCTGGCAGTGCTGTCCCCATGTCCCAGCTTACCAAGTGGTGTCGCCAGAGCTGGTGACGATCTGATTATCATCCAGGAAACGACAGCAGGACAAGTAGCCTGGAAACAGAATAAAGGTGCACAAATAAGGCCAGAGATTACCCCTCAAAGGCAAATTGGTTTGCTAATAAGCTGCTTCCTCCTCTCCTGAACCTGCAGCAAAACACACTGAAAGCCTAAAATGCAACAGATGATTTTTGTATGGGAATCTGCAATATTTTTGTGGTTTGGCTCTTTAGAGACCACCCCAACCCGACCAGAGGAAGGGGGGGACAAAATGTGGAATTCCAGTGTGGAATCCACTGGCCAAGCTGGGCAGGATCCCAGTGAGCCTGGACTGGACACACCCAACTTTCTAAGAAAATCATCTCAGGCTCACTGCATCCAGCAGCAACAAATGCTGATGACCTCAACTGTATCAAACCATTGAGAAAAAGAAACTGCATTCCTGGTCAGTACAAAGACCTGAGCATGGACATTGGATGGTCCCCAACAGCAGCATCAAAGAAGTTCATCTGAATGCTCTGAAGCATCTTTTTTCCTGAAATCCCATCTGCCAAACCATCAGTGGAAGCACTCTGATTACAGAATCAGCCTGCCTGCCAACCACTTCCATTTCACAAAGCACAGAACTCAAACTACAGCAGAAAATACGAAAACCTGCAAGCATCAACTTCCAGCTCTAAGTTTTTGTTCAGCTTTACAGCTGAAAAACTGTTTAAGAACATTTAAAACCAAGCAGTCTGCAGCTAAGCTCCTGCCTGAGAAAAGAAGTAGATTGTTATTAGGAAATGATATTTAAAGGATTTTTTTTCATTTTCACTGTGCTGAGGTAACTCTGAGCAGCACCCACCTGTGTGCCCAGCGAGCTCACGGCTGACACGGACATTCCCTTCACGAGTTTTCAAGTTATAAATGGAGCAGATGTTGTCAAGCCCACCACAAGCCACGTAATTGCCAGAGGGAGCATATGCACAAGTCATGACCCAGGAGGAGCGCAGGGGAATCGCATGCACCTGGAACACACACAGGTCAGCACTTCAGCTGCAGAAACTGCATTCAAAAGGAAGTTTTTCACCTGTCTCTCAAGACAGGATCATGTTTTTGGCATAGAAGCAAGAATAAAACAGCTGTTTGAGTGTTGAACTATTTTGAGGGTAACTTGCATATGGGGCTCGTCAGAACAAGTAGTGACGTAATAAAAACCTCAGATTTGCCTTTCCTGAATCCAGTTCCATCAGCAATTTTGGTCCAAAGTGAATGATTTCATTTCAGTGCTCTGATTACTATTAGTTTATTATAGGTTCAGGAAAATATTGACTTCCAAGCACAGTCAGCAAAACTGCCAATTCCAGGCTTAGATGCTGTGAATGAACAAGTAAGGAAATCGCTGCTTCCACTGCCATTTAAATCCTTCTTTGGAAACCCACTGCAAGCAATCAAGCTTCACATTTAAATAACTACCCCATGTTTCCTTGTCATTCTCTGCTCAAAGAACTTTTTTTAGATAATTATAGAAGCTAAACCTGTTCTGTCTTGGTTAACTCATTGTGTTCATCCTTGAAATTTGTTCATACAGTCTTTAGGAAGGGCTGGTGCCCTTAGGCATATGGTGATATTTTGTGCAATATTAACAATGTGTCTGAATTTCTTAAGGAAAAATTCCCTTAGAAGCAGAGGAACAGCCAGGAATCAATGGTCCTGTAGCAAAGAGAAGTTAAAAAACCCCCAAACCTGTCCCAAAACCACAACCAGTTCGTTTTTGGAAGTCTTCTACCAAGAAGTCTAGAATATTCCAAAAGTCTCTACTATGGGGAATATTCACTTTGAGCTGTTTTATTTTATCATTAGGCAAAGATCAAATTGATGACAACATGGTTACTTCCAGTGTGTTCTGGAACTGCCAAAAGAATACTGCATGGATTAATTAGCCTTCATGTAAGAACTGAAGATACCAATACAGAAATCATGGATGCCGTGATGATTCCACCATCCTACAGCAGTCACAGTAATTTAGATGACATTTATCTGCAGGCTGGTGTCAAAGGATGAGGATAAAGGTAAAAATGAGAGGGTTTAATTTTTATTTGCAAGCCATATTATATTAACTTTTTAGTAAAGTGATGCCATTTGCTCCAACGCACCGTAACATTGATTTTCATGCTATGAGGAGCTAAGCTAGGAAAATTTATTCAGAATAAAATCAGTTCCATGCACGAGACCCAAGCAGCTCTGTCAACCACAAGGAGCTACATGGGAATTGTTGCCAGCCCTGTAACAGTGGCCATGATCAGTAAATACCAATCACTGTCAAATGAAAGTAAAAGCAGTCCTGAACTGCCTCATGTGATTGCAGCCACGAAGTGATGACTCATTAGAACATGTCAGGTCTTCCAGGACTTCACTGCAGACAACAAATTAATCTGCCTATGCCAAAATCTCTGCCCCTTCTGGTGCAAGATGCTCATCACTGCCTGCTCTCTGCTAATCACTTTTCTGCAGCATCAAAACATTCTTTAGAAGGAAGCCTTTCCTTGCTCTCCATTTGTGGTGCACATTTTCACACACTCAAGACACTGCTGTGTTCTTTACATACAAATTGTCTTAGAGAATTCAAAATTTGGATTTAGGAAAGCAATAGAACCAAAATTTTGATGGGCAACAGTTCCTCCTGATGCTTTCACAACTGAATTACAGAGCAATGGATCAGCTGGCCTTACCTTGTTTGTAGTATAGCTGTCCCAAATTATAAGTTTGCCATCCTGGGAGGCACTAACTAGAAGCCTAGGGAGGAAACAGCAGGGAAACACAATCATTGTGGGCAGCCAAGGAACACCTTTGTGATGAACATTGTAAAGAAAAGAGAATGAAAGCAGCTGGTACCTGTGGCATTTAGTTTCTCTTTAAATTAATCAGGAAAGGGAAAAAAAGGAAAAATAAAGACAACTGGTAATGGCATCTGCTTTATTTCCACAGTTCCTCAGAATTCATGTGTACCACTACTGTATTTTTCAGCAGACAAGGACTGGGATTTTGGCATCAAATGTAGGCTTGGATTACAAAAACATGGAGGAAAATTGTGGCATTCAGTGTTTCTGACTCCTCTCAGTTGTCCAAGTTCTCTCAGAATTATTAATTCCATGTGCACCCAGTTTTCCAGAGAGCATGAAGCCACGTGAGCCAGCTCTGCACCCACCTGGAATCAGTCCCCCAGTGCATTGCATAAATTTTGGCCAGGTGTCCCCGGAGTGTTCTCCTGGTGCGCATCTGGATTCTCCCCACGGGGTCGATATTGGCTGTGATCTGAAACAGGAGAAGGTCACACACTCACTTCTTCCCTTCCCCCTTCTCAAGTAACATCTCTCACACATTTCCCACAGCCCCACATTCTCAATACTGATTTTTTTTCCAACTGTCCACTCCCTTTCAGTTATGTCATTTTAAGTAGCATGTATTTATTACACCACACAAGCAGCCTATTGCATTTATAAACCCTCCCAGAAATTGTTTTGTTTAGGTCATATCTTCTTAGACTTCTAGGATTTCAGACCTTTGATCTGGGTTTTCTCCTCCTGCACAGATAAATGTGGCAGACATTGAAGAAGTTTAACCTCAGCACGCCTTATGGTTCTGATTATCAGGGTAACAACACTATTGCTCCCAGCTCTAGGGCACAGCATTATTTTCCATTAAGCAGCAGAAATGTGCCCTGAGTCACTCCAAGAAATCTCTGCTTAAGGCCACTGCTCTCAGGAGCTGGACAAACATGTACTTATTTCTGGAAGAAAACACCCAAAGGCAAAATATAAAAAAACTTGCTACAGGAGGCAAAACCAGATTCACCTTTTTACACAGCATTTTCTTTTTGTAAAAGAAACATCTTCTTAATTCCTGTTAAACTCTGAAATTCTTACCTGAGCCAGGGTGGCATCTGCACATGCTTTCCTAGCATCCTGCAAGAGAAGGAAATTAGAGGAATTGGATGGAGTTCTGTACATTTCTTTCTCTGTTTTTTCAAGTTGATTAAGCCCCCTTAACCCAAGGTTCAGAGAACATTTCTGTCACCCAGAGAGGACCCATCCTAACAGCAGCATTATCACAATGCACTGCCTGCTGTTAACACACATTGTGCATTTAACTTGGAAATTTCTTCTTCTTCTGGAAGAAAGGCAACAAGACTTTCCCCACAAAGACACTCAAGCAGTGGAACTGCTTGTTCAGAGAGGCTGGGCAGCCTCCAGCCTCAGAGGGTTTTAAGAACTTACTGGACAAAGCTCTGACAAACTTCATCACTGACCTTATTTTCATCACTTTTTTTAACTTCAGTTATGCCCTAGCTCATACAAACTTCAGTAAACATTCATTTTCATCAGCAATTTTGTGCATTGCTTCTATAACTATGATTTTCTAAGCAATATAAAAGACCAAAAAAGTAATTTTCTAAAGCAGCCATATATGCTTGCCCTTTCTTCATTAACTCTGACATTGGGGAAGCGTTTAAGGCACCATTTCTGTCCCGCTCAGGACACACTCATGTGTGCTGGGGAACAATACATACTCTGATTTGGTTTTTCAGCTGCTCGGCCTCCTGGCGTAACTGGTCAAGCTCGCTCATTTTCCTGTGCTAAAGGTGTGCTCCGCTGCCACCTCTGAAACAACCAGAAATCTGAAAAACAGGGCACAAGCAGGACAATTAGGAAAAGGCAGAGTTTGAAATGACAAGTCCTTTCAACTGCTTCAAACTTGAAAAAAACAGCAAACTGATTTCTAAACACAGGTGGAAATGTGTGTCTGAAACGTCCTCAGCGTAAGGTGTTGGCACAAATGGATGTGCTTTGCTTCCATAAAATAGAATTGGATTTATTTCTCTCCTCCAGGCCTCCTCCTTTTTTCCTTTTTTTTATTCCTTCTTTCATGTTCTGATTCATTTTTGTATAAATTCAAGTTGTCCAAGACTGAGTAAGCAGGTAACACCAATTTTAGACATGGAAGTCAGAACTGCCCTGCAGTAAGGAATCCTCCCAGCACAGAAAAAGGATTTACACTGACACAAGCACCTGCAAAACGCTCTAAGAACTGTCTGCAACATCACAGCTATGAAAGATTTTGTTCTGCTATGTGGAGAAAAGGAGATCACTCACAATTGTTCAGGGTTCTATTTGGTAACTGCTGAAATGTCTGAGATCCCAGAGCAGACTGGAACATGAACGTGTTGTCAGAGTAAAATCAGGGATGTTTTGCTGTGTTGAGGGCAGGAGTCTGAGAAACCACATCCATCAGACACTTCTCCCCTCTAAGCCTCTGTTTGCCCAGTATCCATAGGCACCAAATTACATCTATTTTATATTGGAATATTCACTTTGAGACATTTTATTTTATCATTAGACAAAGATCAAATTGATCTTTGCAAGACAGAGGCTCTAGGAAACACCACAATCACTGAAACCACCTCAGCTTTTGCCTTTAGAGTTGCTCCATTATTGGGCTGTTCTCCAATATCACAATCATAAGGATATTTCCTATTAAATGTACAACTTAGCTTTCAAAGTCTCTGCTCCAGAAAGATACTGTTGGCATTTTCTCCAGCATTCCACATCTCCAACTCAGCTGTTCTTTAATTTTTTGTTTTAAAATCTCTGCAGCTTGATAGCAATGGAAGATGCTGAAGAAACATGCTGATGAATTTTATCTTTCATTGCAGAACAAGATGAATTGGTTCCAATTTCAAATATTACACAGAACACCTGGAGTTTATAAACTGACACTGCTAATGTGTGATTTTAGAACATTTTATTAGCCAGAATTGACCCTTCACCATTAAATAAAGGAAATGCTTTGCTAGCAGCTTTACATATTATTCTGTTAAGATTTAATCAGCTTATTTATCTTTGCAAGCATGTGGGGTCTGTTTTCCTCTTAAAGCCCTTCCCAAGGAGAAAGATGAGGATAACTTCCAAATTTTTGTGCAGCCACAATAACAGAGAACATACTGTCAAGGTAAATTAGAGTAGTAGAACAAACATCACAGTTAAAAGAAGCTTCAAAATAGTTTAGACTTCAATATTCTCTAAATATTTCTATCCCCCATAACCAGACTTAGGCTGCAGCTCTCTCCATAGTAGTTATTCCAAACCTCTAGGAACAGATGCCAGATCTTGTCACAGCATCATTTACCATTTTTTCCTCTTCTCTGAAACCCACAGTATCTGAGAAAGGGAGTTTTAGTTGGCTTCTCTCCCAAAACTCCACTCACACAACTTCAAGGCCCTTTCACTTCATTTGAAACTGGGTCTGTTCCTTCTCCCTTCTGCTCCCAGGGTCATCCCTAAGCCCCTTGAGGATTGCTTGGTCAGCTCAGCCCAAAATCCAGCTAAGACAAAACCTATCCTGAGTGGTTCATTATCCTGCTTTTCTTTGGAATGCTCTTTTGTTTTCTCAAGTTGTTTTGTTCATTCTGCATCTCAGACAAACACTCTGGGCTGGATATCTGTTAGAATATTGAGCATGTCACACCTGGTGAAACACTAATGCACTGCTTATGTTACAAAGGAGTTAATTTAAGAATAAACTGTGATTTTTCAGATCTTTCAGGTTCTTCATTTCCAGTTCTACCATTCTCTGAGTTAATATATAACATCATTTCATACTAAGCAAATACTGACCACTCCAGACAAAGAATTTAGAGATGCTATCATTCTTATTTCAGAGCAAGAAATTCCAAAACTTTGGTGTTCTGCCCAAGGTCACAGCAACTCACTGATGAGACTGCAATAAAGGCTCAGGCCACCAAGAATTCCAGCTGCAGGTACAAGGAACTACAGTGAAGATTTTACATGCAGCTTTATTTAAAAATACAATAGGAGGAATAATCTCACGTCAGTCAGAGCAGATATGCTCTCCTTAAAATAGCACCCATTTCTTTCTGCAGAATTTGTGCACTGTGAGAGAGAATTCTCTTGCATTTAAATGAAACAAAGCTTTGCATGGAACAGGGAGAGGCCTAAGGAGATGAACTTTTATCCTAGGAAGAAAGTCACATTAAGAAAGTTCATTTACCCATCTAAATTCCCACCTTGAAGATGGATCCTCTTTAAAAATTCCAGCTTAGCCCCTGTGCATTCCAAACAACTCCAAACTCTGAGCTGCCTTTCTGTCAGCATCCATAGGAATTGTTTCAAGCACATTTCCACATTCTCTTTGTAGTCTTTGTTGTTTCAACATCAACAGGAAGTGCTAATTCCTGCCAACAGGACTGAACTCACTCAGGAAATGACAACCCTACAGCAGCCAAGGGCTTTAAAATATAGGAGTTGTCTGAAGCAAACTGTAAAATTTATGGGACAAACAGCAAACCAGCTTGGCTGTTCCACTATTTCTTTTATACTGAGTTTTAGACAATTGAATTTATGGTAGGAATACGAGATCTGTGGGAGGAAAAAAGGGTTCCAGCCTCCCCTGTCCTTTTTAGCTATACTGTAAATCAGAGCTTACTAGTATTGTATTTTAAAAAGTATCTTTAAAAGAGTAAGGAGATCAGGTAAGGTCAGAAGAATGTATGGGGGAAAAATGCTTTTATCCATTCTCACTCTTGATAGACGGGAAATTTCATACAGATTTATTTATATTACAGACACAGGCCATATATTGAACAGTCTCTGCTCACCACAAACAAGCACAATGAGTATCATGAAATAGATTTTTACTTCTTGGTATGTTCTAAAGGCATTTAACCCTGTTTTACAAGAAAGTTTCTAGAAGAATCTGAAAGCTTGATGTGGATGATGATCCTATTTCTGGAATTTTCAAAGAAGTTACTGCATTTCCAAATCAAGAAAGAAAGTCACTCCTCAAGCTCCACACTCCTTTTCCCCAAATTCCCCCAGAGCTGTGCAGAATAGGTAGGAGCCAAACCCCAGCTTACCTCACTTTGGCTGGACTATGTCAGTGTGTCCCTGCAGGCAGCTCCTCAGGAATAAAATTCACTTTCTTCAACCCCCTCAAGACCTTCCCAGGGGCTGAAGTGCTTAAGTGTCCCTGCTCTAAGCTTATTTGTCCTAATCCTGTTGACCAATGCACCTTGGGGTAATTCTCCCCTTGCTGGGTAACAACCTCAGGGCACTCCCTGTTCCCCCTCCTCCAGGTGACCCAAATCCCTCATTTCTCACAAGGTCCCCATGGAGGAGTCACTTTGTTCCTCTGTTTTCCACACAGGAAAATCATCTGACTTTGCCTGATTGTTACATTCCACATCCCAAAAACTTCACTGAATTCAAAAGGATTGATCACATCATTTAAGTCAAAGGAAGAGCTCAAGGTTTGATTTTCTCTAACTTTAACATGAGCTGTATTCCTGTATAAAAGGAAAGTTAGCTAGGTCCAGTCAGCTGTGTGTCCAACAGCTTTGCACTGAATTTTTCAACTGCAGGAAGCCTTACAGAGCCTCCATGTGCTTCCTGCAAATGGAGATATACTCAGGATCCCAGTGGACTAATTCTTATTTAAAGAATAAGAATTATTCACTCACTGCTCAGAAAACAGTGACAGAAAAACTTAAAGGTTGAGGAAGAACTCAGATTCACTCATTTCCTTGTAACAACTCCAATGTCCTTTCCACAGCTCAAAGTGTTAATCCAATTAAATCCAGTTCTTAAAACCAAGGTATCATTAACACCCTCACATTTATTTGTAGCCTGATGCTTGAAGAGCTGGATACAACCCATCCAAACACTGTTAAATATTATTCCTCTCTGAAATTCCTCTGCTGGTAACAGCAATGAGGCAATGCTTACTAAAAATTATTTTATTTTCTTACACCATTCCTATTAAAAAAAGGATGGAGTATTCCACCCTCTCTCTGTCCTGAGGATAATCTCTACAAATTGAAAGAAAATACCCCACATTTGAAATCACAGCTATCATTAAGTCAAATATTTTGAATTTCTATCCCTTGCTGGTCAAACTTTGCTTGCCACAAGGTATTTTTAGCACAGCCCAACACAATCCCACCAAGCCACTGTGGATGCAAAGTCTGGTAACACAGAGGGTTTAAAGCTAAATTGTTCATCTTTTACTCAAGCACAGTAACTTCCTAAGGAGGTTTAGCAAATCCCTTTTCTGCCATGAACAGCCTGGCTGATATTTCTTCCCTCAACCTCCTTCCTGCCAATACCCATCACTCCAACATGGATGAAAAGCAAAATATTTGCAAAAGCAGAGCCCAAACTTTGCAGCCTTAACAAGGAGCTGCCAGCATGGCCAGCAGACAGTCCCAGAGCAGGACATCTGATTAAATGAAGCTGTGCTAATCTAGCAGATAGCACAAATCCTATTAGCAACATGCACAGCAGCTTGGACGTTTTCACAATGACAAAGGAATTATCCACAACTCACTGTTAGTTACAGTGAGCTGACATCACTGCCTTTGAAAAGCTGAGGGTTCTTTTTGTTTTCAGGAGCAGAGATGGATTCCTTGTTTCTCTTTTATTCTGTGGGAAAGGCAGTCAGATCAGAACTGCTGGTGGAACAAATTTGAGACGCTCACTCTCTCATTTATATGAACTTAAATTGAAGATAAAATTCAGGATCCAGAGGGAGATATGGGCAGAGGAATAAAGCCTGCTGCCTGCCTTTTGAAAAC
Organism: Calcarius lapponicus; assembly: GCA_039654755.1. NCBI lineage: Eukaryota > Metazoa > Chordata > Aves > Passeriformes > Fringillidae > Calcarius > Calcarius lapponicus. Next base: position 14,515,647 of record JBBFKN010000017.1, read on the forward strand.
CAGTAAATATCCAGTAATTGAAAATATCAGATTTAACTCAGCAAATACTTGGCCAATTAGCAACGTTCCTCACAGACATTCAAGCTAAAGTCTGGAAGGTAATGAAGATTTTACTGCTCCAAGAACAACAGTAATAATTACAATTACACAGAATATAAACTCTGGAACTGTTAGGTTCTGTTTAAATAACAGTGACACGTTGAAAAGAACATTCTGACAAGAGCCACTTTGCTCAAAAGAAATTTGGCCTTCTTTTGTCAAACATGGTGGAGAAGTAATTTTTCATTCATGAGAGAATGACTATTCTCATCATTTTATTTATTACAGTTCCCTGCCCCACTGAGATGAAACAGTTTCATCTGTGGTCTCCCTCTGCTTTGCCAGCTCCCTCTCTGACAGAGGCAGGCACTAACATCTATTATTTAGCAGGTTTCCTGGCCATTTTAAAATCCTTCCTGTTGACACAGGAATACACATGCTAAAGGAGAAAACATGTACTCTAGGCTTGCACAGATGAACAGCCAAAAATCTGAATTAACCACTTTTTAAAAATAGGATGTTTCTCAGGGAGTAGGAAAAAAAAATCATCTTTTTTTCTCTACTTACATTTTCTCTCACTACAGTAGAAAGCCAACTTCTGCTGTCAAACATGTAAATTCTGGGAAAAAAAAAGACACCAAAACCACAATTAATGTAATCACCACAAAAGAGCACCGATTTCTCAACAAATCTAACAGAAATTAAACTATCAAAGTGCAGATATTTCTGTGAGCTAACTTGAGCAGCTGGCCTGCCTTCATGAAGGAAATGGACACAGTTTTATTTACTGTAACACAACCAAAAGATGAGCTTGTGTCAAGAAGCTCATTTTGACCTTCTTTTCCCAAAAACCTCTTGCAATCCTGAGATCATTCTCCTGCCCCAGTGACAGAAGTCCATGCTGTTAGAGAATTTAGGATTAGAAGAAGATACAGTATCAGTCATACAATTTTCACTGTACTACAAAATGCCCCCTCCCCAAACCAGCATTTTCAACACACTGGAATCATTTCTGCTCAATCCTGTCCCTGAGCTCCATTTGCCTTCGAAGCACAGTTAAATATCATGATATCTATTTTATCAGAAGAAGTTACATAAACCTCCTACTAATGAGCTCAAGTGAGAGCACACCATTCTCTGGAAGAGTTACAACTTGAAATCACTAATGGTATCAGAGTACAGAAAGAATTGCCACATTCAGGAACTCACACACAGACTCTGGACTGCACTGCTGTAACAAACTGGCTCTGCAGCAAGGGGAAAATGTAAGAAATTTTGGAACAGTTTTTTCTCCAGGCAGCACAGAGCAATATTTGAGTTCACCCCAAGATGTGAAACACTGACAAGCATTTCACATCCCAGACATCTGGATCTGGCTCTGTCACACACCAAGACAAGGGCTGGGGGTGATGCCAGGGGACCCCTCAGTGTTCAGAGCTGCTGCATGAAGACAACTGAGATTATTCTGAGCACAAAGCAAGAAGGTACTGAAGCAAAATGACCTTAAATCAGAAAGCCAGCCTAAAACACCACACACTTCCAACTGAAATCTCACATAAAATGCATGTTTCTGATTTTACAGTTCACTACTAGCTGGAGAATTTACAAACCACTTCAGTGTCTGGTATGGAGGTTAAGCTACTTAGGATATGGATCATCCTCACCCAAGCTCATTTATAGATAAACATTTTAATGCTGTGATTATGAAACCATCCCAGAGTAAGCAGTTTTGTTTGGTACTGCCAGAACAACACTTTGGGACATGAACAGTAACTCACACTTAGAGGCCAAACTCCACTCCCCAGACACAAAAACATGACAGGACCATTTTAAGTTCTGAAAACAGAGCAACTCCAGTCAAGCTCCAGAAGTCTTGACAGGAAAAAAAGAATCGCCCCCACTACAGAGATAATGAAATCAAATGAAATTCTGAAAGAATTACCTGAAATGTAAACAAGTAAATTTATGCTGGTGCACTAAGAGCACCCAGAATACACAACAGCAAAGGGCAAAGCACACACCATCACTGTCCTGTGCTGCACCCTCATTAATGCACGAGAGGTGCTGCAGATTTCATTTGCCTTCTGCAAAAAACAAAAACAAAACCAAAACAACACAAAAAAAGCCACTTTAACCAGCCTGAAAGAAGAGGAAGGAAGCATAACAGCAAACTTTTCCACACAAGTTGGGTTTATTTTTCAAAGGGTTAAGTTTCTACTTGAGGATGCCGCAAGCACCCTGCGACGCTCGCGGAACGCAGTCCTGGCAACCAGAGATATTTTCAATTCTACCTTAAAGATGGAGCTCATTTAAGGACAAAAGCAGACAAGCTACTCATGAAAAAAAAAGATCTGCATTGCCACAAGCTTCCATTTTTAGTTAAAATGTAGCCTGGTAAAAGCAACATGAAAATTAGAGGCCAGTTCATTCCCTGCGCTCGGTAAAGAGTTCTTGTGAGGAGCTGCACACGCTGCCCTGCCAGCCCTGCTGAGCCCAGAGCTGCAGGTCCTTGACACCAAAAACTGGGCTTTCAAAAACACCAGAGAACAAAAAGTTCCACAGAACACTGGGAGCATGGTTCAAGTGGTTAAACCATCACACCAAAGCAGCTGGAGGAGAGCCAGCCCCACACAGGGCTGGTGCTCCCAGTGTCCCCAAATGCCCACAGCCTCCTGCTGAAGGTGAACAATCAGCACAGCCACTTGGACTAAAAAAGAGTAAAGTAACTCCACAAGTCAAAAACTTCTTCATTTCTGGGTAAAGCTTCCCCCACTGACTGCTGCTAGCCCAGGATCCTTTTTTCTTTACAGACACTGAGCTGACAACCCAGCCTAAAATTTCAGAGAATTCACAGAATCTCTGGGTTGGAAGAGACCTTAAAGATCATTGAGTCCAACCCAGGTCCAACAACTCAACTAAACCCTGGCACCCAGGGATGGTGACTCCACCACCTCCTTGGTTCCTGGGAATTCTCAAAGTTCTCCCAAATTCACAGAATTCCCCCAAATTCTCAGAATCCCCAGGTTGAAAGAGACCTTCAAAACCATCGAGTCCAACCCAGCCCCAATATCCCAACTCAACCCTGGCACCCAGAGCCACATCCAGGTTTGTTAAACACATCAGGGATGGGGACTGCAGCACCTCCCTGGGCAGCCATTCCAGAACTTTATCACCTTTCTGTAAAAAACTTTATCACCTTTCTGTAAAAAACTTCTTCCCAATATCCCACCTATATTTCCCTTGGTGCAGCTTGAGGCTGTGTGCTGTGGTTCTGTCAGTTCCTGGAGAAAGAGCCCAGCCCCACCTGAGCACAGGCATCTTTTTCAGGAATTTTAAGATTGATAAGGTCACCCCTGAGTCTCCTTTTCTCCAGGCTGAGCACCCCCAGCTCCCTCAGTTGTTCCTCACAGAGTTTGTGTTCCCAGCCCCTCACCAACCCAGTTCATCTCAACTCCAGGTACAAGTTTACATACAAAGAAGATTTCTGCAGGAGACACTAACTTTTTTCATGAAGCTGGGGAAAGCAGGGAAGAAAAGGAAGAGAAAGGACTTGGAAGAGTATGGAAAGCATTTTGAAATGTTTTACCATTATAGGAAATGTGAAGAACCCTCCAAAATGGAGCAACTTCCTAAGCAGATTAAACACACTCACTGTACCCTCTCCAAAGCCATTAACCAGATAAACACGTTTTTCTCTTGACCTATGGATTCAATGAGAGACTTAAAACTCAAATATTCTGGATGTAATTCCAACCTTCTCAAGACTGCTTTACACACACATTGAGTGGATGCCAAGGCTAAACATCTGAACTGCTGCAAAGGCATCCTTGTGTTTAAAACACACCAGCAATTCATGCACAGTGATGTGGGGCCAGGTATCAGAGAAGATTCTGAGGATCTGGCTCAAACCCTGGGATGAGGTTTGCCCAGGATTCCCAGCAGTTGCCCCTGCTGTAGGAAAGTATACACAGGTACATATCAATCAATGCATACACAGGTATTTGAGTGGCTTTAGCAACACAGTTTAACATGGATCTCAACCAACACCAGTAAAAACTGATTTTCATGACCATTACACCACGTGAATCTTAAAAATGTCTGGCAGAACACATCCTCCTGCAAGAGTGGCACACAGGGTTGTTTAAATCAAGGCACTTCAACAAAAATAACTGTACTAGAGGGGAAGAAAAAACCAAAAAAACCCTCAAACTATCCAAAAACTTACTAGCAAACTTCAAAATAAAGCAGCAATTTGCAGTGAGGTTGCTCTGCTGCTCTGCACCCCTGAGCCAGCAGGGATGGCTGGATGGAGCCAGGCAGTTCCTAATTTAGGCTGCTCTTGCACAGGTACCCAGCACCATCACCACTGTAATATATCACCTGTGAGGCAGAGATAATGGCTGTGAAACTGCAAGTTAGCTTATTAAAATCATTCCTTCCAGTCTCCATGGCTGATTGTTATCACAGAACAGGAGCTAGATGCCAAAGAGATTACAGCACCTTGCCAAAGCACTGCCAGCATCGTGAAAATCCCAATGTGCCACCAGGCAGCAGGAATTAAGTCTCAAATTTAAACTTTCAAGATTGTTCTGGATACAAAAAGCTCCCCAAAACTTCCCATCTTCAGTTTAATGACTAACCAAAAACATTAAGTGCTCTAGCAGACAGCTGGAAGGCCAAAGGAAGTTTCAGGATCTGCATGTGCCCCTCCAAGAGTTACTGAATTCCAGCTCAGGATTTCCTTGGGGAGTGCAGAGCTGGAGTCCAGAAATCCAAGTCTTTGCTGTCCCCTCCTCCAAGAGCAGCTTTGAAGTCCAACCTAGAGAAGTATAAATAATTCCAAATTCATAAATCTAAATACGCTGGAGCAAAAAGGATCCAACTCCTCCTTTATTTGAAGTCTCCTTTCTGGGAACCATCTGCAATTTCCCAGCACACCAACTCTGAAAAGCAAGCAGGACCTTCCTAAAACAGGTTTGCCAAAGAGCTCACCCTGCTAGGGACAACAGGAGATTGTACAACTCCTTCGAAAACTTCCTGAAAGCACTTGTGTCGTGCAAGGCCAGCACAGCTGAATGTTTCTGTGGGAGGTATTGGCTGCTTCTGGTGCTGAAGAATTGCCAAGTTCCCAGCTGAAGCAGTTGCTGTGCTCAGTAGACATTTTTCCATATATTAGTGGGAAGTACACACAAAACAAGCATCAGGTCCATCAGTGTTAATGCTCATCTTGCAGCAGCCACGTTGGCTGGCTGGAGTGCTCACAAATTTCCATTTTCAATGTAGTGTGTGACTAAAATGATAATTACACAAGCTAAAAATAGCTGCAACTCAACAACCTGTTTTCATCAGTGCTTCACTATTACCTATAGCTCAATAGGGAAGGACAGGTTCCATTTCTAGAGTCACTGATGCTGAGAGTTTCAGAGTTTTTCTGTTTTGTTTCAAGTAGAAGAACTCCACAAATGTTTTCTTCCTGAAGAAACTTTTCTGTGCACCTTTTCTGCTCAGCTCGATGGATCTAAGATCACAGCAATAAAAAAATTCTCCTTGTTGCACAGAACACAGGAAAATTGTTGGCTAGAAAATAAAGGTCAGTTCTGGGGTCCTGGCAAAGTTCTGGCCACGTTCCTTATCCTGTAACCTCACTGACACAAACCAGCAAATACAGCAGGAAAAACCAGGCAGAACAGACCCACATGGAACAGCCTCCAAGCCACCAAACTGCCTTCAGTGAGGCACTGAGGCAATTCACAAGTGCCTCACTGCCTCCATTTGGCACTTCAGAATCCAAACCCCCACAAAAATAACAAAAAACCCAGAACAAAGCCACCTACCATAAATAGCTGCTGCTATTCAGAAAAAAAAGAAAAAAAATAAAATTAAGCGCTTATTTCAGAAAATTAAACCTTGAAAGACTTTGCAAAACCCAAATTCAGCAAGACACTTTCACATTCCAAGTCCCAAATTGCAACCACTGTCTCAGAGGAACAGGGCATTTTTGGCTCCTCCAAAACTGCTACAGAATATGAATAATTCACCATAAAACTTAAACTTCAGTGCTCAAATTCCCCAATATGCCAGAGGTTGTTACCACCACACAACACCTACTGGAAGGCACCAAAATGCAAATCATGCATAATCCATCAGCTCCTGCTTGCAGGGCTCCATTTTCCAAGGAGTCATCCCTCCCTCTCTCTTGAACAAGCACTTGAAAATCAACCTTTTGGATAGTTTAGCACTCTCTCAAAATAGCAGCCTGCCAAGCAGACAACAATGCTAAGATCATGGCAGGACACATGAGTGCAATGAACAGCTCTGATGGGCTCAGGGTCTCCTCCTGACACCACCACTGCACAAGTTCCAGCTGTCTTCATGGCAGACACAATCCCATGCTGCCAAAATACCCACATTTCCTCATGCTAATCCCATGACCTACATTTAAAAAAAGAATCATACTGATGGAATATTTAAGCATAAAAATCTGGACTCTAACAGGTCATTTCATTAATCCTTTCTGAATGCATCTGGAAGCCATGTGCAGTATTAAAAAAAATCATTTTAATATTCTAGGTACAGCAGAGAATTTCTGTAAAAAACGAAAAGAACTGATATTACAAGTTTAACAGATGCCTAAAGCCAAATGCTTAAAATAGGACTTTTAAAAAAGAAGGGTCTTAAGAGATCTTTGAAGTAATTCACTAATATTAATAACTCCTGGTACTTTAGTGACCCAAGCCCAAACATTTCCTAACTAAATCTTTTCTGTCTTCCTCTCAAAGAAATTCCCATTTAAGAGCATTTTTACACTTCCTGATAAGAAGCAGGCATGGAAAGTTAACTTATTTTACTGGTATTTAGTGTAAGTTTGCAACAAAGTTGTGTTTATTAAATCACAAGAAGCCAATATTCTAGATTTTACTCCAATTTATGCAGTTAGGCCTTCTGAAGAGCAACACATTTCTAGATAACCTCACCAATTTTATCCAACTAGTCAGCGATGTTTTTACTGTCTTCTTTCCTGATCTTACCATTTAAAAAGAATGTAAAAACCCCCAAACCAGAGTAAAAACTTAGCATTTACTTATGCATCAATTTCTAGCTACATTTATCAACAAAAAAGTCACTGAAAATTGTCACTTCCTAAAGTATCCCCTTCTCCAAACCCAGGCAATTTTGCTGTCACACACTACCAGCCATCTCCCTTCAGACTGACAAACAAAACACATGCAGCACTGAAGGAGAATAAATTACTATTAATTAACCAACAGAGAAATGACTAAGCATTTATTACTAGATGCTTCTATCTGCAGAGCCTTACAGTAACTGCACAGTTGTTTCTTACTCCAGCTGTCATTTTTCATGGCTTCCTTCAGCTCTTTTATCATGAACCTCCACTTTTTACTGCTATTTTCACTTCATTTGCAAAGCCACCAGAATCTGTGTTTACCTAAGCAGGGCAGAGCACATGCACCACAGGAATATTGCAGTCCTGCTTTAATAATTAATAACTGAAGTAAGACTGCAATATTCCTGTGGTATTACCAAGTGATGCCATGGGATCAGGATGTTATCTTTTGATACAATGGGTGATCTCTCATGTCCATCAGCTGAATCTATAGGTTTGGGGTAGGTCACAAGGCAAGCTATACAGAGAACATTTTCTCCTAGAAGCCAGAAATGGAAGCACACAGCTGGAGGAGAAGCTCACAGTGTCCCAGGGTGACAGAATCATTACACAGCAAATGAAAACACTTTACATGCCTGAATTCATAGAGTTGTTTCTTTTTAATGGAAGTCAACATTAAAACCATGTTTATTCAGGTATCAAACCAAGTTTTTAATCCACCCTTTAAGAACATGCTTATAGTAAATTGCAATCCTATTAAGGAATGTAATTCTTGAGAATTCCCATTAAGTATCCAAATACTGTCTTTTAAAAGTCACTTCTGGGTAAGCCAATTTTCAAGTAGTCTTCAGTTCATTTTCTGTGATTTAAAAATGCTCAGAAGTCCTCACACAGATTGATGGATTTCTCTAGCAGGATAATGTTCTGCTCAAGCTCTCCCCAAATATTTCCCAGGAGGTGCTGAGGAGAGCCCAGTGTGTGACTGGATCACACTGCACTGAATTCCCAGGCAAGTAAGAAATGAATGGGGAGATGCAAAACCTGGCAGAGGCACCTCCTGTGACCAAAATCCTGAAGATTACAATGAAATCCATCAAGTGGATCAGCTGCCCTGTCAGGGATTAAAGTGGAAGAGAACAAGTGGGTTCCAAAAGCCTGGATGGGATTGCTCTCAGCTCTGCTTGCCAACACATCTGTCTTGGAATGATCTTCACCTTGTTAAAAATCACGTGCTGGTTCAGATATTGCCATCACAGTGACATCAGCAGGTACATTAAGATCTTCACTACAATATTTATTACATTACAGGAGGAAATGGGTTATGTGATCACTTATTTACAACACCAAAAAAACCCCCAGAAACAAATATTGTGGAATAGATGTGAAAAATACTACCACAAAAAATAAATCAGTAAGACTCTATGCCTGCATAAGCACAGGAAATCAGCAGAAACCCCCATTATTGTATTTTGTATTTCCATACATTTTAGCTCTGCTATTTTATCAACAGGAGCTGAATCATCCATTTTGTTCTACATATGCCAGCTAATAAAGAGTCAACTGAGTCAAAGGAGAATCAACTGCTTCCTGTCTACACCCTTTTAAAAAATACAACCAACTTCCAGAAAGCTACACTTAGCTACCCTGCTTTTTCCATCCCTGCAAGTAAATGCATTTAAAAACAAGGATGAAGAGCCAATCCAACTGACATATCTCTACTCTTGATCTAAGGGAGACATTTCCAGATCTAAACTGATCTTTTATGGCCAGCTCTGCTTCTGAGAAGCATTTCCCTGATCTGCTGAGCAGCTCACATGCTGCCATGTCTCAGTGCACCCAGGCCCTCAGAACAATAATGAGGAGCACTAATGAGAACCACATTGTGTTTCCAGGAGCAGCAAGACAGTCCATGTTCTAGCAAACCTCAATTGTGCTTCTCCAAACAGATCAAGAGTTGCACCCAAAATGCTTTTTGCTGTCAGCATCAAATCCTGAGAGAGCACTTCAGAAACCAGGGATTCTTCCTCCTGCTCTGCCTCAGAAGCACTCAGAGAAGGCAAGCAAGCCTTCACTGTATTAAGCTTTTATGAAGTAAAAATAATAAGGTGAAAAATGCAACAGAAGCAACAAAAGTAAGCCCATCTTGGAGGCAGGCTGGACTTGAGTTGATAACTACCTCCTCACCACAGCTGCTGTCACATCTGCCCCAACACAAATAGGGGAGTTAAGACATTGGAACAAACCATCTGCTCCTTTGTGCCTCTGCTACACAGACTGTACAAAGCCTCAGAGATCAGCTAAAAGCAAAATATTCATTCTTTACAACCATGTAAAAGCCCCAGCTAAAAAACAGAATACATTCAATTCACTGAAATAGGAATTTAGTGTTCAAACAGCACAGAGATCTTCAGTAAGGGATTAACAGAGCACTGTTAGAATAGGTTTAGCTATACCATGAAAAACAGCTGCTTTCCAGCACAGTCTGAAGAGAAGAAGCATTTCAGTGGACCTTAAAAATCAACAAAATATGTTACATGCATATAGCAGATAAAAGATATTCAGCAGAGATTAAAATATTGAATTTCTCACATCTTTTCACCCAAAACAGACTGAGCAATAGTTCGTTCTCCAGCCCCAAAACCAACATGCCCCATCTTTAATCAGTGTGCAAGCAGCTCCATTAGTTTGGAGAGCAATGATTGATGCCCTGAGTAGCTCATTGATTTCCTCCAATTGCTGTATTTTGCTATGAACTGTTTGTACAAAATAAGGTACAGGAGAACAAGAAAAGCAAGGCTGAGCCTGAAAAGTCGAGTAACACAGGAGACCTTGAATCCATTAGACTGAGAAGTGGAGCTGGGAACACACAAGGCAGCAATGCTCAGTGCTGCTGATAGGAGAGCACAGCCCAGGGCCAGGATCACAGCAGAAAGCACAAAGGTACAGCAGGAAATACTGGCTTCACCCTTGGACATTCCTCTTCCCAAGGGATCTGCATTAACTCTCTGAAAACCTCTGCTGTTCATCTTTAAGTAGCAGTTGTATTCCTGGAGATGGTATCTATCTTGTTAGGTCATCAAAATACAGAGGAAAACACGATAAATAGAAAAAAAATGAAGTAACACCAGGGAATTAACTGAGAGCATCAGAAGATGATCCCACCTATTTAATGGAAAAAAAAATAATCTGCAAAGTGGTGCCAAAGCAGCAGCCAGGTAGGCTGGTTGAGCCCTGGAGCTGCTGAGGCTCTGCCTGACCCTGGAGGCTCAGCCCAGCCCCTGAGGACGAGCACTGGGTGCTGGTGTGGAGCTGCTGAGGCTCTGCCCTGACTCCCCTCTGGATGAGCACTGGGTGCTGGTGTGGAGCTGCTGAGGTTCTGCCTGACCCTGGAGGCTCAGCCCTGACTCCCCTCTGGATGAGCACTGGGTGCTGCTGTGGAGCTGCTGAGGCTCTGTCTGACCCTCTGGATGAGCACTGGGTGCTGGTGTGGAGCTGCTGAGGCTCTGTCTGACCCTCTGGATGAGCACTGGGTGTTGGTGTGGAGCTGCTGAGGTTCTGCCTGACCCTGGAGGCTCAGCCCAGCCCCTGAGGACGAGCTCTGGGTGCTGGTGTGGAGCTGCTGAGGCTCTGCCCAGCCCCTGAGGATGAGCACTGGGTGCTGGTGTGGAGCTGCTGAGGCTCAGCCCAGCCCCTGAGGATCAGCACTGGGTGCTCCCACCCAGACCTGCTGGGCCTGAGGCAGCTCTCCCCCAGCCCAGGGCAGCAGAGGCACTCTGTAGGATAAACCACAGCACTTCCTGAAATGCTGAACTTCAGTACTTCCTGAAACTCTTCTGCTGCCCATGGTTAGGAGAAGAAAGGAAGAATTGAAGTCAAACCAACCAATTTGACCTCACTGTCCAAAGTGTCCATGATATCTGAGTTCCCACATACATAAACCCACTTCCCCAACACCTCGGGCACCTTTTGAAAACCTCACTGCTATGTCAAGATCTAAATTCATTAATAAATGGTTCCTGTTCAGTTTTATTTTCTGTGAGTACTACCCAGCATTTTCAGCCAGGAACTTGCCCAGAGAGTCTCCAGGCAGTGGGCAGATAACATCTGACAGCTGCAGTGAAATGCAGCTCTGGGTAACCTGCAGCACAATTAAAGTGCCATGAGCATCAGGCAGCCTGCTCCTGATCTTTGTCCAGGCACCACCTTTGTTACACAGACAGAGCCTGACTCCAGTGCTGCCACTCCAGGGAATGTGCAACAGGAATATCAAACATCTGTTCAACAAAGACAGCTCCTCCATTAGTACAGGATCAGCTTCTTTCCAGATTTCAGCAGACTATCACAACTACTTTGTTTTTCTAGACAAACAAGAGAAAATTACCACACCAACCTCCCAACATGTTCGTTAAAAAACAGCAAAACCCCCCAGAGCTTTGGGAAGCAAAATGATAAAATGCAAGAGGACCATGAACAGATTTCTTCTCAGCATCTTGAGGCAGGCATAGGCCTGCTCTGTTTAGCTCTGTTCTGTCATTTACTGGAAACAAAATGTAGTAAGTTTTGTATTATGCAGTTAGAACTATTTTAGATATTGAAACCTAAGCTTACTTTTTTATTTTGAGATTCAAGCATTGCTGCATTCAACACATACCTTGAACCACTTGGTGTTAACCAACATCTATCAGCTCCAATATCATTTAAATAAAGTTAAACACGACAGAACTTCACACATATGACTAAACCAGACTTTCTGCACTGGGTTTCACCACGAAGATCTAACTAGAAAATATCAGTATTGCACATATTCCAAACTAAGAAGTAAGTTCAAGGACTTGTGATCAGTGCTGTTGACAGAGTGAACATTTCTGCCTGGCCTTACAAATTTTACTACTGAAGATAACCAAGCACTGACTTTCAACAAAAAAGGCACATTTCTATCATCTTCTGTATGGTTTTAACCTTGGAGCTCTGACCCACCTCCTACCCCTCATTTGTTTTGGTAAATCTCTCAAATACCTACAAAACTCCTAACAGCTGGACTGAATACAGAGTGTTTTGTGTGATAGAAGAGATTTCATTTCTCCAGTTCCCCACAGATTACAGAAGGGCAGCAACACCCCAAACTTGCAAGGCACATCTGGACAGGACACGTGATCTCCAACAACATCTGTAAGCTCAACATCCTGCCCAGCCACCCTCAGGAAAAGAAATCTGGGAAAATATCCCATGTTAGCACAGATGTGCCAGTGAGAAAGTCCTTACAGTAAGAACACCCCACTAATAGTGGGCATGTGGATTTCTGTATCCATGCAAGTTAAACTCAGATTTTGATGCTCACAATTAAAGATTCTTCTGTCAGATCAGTGTTGGAAATTTTAATGTTTCACAAAAATAAGACAAAACCCACTCAGCTCGTCAAATAACTTGTGGTTTTACAAGTAATTTTAGATAACCTCTATTTATTGACAGATTTTAGTAAATCCTGAAATGGCAGGACAAACACAGAGCACACGTGCCTGAGAAGACTTTTAAGATGGTTCCCTACACCTAACCCAAGCCAGGCACAAGAAATGCAGTAAGAAAATGGGAGATGTACACAATGAACAGCTCCCCTGTAACAGTTCAGCAGAAACTCTTTTCCTTGAAGAAAGAAAATAACGGTGCCATCAGCTGCTGTAATGAAGGTTACTGTAACACAAGACAAGGCATCCCTTCCTGTCAGTGAAGGCCAACACCCACAGCTGCCTGCCTCAAAGTCACCCAGAAAGCCTTGAATTTCTCCTTTATTCCCTCATCCCCAAACCAGTTCCATTTTCTAATGAGGATGAGCCAAACCAGCACTGATATCTGAACTGATAAAATATTCCCTAAACCTACTTTCACACACAGCATGCAGGAGTTTGGATGGAACTCTGAGTTTCCACAGAGAAGTATTTTGGTTTTACTTTTTTTTTTCCCCTTTGCTGGGGGAAAAAAAAAGAACAAGCTTAAAATAGTGACAAAAATCTATACATAGCTTTGAATATAGGACCACGTTACATAAAGCTACAAAAAATTATCTAATCTATCTAATTACAGATAATTAATATTTTCTTTTTTTGGGGAGTGCTGGCAGGCATTACTGCAGTTTTCAAGAAGACATCAAAAATATTCTCATCTGACAAAAACATGATAAACATAACTGGCCTGAAATTGTAGGCAAACCTTCTTCAGATCAAGGTAAGAAGAGAGAGAAAAACATATTTAAGTGTACACAATTCAATTAATCCTTACAACATCTAGAGTGTTATAGAACAGAAGACTAAACAGAAGGCCTTTAGAAATTGCAGTGATTTGACAAGCTGATATTCTACCTCCTCAAATTAATATACTTATTTTTAATGAAGCAGTTTCAGGCAAACTACGTACAGAAATGAATTACATTTCCCATTAAAATGGCAACTAGGTTTTTAATCAGCCTCTTTGCCTTCACTGTATTATATGCTACTAATTTTTCCCTCATCAAGTTCTAAATATGATCTATGAAAAGAACTCCAAGATTTAGGCTGTCTGTGCCACCCTCAATGACAGAGCTACCTCACAGCTTTGTCTCCTTTAAGCTCCCCCAGATCACCTTCCTCAGCTCTTCAGCCTCATTCTCACTCATCCATTATTAGGATTCCAAAACAGACACAGCACAGGAAGATCAAATTTTAACCCTTCAGGCCCATCAAATGCACAAATAACTGTAGGTCTTCCCTTCATGACAAAACCACCTTGTTTTCAACAATTCTTAATTACCATGGAATACCTGACAAAGGGAACAGATTCATAAATCCAACATTTAGGACTATGTTCCCTTTATGAATGTTTCCCAGGTCTTCAAAATGTCTGCAACACCTTCCAAAGGATTCTGATTTTAAACCTGCTGGAGTTACTTTATTGGATTTTAACAAGACTTAAACCCAGCAATATCTCAACATTTGCTTTCTCCAGCCCTTATTGCCCAAATACCAACAACCAGGTCAATGTGGAACACCTAGATATATCTCTGTTTTCTTCCACTTTAGGCCAGCCCTAAAAATCCTGCAGAGAATTCACAAGTTATTATTTCCATGGCTCCTTACAAATTACACTTCCAGAACGTCCCCCAAAAAAACTATTTTTTTGGCTAACACATAAAAAAAAGATAAATTCCCATGTAGGCATCTAATTCCAGCACCCCCACTAGAAGTGAGAGTAAGATATACATAGCAAGAGACACCACATCTTGGCTGCTTCCAGATGGCACCCATGAATATTGTCAGTACTCCCTAGCTGGGTTCAAGACAGAAAATTCCTGCATTTCTAAGAATATACTGGGCAAGGGAAACATCACCCCCTGAAACCAGTACACTCAAAGCCTCCAGACAGCCAGAAATATTCCATTGTATTTCAAGAGATTAACAAATCATGTTCTACATCACTCCAATAAATGCAGTGGACAAGTATTAACATTAATTCATTTGTAGTTAATAGAAGTGAATACTCTTACAGGATATTAATTGCAAAGAACTCATTTTAGAAGGTCAGCTGTTAAAAAAAGAGGCCAAGAAGATCTGATTTTTATGTACACAAAATCGTTTTTAAGTGTGTGTTTCTATTCCAAGGCTAACCATCTCCATTCTCTCTACTCAGAAATCCTCAACTATTTCAATAAAAATGCAGTATTCTGCCTGAAAACCTATCTTGGAGTGTCCATATTTGGTACTAGGAAGCCTTGCCCAGTAATTTACATTGATTATTTTGGCATCTCAAGTAAAGGTACTGCTCATAGCCAGCTCAAAGCTTTTAAAAACCTCTTAATGTTCTGCTCAACTACCAGTTGGCTCAAGTATCTATGGATTCTGCATATATTTCTGTTTGGTGAAAAACAAATCCACACTCACAAAATCCCCAGCACACTGGACACCCTGGGAAGAAATAATAAATTGAGACACTATGTTAAATAGTAACATAGGGGCTTGGGGGTATTTTTGTTTTTTATCATGACCTTGGCTAATGCTAGTTCCAACTTTATCAGTGGGGAGAAAAACAACATTTTGAATGGAATATGTATTCTTTTCATTTTCAGCCTGCACATGAAGCAACCAAGAGAGTCCCTTTAAAAAATATCCATTTTATCTTCAGTCACATGCTTAAGAAACATTTCATTAATGCAAGCAAGCTGCTTTCAAGGTTATCTTTTTTTTGGCCACATAACCAGTAAAATTCTGTATACAAAAAGACCCCATCTAAAATTCTGTATTAAAAAAGACCCCATCTAAAATTCTGCCATGACCACAGGCATTAGAGACTCCAAGGACAACTCACCTAAGGGTAATTCAACAACTGGAATGGCCAATTTCCCATTTCAACCTGCTCCTAAGGAAGCGGCGCTGAACGCAATTGCTGAGACAATACGGTGTGCCATATGGCTAAAACTGGATATTAAAATTGAGAATATCAATTACCAATCCACTAATGCTGAGAGCCAAAATCCATGGACAGTAAGAATTTAATCCAATTCAGCGCCTGGAACACGAGCTGAGCCCGGAGTGGAGGAGACAAATCTACTGCTGCTTTCACAGAGCGCTAACAACTCCAATTTTTTACTGCAGGAACTACAAACCCAGCTGAACCCAACACTTGCTTAACATCCCCAACCAGAGCTCCAGGCCTGGTAGGAATCTACAAAAACAACAAAAGCTTCAGATGAATTGGCATCTGGTTTCACAGGGATTGAGAAATCATAACTAAGTTACTATTTAGGAAGAAGCAGTTGAGTTGTTTTCCACATGACCAAATCGAAGGCTCCAAAGCACCAGGAAGTTACACAGGGCAGCCAAGATCTTGCTTCATTCCAGGAAAAGGCATCCTACAAACACAATGTATATTTCCACTAGAATTTTAAAGGGCCTTGGAATTGCATTAGTTGAAGGGTTTTCTTCTTCTATGTAAATTAGTTTGATGGTTCAAGTTTTAAAATTTTTAATAGCTGTGGAGGGTTTCTTCTAGGATGATATTAAGAATAATGCTGCACAAAATTCTATCCACCCCCTGATTATACAGAACTTCATTGATTACTTACACAATAATTCTCATTAAGTTCAAATAGAGCATCTCCACATTTCCATGAGGCACAGAGGTGATTTAAAAAACTGTTCTGCTACGATTTCCTGTGGAATTTTAATTTACCATGTTGTCAAAGATTTCATGCTAGGATGCCTGCTACGTACTGACTTAGCAGCTGCAAGGACTCAACAAGGATAAATGTAATTTATCTTACCCAAAACAGAATCTCACTTCACTCTGCTCCTTTCTGATCCTGTACTAAAGGGCCAAAGTAGTAGCAACAAAAATATCTTAGTAATTTAAGGTTTAACAGGACATTAACATCAATGGAACTAACAGTTTATTAGACAGGATTCTTCATTTTAAAAAAATGTTCATGAAACACCAGAGGAATAAAATGCACTCAGCTAATTTCAGCTTTTTTTTTTGTTTTTAATGAAGAAAAACACCAGCACTGCAAGCCTCAACTAAAAATCAGCTCTGCTGTTCCCAGCTTCCTTCTGCATGAGCTACAGCTGGGTTACTCCAATAAACTAACAAACAACTGATTATACATTAAGTAATAGATAAACAGTAGTAAAATGTTTGATAATATCAAAGGTTTGGAGGTCACTTGAATACAGGAGACATAACAAGCATTTCTTATTTTTCTTGCTGGGAAGTGTATTGTTTTAAGCCTGAGTCCAGTATATCAAATATTAACCAAGCTATTTTATTTAGGCTACTGAAGTTAAGGTGTTTGGCATTATAGTGAAATATCACAGGAGCTACAAATCAAAAGCTCATTTTTCTCAAAAGATACTAAAAACCACACGTAAACGGCTTTAGAAATTTGCAGTGTTATTTTGAACAGACTACTCAGAGCTGTTTTAGCACCCCCCCAGCCTTTCTTATTCCTGCCCATTAAAAGAACAGTTACCCAGAGGATGGCAGCAATTCTGGGTCAGCAGCAGCCTGAAACCCTCCACAAATGGGGAGTGTTCTGAAGCAGGCAGGAGACTCCTGTGTCACAGAGAGACACCTGTGTGCACGGGCTCTGATCCGAGATTACCTGGCCAGCAGAGACCCAGGGCCCAGCAGCCTTTGTGTACCTGTGCTCTACATTTAAAAACTGCTTTTTAGCAACAGGCTTCATAAAAGCCAGGGAGATTTTGGTGGTGTTAAGCAGGCACTGCAAGGTAAAAACGAAAATTGTGTCACCCCTTTATTCAGTTAAGAGCTTATGTGAACATTTCAATAAAACTATTTACTCCTCCCACCTAGTTCCTATCTGGAGGAGCTCACAAAAATTAAGAAAAAAAACCCAAAAAACCCCACAGATTTCTCACAGCAATCTTCCAAACGCTCCTCCTACCCCCACCCCAGAACAGAAGAAAGCAAAGAGAATGAGAAAGTAAATCTAAAACACAATTACGAAATAAGATCTAGTTTGGCAAAGCTGGGGTGAGGAGGAGTTGAAAAATGAGAGCTGCCTTGCTGCAAACGCCATCTTGTTGCAGCTACTGGGCCCAGGCACAGAGAGATCCATTCATTCACAGCAAAAAGAAAATCAAACAGACACCCTGGCTAATCTGCAGCCACCAAAACAACCACACTATTATCACCCCTTCTCCTTCTCCTCTCCTCAAGCACAGGGAACAGAAATAAACTCTGATCTATCACATTTAGGGACGGATTTAGGTATTAACATATTATCTTCATTTCCTCACACGTATTTCACATGCACATCGACAGCGTTTTGCCTTGATTCACATCCTCGTGTCCAGATCAGCTTAAAATATGGGATAAATGTCTGACGATTAGGTGCAGATATCCTAGAGCAGCAAAACGTTTAATTTTTCAGTCTTAAATCGCCTCCCCAAGTTGAGCCAACTATTCTCAAAAGCTGTTTCAATAATCACTTAAGCCTTACATTTACAGTGCTTTCCTCCTATTTCCTCCTGTGGAGACAATACATAATAACGTGGCAGTCGGCACATCCTAGAAAGGATGCCTGCTTTAAAACGAGTCCCAGCCATGACTTTGTTAGAGAATAATGAAATATCACATTCGTTAAAATTTCAGTTCATCTTCAGGAATGATAAATTGATATCTTCTAACAACCTCTACATCATTCTGATTTTCTTCTGGACAAGATTTTTTTGTTAATAAAACGCTTTATCTCTTTCATATTTACATGCAAGGCTTTACACATCCTCGTTCCCTACAAAGCTGTAGGATTAAAAACCCTACACGTTCAATATCCCTTGCATGGATAAGAAAAAAAAACAAACAAAAAACGCTGAAATCCTTTCGATAAAAAGCTCAGAATTGAAGCAATATTTAAAACAACATTTCCAAGGAGAAAACTCCATCTTTCTATTGTAGCAAACACCCTCCATGATCTTCGTTATCGCTGCTACGGGCACACAAAAATATGCAGCACCGTAATACATGGGGGAACAAATATGCGGTTTGAATCCATCCTCGGTTCCGGTTCTAACGAGAACAAAACCTTCCCTACCCCTCCCTCGCCCAGCACACCCAGCATGAGCCCCATCTGCGAGCCCTCGGCTGGCTGGGGGTGCTGGAAGCAGCCTTACCCTGTTTGTCTCACCCCCGGCTCCTCTTAATCAGTTTTCCACCATTACAGCAGCCACACCATTGCCTTTTTTTTTTTTTCCTCCTTCCCCTTGAATTTCTCTGCAAATATTCCCTCTGCCGGCTGGATCGCTCGGGAACTCGGCTTTTGCGGCTTAAGACAAGACCCCAAAACCGTCTAGCAGGGACCACTACAGCGTAATTATAATTAAAAATGGAACCCCGCAAGATCCGAGGTCTCCTCCCTTTTCGCCTGGAAGCCTTCGAGAGGGAATCAGTCCCACCCCCACCTTTTTCCCCTCCTCCTCCAGCTACAAACACACTTCTTTTTTAGGGGAAGCTGGAGCCCCGAGGAGGTGGGAAGCGCGGGGGAGGGGGGCTATTTCCAACCCCGCCATACCGGGGGTCGCCGAGAACGGGGGCGATGAGGAGGCGGCGGCCCGGGGGGCCCCCGGTGCGGCGGCGGAAGGGGAGGACAAGGGAGGAAAGGAGAGGGAAAGGAGAAGTGCGGCAGGAGGAGGAAGCGCGGGGGAGGGGAAGGAGCGGGGCTGAGGGGGAGCCGAGGGAAGATGGCCCCGGGGTGGGGCCGGCCGGGGCTCGGCGGGCGGGAAACGCGTTCTGAGGGACCCCCGCCCTCCCCGCACCCCTCACACGGTTACCTGCCCTCCCGGCCGCTGCTCATGAACCGGGCCGGTCCGTCCGCCGCCCGCGGTCCTGCCCGCGTCCCGCCGGCCTGGGGAGGGAAGGGGGGCGGAGGAGGAGGAGGAGGCGGCGGAGGAGGAGCGGGGGAGCCGCCCGCGATGCGCCCGGCGGGTCCCGGGGAAGGCGGCAGAGCCGAGCGGGAAGGAGGGATCCGCGGGGGAGGGGGTGTCGCTGGGTCTCGACTCCTCCTCAGCCCGCTCAGCTCCCCGCAGCCATCGGGCAGCGGCAGCCTGGGCGCGGCGAACCTCCCTCCTTCCCCTCCTCCCTCCGCCCCGCCCGTGCTGCCCGCCCGGGAAACCCCGGCTCGGCTCCCACCCCGCCCCGGCCCGCCGCCCCGCGCGGCCCCGCCGCTCCCCGCCGACCCTCACCGGAGGCTCCGCCGCCCCGGCCGCCGCGAGCCTCACCGGAGGCTCCGCCGCCTCCACCGGGCACCCGCCCAGCGCGGCCGGGAGGGAGGGCGGGCGGTGCGCGCGGCCGGGAGCCTCGCGGTGCGCGCTCCCGCGCGGGCAACGCCCTTCGGCCCCTTACGCTGGCGGCGGCCGCGCGCTCCCCGCCTCCCGCCCGCGCTCCCGCGCGCTCCCTCCCCTCGGCGAACAAAGGGCGAGGGCGGGCGGCGGGCGGGGGGATCGCGGCCGCCCCGCCGGCCCTGCAGGCCGAAAACAAGTCGGAAAGAGCCGCATGGGAACAAAAAGGCACGAAACTGAAGCCGCAAATGGTGTTTAAGCTCAGGGCTGGGAGAGGCAGAGCCTCCGCGCCGCGTTTAATGGGAGTGCTCCGGGCTGCCGAGCGGGAAAGGGCGGGAGAGACTACAGGCCTTAAAATGCTGCTCGCAAGAGGCTGGCAAGCGATAAATATCTTCATATCATCGTGTGAGGAGACACTGCGGGAGCTGGGCCTGGTTAGTCTGGGAAGGGAGGACTGAGGAGGGATCTCATTAATGAATAAAAATATCTCCGAGGGGTGTCAGGGGACGGTGCCAGGCTCCTCAGCGGTGCCCGGCCACAGGACGGGGAGCAATGGCTGTAAACTAAACCAGAAGTTCCTCCTCGGCACGAGGAAGAGTTTCTTTCCATGAGGGTGGCAGGGAGCAGCTGTGTGTGTGGAGTGTCCCTTTCTGGAGCCATCCCAAACATACCTCAACATTATTCCTATTTCTTCTGCCCCAGGTGACCCTGCCTCGGCCAGGGTGATCTCCAGAGAGCCCCTCCAGCCCTCACAAATCTGGGATTCTGTGATGTTCCCCTCAGAAACTTGACAAACAGCAATTCTGTAGCTTAGAACTTCTTTTTTTCAGCTTTGCTTATAAAGGTACTCACACAGCCAAAGTTTCCAGAGCATTCTTTTCATGTTCTCCTCACAGCATCCATCACTGCCCTGGAAGGGTTTGCATGAATGGAAAAAATAGGAAAAAAATAATAAGGGAGCATAAAAATTGCAATTTCTGTCTTGCAGATGGGACCTCACATAAACCAGGCAGGAGACATGTCACCAAAATGGAATAATTTCCCACCAGAACTCATACTGAAACCCTAATTAATATTGGAAAGTAAGTAGAGATACACTATTGTGTCACTTTTCCTCCTATCACGGGTCTGAATCTGGGGTTTTTCCCAAATATTTGTTTATACCTTGCTAGAAGGTGAGGTTACTTGGCAACCAAAATAGGTTTACAGTAAAAGTAAAACAACCCACAGCATTATAGCCAATTTTCAATTAAAACCTATCCAGCACGAATACACTGTAATAAAATAAACAAAAGACCCCACAACACACAAAACCCCCACAAACACAACAAAAAACAACCAAAAAAAGGTTAATGAGGCCAATATTTCTTCTGCAAACCCTTCCCCCAGTAGATTCTTGCTTCCCCAGAATTTAAAGCAGCGTTCCTTCTGTCATGCCTTCTGAAGGGAGGTGTGGTTACCTTTAATTAGTTAAAGAAAGAGCAGGTTTGCCATTTAAACTGTAGGAAAGTGGATTGGCTATTATTCAGCTTGTCTGTTATGAAAAACTATTCGATCCTGGTGCGGTTAAGTCTTTGATTTCTAATGAAAAAATGTTTGTTTTTAAATAACTTTTATGAGGCACTAAAGCTTTAATTCATCACCTTGAGATTTACAAATAACAAAATAAGAAATTTACTGAAATTAAAATAAATTATTCTTGAATTACTGTGCCAAGTTGCTAATATTCTTCCAGTAACCATGGGCAAATTTCTGTTCCACCTCTGAAATGTGGACAGGAATGTTAAAATCTGTGGAACCACAGTGGATGCAGATGGGGATGTCAATGTTCTTGAGGCTTGAGATTCATCCAGCATCCCCATCTGGAAAATACTGATTAAATCTAAGTGCTTAAGAAACACCACAAGTTTATTAGATATTTGCAAAGTTGCCTACAGATTTCAAAAGCAGTTAAACACAATATTTTAGTCATTAAATCTAAGTGAGATTTATAGTAGGCAGGTTGCATGTTGTTTGCTTTTAAATTTTTCTAGTTAGAGGTTGCTTTTAGGCTTAGCAGAGATTCAAATATCCTTACGGAAATATTCCATTTATGTGGAAAAGAATGACCACTTAATACAGATGCTCCTGGGCCCTGACTGTATAACTGTATAAACACCAAACAGGTATAAATTCTGCTTTCTACAGAAGGGTGAAAAATCAACACTTAGCAAAACTGCAAAGCTCCTCAGGTGGTATAAGGATACTGCTGAAGTAATAAATAATTGTGTTTTGCCTCCTTTCTTTGTTACCTCAGGTAAGTGTTTTTAACAGTCTGGCTCAAAACTCCACCTCATATTCCAGAACCACACCATTCCCCATTTGTAGGCTGCAGTCTCAATTGTAGTTAGATCCAGAGTAGTCATATCCATTGTAGTCTCATACCTTCTCGGGGGTTCCTCGTGGCCCGGTCTTCTTCATCATCTGATTTCCTTCCTGATTTCCTTCCTTCCTTCCTGATTTCCTTCCTGATTTCCTTCCTTCCTTCCTGATTTCCTTCCTGATTTCCTTCCTTCCTTCCTGATTTCCTTATTTCCTTCCTTCCTGATTTCCTTCCTTCCTGATTTCCTTATTTCCTGATTTCCTTCCTTCCTTATTTCCTGATTTCCTTATTTCCTGATTTCCTTCCTTATTTCCTGATTTCCTTATTTCCTGATTTCCTTCCTTCCTTATTTCCTGATTTCCTGATTTCCTTCCTTCCGCCACTTCCTTCCGCCACTTCCTTCCGCCACTTCCTTCCTCTGCAGGCTGTTCCTGCTTCTTCCAGGCTGCCTCAGGGTTCTGTCTCATTGGGAAGCCCAGCCCCCTTTTATCCCAGCGATCCCTGCTGGCCACAGCTGCGCCCAATTAAGGACATTGCAGCTGCAAGCCATTCAGGATCAGCTGGGACTCCTTGGGGCAAGGCCCATATACAGATATTCAGATATATATTTTGCTCAAAGGCCATCTCTACTACACCCGTTCCATAACATTTTGTCTGCCTTTGTATCCTCTGGTGGCTGCAGAGTGCATTCTGTGGAGAGAGCCAAGGGGACACTCACGTGATTTTGAATTAGTTTGAAGTTCTCCATTTGGTCCCTAAAGAAAAGCAGAACTCTCATTTCTCCTGACATTGCACCAAAATTAAAGGAAGCTTATACAATGTCTAAACTTCAGCTGTGCTTCAATCCTGAGTCTATTCAGAACTCTTTTTTTTTTTTTACTGTTGTTTTATTTTTTAAAACCTAATTCAGAGCAGTTCCAACCTGCTGTTATTTGCCACTTCTTTAACAACTGGATGACAATCATCACTGCTACCTTCTGAGGAAGGACCCAGGTAGCAGAATATCAAGATCATTCATTAGAGAAAATAAATAAGTAAAAGCAAACTGAATAGAAATCCTCAGTGGGGCCAGGCAGAGCAAAAAGTAGGAGTAGCTCAGTCTCCTTAGTTACATTCTGCATTCTCACAGTTTCTTTCAGTTTCCCTATTATTATGGAACAAAAGAGTTATTTTAAACACTTCTGAGAACATGGCATAAAATTAGCAAAACTGTGTTAGTCTGCAGAGAATATAATTGACAAGGTTTTAAGGTAAGGAGAGCTGGTTCTGAGAGTCTGTGTCCAACAGCAGAGTCCATACACTGAGTTGATAACTGATCCAGCCATGGAATTCCTGAATTCCCGTTTTGGTGGGGGTCAGGATGGGTTATGTGTGAGATGGGTCCAGGACAGTTAATTCAGAATTGCTGAGAGACTTTGGAAGTCACTTCAAAATCCTTTGGAAAAATCCATTGCTGTGTAAGGGAAGTAGCAGAGTTGTGAAGGCTCGGAGCTTTCCTGGATGTGTCCTGGCAATGTTATAATCATGTCTCTTATATGATTGTCTGGGAATATTTTGTCCTCAACAGAGGCAGAATTGGAGCAGGACACACTGGGCTCCATGTCCTTAAAAAGGCATTATCTCTAGTCCTGTTTTCTCACAAATTCTAATCTGGTTTGCTCACAAATTATGGCTGGAGGTGCTTTCATTTCCAGGGAAAAACCTTGTTCCTATTCCCTTGTGACCCATTTTAAAAAATCAGTGCCACAGGTACCTGTCACTTAACAATAATACAAATTTATTCCTGGTTCCTATGTTTGGCAGAACTTGTAGCATTTTCCAAAGCCAAAAAAGTACAAATACTGTGGTCTTAGACATAGGGAGCTGATGCAGAGGGATGTGAAATTCTTTAGCCACGAACACCCAGCACTTTATGGAAAGAAGGGAGATGAAGTGTTGGTGTTGCTTGAACCTGGATCTCCTGTTCCTCCCAGTCAGCACCTGATTTTATACTCTGATACAATCCTACAGTGGGACACAAATAGAGAATTTTGTAATCTATGTGGATAATTCTTGTTCAGCGAAACACAAAACTTCTCTGCTGGGAGTGCTGCTCTGTTCTGAACTTGTTTTTTTCATCTTCCAACTTAGAAGCATAAAGAGGTGTCCCAAGGTTGGTCTGAGCATGTTTATGCACTTACCAAACACCAGTTCTCCTTTTTTTTTTCATTCTATTTAAACAAATCCATCTTGAGAGAGCCAAAAGAATCGCTTTGAGTGGTTTTTCCTAGATCAGAAATGTATCAGAGCTCTTTTCCATGTGCTGGGGATTATTCTGGTTTTCCTTTGGACTCAGGTATTTATTATGAGTTGACATTTTTGCTGTACCTTTAAACTTGCAAGCTGCAGCTTGGCTTTTAAAAGTCCTTTGTCACTCTTGGAAAATAATACAATAGCAACAAAGGGAATTGTTATAATCATCTTAGAAATCAGATTCTGCATTGTGTGTTTACACACATCTGTAAACACACCCAACTCATTGCACACATGCAGGTCTTCCTTTAAGTAGGTGACACTTGGGTTGCATGAAGGCTGATCAAGCAGTTTGAGTAAAAGCTTAAAGCCTCATATTTCCCATTTAAATCCTAATATTTCCCCATTTAAAGGGACTTTCCTCAAGGGATTCATTGAGCAGCAAACAGAAAAACAACTGGGACCCAGGAGATGCTGAGAGTTTAGAATCCACATTGAGAATTCAGCCTAGCTACTAAATTTTCCATGATGTCAGACACAGCAGATTTGTGGTGAAGTTGGAAATACCTTCAAAGACAAGGAGGAATTTGCTCACCTTGCTGTGTGTCCATCCCATTTTTCCATCCTTGAAGGAGCAGTGTGGGAAAGGGGGCCCAGCTGTGTGTCCTAAGGAAGCTGCTGCCAACCATTTCTGTTCTCTCCAGGAGCCTGACCTGCTGCTGAAGGAGAACTTCAGTGCTGCTGCAAGATTCCAGGATCCAGAAAACAAAAATGCAGCTGTAAAACAAAAATATTCATGGTCAGGGGACTTTACCAGTGTCCTTGGAGAATCCCTGTGAAGGCAAACAAAGCCCAATTGCCACAGAGAAGGTTGGAAAGTTCAGGTGGCATTAATGGAATTGCAAAGGTAATAAAATGAGTAGGTTCAGTGATGGTTACATCCCATACTCCAAAAAGAAGCATTTATTTGGGAAAAAAGCAAAACACAATTTAGTTGCTCAGAAAGAAAGAACTTGCAGCCAAGTTCTACTCATGTCCTTCAAGCAAGGGGCTGGGCTGGATTCTAAATGTACAAAAAAGAATTTTCCTGTGACCTCTGGGATCTGTTACAGTAAATATCCCAAATCTCAAACCATTTGTCAGCAATTCTGTGAAACCCTTCTTTGGGAGAACCTGTTACAGAGATCATGCTTAAAATTCATGTTTTAAATCAGCAAAACAAAACTTTATGTATATAGTGTGACATCTCTCTAGCCACTGCTCAAGAGAACTGACAAAGTACAAACAGCCAACACAGCTGGATTTTCAGAGGCTGAGTGAATGAAAGTTTTAGTAAATACAACAGCATGTGAAATTTAGCTTTTATACAAAGACAATTACATATAGTGGAAAAAACATAAGCCCCTCTACATGTATAGTTTTGCTTAGTCAAGCCAAAATATTTATTGAAGAAATAATTTTGACGGGAAATATTTTTATAAACCTTAAAACACAAACAAGTCTGGACTAAGAAGTTGCAAAGAGTCATTAAAAAATAGATACTCAAAGTAACATAACTCATCCCCTTTCCCCAGTGATAACATTCTCATGAACAAGGAAGAAAACCCATAAAAACCCAGTGTTCTCTGAAAACCTTTAACTTTTTACTCACTGAACAATCCAGTGTCAGACCTGAGAATAAAACCTCCTTGTAGGTGATTATTGTGTGTTGAGAGGTGATGCTTGATTAAAGGCATTTTCACTCAAGAACTGTCACAGCTGGAAATCAGCTCTTCCATTTCTGGTGCTGTTGTGCCAATCCCATAAAACAGAAAGGCCATTTCTGCCACACTGCTGCCAGTAGGGATTTGATCAGATTTTTTTTTTATTTTGTAAATTTTTGTATTTGCAGCAGAAAAATCTGGATTTCAGGTTAGGAGTCCTAGACTGCCAGTTAAATTCCCCACTTTCCTCAGCTTGGGAACATCCTAGAAAAGATCCAGCATTATCAATTTACTATTCAGCATTAACTGAAATAGACAAAAAGACAATTTTGAGTAAATGGACTTACAGCAGGATTGCAAATCTCTTCGATTACTGGGTAGTACTTCAAAGAATAGTTTTGTTTCCTTTGAATTTAATATTTAAAAATAATGGAATGGTTTCAATTCTTCACATTTCCAACTTTTATTTATTTTCCCTCTATGGATTATGGGCTACCATCACAGTGTACCTACAAATAATTTAGTTTCTAAGGGGTTCAAAAAGAACCCCTTAGAGAAAAAACAAACCATGAAAACCAGTTCATATGAGTACCACCTTCCAGTATTAGAAATATAATACCCAAATGCACTTCTTACTATTTAAAACATGTTTAGAGTTCCATTTATTTTTATGATCAGATGAGTCAATCTCAATTTTTTCTTCTCCCTATAGTTCCATATTGGGGTTTAAATCCTTGTAACAAATGTAATAAGAATAAAGATGAATGACATTTTCAGTACTTTTAATAAAACTTCTTTCCACTGCCAAAATTAATGTTGGAGTCAAAGCTAAAAGCACTCTGTGGTTTCCTAATATGCACCAGTCAGCAGAAATGCATCCAGAGCCATCATCCCCCTTTGGCATTTGTAACTGATGCTGCTCCTATTTATTATTTATTCATCTCTCACTTGGAGCATCTGGATGGGACTGAAACCCAAGGACTCGTTTCTGTTTGCTTGGATGAAACAGCAGGTGAGTCCTGGGATTGAACCCCTTCCTGCTGCCCAGTGCCCCCTGCCATGGCACTGGGGGGACTGTCCTGTCTGTGATGGCACTGAAGTGACTGTCCTGTCTGTGATGGCACTGAGGTGACTGTCCTGTCTGTGTGATGGCACTGAGGTGACAATCCTCTGTGTGTGATGGCACTGAGGTGACACCCCTGTGATGGCACTGAGGTGACTGTCCTGTCTGTGATGGCACTGAGGTGACACCCCTGTCTGTGATGGCACTGAGGTGACAATCCTGTGTGTGTGATGGCACTGAGGTGACACCCCTGTCTGTGATGGCACTGAGGTGACTGTCCTGTCTGTGATGGCACTGAGGTGACACCCCTGTCTGTGATGGCACTGAGGTGACAATCCTGTGTGTGTGATGGCACTGAGGTGACACCCCTGTCTGTGTGATGGCACTGAGGTGACTCCCCTGTCTGTGATGGCACTGAGGTGACAATCCTGTGTGTGTGATGGCACTGAGGTGACTGTCCTGTGTGTGTGATGGCACTGGGGTGACTGTCCTGTGTCTGTGATGGCACTGAGGTGACACCCCAGTCTGTGATGGCACTGAGGTGACTGTCCTGTCTGTGATGGCACTGAGGTGACTGTCCTGTCTTGATGGCACTGAGGTGACTGTCCTGTGTCTGTGATGGCACTGAGGTGACACCCCTCTCTGTGATGGCACTGAGGTGACTGTCCTGTCTGTGATGGCACTGAGGTGACTGTCCTGTGTGTGTGATGGCACTGAGGTGACACCCCTGTGTCTGTGATGGCACTAAGGTGACTGTCCTGTCTGTGATGGCACTGAGGTGACACCCCTGTCTGTGCTGGCACTGAGGTGACAATCCTGTGTGTGTGATGGCACTGAGGTGACTGTCCTGTGTGTGATGGCACTGAGGTGACAATCCTGTGTGTGTGATGGCACTGAGGTGACTGTCCTGTGTGTGATGGCACTGAGGTGACACCCCTGTCTGTGATGGCACTGAGGTGACTGTCCTGTCTTGATGGCACTGAGGTGACTGTCCTGTGTCTGTGATGGCACTGGGGTGACTGTCCTGTCTGTGATGGCACTGAGGTGACTGTCCTGTGTGTGTGATGGCACTGGGGTGACTGTCCTGTCTGTGATGGCACGGGGGTGACTGTCCTGTCTTGATGGCACTGAGGTGACACCCCTGTGATGGCACTGAGGTGACTGTCCTGTGTGTGATGGCACTGAGGTGACAATCCTGTGTGTGTGATGGCACTGAGGTGACTGTCCTGTGTGTGTGATGGCACTGAGGTGACTGTCCTGTCTGTGATGGCACGGGGGTGACTGTCCTGTGTGTGTGATGGCACTGAGGTGACAATCCTGTGTGTGTGATGGCACTGAGGTGACAATCCTGTGTGTGTGATGGCACTGAGGTGACTGTCCTGTGTGTGTGATGGCACTGAGGTGACTGTCCTGTGTCTGTGATGGCACTGAGGTGACTGTCCTGTCTGTGATGGCACTGAGGTGACTCCCCTGTCTGTGATGGCACTGAGGTGACACCCCTGTGATGGCACTGAGGTGACTGTCCTGTCTGTGTGATGGCACTGAGGTGACAATCCTGTGTGTGTGATGGCACTGAGGTGACTGTCCTGTCTGTGATGGCACTGAGGTGACACCCCTGTCTGTGATGGCACTGAGGTGACAATCCTGTCTGTGCTGGCTTCCCATGCAGGTACCAAACCCAGCTGAGCAGTTGAGGACATTTTGGGATTGTGCTGTCACCCAGAGCCCTGGGCTGTGCTGCCTCCTCGAAGCCTTGAGCTGGAGGTGTTGGCCACAAACTCCAACTCTGCACTTCTGAGTCTGCACTGGCCAGGCCACAGCGGGTTCCCTGTTGCTCTGCATATAAGGAGGTGGAGGAAGGAAATCTGGAGAGGAAGCTGAACTTCCTGTGCCAGAGATTTTATACTGGAGCCTTCCCTGAATTCAAGAATGTGCAGCCACAGCTTTAGATGTGAATCAAACTCAGACATGCAGATTTGAAGAAAGACCTTTCTACATCCACACCTGTGGTTTGGGGCTCGTGGCATAAAGAACAATCTGACTGATTTTTGGACCTGGCAGTCGCCTCTTCCATCCCCCACCCCATCTCCAGATGGATGAGAAACTCCTTTTATTTTAGTTTCATTTCTCTGGACGCTGTTTCAGACTCAGAGGAGCCAGTTTGGGTATCAGGATTAGCCCCAGGTCCATGGGTGAATGACTGCACAGAGCTCCAAAGGGAAGAGGCACCAAGGAGCCTGAAGGGAGCAGGCCTGATGACAAAAATGGGAGGGGACAGAAGAAGGGCTGTATGTGACAGCCATCAGTTGATTAGACATGTGTACACACTTGCACTTTCATGATTTGTAATTATAAATGGCTGAAACAGTCACCAAAGTAATTCCATAGCTGCTCTAATTATCCTGATTTTGTTGTGCTGTCTAATTGCATTAACGTGTGTTACCTGGTATCTTGAACATTGATTAAATCTTGGAGATTTTGGGGTGTAGGTTTTGTACCTAAAATAGTGGGATATGTTGGGAAATCAAGAGATAGGAATCAATGAGAAACTTTGAATTTTCATTACAATTATTCTGGCACAGCACTGAGCAGTGGGTTTGCAGCATCTCTACCTACAATTCCCTTAGGATTTTTCATCAATAACCATTTTGTTTGAAACCTTGGGGAGCAAGGCCAAGCTCTGATAAAACCTGGTTTTCTTGTTGGTGACAATGTGATAAACTAGAGAAAGGAAGGGAAATCTCTCTTCCTTCTCTGGCCTGGAAAAGCATTATTCCTTGTGTTCCTTTTTTAAATCCAGGCAATTTCCTGTGCTTCTAAAGCATGGTCTCCCAAAGGAGGGGTATTTCTGTAGCATCCTCCACCCCAAAGCCCTGTGCAAAGTAGGAGCAAGGTTGCATTTATTTTCCTGTTCCAGCAGCTGATCCGCCTCTGATGAAACAGTTGGTGCAGAGCAGAGAGGGGAGATCCATCTCACTCTGATTTCACCTTGGCTCTCCCTTCCCGTGGGGCCACGCTGGGGTGGCCACGGAGGTGTCCCAGCTGTGGTGTCACAGCCTCCCTGCCTGGCTGGGGGAGGTGATGCCGTGGCAGTGCCAGCCCTGCAGTCCCCTGTGCCCAGGTGGCACCGCTGCCAGCCAGGCCAGAGGCACAGGGACAGCACCCACGGGGGACTTCACGCTCTGTTTCTGCAGCTCCTCATTGCACAGGCAGGAGAAACCCTTTAAACAGCACACTGGGATCCAGGGAAATTCCTGGGTGATTTGGACAAGCTGGAGAAAAGATGGAGTTAAATATTTGGATGATTAAGGCATCCAAGTGTCTGACGTGTGAGGGGAGGATGAGCAAGCTGGGAGTCTTTGGCCTCAGGATGAGGTGGTGCAGGAGGGATCTGTAAATGTGTATAAACACCTGGGGGAAAGGATAAAGAGCACACAGGCAGACTTTTCTCACTGGGCACCAGCTTGCACGGTAAGAAGCAGTAGGAACAATCCCAAATACAGGAAATTCCACTCCAACAGTCCAAAATTCTCTGTTTTCACTGAGAGGGGGGTCAGACAGTAGAACAGGTTGCCCAGAGGGGCAGTGAGTTCTGCATCCTTGGAGAATTCAGAGCCACAGTGGGCAGGGCCCAGGGAGCAGCAGGGGCTGGACATGGGGATGTCCAAAGGTCCCTTCCAGCCTCTGATCCTAGAATTGTTTACCCATGGAAAATAGAGGCAGAGACATTGCAACCTATCTAGATGCCCAGGATATCTGTGGTAGGGCTGGAGTCTGTCCCACTCCAGGATGTTTCTGGATTAAGAGATAACCCTACTCAGTATCAGCAATTTTTTCCTCATTATTACACTGGAAAATGACCCAACATACTCTTTTTTATTTCCCAGATGGCCCAAGCCATTTGAATTTCCGTGTTTTACAGCAGATACTGTGGGCCTTTCATCAACAGGGGAAAGTCTGTTTGCGAAATAAGTAAGGAATAAAAACATACCACGTTTTTTTCCTCCAAATCATCGCACTCGATGTAATTGCTGCTGGCTGCGTTGGCCTTGCAGTCTGCCCAGCCGACCTTCAGCGGGGCCACTCCGGCTCACTTCCCCCATCTGCTGGGAGCAGGCAGCGCAGCCGAGGCCGGAGGAAACCTCTCCAAACACGCCCGGAGTGTTGTTATTTTTATGGCCGTCTGCTCTGCCGGCTGATCACGGCTCCATTGCCTCCAAGTGACCTTTTGTGCGGGGCAGAGCAGCTTCTCCCACCCCCAGCACAGCGGCCCGGGCTGGCACGGCTGCCTGGGAGGGATTCTGGGGAAATAAACCTTTCAAGCCCCGTGGAGCTGAGCAAACCTTGCCTCTCTCCCTAATTAGGAATGTTGTGATGAGGCACCTGAAGTCCAGGGGCTGTTTCTAAATCTCACCCTTTGCCCGAGTTTCTTCTCCAGATTCGCCCCTTAAGAGGGGGAGGGAGTGGGATTGGAGGATTTTTCCTGCACTTCGTGTCCCACACAAAGTTCATCATGCTCTGACTGTACCTGTATTTCACTGTGACAGCGCAGCCCACGCTCAGTATTCATCCTCCAAATTCTGTGCAAGAAAAGGCAGAGCTGAGGCCCTGTTCTACAGACCAGTGTCAGGTGGGAAGTCTGCGGCAGAAAAGTCACCAAAGTTCCCAGGTCAGTACTTGGACCTTGGGACTGCACTTCCTCACTCGTTGGAGGAAGTTATACCATAAACTCCTAGCATGGAAAGGAAAAAAAAATGCACAAATCAGAGCTCGACATCAGGCTCTTCTCGTTTGTTTCATTTTCGAGCTACTTGGGAAAGCAGGGGGGAAAAATGAGTAAAAATTAAGCACTTTAATACAGATTCAGGTTTGCAGATTCATTTCTAGGCTTGAAATAGAAATTGATTTTCTCCTTTCACCGAGTGCCCAAGGTGAGCTTTGTTATTTTTTTAAAAATTGAAATATCTTTGAAAGTCTGCATTCTTTTCTACAGGTTCCTTTTTTCTTCCAATAAGATAAAAAAGAGCAGTTCTAGCATTTTATATTCTAAATTTTGACTGACCAGAACAAAATGTTTTCCCAGCAATGTGGGTTTGCACCTAAACCTTTTTTTGTGCATTGAGTTTGACCTTAGGATGTAGAATTTCATAAAACATTTATTGTCTTCTCCAGTTTTTAGAGCACAATTCCCCTGTGATACTTTGTTTTCATCGTCTGCTCTGAGAAGGGTTCCAAGGCTTCTCTCTCAGTTTGAATTTTAATTGTGGGTGAAGGAAAGAAACTCTGCTACTTGCAGCAAATTAGTCAGTGTCTCCCTAAGCAAAAAGAGGTAAAGAGGATGAGGATCAGAAGCAGGAGACAGCCAAGAGTGTGAAGAGTGGTTGTGGCAGGGATATTTTGTTCCATAAATGAGCAGGTTTTGCAGTGTCCCACTCATCCATGCTGGCAGCAGCAGTGATCCTTTTCCCTCAAAAAAATGCAGCTGATAAAGACAAAATGAGTTAGAAAACAAAGCAACCAAACCTGAGCTGTTTGAGGCAGACAAAGGCAACTGCCAGGCAAACAAAGAAATGTTTTTTTCTCTATCCAGGCCCCACTGATGGCTCAGGCTGGATGCTGCAGGTTTACCACTAAATACTCTCCAAAGATTATAATGCATCAATTATCAAAGGCAGTCCAGAGGTACCACTTTACTGATATTGTTAACGAGCTTGGCTATAAAGGGATTTGCAGCCTGAGTTTCATGACAGAGCCAAGGTATAATTTGCTCTGGGCTATAAAGCCCATGAATTATTGAGAAAATTTACTTCCATGGCTGCATTTTCTTTCTGAGCACAAGTGCTCGTGCTGAGTGCATGTGTGAGAGCAGAGACAGTGATGGAGGCTCCAGCCTCAGCAGTCCATCTCTTTCACACAGCCAGCAAAGAACAGCAGAAAATAACTGACAAAATGATCATTTTGAACAAATGAGAGAAAAAAAATTGCATGCTGAACAGTGCCAAACTGAGGACCAAATAGAAATCACAATTAAAAATGCACTTTGGGTAATTACAGAGAGGGGCTTTTCCCTTAGAGATGTCACAAAGCTTGTGTGGATATAATCAGACTTGAATAGATCTAGTGATGGTGACAAATCAGAATTCTGAGATCCTGCATCAGGCCAAGCCTTTACCCTGCTGTGGGACCAATCTTCTCCCCGGTGTTCTTTTTAAAACTGCTTTCTTCTGGAAGTGAAGCTTTGGAATCACAAATTCCAAATCCGTGTCCTCCTTCCCCTCCTTCCACTCTACACACCCAGCTAATAACTTCTGAATCCACTGAGCAATTTCAAGCAAAGTGATAGAGAATTGTAGGTTTCAAAAATGTGAAGTTCTACCTCTTCCATGAAACAGAAGCTGTGATGAGAGATCATCACAGATGATGAACAGAGATGAGGGATCTCTTCAACCTTCCATTGCAGGAAGGACTCCAGCATGGCACCACCCTGGAGAAGGCCAGTCTCAAGAAAGACCTTAATAATTTCCTAACTTTGAAGGTGACACAGCAAACTGAGCTGATTTTGTGTGCAGGGGAAAGTTTGTGTTCCTGAGGGCTGATGGGGCAGTAGCTGCTGTTAACAATTTCTGAATTAATGAGCAACGTTACAAGGCAAGAGCCTGGGCAAAACACGAGATTTTTCCTTAAGTGCTAGAAAGGAAACAGCAGATGATGCCCTTATTCCTAGGAACTCACAGGCATTTGGGGTTTTCTTGGGGTTTTGCATCTCCTGTGACCAACAGAACGGAGCTGGCAGTCGGGCAGGTCCTGTGCCAGCGCTGCCGGGGCACCAGGGGCAGGGCAGGGATTTGGAGCCTGGCGATTCCCCTGCTCCATCCAGCCCCGCTCCCTTCCCCGCAGGCACAGGAGCAGGCAGGGACTGCCCTCTTGTGTCAGTCACGCTTCTCTCACTCGCCTGGCTTTGAATTCCCGTCTCTGTTTGTGAGTGAGCGCTCAGCCATTTCCCTCCAGCATTAATTCCTTCTTCGGAAGGGCAGAGGCTTCGTTCTGAGTCCGATGGAAAAGTTCAATAAATAAAAATACATCTGCTGCGTTTATAACTTGGAGACATCCAGAGCTGACATATACTGCCCTCCCAGGCAGAGACATCCAAACAGTTACCCTGGCTTATGCCCAGCCTCCATCTTGACACAGATAAGGAAAGCAGAGGAAAGAATAAAACAGCAGAAATGTAATGAAGGATGACAGAGAGGAGACACAAGAGAAGCAGATTTGTTGCACAGTCAACCCTCATAGTAAGTTACATGCAAGTTAAATATAGAATTGACCCTTCCCTGGGGAGCCAGACTCATGGACAGCTCACACATGACTCTGCAGCAGCATCTCTGGCCTGTGGCTGGCAGAGATCTTCATTTTTAAATCATTAGTGCTCATTTCCAGGGCAGTTCTTGCAGTAATGGTTGTCAGAGAATAACAGCCTTCTAAAAGCTGTGCAAGCTTTTGTGCCCACCACTTCTACTGCCTGTTAATGACAGACACCTAAATTTATGCTACATTCACTAATAGCAGCGAGTGCTCAGGCTTTGCTTGCTGCTCTTACCCAGAGCAATGAGCCACCCTGGCAATTGCTCATGTTCCTAAAGCAGCCAGATTAGCACCTTGCTGAAGTGGATTCAAAGAAAATCACTGCTCAGGAGTGGACAAAATTTGGACCATTTGGAATATGGAAGAGCAAGGGAAAAAGCTGCCATTAAAACCCTGCCTCTG
The DNA here is from genome assembly GCA_039654755.1 of Calcarius lapponicus. Lineage (NCBI taxonomy): Eukaryota > Metazoa > Chordata > Aves > Passeriformes > Fringillidae > Calcarius > Calcarius lapponicus. The sequence goes on from JBBFKN010000017.1 coordinate 14,550,754, forward strand.
GAGCCCATTTTTTTTTTGTCTGGGCTGCTACTGCTGTAATCAGCTCCAAGCTCCCAGTTCTAAAATGATGCTCAGCAGTTATTCCTCTATCAGTACTTCACGAAGAACCATCCCTAAGAGTATTTTCTTTGAACTTTTGCCCAGCCTGTACTGTGGTATTTGTATCTCTGACTTATTCTGGATGGCTCAGCACAAGCATGTTTTGTGTCACTCTGCTCATTCCTGAGCTTGTCCATGTGCTGAACTGGTAAAAGCTGCCAGGAACCTGTGATTTCTCTTTCCTGTGCTGCCTGAGACCCTGACACCTGAGCAGATAACAAAAATATAAATGTATCTTTGAAATAATTGATGAATATTTGAAACTCATCAATAATACTGAACCATGTGTGCAGGTGTCTCTTTGGAATTTATCTGGAAAAATTAAATAGCAAAGGTAACCCACCCACAAGGCAACACATCTTGAGAATAGAAATGGAAAGATTTATAGAACCCCAAAACCAATCCCTTGGGGTCTCATGACCACCACCAGCACAGAAGTGTCTGTGTCTCATCTGCCTCATTCCCTTTGTGCAGGTGTGGAACAACACAAAGCATTTCCCTCCATGTTCTCCTGTCCTGGCATCTTCCTGCTCCTGGAGGAACATGAGCAGCACTTTGTCCTCAGCAGCTTCCTGGGTGTTCTCACAAGAAGAGAAACCACAGAGGCTGTTCAGTGTCACTTGCTGGGCTTCCCCCTTCAACTCCAGCTTGGGAAACTTCAGTTCTAGTACAACAGCTTCCTGTTTGTGCTGTTCTGAGTGTGTATTCCCAAGGTGGCAACATTCTCCTAACCTTTTTTATTGCTGGACACAAGGAACAACTTTTTTGTCAGAAGATGAACAAGCATTCATGTCCCACTTTTACAGGCATTTTTAAACTGCTGCCCTTTTACCTCATTTCATATCCTTGAAGAAGCTTTACCAGGGGATTACAGCAGTCACAGAAAACATTTCTTCTGACAGATCATTACAAGGGCATGAGAAGAAATATCTTTCCATCATAACCTAATTAGAAACCCAAACTCTTCATGTCTTCTTTAACTCTTACAATCCTTCCCTTACTTTTCTCCCCATCTGAACTGAGTCAGACCTGTAGCTGTTCTTTTGTGGCATCCTCTGAATCTTCTGAATTTGCCTGTGTTGCTGGATCTCTGTTGATTGTGTCAGGTGGGGACTGGCTGGGATTCAGCCCACGTGGTGTCACCTGTTCTGGGATGTCATCGAGTTTCTGGTTTGTCCGTGCCACTTGCTTTCCCATTTGAACAGCTTCATCATAGGAAGGTGGCAGGTCCATGGCATAGAGGCTGTAAGCTGGAGGGGACACAGTGTTCTTATCCATATCCACAAATACCAAGGGAATCTGGACACTTGGAGGGTACTGCCATGAGCTGTATGCTGTGAAGAAAAAGAATTTAAAATAAAAATTAAACACCTGCATGGGACACTGATATATGAAGGGCTATTTTCCCAGGAAATTACAGACTTTTGTGTTTTCAGAATGAATGCACTGTATACTAAAGCTGTCCATAAAGAGTCACTCTTGATCTTCAGCGTCTCACTGTCACCCTGATCCCTCCCCTCACCTCTCGTGCCACCCTGTGGGGCTGGAAGTTGTTCTGGGAGCTCACTGGGCATTGCTGCTCCTGCAGGGGCTGGACAGAGCTCCAGGCACAGGGTGAGGAGCAGGTGGGTGCCAGGATACTCACAGGTGACTGTGCTGTGGGCAGTGCTGTCACTGTCGATGCCAATCACGGCCAGGTCACAGGGGTGCCGAGGGAAGGGCTCCACTGGGAGCCTTTTCTTCCTGCAGCAGAACTTGACACAGCTCGCTGAGACCCCACAGAGCAGGAGCAGGAACACCAGCAGCAAGATCAACCTGAAAGAGGGGAAACACCTCCAGTGCTCTGCTTATGTTTTACTGCTTCTAAACCAGAATATCATTTCACTCCAAATGGTCAGAAGACAGGCCAAGCCTCCTTTAGTTCTGAATGGGGGCTGGATCCTGGGTTGGAAAGTTGGATCACAAACACTCAGTCACGAAGAGCTACTGCCCAGCAGTACAACCCCTTCTGGCTCACAGGTGCTGTGACATTTCACTATTTTAAGTTATTTTCAACTTCTGTGCAGGGAGAATGGCTCTGCTTTCCACAGCAAGAGAGGGTTTGTACTTGGAGGGAAGTACAAGCAGGAACTTTCACAAGTCTAGGGCCTCTCTTTATAAATGAGCATGGAAATTATATTATATTAGATTATATTTATGCCTTGAAAACACAATTCTATCTCTAGCTATTGCTTGAGGAAGTTAATAATTTAAAAATTTACAACGTACCTAGACTAATATACCTGTGTTTCAGGTTCCCCTCTCTGCTGAAACTCCACCTTCCCACCTCTCAGATTCTCAATCCAACTCCCTCTTTTCCCAGAGGCTTTTAGAAACCTTCTTGTTGTATTTTTGGTAACTGTGTCTTTTTAAACAGCTCTGTGTATCAACACAGACACAAAGCTGCTCCACACCGAAGGAGGTGAAGTAATCAACTCCCTCCGTGTGCTCAAAGCCAATGTGTGGACAGAATGCCAACTATGAAAACAATGTCAGGGCACCTATGCCAGGTGTGAGGTGGGAGATGAATCCTGTTGGGAATCCTCTCTCTGGTCCCAGTTTGCCCCTCCCAGCAGGTTGTGCTGAGCACTGTGCTCAGCAGAGGGGACAGTCCCTGTCCCTGTCCCATAGAAGGGAGTGAGCCCTGGATGGGGCAGGGCCAGGGCCCAGCAAATCCCTGCTGGAGCTGCCCTGTGAGAGAGCCAATGGCCAGCAAGGCTCTGGCTATTTAGGAAGAACAAACAAGCCCCGGAGTTCAACTCCAGAGCACTCAGAAGGGAAAGATGACACAGCTCTCAGTGAATGCTGCTCCCCACCTGACACCCAATCTCCCCTGGCCTCATCCAGTCCATTCCTCTGAAAACAGAGAAACCCTTCCCTGATCCTGCCTGAGAGAAGCCTTTCCACTGCCTTGCTCCAAGGGCTGCTCATAAAAACCTCCAAATGGTTCTGGGTTAGGAAGATTAAAAGCCAACTTACCAGACATACCACAGACTTGTCCAATCAGACATGTTCTGAGGGCATCTGTGAAGGAAGGCAGATGATTCACTGATTTAAGCAGTGCATGTACGACAGGGAATGCACTTCCCTGGGGTGGAAAAGGGAAAGCACTCAGTGAGAGTATGGAGCAAAACCACCTTAGATTGTTCTTCTTGGTTGTACCATTACTCCAGATGAGAACATGCCAACAATCCCACTGTAAAATTGCTTCTGAATCAATAAATGTTTTTATTGAGTGGTGCTTTACTCTTGCTTGGGAGAGAGAATGACTCATGCAGGATTCCCAAAAAGCCAAATCAGTGTTATTTAAAGGTAACTGAGATGGGGTGCCTCATACCAGAGGCCTGTCTGAAAATGCTGGTCTGGACAACTGCCTGTGTCCCCCAGATATTTTAAAGTTATTTTTCCATAGCTCCAGTGCAGTCAGAAATTGCTGTTTTCAGCTCTGGTGCAGTACAAAAGGAGGAGAACAGCTCCTGTGCCGTTTCAGCAGGGCTGTGTGCGCTGAACCTCCTGCAATGGATTTCCTGTGCCAGAACAATGGCTCTGACCACAGCACAGCCTCTGCGAACTGGTCACAAGTGACACCTGGGAGTTGTCTTGGGAGAGATCCGTTCACCTCAGACCACAGAGCAAGGGCAGCCAAGTGAATTTAAAAGTCGCTGACTGTCTTAGAGATCGAAAAAGAAGTTGTAAGGGATGGCCATGAGCAAGTCACCGTTCTGGTGTGGGAATGTCACTTGGTCACGGTGGGAAAGGTTTGGGAACAGGCAGCGGTTACTCACCGGGCAGAGTTGTCACAGCTGTTGCCAGAACAGAGCGATGCCCGGGGAAGGGGCAGCCCGGGACTGGATCAGCAGGCGGCCGGAGGAGAAGCGCCCCGTCCCCGGCTGCCCGGAGGCTCCCGGCTGCGGGCGAGCGTCCCTGAGCCCCGGCAGCCACCGCTGCTTCAAGGACACGCGGCCGGCGCTGAAAGGGGACACCGAGCCCTGGGGCCGGCCCGCGCTGGGCAGCGCAATAAATAACCGGCAGCATCCCGGGGGGGCAGAGCCGCGGCGGGCAGGGCACGGCGGGACCGGGCAGCGCCGCCCCGCCCGCCCGGGCCCCGCGCCCTCCGCCCGCCCGCCCGCGGGAGGCACCGGGACCGGGGCCGGGCCGGGCAGGGCGGCCTGGCTGCCCCCGAGGGCCCCCGACTCTGCCCCTGCCCCTGACTCTGCCCCTACCCCCGACTCTGTCCCTGCCCCATCCCCTGCTCCTGTCCCTGCCCCAGCTGCTGTTCCTGTCCCTGCTCCTGTCCCAGCCCCATCCCCTGCTCCTGTCCCAGCCCCTGCTCCTGTCCCTGCCCCAGCTGCTGTTCCTGCTCCTGTCCCAGCCCCAGCCCCAGCCCCTACTCCTGTCCCTGTCCCAGCTCCAGCCCCAGCCCCTGCTCCTGTCCCTGTCCCTGTCCCTGCCCCATCCCCTGCTCCTGTCCCAGCCCCATCCCCTGCTCCTGTCCCAGCCCCTACTCCTGTCCCTGTCCCTGTCCCTGCTCCTGTCCCAGCCCCATCCCCTGCTCCTGTCCCCGTCCCTGTCCCTGTCCCAGCCCCAGCCCCAGCCCCAGCCCCTGCTCCTGTCCCAGCCCCAGCCCCAGCCCCTGTCCCTGCTCCTGTCCCTGTCCCTGTCCCTGTCCCTGTCCCTGCCCAGCCCGGGATGTCAGGGAGGGAGTACAGGGTTCAGAGCTCCGCTTGCAGAGATTTCCCCGGAGCGCTTCAGGACTGCGCTCGATGCTCTCACCAGACCAGAACCCATCAGGTGTGCAGCCCCTGGACACACCCCTGAGCCTCTGCTGTGTCAGAGGGACTTGAAGGAGAAATAAAAGAATGAGAAACCTGGTATGAAATATATGAGTCAGAAACAAATGTTTAGAAGAGCAGATAATTTCTCCTTCTAAAACCAGCCTTGTTAAAGCAGATGAAACACGACTGAGAAGGTACTGATGGCTCTTTAGGATCGCTGTGCTCCAGGCTATTTCACTGTGTCGAATATTTTAAGTGTAGAATTCCTTAGAAATTCCTTATCTCCACCCCTCCCTGTGCAGCTGAGGAGGGCAGTGGCTTTGGTGGCACCTGGGGTCCTGTCAGGGCCAGCCCAGCACAATCCTGGGGCAGGCACTCCATGGGGAGCCCAAGGGACACAATGCCTGGGAAGCACCAGGTGATGTTCCCTACTTTTGGTTCCTAGAACTGAAGGCCGCTGTTTCCAGGCTCAGCAATGGCATGTGACAAAGTGACTGCAGTGTTTTCCTCCAGCACTGCTCAGGGTCATGGGGGCATTGCTCATTTAGGGAAACCTGTGCTCATACGTGTGAAGAAATAGCTGAAGTCACTTCTGGAGAAGCAGAACATGAATTAATAAATGTGTGACACCAGTGCCTACTCTCTCACTCTCTGCTTTACAAATGAGCTGGGTTTGCCCTTTAAGGATTATTAAGATCATACATGGGGGTGTGAATTGCTCATTAAACCAGAACTGCATCAGGGCCATGAAGTTCATGTTTGCTTTTACATCCAAATCTGGAAGCACGAGTTTGTATCCAGGGACCCAAGAGTGGTCACAGTTGCAAAACTCAGTTTGAAAGCAGAATGGTCACAAGTGCAGTTAGAGGAGCAGAAAACTTCAACTTCCAGGAAATGAAGAAATACTTCTGAGGTTACATTTTCCATATTGTCCTCACAACAACAGCTCCATTCCTACTGGAGTCTTGTGATATGGAAACAGAAACAGCAGGTTCCATGTTTAGAGTCCCCTGGCAGTTTTAATGCCCAGTGTGCTACACCTGTGCATAACCCCCTCTGGAAGCACAGAATTGAACAGGGTTGGTGCCTTTCCAAGAGATGAACTTGCAGGAGCTGTGCTGAGCTTCTGCTGGGCACTGGGACTTGGCACTGATCCACGCCAGGAGAACACAGCAGCACTCTCTGTGTGCTCAGGGAATTCCCTACAGACCCACTCACTACTCCTGGATCAGCTCCATGTGTCTGAGTTACCAGGGAATTGTTTCCATCTTCAGCTGTCCCAGTCAATTTTCCGTTCATTGGAAAAATATCAAGAAGTTGTTGCACATAACACACATTGTACATGAGAATTGTACAGGAGCAGGAGCATCCTGACAGAATTCCTGCATTTTCAGTAAACTGAAGGTGTGCATCTCTGACCATTGCAGGTTTGCATCATGACAATTCTAACTGTGGTAGGTCTCAATGGAATGGCAGTGAAACATCCAGGGTTACATTTTGCAGACACAGTAACTGTGCTTTTACTTTTGAAACTGTAGTGGTGTCCCAGGTGAGGCAGCACAATCTGCTCACGTTTCAATGACTCTGCTTTTCCACATCAGACAATTTGTCTTCCCTTCCACATCAGCCTGTGTCTCATTGCCTGAGTGCTGCCCCATGTGAGAGCTGGCACTTCACCCTCTGTGTCCCCAAAGAACAAAGCAATCCAAGAGAGGGAAACCCCATCCTGAGCAGCCATTGTGCCCCCAGGAATGATCACTTTCAAGGATAAGCTAAAATACCAGGCTTTTCTCTTATGAAAGGGACTAAAACCTGTTCAGATTTCCATAAGTGCTTTACAGAACGTCAGCTGGAGTTTACAGGGAGAGTTTACTTTATTTTCAGTCCTCCAGAAATAACCACCTGTTCCTGTTATCCTGGTCCAAGCCTCCCCCGAGACAACAAACACATACTGAATTTTAAACGTGGAGACTTTGACCAGACAAACCCAGAGCCTTATGTTCACTTCAATCCTGTGAAAATATTGATCCAATTCTCCAGTCCCAGGAATGCAGGTACAGTGGGTGACACCCCTGCTCACCCCTGGGTACCAGTGGTGCCTTCAGCTGGTTGGTGGCAGCTGCTCCTTACCCAGCCTAACCCTGTGAGGGCACCAGTGTCACTGTCTTCACATCATTCTTACATTTTTTACTTCTTTTCATCCTCTGGATGCTCTTCCTCAGAACCTGACCTCTGTGAAGGGGAAGAGTCCTAAGACAGGGGTGTTGTTTCCTGGTAAATAATGTTACACTTATTTTCAGCACTCTGTATGGTTATCATAACCAGAGTCCGGAGACTGATTTGTTGTCAGCCATCACTTTTTGGTTTCCAGGAGTTAAATCTGAAGGATCCTCACACAATGGATGCCCACAAATGCAGTGCCTGAAGTAGCTCCTCCACTCCCACAGGCTGTGCCCTTCCTTGCTCACTGACAAGTGCCCTGCCACGAGGTGACTGTGGAGTGAGCAGGGCTGTGTGCAGTGCTTTTAGTGGCTGCAGTGGGATTTACTCACCCTTTTGGGGCTGCAGGGGAGCCAGCACACAAAGCCCATTGTGCCCAGCTCCAGGCCCAGCTGTGCCAGCAGCAACACCCAGGGCCACCAAGGAAGGCAGAGCTGTCCCTGGCTGGCACTGCCACCCTCAGCTCCTCCCCAGCCCAGGACACTGGGACTGCTTCAGCATCTGCAGTCTTTAGACTGAAGAGTTAAGTGACTCCACGGGCACTCGAGCCATTATTAAATGAGAACACATCTCAATGGATCAAACACTGGCTGGAAAAACAAGGAACCCCCTCTTCACTCCCACAAACCTCCTCTGTCAAAAGGGGAGCCTGGTTAAAATGTTCCTTGTGACAATTGCTCCCCTGCTTGTTCCTCGTTACCACAGGGATATTTACAAATAATGTTTCTATTTTCTGATTGCATCATCTGAGTCAGGGATTTGACAGCCAGGGGCCAAAGGGCAGCACGCCCTCGGAGTGCTGGGGAGGGAACTTTGCCACAGACTGCCTGTGACTCAGGAAAGAGTGTGATAAGAGATGCACAGGCTTATCCTGTGTCTAATGGCTGCTGCCTTCCTGCTCCCTCCTTTCCTCTGCTCTGCTTCCTGAACCAGCTGCTGCTTCCTGACAGAAGTTCCACCTGCAGGGCACTCTGGCTTCCCCAGAACAGCAGGATTCTGCTCTCACCCAGAATTCAGCAGAAGGCAAATATAGAAATACAAAGTTCCTGGACAGCCAGGATCTCTGGCAAGTGTCTGCCCCTGTCCAGGGAACAGCACAGGAATATTCCCCCTTGACCACCTGTTACCAGGCACATTTCACTGTACATTGTAAAGGTGACTCCCCAGATGATTTGGAGGAGGCTTGAATAAGAAGCTTTATTCTGGTCTTAGAAAAAGTTAAGGCTTTTCCAAATCCTACAAAAAGCATCTGAAATCGGATAAAGATAGAAACTCACTGATGTGGATGTACACCAGATATTCCTCCTAGTGGAATGCCCACCTTTGGAAGACTTTGGATTAACAGCAGGTGTAGCTGCTTGGGGCCCTCAGTAATTCTTTCCTCTAACACAAGATTATTGTCACAGAGTCAGCTGGAAAGTGAAGCTACTGGCGCCAGAGTTTACAGAGAACTTTGGGTGAAACAGAGCAGAGATGTTACATGGCCCTTCCTTCCCACATCCCTGCTGCCCTCACTTATTTGCAACAACCTCAAAATCCTCCCATGTCCCACCAGAGACCTCCCAGGAATGGAACCTCCATCTTCTTTCCATTTGGCCCGATCCCTCAGGCAGTGGGAGCAGCTGCAGACACCACTCTTGCCATGAGCAGGACTCTGTAGCATTCTGTGATGTCACCTTTGACAGTCAGGAGGGCTGACACCAGAGGGGGGTCACTGGTCTGCAGAGAGAACCACACAGAAAGCAACCTGGTCTTATGGACACAGGAGACACGAGCTCATCACCTTCTACACTCTGTGTTTCACATCTCGGTGTTCAGGTACCAGTTGTGGCTACAGGTGACAGGTGACAGCCACTGTGCTGGCTCCTCTCTGTCCCCAAGTGATGCTCATGCTGCAGCCGGTGAGGTGTGACAGTGACTCAGCATTGTGTCCCCACAGAGACTGTCCCCACATCACAGCCATGGCAGCTGGGCACGGCAGCAAGCCCAGAGCTCCCAGGGAGGGCTGGGAGGAAATCCTGTCAGCCCCCAGTGAGTGCTCAGGGTTGAGCAAGAGCAGGGGTTACCAAGGGGCACGATGCAGGCTGGATTCATCCTGCCAGCAACTCTGCTGCCTCTTTCTGCAGAAATCTTTTAATTTTGGAACCAGCTACTCATTGTGCCATCCCACACATGGGGAGTCAATGCCTCCAGTCTCCATGAACACCCGAAGAGGTGAATCAGGAAGGGCAACCACAGCCCCATGGAGCTGTTGGGACATCACATCCAACCTCTACAAGGCAGAAGTAGCAGACACAAGGCAGTAGAAGGGAAATGGGGTGTGCGCCAGGAGCTTTGTGTCACACCCCAACAGGAGCCCGCTGTGATATCCACCAGGAGTCCTGTGTGACACCAACCAGGAGTCCTGTGTGACACCAACCCAGGAGCTTTGTGTCACACCCCAACAGGAGCCCGGTGTGACACCTGCCAGGAGCCCTGTGTGACATCCACCAGGAGCCCTGTGTGACACCCCTGCAAGGAGCCCTGTGTGACACCAACCAGCAGCTTTGTGTCACACCCCAACAGGAGCCCGGTGTGACACCCCTCCCTGTGTGACACCCTCCAGGAGCCCAGTGTGATATCCCAGCAGGAGCCCTGTGTCACACCCTTCCAGGAGCTCTGTGTGACACCCTCCAGGAGCCCTGTGTGACACCCTCCAGGAGCCCGGTGTCACACCCGTCCCTGTGTCACATCCCATCAGGAGCCCTGTGTCACACCCGTCCCTGTGTCACAGCCCATCAGGAGCCCGGTGTCACACCCGTCCCTGTGTCACAGCCCATCAGGAGCCCTGTGTCACACCCCTCCCTGTGTCACACACACCCTCCAGGAGCTCTGTGTGACATCCTCCAGGAGCCCGGTGTGACACCCTCCAGGAGCCCTGTGTCACACCCGTCCCTGTGTCACATCCCATCAGGAGCCCGGTGTCACACCCGTCCCTGTGTCACACCCCTCCAGGAGCCCTGTGTCACACCCGTCCCTGTGTCACAGCCCATCAGGAGCCCTGTGTCACACCCGTCCCTGTGTCACAGCCCATCAGGAGCCCGGTGTCACACACACCCCCCGCAGCCCCGCGTGCCCCCGGTGTCGCAGGCTCACCTGCAGGTCGGCAGGTGGCACCCACGAGACGCCGATGCGCTTGAGCTGCCCGCGCTCCAGGGCTCCCTTGGCGCCGTCCAGCTCGAAGCCTGCCCGCCGCAGCTCGGGGCCGCTGTCCAGGCTGAACTCCACGGCCTGGCACGGACACGGCGCTGTCACAGCCCCAGCTGCCCCTTGAAACTCCAGCTACCCACTGTGACAGCCCCGTGTCACCTTGTCACCAAATACTCCATTAAAGAACAGAACTGTAATTCAGTTCTGGGCTCAAAATTCCATATTCCAGAATTGAGGAAGCAAACTGCTAAATTAAATTTGTTGCTGATTTGGTATGATAATGCTAATTCCTTATATTAGCCCCTGAAAAATAAGCTTTTCAAACACTGTGCTTCTATAATGATAAATTCATTAGAAACTCTGAAAGCTGCTTTTTTAAATTTATGAATTTGTGAATTTTGGACAGAATGAACAAGCAGCCCTTTTTGTGAATTCTGGACAGAAGGAACGAGCAGCCCTTTGCACACTGTCAGGATCCCACACAGCACCTGGCACAAACCTGCAGGTTTTATTTCCCTCACCTTCTTGGCTGCCAGCTGAGGACTTTGAATGGCCCCCACGGTGATCTCTGCCCTGGCTGGCTCTGCTGAGCCCTCCACAAACTCCAGGAGCAGGAGAAGGGACCTCACTGCTTCTTGTGGCCCTAAACAAACAGCAACCAGGTCAACTCTGAGACAGTCAAACTGAGCCTTTGGCCTTTGGGAATCAACAGAAACTGCAGCAGGATGGTTCAAAACAAAGTGATGTGGTATCTCAGCAGCTGGCACAGACAAAAAGATGCTTTCAAAGAGTTAGTGAAGAATTAAAGAAAAGGAGGGTTTGGATAATTTGCAATTGCAAAGTGCAATTATTACTTGTTTATCAAGTTCCAGGCTGGTTTTCTAGCCCATGGCACACACCTCTGTGTACTTCATTCCTACTTACGTGTGTGTGCCTGGATTTACTTACAGCACAGGAGTCAGGAGCTGTTTGCATCCCGTCCCATGAAATTAAGGAAGAGTAACTTCAAACCCCCAGAAGTTTCATAACAGGACAAACAGGAGGATCCAGGATATGTGATTATATATGAAATAGTTTCTTAAACATTTAATATACCTCAGAGAAGTGGCAGAAAGAAAATGCATCTTAATTCTTCATAGTAGTATTACATTATAATCCTTTTTTCAAAGAAGCTGCAGAGGTAGATCATCATTAAGACAAAACTGCATTCAAATGAAGAGAAAAACTTTCCTTAAGAGAAACTTTTGTGGGTTTTTCTGTGTATTATGAATATGTGCTGTAACATAATGCTTTTTTTTTTTAATTCTGGAAAAACTGCCTTCAATTTCCTTTTTTTTCTTAAAGCAAGAGGAACATTTCCATGGCTGATCCCTCCCTCTTCCATAATAAACAGTGCTGGCACTTTACCTTTTTCCAGTGCTTGCTGTGGTGCCACAGGTGAGGTCACAGCCAAGGACTCCACGGGCACGTCCAGGGGCACTCCCCCCTCCACAAACATGATGTGATCCCGGGCTGCTCCCTTCAGCTGGATCTCGTGGGCTGTGTGCTGGGTGAGACAGGAAATCCTGGCTGCAGGTGACAGCTCAGTCACTGGAGCCAGCAGCACCAGGAAATGGTGGTGGCATCACCTCCTGCGTGAAGGATCCCAGCGATCCTGGGCTCTAATGCAGGAGCTCTGCTCCTGCCCCTGCGTTTGCCCACTCTGGCACTTCTGTTTTAAACAACCAGGGAAATGTGCCTCAGGAGGGCACTGCACAAACGATTTATACACAAACAGCTTAAAGAGGCAAAACCTTCCTGTTGCCAAATTGGGTCAAGTGTCCGTTCAACCTCAGCTTATCCCGCCGTGCATTCCCAGCTGCAATCCCACAGTCTGCAAGGGCAGCAGCAGCTCTCGCTCAGCCCAGCCCTCTGCAGTGCTGCTGCTGGGCTTTAGTGGTCACTCTGCACCAACTTTTGGTGTCCTGGCAGGGCCCCAGCGCTGCCCGCGGCGCGGCCACCTGCGCATCCGGCCGGAGCATCCCGGGGCTGCTCCGCAGATGGAACCTGGCAGGAGCGGCTGCAGGAGCGGCTCCCTGGGGCTGCTGCTCCTGCCGGGCCCTGCTGGGCAGGTGGAGCTCCCCTCTCCCCTCTGCTCTGCCATTAAATGCTCCCTGCAGCAGCCCTTGGAGCTGTGCTCAGTTCCTGTCCCCTCCTGACTGTGCCGTGGGGTGACAGTGACAGGGATGGGCTCCCCATTACTGTTTTTATTAATTAATAACTGAATAGCTAAACTTAGAAAATGTCAGAGGGCCCCAAACGTGCCCTTTCCTCCCTACATCAGTTCATGCAATATTTAGACTGTTTTCATAATCTTGTCTCACCTTGCCAAAGAGCAGAACCTTGAGACGGTCGGAGTAGTAAAGACTTTCATGATCAGGACTGAAAGTAACCACAAAATCCTGGCTCATCCCAGCCTCAATTTTTCCTTCTGTTGGAGAGACCCTGAACACACTGAAGCCATTATAGTTCTGTGTTCCTGGTAAACAAAAATGAGGATACAGATAAGAAAGAAGGACAGCTCCATTTTACTTCTTCATAAATTTTAAACCCATTTAATTTTTGTTGGAACAGCAAATAAATAAGAGCTGATACATGGCTTTGCAGTAAAACAGGGTGTTAGGAACACCAGATAAATCCATCCATCCATCGGTTTGATGCATTAACCTCCAGAGGAACTGAAGCAGCATCACCAACCCTTCCTATATTCTGATGTGTTTTTACAGATCTGGACATCTTTAAATGTAATCTTTAATGTGCAATTTCTGTGTGGATTTATTTAGATTTAAACACTAATATCTCCTTACTTGTGGATATTTGCTCAGGCTGCAAAAATTTACAGCTTCCCATATTGAAAGAATTATTACAACTCCTACTGGGGAGCAAAATGAAGTCTTTAATTTCAGGGCTGTGATGCCCCAGGTCTGACAGTTGTGTGCATCTAAGAGGACACAGCTATGCTGCTTTACACCTCCTGAATCTTTAGCAGAGGAAAAAGAGGAAAGAATAAAAGAAAGTTTACCAACAATCTCTGTTCTCTGCAGAGAGGATGTAAGAAAGGAGGGAATTTTCTGCCGGTCTCTGTCCCGTGTTGGTGAGAGCGACTCCAGTTGTGCAGAGAACAGCAGGGTCATGCTGGAAGTGTTCTTTATCTGGGGACATTCATTCACACAACAGCATTTGCATGAAGGAAATTGATTCTCAGGCCTGTAAGATCCATCGTTTGCAAAGGGGCTGAATTTATTTTGCTGCATTAGTGCAGCTCTGTGTCCCCAGCTGCCACCAGAGGCACAATCAGTGCTGCCCACAATGTGCCACACCAACCCCCCTCTGCATCAAATACTGGGCTTTGGTTATTGACACACTTGGACAGAATCTGGGAGGAGACAGTTTGTGTTGTGTTCTCACAGGAACTCCTGCTGTGCTCTGCAGCTCAGCTCAGAGGCCTTACCTGGACTGTGGCAGTCACTGTGTCCCTGGCCATGACGTATCCCATGTCCAGCACCTCTCCCACGGAGCACTCAGTGCTTGGCACCACCCCGTGCCCAGACAGGGGGAGGCTGAGGTTGGTCTGTGCCACCTGGATGTCCAGAGTGTCCAAGAACTGCCCAGAGGGTGCCTGGGTTAGTCCATCTGCTGAGGGAACCCTCACCCCTCCAGCTGACCCCTCCCAAAGGACCATCCCAGAACTGAGACAAGATCCAAATGGTGGGACAGGGAACTTTGTCTCTTCTCTCTCCACTGCTCTTGTATCTTTTACTCACCCATTTATCCTCACTTGGACAAAATGAGATGATCAGGGGTTTAGTTTCACCTGGCTCAAGCGTTCCCACTGCTCTGACCAACAGGAAAGGGCCATTGGGATTCAGAACTGAGAATCCCAGCTAAAACAGTGCAACTCAAGGAAAAACGTTCATAAAGATTGAGAAAAAAAGATATGAGAATAGATTCTACATATTGTTTACATGTCTTTGGTCTGAACTAAGCATCTAAAAGCTTTTGAGAGACCAATAACTCAAGAGAGAAGATGAGCTGATGCTTTAGTGACCAGCAGTTCCTCCTGCAGAGGCAGAGTCTGATTAAGTAGAGGCTGAAGGATGAGCTCACGTGCTCCAGACAAGGATACCTCCAGCTTCCCTGGGGAGATGTTTTCTATTGTAATTCTCTTCATCACTCTGTGGCCTGCAAGGAATGAAAACACTTCCCAAAGTGAGGATGTTCATCCCTCCCATTCCTCCCCCTTACTCGTGCTCTTGCCCGAGCCGGACTCATCCCAGGCCTATGGCTAAGGCACCACTCAAAGCTCACCAAATTGCTTTCAGTCACTTCTGGAGTTTCCAGGTCCTTTTCTGGGGATCAGATCTGCTCTTCCATGGGCCTCAGCTGGCCAAAGACTCCTTATTTTCCACCTAAATACCCACTAAGGGCTAATTTCTATCCTGACTTTTGAAAATGCAAAACTGCTGGGAAGAACTCACTGTCAGAGAGAAACAACTCCAAACCAGAATTCAAACTGCATACCTACAGAAACGTCCCCAAAATTGGCTGTATTGATCCCAGAGTCAGACATGATCAGAACAGGCGGGGCCACAGCAGGGCAGTGCAGCTCCAGGTACAAGGTGTTGTGAGGGCTGCAGAGAGAGCAAAGACAGCTGGGGAATAAAAGGGCAGAGCTCTGGGAGCACAACACAACAACAACTGCCAGGGATCTGCTCCTGTCTCAGGGTGTGACAGCACTGGTGTGACAGCACTGCACAGGGCTCGGGGACCGACTGTGCCTGAGCAGAGATGAGCTACAGCTGCCTCAAAGTTTTCACACAATTATTCCTTCAGCTGCTTTGATATTCATGTGTTTGATTCTTATCCAACTGGTGGGCTGGGAGCATGAGTTTCTACCACTGAGCTATGAAGTAATTAAGAGCAGAAAACAAATTTCTCCCCCAAATGAATAAATCAGCATGCCCACCATTTTCCCCTCACATCTCTGGGTTATCCAGCTGAACCCACCTGCAGGTTAAGTTCCCAGAGCCCTCCTCTCCACTGGCATGGCCACTTGCAACAGAGCATGGGATGATGTATTTGTTAAAGCTCCCTCTGAAACTCCTCGTCAGGGAAGCCTGGGCTGCCCTATAAGCATCAGAACTAGAGAATCCAGGAATAGGAATTATCTCAGTGAGTGAGAGAGCAAAAAAACATCAAATAAATATCTGCTGAGCTATTTGTGATTATTGTTTCTTAGTCACACAATCAAAATGGAATGTAACAGTGAAATTAAATGACTGTCAGTAATGGACCCACCCTACAAAGTGGTTGGCTTTTGTTGCCAAAAGTGAATAAAAATTAAAGACCCAGATAACAAATGTAACACTCAAGATTGCAAAAACCTCAATACAATTTCCTTTGGTTGAATACTTCAAGTATTTCAGTGTCTTCCAGTACTTCTACATCATCTCAATGTCATGTAAACACACAGGATCACATTCCTCTAATGCAGTCTGTAGGCAATACTTCTAAAATAGGGAAATTTTTTACAATCTCTGCTGAAAGTGTTTAAAAATGATAATTAATGGATTGCAATGAACATGGAATTGTAGTAAAAGATGTCAAAACATTCAGCACAGCCAAATGCCTGTTGCTTCAGTATGTATTTACTTCTAAATACTTCCAAATTCCTGAGCCTGGGCAGAAGTGTGGCTCTGAGAAGCTGAATTACCTGCTCCACAAGGGCCCTCAAGTATCAGATTTTGCATGTGAGTGTCCCAGGCTGCAGGCAGCAATGCTGTTGATGTTGACTCTCCCTGAGGTGCTCACACTGCACAGGGCCTGCTTCAAATGCACATTTCCCTGCCAGCACTGATGCTGACCATGACTAATGTGCTGGACTGTGTAAGCTCTCAAATTAAAACCAGAAATTACTCTCTGCCATGGGTTTGGGCCATCAGCTGGTTCTGGTAGATGTGTTCACAAGAGGTTTCTTTGAGGAGTTTCTGTTGATCCCCAAGCTGAGCTTTGCTGTTGCCCTTTCCATAAACCCCGTGTTGGCTCAGCCCCACCCCCGCACAGCCCCAGCTCCTGCTCCCTGACAGATTCTTTGAAGTCTTCAATCCTTCTGATGCATAAAGGGATTCTTTGCCTCACATGAGAGGGTACAGCTGTGTGGCTCACAAGCAGCACTAATTTTGGAAACAGCCTCTGCAACACAGCTGAAGCTGTTCCCTCTCCAGTTTGCTCTCTTGTCTACCTACAGCTTTAGTAGATTTATTAAACTACTTCTAAAGAGAATGCTGTCTGTGTAGTACAAGATGCTTCTGTTGACTTACTCAGGCTTTAACTCTTTGGGTTTTGGCTCTTCAGGGCTTGGTACAGAAGCCAGGCTTTTCCTGCTTCCAGTCCTCCCTCTGGAGATGGAAACGCTCGATTTATTTTGCTCTTTCTTTGAATCTTTCTTCTTTTTGCCCACTGGAGACTGAGGGGGATCACTGGGAATCTGAGCAAGACAGGAGTGAGCAAAGACACAGAGCAAGGAGGTGACACAGAGCAGGGGGCAGGGGACAGCAAGATGATGGTCACAGCCCACACACACAGTAGCTACTACAGACAAGTTTCTAATAGTATAAAGTTTAAAAATTGGGTTGAAATGGACATATTTTACTCCCTCTTAGAATAAGAGGTCTCCTCTTGGAGCAGATGGGTCTCTATCTCATGGGAATTTTACCTGTTTATCTCCCAATCCAAGACAACCACAGGTGCTCACATAAATTAACTGACCTAGGTGTTGCATATAAATTCCATGGATGCTGTAAATCTTCAGGAAGTTTAGAAGCTTCCTTTTTTTTTTTTTTTTAAGAGTATTTCAGTTGGCAACAAAACCCTCTAGGAATAATTGTGAGCACAAAATTAAATTATTGCTCAGTGAACAAGCCACACACTGAGTGCACAGTCACACTCTCATCCTTCATAGGCAGGTCCCCCACGGACCACAAGTTTGGGCTTCATTAATATGCAAATAATTTTATGATAAAAATACCATCCAGAGAAACAAATCTCTGGAAGTGCCAGACCAGCAGCATGTGCTGTTCTTAGCATTCCTTACTTGTGCTGCTGCCTCTGGCACAGCTGCTGTGCTGAGCCTCCGTGCTGCCTCCTCCCTGATGTGCTGCTCCAACAGTGCCGGCCTGAAGGACACTCGGATGGAGCTTTTCTGGGAATGTGAGAGCACACACGGGAGGTGTCAGAACCCAGGAAATTTTTCTGGCTGCCCTGGAGGACTTGAGCCCCTGCCCAGGGGGCTCAGAGACCTTGGCACAGAGCCCAAGACCCCTGTGCCTTTGATTTAGCCCTTGGGAAAAACAATTGCCAACCTTTATATGAAGAATTACAAGCCAGGAAAGTTTAAGTAGAATGATAGTGAATATATTCCAGCTATTCTAACAACAACTGATGTTTTGAGTTGTGTTTACAAGTGACAGCCTTTGTAAGGATGCAGATGATCAAAGATTTGGCAGAACACCCAACATTTAAAGTGAATTTACCTGCCCAGGCAGCACAGTTCCCACAGAAGGTGTGATGGTCACAGGACAGTCCTGAGGCACATGGAATTCAAAGGAAGTGGGGCCAACTGGGCCAGGGCTGCCAGTGCCAATCCGTGGGACAGGGTGGGTGAGGGGGTTCCCATCCACGTGGGAATTGAGCACATCCAGAGTGGCTGAAGACACCGAGTTCAGGGCTGTAGCAGCAAACTGAACCAAGGAATGAGACAATTCAAGAGGTGGGTGGACTCCAACTGCTTTGCATGACAGCTTGAATTGTCTAAAAATAAACACATGATAAATTGTCTCAGCATAAAATAGTGTCTTAATCAGCCCGGAAAATAGGGAGCTAATCCTGTAGTCCCTATTTAAGCAGAATTTCAAGCTTGCAATGGGAATTTTGCCTAAAGATGAACAATAATACTATCTATTTTTAATGCACAATTGGCCAGAGTCCCTGCTTGAATTCTTCCTCTGTGAACTTCTGGAAATACATCCAGTCAAATCAAAGTTTATGCCATCATTATTGCAGTAGCAATGGCTTAAAGCATAGAGCATTTTTACAAAAAAGAATTCCTTCAGTAATTGTGCTGAAAAAGCAGCAGAGCACTGCAGGTTGAGGGGCTGGAGCTTTGGTGTGGGACAAGAATGAACTTCAGGAGGGGTGGGAAAAGTCATCTCAGTGGAGACAGACGTGAAAAGCAAGGATGAAACCAACAGGAACTGAGCAACTTCTGCAACTGGAGAATTCCCACCTGCCTCAGGTGCTTCTCCCAGCCTCATCTCCCCAGGGCAGGCAGGGATTCAATCTCTGAGTTGGGATAGCAGTGGGAGCCCAGTGAAATTCAGATTTTAGCTTCCCTGCTGTCCATCCATGAACACACCTGTTGATCTCTGTCCTGCAGGTGAGCTCAAAGCTGTACTCTTTTGCCTTGGTGGCTTTAAAGATTACATCCAGTGTCAGGCTTTCCAGGGGAAGAATAATTCCAAATCCATCGTTGGGTTGAACTTCAACAAACTTCCAAATGGCAGGATAAGAAATTATTAGTTAAATTATCAGTTTACTAATAAATTAAAATAAGACAATATTGGCAAGATTAAAAAAAAATTGTTATTAAATGTGGAATTGTCAGGAAAAGAGAAACCTTCCAGGGAGAAGTTTTGTCTGAGTCAGTGCCCAGAGTCTGAGGGGCAGATTTCTCATCTCAAAGTAACTCAAAAGGCATTAAATCCATGAACTCAAGATTCCAGGAGAATCCCTTCCCCAGCTTCTTCCCATCTGTGCAAATGTTTATTTACTCTTCATAGAAAACTGAACAAAATGTGGTAAAAATCCCAGCAGTTGCCCCAAGCTTTGAGAGCTGATTCCTGTCTGAGGCAGGGTCAGGAGCAGCTCCACACCCACAGCTGTGCAGTGCTTTGTGCTTGAGCTGAAGATGGTTCTAGAAAGTGTCCCCAGCACACTTCAAGCTCCTCAGGAAACACAGCCTGGGTAGTAAAGCTTTCCTGAAGCTGAAGGCAACAATCTCTTTCAGCTACTCCTTGATTTTAATCCCTAAGCCAGCTGAGAACAAGACAATGCCCAATTAACTGCCAGGTTCCTCCAGCTCTGATGCCAACATGCCAAACATTTCACACTGTGATCACCCTGCCACTGTGGAGCTGGAAGAACAAATTTTCTCCAAAAAATTATTCAGGAGATCCAGCCCACATGAACCCAGCAGCTCCTGTGATTAAATCTGTGCTTCCACATCAACTTCCAACCACTCAGAAAGTGCCCAGGCATGGCTTGGGATGGTTCCAAGGAGCACTTTAAAGGGAAGCCTTTGGGCATTTGGTGCAAAGTGGGCACATTCCACAGCTCCAAGCCTGTTTTATTCAGGGGTAAAAGTGTCTTAGGTGTTCTTTTAGGAGATCTCTTGGTGTAAAAACCCAGGAATTCTGATAGGAAAAGGTGAGGAACAGGAAAATCTCCTCGCAGGTGTTTGCACTGCATGGCAAATGCAGAGGGAGATTCACACACTGCAGGACAGAACTCCAGGAGCAGGATTCCCACAGGGCTGCAAGAACCAGTCATGATTTATTTACACTCACACTGAACACGTTCCCATGACACTGAAATCTATTTTGACAGCAGAGGGGGTGTGTGTGGGATAAGTCCATACCTCTGGCAGTCCCACAAATCCAAACTCCTGTGGCAAGATGGATTTGTTTGTTAGGGTGACATTTGCCTGCACAGCTTCATAGATCGTGCAGTACCCAAAGCTGATCTGTGCTGGGCTGATTTCCAAATCAGAAGTAGTAACAATGGCATGGACAGTAAAATTAACTTTTTTAGCCTGAAACAAATGCAAGAGAACAGGATAAAAACCTCCATCTGTGGGTTGTAGGGGCAGGATTTAAATGAAATGTCATCCAAAAGGAAAAGTGCGAGAAAAAGTTACTCTGTTCCTTAACAGTAACATGAGATCAGCACTGAGGAGAAAGGATTAAACTTCCTATATTGCAAATATGATACAAGAAAAAATTATCAAATCTATATCAGCACTTTAAGCATCTTTAACTAATATCACACAGCCTCAATTAGTAAAGAACTAATCTAAAATTAGGTATCATTAAGTGAAAATTCACTAAAATAATTTACATAAACTGTCAGTCAGATAATCAACATCACAAAAATCCCTGACCTTGTCCACGATCAGGATTGTCACTGGGGCCTCCAGGATTCCTGTCTCTGCATTGAAATAACTCCCTGCATCTTCAGGAAGGGACTGTCTGAAAACCCAGAAGTACAAATCCAGTCAGGGCCATTAAAACATTCTGACTATTTTCTCACTAAGGGGAATAATGAACGTTGGATGGATTATTTATGAACAGAAAGAACAAGCAACTGAATTCTGTTACTTAAGGTCTGAAAGTTTTATTATTCACAGCTTTTAGTCTTCATTTAATTGTCCTCAAATTGGAGGATTCACCTGGTTAAGTATCAACTCCAGTTCTTCACTGAAGGGAATTCTCATTAAAATTCTGCTTGCAAGATAAACTCAAATATTAGAGAAAATGGAAAAAAGAATGGTGGAAGAAACTGCCAATCAAAAATTAGTGACCAGTGAAGTCCCACCTCCTGACCAAGGGAAAGAAGACGCAGTCAGGTCCAGAATATTCTGGATTTGTCCCAGATTTCCTTCAGCCTGGCACCCCCAGGCAATGCTCTGAGCAGGAGGGCATGGGCTGCAAGGCACTGATGTCAGAATGATTGACCTTGTACAGTTATATTGGATGTTTTTGTTTTTAAAGACAGGATTTTGGACACACACAGGATTTTAAGGGTGGTCACAGAGGTCAGCATCCATTTATCCTTTTTTTTTTTTTTAATGCCATCCAGTCAATTAAAATTCTGAAAAATTAAAAGCTTACACTCAAATCAGAATCTAAACCCTGTGCATCTTTACTGCAGCCCCAGCATGCCACCAACCCAGCCAGGGCAGCGGCTCCCTCTGAGGTTAATGATCAGCCTGGGGCAGAACTACTTTGTATCCCAAAGCAGAGATAGAAAATGAACAAACCTGGAGCCCAGCAGTGCCTGATCACCAAGCAGCCTCAGAATTTATAAGGAATATGCAGGTTTTCTGTAGGGGAAGCATCTTGCTGTCATGAGCTCCGTTCCAGAGCTTCAAGCCAAGACAATACAAACCTGGAGCATTTTTAGCTCTGCTGCTCTATTTATATCTCAGAGCACCAGAGTGAGCTGCTTCCTCTTCTTGGGTCTCCACAGTGCTCATGTTCTACTACTACTCATGGAATTGCCTGCAACTCTTTAATGTATTGTTAAAGAATAAAAATAACACCCACTCAGTCACCATGGTGATCCAAAATCTTGCTGTTATTTTGCAATAAGGGTGATGTTCAAAGATGTTGGGAAGTTCTTTACACTTAGAACTGAGGTTAAGTGGAAGGGAGGAGTGGAGCATCACCTTTTACTTTGTCACAGGATATCTGAATAGCAGAAGAAATTAATTTATTTCATAATAATCCAGAGGGGGAAGAAAATACTCATAACGGTGTGGACACAGGGATGGACTCTAAATGAGCTGCTGTACCTTGGGGAAAAGGTCCTGGAATCCTTCAGAATGTTCTATGAAAATGGCACAATTAAAGAGAAGCACAAAAGACAAATCAAATTTAGATTGCCAGGACTAGTTCCAAATGCAGGGAACTACAGGATGAGTTGTTGGGGAATTCTGAAAGGCAGCAGACTAGAGAACTTGCCTTCAACTGAACAGGAAATGCTCAAGCTCCCAGGAGCTGGGTTTGGGAACATCTGCCCAGGAATGTCTGTGTGCACAGAACACTCAGGAGAACTTCCCAAGCCTTCAGGCAGCTCCCTGCCCCCTCAGCACTGCTGAGTGGGGGGATCTTTTCCCTCTGTGTCACTTGTACCACAGCTGCTCTATTAATAGAGCTCCTAATGGCAGCTCACTGCGAGCCCTGACGGAAATGTGTCACTGGCTCAGTGCTTCCCTCAGCTCCCAGCACTCCTCCTGCATTGGCTCTTTAAAATGATCTGTACCCTCAAACAGCCAGATACTTATTTTGTGTGTCAGAAATGCCTTAATCTCATCAAATCTCCTTTCTGAAGCTTCCCCATTTTTAAAGGAAGATTAAGGTTCTAAATCCAAGCTCTGTCTCCATCCCCTCGGAGAGGGAATGGTGCCTCGCAGCAGCTCAAGTTCAGGAACTGGATGTGTCACCATGTTACTGTTGTTGTAATCTGATGGGATTTGAGATCCTCCAAGAACTGTAAATACTTTCAGTTCTTTGTATACCAACCTGGTGAAAATGTTGCAGTCAGGATAGAATCCAGGATAGAATCCAGGTGCTGAGCACATCTGTGAGAATCCAAACACACATCCCTGGGACTAAGAACCCACAGCAAAGAAGCAGCAGCTTGGCAGCAGCAGTCAAAGCCAAAGACACTCAATTCCATATGTCATTAATTATTTTTGAAAATAAATATCCTGCTAAATTCTTTAGAATGGCAATGATGAGGTAAATAAAATGAACAGTGGCCAATGGGAGCTCTGGTATTTAAATTTTTAGAAACTGGAATAGTTTCCTATCACTGAGATATGTTTGTATTTGTAGATGTTTTGTAAAATGGAGAAACAAAACTTGCTGTGATAAAGCTTTTAGCATCAGATGTTACATAAAACACCATGTGAAATTCATTCAATACCTTCATCATTTGGAGAAAAATATACCTGGGGAGGAGAGATATGGACAGGAAGCCCAACCACTCTCACCTTAATTAGCAAGCACAGGAGTTCTTGTCCAGAAATTATTCAATCAGTGATCCATGAAGGCAGCCACCCTGCCTCAATAAACTTCCCTCCTGGACAGGAATAGCTTCCTACAGACCAGAGCAGCCTAGCAGGAGCCGAGAGCTCTGAGTGTCACAGCGCTGCTGCCACCACAGGGGGGACATTGCCTCACAGCCCTGGCAGCCAAGCTCATTTCCTCCCGGAGCATCTGGCAGCTTCCAGGGGGACGGGGGGAGAGCAGACCCGCACTGCAGCAGCACTGTGAGCTCCAGCCTGGACAGCAGGAGGGGAACAACAACCCTGCTCAGCTTTTCCACTGCCACTGGCTGAAATCCTGAAAGACTGGAGTTGGTTTAATGCTGGTTACCTGGGCAGGAACTTGAGCTGGGGCATTGAAGGATGACTGAGCCTGGATGTAGCCTGTTTTTGGAAGCAGCTCCATGTGCTTGCTCAGTTCTCTGCACACCTCAAACTTCAAACGCAGCGTGGTTGTTGCTCTGCAAACACATCAGAGGTGCTCAGGTGCCTTTGAGGCCACTTCAGTGACTCTGGAGTCTGAGCCCTCCTGCCCCCACCCCTGCATTGTAATCAGAACAATCCCAAGCTTCCTTTGAAAATGATGGGCATGAAAAACTGCCACAGCAAGCTCACACAGTTGTGTTCTCTTTTAAGTGCAGAAAACAAGCCTTGGAAGTTCTGTAACAAACCCAGCTGTAGCAAACAGTGCTCACACTGATCCACAGAGAACTGTCAGAGCTCAGCACAGCTCAGCCAGGTCAGGGGCAGTCAAAGCCAAGCTATTGTGAAATATCAGCTGATGATTTGTCCTAAAATCCACTGGCTCTGTCAGGATCAGTAAGATGACTGAACCCTGCTGGTTTCTTTAAGCAGATGTGACCTGTCCTCCCACCAGCAGAGATTCTGCAGGGCTGGAAGTCACAGCGTGCCTGAGCTGGTCCTGCCAGCTCCCCTGCTAAACCTTGGGATCAATTTGCCCTGGGAATGGCACACTGGAAACCAGGAATCCTCTGCCTGTCTACTGAATTCTGGCCCTATCATAGCACAGCAACAGCCATGGACCATCCCCTGCTTTGGAATTTTATGCCTAAGTGCAAAATTGCCGAGCAATTTACAAATATTTCAGCTTGTCATTCTCCTTCCCCTGGACTGGTTTCCAAGCTGTCAGGCCAGATGGTCTCCTCTAAATCAACAGCTACAGCAAGTGGGGCTGGGAGCCTGCAATGATTTCTGACTGTTGACAATCTAAGAGAATTATATACTACTTCATTAAATCAGTGCAGATTATAACCTGCTGAAGAAATTACTTTTTTAAATTATTTATATTGAACACAATTCTGATAAGACACATTCACCCTTTATGCTGCTTATTTTTGCTGCCTGATTACCAGAGTCTTCTTGACCAGAAAAAAACCCAAACAACTAAAACCCAGAACAAAACCAATATTAGTAATAGTTTACATTCTAGTTCCAGAGGTATCTGACTCTCTTGGAAACTTTATCTTCCCCTTGTGCTACAGCCTGTAAGTCACAGACAGAGGGATACAGGCAGGCTGCAGGAGGAATTCTCCTCCTGACACACCAAGGGAAGTGGCAGGAGTTCCTGGAAGGAGAATGTGCTCAGGCCACAACAGAAGGATGGAATCAATCCACTTTTGTAGGATAAAAAGTTGACACACAGTATTTCTGCACATGAAATACACTGAATTTCAGCCCACCTGACTGTATAACAGGCAATTTTTCCTAATTATGGAAATTGGGTGATAAATCAAAGCCTTGACTTGCCAAGGTGCTAAGGACAGGCTACTACATATTAAGTGCTCTTAATTTAGTGAAACTTGGCAAAGGATCAGCAGGATTTTTCCCTCAGTTAAGAAGTTTTGCCCTAAGCAATTTGACAGCTTCTATCTTTGAGATCCCCTTGAACTCTTAAGTTTCATTAGGAGAGTTATTCTGCTTCTATACTTATAAGTTTTATCCCTGGGTTATCTAGACCAAGTAAAATCACTTACATAACAACTGTGCTTGTCATATCTGTAAGCTGAATTTCTGAGATAACAGCTTTACTCATTTCTTTCCAACTGTGAAGAATCTCTGCAGTCTGTAATTCTGGTAAGAGGTTTAGAATGGATGCCTTCCATAGAACCACTCTCTCCCCCACCCTCCCACAAACCCACCCCAATCCTATTGAAATAGACTCTAAGAAATGCAAATTGTTAAAATAAGAATTCCATAGTGACTGCATTAGGTGGAGGGAAGACACCCAGCACCTGAAGACAATTAAATGTTCCCATAAGTACTTTTAATAGCAGGAAATCTCCAGAAGCCAAGGAGCTGGAATATTCCCTTTATATCACAGTGCAAACAGAACCAGTCCTCAGATGTGACTGACTTGGACTCTGAGACACCCAGATATTTTCCCCTGTCAATCAGTGTCTGCTCACTCTCTGTGTAACCAGAGGGATCTGTCCTTCCAGTGGAGACCTTAATGCCTCCGTGGGTCAGGAAAAGCTGCACCTTCCTCATTTTAGAGTGAAGGCAAAAGGACTCACATGATTTATCCAGCATCTAATTCCAGGCCTGGAAAGACTCTCATGAAACTGGCTTCCAGATCCTAAGTCCCCCCAGGACTTTAATTGAATGCAAAATAGCTGAGAAACAACAAAATATTCCTACATAAAATTGCCTGACTGAATCAGCCCAATGTGCACTTAATTTTAGATACATTTATCTCTCTAAACATTTAGTGTGCAAATTCCACATGAGGAACCTGTGGATTTGCTATTCCTTAGGGGCTTCCCAGCTCTCCCCAAGAACAGGAGCAAACCCGGGAATGTGGCATGGCTGGGGAGGTGTGTGGCTACCCCATAGCTCAGGCTGGTGTTGGGAATCTGGCTTAGCAGGATGCCCACATTTTCCAGAGCTCAGAGGGCTCAGAGGATGTGCCCTGGCAGTGCCAAGGCCAGGGTTATCCCCAGGGCAGCTCAGCTGCAGTGCCAGGGCCAGGGGCAGTGCCAGGGGCACCCAGGGCAGCTCAGGGGCAGTGCCAGGGGCACCCATGGCAGCTCAGGGACAGTGCCAGGGGCACCCATGCAGCTCAGGGGCAGTGCCAGGGGCACCCATGGCAGCTCAGGGGCAGTGCCAGGGGCACCCAGGGCAGCTTAGCTGCAGTGCCAGGGCCAGGGGCACCCATGGCAGCTCAGGGGCAGTGCCAGGGGCACCCATGCAGCTCACCTGCTGCGCACCTCCACGCTGTCCTGGTACAGCCGCCCGTACAGGCAGATCCTGAGGTCCACGTTGGGCTGGGGCACCCAGATGGGCACATCCACAGAAACTCCAATGGCACTGAAGCTCAGCTGGCAGGGCAGCAATGGCAGGGGATTAGTTCTGTCAGTCTCACATTCTTACAGCAAGGATTTCTGCTATAAATTCAGCTGAGTAAAATATTTTATTATTTGTAGTGCAACAGGTTCTTTAATGAGGCAGACCTAGGAAAATCATTTGCAAAGTAAACCCAAGATGTTACAGTGCCCCAGCAGAGAAACACAATTGCACTTTGGGTTGGATTCCTTGACAAGGAACATGAAAGAAGAGCATCTGCCCATGACATTGAAAAGAAGTATTTAAAGTGCCTTTAGCTGAAGTGGATGGGCCCCAGTCCAGGCTCCCCTGGGGCTGCAACTCATCCAGGCAGCACAGAAATGCAGGGATGCAGCACAGAAATGCAGGGATGCAGCACAGAAATGCAGGGATTGCAGCACAGAAATGCAGGGATGCAGCACAGAAATGCAGGGATGCAGCACAGGGCTGTGCTCCCTGCAGTGCCCAGGCCTGGCACCAGAGCCCACAGAGCTCAGCCCAGCAAAGCTGAGCCTGGAGGAGAAGGTGCCCACAGAGCCTCAGCAGGATCTGCAGCTCCTTCTGCAGCCCGAGGGACAGCCAAGACTGGCTGCTGAGCTGCTGGGAAGTTTGTCTTTCATTTTTGGCAAGCTTCTGTGAACTGTTCCAAGCAGAATTTGGCTCCCAATAAAATTTAGAATCACAATATGCTGAAGTGGTAACTAAAGTTGTCATTTCTTCCAGCTTTCACACATCAGCTTCACTACTGCCTGCTAAATAATTTCAATTCTGATAGATCAGAAAGAAAATAAACTAGGTGTGTTGGGAATATGGGAGAATATTTCCCTATTTATTTCCAGGACATGAGATGTTTTCCAATAGGATGTCTGATAAAATGGGAATATCAGGATTATTTGCATAGAAATTAAGAGAATTAGCAGGTTTAATAAACATCCTGCATCAGAAATAAGAGCTATGACTTACAAAGCTACCTCCCATAAAACTACCTAACACATATTTCTTGAGAAAAGCACAAATGAGAAGATTTTAAACTGTTTCACACATGTTTTGAAGCAGGTCACTCACTGGTTTGCAGTCTGGGTTGTCAAACAGGATCACAAACTCTGCCCTCACATCCCCAGGAACAGCTGGGACAAACAGGACTGGGATTTTCACTGAGCTGAAGGGTCCAATCTCACCCTCAGTCACCTGAGCAACAACAGTGAAACTCTAGGAATTGCATTGAAATAAAGAGGTTGTACATAATCACTGTACACTCTATTATGCCTGGTTTGGAACTAAACTGAACTCACTGAGCACAGGAAAAATCAGAATCAGAACAATAAAATGGCTCAAACCTGACATTTCCCAGCCATTCTTCCTGCCCCTCCTTGTGTGTTGTCACCACACTTTGTTTAACCACAGAATCACATAGCAGAAAAAAATAATTGTGCCAAACATGAATTGCCACAAAAAGTTGGGAAAAGTGTGCTGTGATTTCATTTTAAGAATTAACTGTGATACAGTGATGTCCAGTGGGCTTGGAATGACCATATACTTGGGCAATTTATTTGATGTAGGCTCAGCCTAGTGAGATCTTGTCTGGATCTCAGGACATTCATTACCTTTCCAAGCATAATTTCAACTGGCATTTCTTCAGGAGAAACTTCCATTAAATTATCAGCATTGTCTGTGTCCAGATCTGATCTGGTATTTAATTCTCCTTGGCCAAGTTGCTCTGGGGAAAGAAACAAACACAAAACAAAACAAAATGCTGGATGTGCCCATCAAAACCAATGTCCAACAAAGCACAAGTACATTAATTTGAGTCAATATTGCAAATCCAGGCATGTATAGCTGTGTTGGGAAAACTGGAATTCTGGAAGAAAATATTTGTTTGGCCATCCAGCTTTAATCTAGTTTGGAATTCTACCTGAGCATTCCACTGAGTAACAACATGAATGGTTCAAAAATACAGACTCAGCTGGAGTGGGGATGGCCTTCAAGAGCGATTTTAGTGGCATAAAGGAATGCAGCCAGAAGGACCTGCAAAAACCACCCACAACCTTTCCATGGAACTTTCAGCTTCTTGAAATTGGAATGATCAGTATTGGGGAGAAATGTTAAAGAATATAGATAAGAAACAAATTAAGAAAGTCTTCTACAAGACTGGATTTTATTAAGCACATAGTAAACATTAGGAATGAGATGGAAAATGTCTGAGGAGGTTCATCTTTCTGCTTCCTTGTTCCTAGAATTACAGACTATAAAAATAAACCTGTCATGTGGATTGCTATTCTGAGAAGTGGGGATTCAGTTGCTGAGACAGGGATGATGTTAACAATTTTGCAATTTCTGAAGCTGGTTGGGTTCTGTGTTCTTCTGAGTCTGAATTGTTGATCACTAATGAGCAGTGAGGTTCTCTGCTGCTTTTGATATAATGGTGTCAAGACATTATTTTTAGTCATTTTCTGTGAGGCAGCACACAAAGAAATATAACATTACTCCTGCAGTGATGAGCTACTTCATTTACTGAGTAACTTTGCAAACTGAACTGCTCAGTTCTTTCCAGGAGACTACAGTTGGCTAAAGCCTGGCCTGGAGAAGTGCAGGGCTGTGTTCCACAGCATCACCTCACCTGTGGCACTGCTTCTCTTGGGCTCCTGGGCTGCACAGGGGGTCACCCCCTCCCTGGGCTCAGCACAGCTCTGGTTTGGATCCCCAGCTGCCACAGGGCCTGTGCTGCCTTTATCTTCCTTCTCAGGGTCACGGGGATGTTCAGTGACCTGTTGGGAAACACAGAGAGGGATTTTCTCCCATGGCTGCTCCTCTGCCTTGCACCAGCTCCAGTTCTACCCAGCAAAAGTTTTATGCAAATCAGAGTTGTGTTTTCTTGCAACAGTTCCATGTTATAAATGGAGAAATGTGTTGCACTTTCCAAGAACTGCACATTCTACAAGACCTTTTTCAATGAGCAGATTGAATTTTTTGCTGGCTGCCCCAAACAGGTAAATAATACAACAGGAGCAGTGCAGTGTAGTGCCAGTTACTTTACAATTAACAAAACCAACATTTTTCTAGTGGAAACCCAGGCAGTTTTATGTCAAAACTAAGTCTGGTGAAACCAGCCCTCTCTTTATCACACCCCTCACTTGATTGCTAGTTTTGCAGCAGTTCACATGTTTCTGCCTTCCACGAGTTGAGATTTTTAATGACTCTGTCAGAATCTCCTCTTTTAACTGAAGTATTTTATCCTAATTGTCATGAATGTGGAGAAAATAGGAATCGTGACATAAATTACTAAAAGACTTTTAAAAATCAGCATTGCTGGTTTCCCCATGCCTCACAAGATAATTGCTTTTACTTTCCAATATTTGGGTCTAACAGATCATATTTACACCAACCCAAATGTACTAAAGGTTGGACCAGATGATCTTCCCAAGTCCTTTCTGACCTGATCTGCTTTGTGACTCTGCACAACTCCACCACACCTCCCAAAGCAGAACATTTCTATTCCTTTAGGGAAGTGCTTTTGGACCCACCACTATTGCAGGAGCAGCTTTTACTGTTGCTCTGAGGGTACTTGTGGCACCTGCTGACGTCTGAACTCTGAATCTGGCTCCCAGAGCCCCGCTGTTTGTCAGGCTGATGGGCCGTGAAATTGTCTCTCCCACCACAAGGCTGCCAAAGTCAATGAGCTCCTTATCCAGAGCCAGCTGTGAGAAAATAAACCATTAATTACCACTGGCCTACATAGCACTAATGTCAATTAAGTGAGCATCAGCTTTTTATAATAATAATTATATTATCCACATGCTTAAAAGAAGTCCCTTACCATGCAGGTTTTGACTGTGCATTTCACTGGAACAGAAAAAGAACCTGTCTGGGCCATAAACATGACTACTCCTTCCAGCCCTTTATTTACCTAGAACACAAAACAGAAAAAACCCTAAGTAATGTCAGAAGATTTAGCTTGATGAAAAATATTTTCAGTCATTCTTTGAGTACCATATTAAAATGTATCTTTACTGATTCTATGTTTCCACTTTAAAACAGTGACAGCTTGGTTAACTTGAGCTGGGCAAGATGATAAATATTTGGAAACTTGCTCTCATTTGGAGGCATTTTTCCAAACATGCCCTCAGAATTTGCCTTATGACAATTTATCAGAGCTTGAACATGCACACAGCTGTCCATGTGCAACAGTAGCTCTTCTAAAAATGTAGGGTTTTTTCTTGTTAACAGTTAAGAAATTCAATTAATGATGGTTTTAATCAGACTAGGGGCCTATACTAGGATTCTCCTCACTGTGCACTTACCATTGGCTTAAATGTTACCAGGAATTCACAGGACATCCCAGAAGACATTTTGCCAGGTGGGTCAAAACTATGGAGATAATGAACATAAAACTCCAAATTAAAGCTGTGGATGGAACACCCAGCTCCTGCTCTGGTAACAATGGCAGAGTGCTTTTTTTCCCCCCTCACTTGGACTAATTATTAGAAAAGTCAGAATGAGTGACAGATTAATGAAAGGCTCCAGCACCCTGCTGCAACTGGGAAACAACAAAGGCTGATTCTTTATTAAGGTTTTATTCAGAAAGACTCAAAGTGCTTTTAAAAGGCAAGACAGGGACTGCAGCCAAGGAGGTGAAGCTGAGGCTCAAAATCAGCAAGAAGGGGTGGAACTGCCCAGTCAGACAATTAGGAAGCAACTTCTCCCATTATCCATTTTAATGTAGCTCAGGGGATACATTTTAATGTATCCCCTGTCCAAACATAAAATGAAGAGGCAAAACCCAAGGAGGGAGCTGCAGATGATTAGAGAATGTGCTGCTTGTTGCCAGCTGTATCAAAATTATCTTGAATAGAATCTGCCACTCATTTCATGGTCTGTGTGAGGCAGGGAAAATGCCCATCAGAAGACAAGACATTTCACAGCTGCACTGTAAATGAAATTATTGAGGCACTCCTGGAGCCTGGCAGAGGAGCCAGAGGAGATAAGGAAGTGTTGTCAGCCATGGGAGCCCCTAAGCCAAGTGAGACATGGAACACACTCACCCTTCACAGCTTTATCAAAACAAAATTAAACTCAAACCAAAGAAAAAAAGGAAACTTTTCCAGAAAGGGAAACAGTTCAGAATTCAGGATCTTAAAATGTGCACAGAGAATAAGCACCTGCATGCTGACCCTCTGAACAGATCCTGGCAGTTTCTCCTGAGGACAACTTTAAGGAATGGTTCTTTATTTCAAATGTTACCTGGATAAAACAGCTCTGATTTAGAACACAAAGTGTCAGACACAGAAACCCACACAGAACCACTGTGCTGAGGAGAGGCTCCATGGGGTGTAATACATCTCATTTGAAGCACTGGAATAAAGCTTTTTATCAGCAAATCCAGTGCTGTCACTGATAACAGCTCTCAAGTGTTATGTCTCTCAATGCCTGTGCACTGATTTGGAGGACAGTGACACCATGACAGTGCAGATGTGCTGGGTATTTTCAAAATACTTGGCAAAACTATTTTGTAACAAACAATTTATGTCTGGTTCTACCTGAGATAAGCTTTATAGAGTGTAGGATCAGTGTCCACAGGTCTGTGCTCTGTTGATCAAATTATTCATAACATGAAAATGGAGAATAAAATCTTAGATTATTTTTGCTAGCTATCTTGGTGGCAAATGTATGGGTAACCAATTGAATTTTAAAAAGTTAATTAATTTATCAGACATTGAAAAATATTCACAACTCTTGATATTTGGAGAGTACTTTGAAAGGCAATTACAGCAAGGACAGACTTAGGCCTTTCAAAAAGCATTGTTTAATTTTTGGTGAAAAACCAGAGGTGCTGATTTACCATATGCAACTGTCCAACATACTAAAATGAGAGAAAAAAATCAATCTTTGAGAGCAGGAAACCCTCATTTTGTCGGATTAGCAGCTTCAGGCTTTGTCACAGAAATTAGACACGTGTAAGTGGGTCAAAATTAAATCCAAACACGTGATTTTGAACCAACCAGGAGGTGCACATGGAGTCAAGCAGCAGAGCAGGTTTAGGAGCTGAAGGGCTCTGCTGTGTCCTGCTCAATTATCTACCTCCACCTCCACCAGGATGGGAATTAAGAGCTCTACACGTCTCCCAATGCACCACAGCAGCTGGATCCACACTTTACAGCTCTCCAGGGATGCTGTTCAGTCAGAAACTCTCTGTTCACATTCCTGGGGACTCTTGTGGGTACAAAGTGGGCAAAAAATGGCTTCACCTTGGAGCATCCTGTCCTTATCAGGTGATCCAGAAACTCCACATGTGGTTTATCCCCACAAGGACAGTGGGCAGTGAGCTGGGAAAGGAGCTCTGCAGTATGAAATCACTTACAGTGGTGAAATAACTCCTTTATTCCCTGGGGTGTCATTAAACTGTCCCACAGGTGCCTTCTCCAGGTCAGCAGAAGGGTTGACACCTGAACTTCTCCTCAAGCCAAAGGAATTCACCTCCATGTCTCCTATTTGTCCATAAGCTTCACTTACTCACAGGAACTTTAGCATTTTTACTTTAAGGCTAGACTACAATAATTTTTGTTTGTTTGTTTCACAGAATTCCAGTTAAATTCCAGGTAAACTTCATTTTTTAGAGAAATACTACTTTTCACAACTTGCCTTTTATATATTTAAAGGCTCAGTCCAGCTCCAGAGAGAGCTGGTGTCTGAATTCTTAAAAAGAAACATTTGTGGATACCTCCTTTTGTTTATTTATAAACAGTGAGATAAAATTATCAATATAGTTAAACTGAGATTAATTTGCAATCTCCCAACTAGACACAGTGCTTCATTACATAACCTGGCAGCAGGATTACAGGAATAGATTGATGGGAAAGACCACAGGATTGCAATTTAAGTGTTCTTTGCTCTGAGATTGATTTCCTTTATTTCATCAGTTTTTCCCCTTTCTTTTCTGTTGAATTAAACTATGTTTATCTCAAGCCACAAGTTTGACTTTTTTCCCCCCTGTCCCACTGAGGAGGGAGTGAGGAGCTGCTCTGTGGAGTTTCTCTGCCTGCATAGTTAACCCACAACAAGCAGAAATTTCAGTTACTGCAGAATTAGGTTCCAGCTCTTGTGCTACAAAGGTGAAACAAGTCTGCAGTGAATTTACTTACTGAACAGTGATGAAGTCCTTGAGACATTCACTGATTCCCACCAGGCTGCAGTAATTAACACTGTAGGATGCATTTGTCAAAATTATCTTCTTTTTGTAGATTTGACCAACATCAAAATCCTTGGGATGCCAAACATACCAGGTGAGTGTCAGAGACATGATGTTATGTTCATGGTCTGAGTTATTAACAGTTTTGTTAACTAACTGAAATTTACCTGCATGGGAGTCACCACTTCTTTAAGGACATTATTTCACAGTAATAATGTATTTACAAACAATATACAAGTGTCAGTCATGCTGCCCTTCAAAAAACACACAACACAATCCAACAGGAGGTTTCATCAGGAGGTTTCTGACAGTATTTAAACTCCCCTAAGAAAAGGAGTATTTTATAGTTTAGGTAATAAAAATAAGTAATTTTTTAGTCTGTCATTTAACAAAGAGATTGTTAGAGAAAAAGGCAAGAGCTGTTTCAAATTTCACTACAGACCTATTAAAGGCTGAAAGAGATTTTTGATCAAGACATTGGGATATAGCTCCAGCAGATTCCTCTCTACAATTCCATGCAGAATGGCCACTGACCTTGAAATGAATGCAGCTGGGTTTGCTGTGGAAAGCACAGATCTTCTGTTCTTGAGCAGGCACAATTTGCTTGTGAAGAATTCCAGCTTGGAGTTTCTCCTTTTTTTTCTGAGCTATTTGTGACCTTATAGCCCTGACAGCAAACTGTGCTACACCTTCAGCTTTGGGCACCTAAAAGGAACATGCAGAAAAGTCACCAGATCTGTGTGTGACCACAGAATCTGCAGCTCCAGTAGAAAATCTCAAAAGGAATCTTCCAGCACCCAGCCAGCCTTTGTCTGGCTCTCTCCAGTCAAACTCAGCATCCCAACCTCAACATGAGGAATTCAATGGATTCTCAGCTGTCTGTTCTGCAGTTTCTCATCACCCAACACTACAAAATCATGTTTTTCATGGCAGAATTAGCTTTTCTGCACTTTAAGGGTTTTACTTTCTTCTCAGCTTATTAAACATTGAGAAAAAAAATCAGTTGACTTCACTGGAATGTTTCAGTCATGGTCCAGTGCTTCTCCATGCAAGTCTAGGAATATGTACTGACATGATTTCTTTTTGATGGATTCTGAAGTTTTTTTTTAAATTCAAAGAAGTAAACATAATGTGATTTATGTCTTCACAGATTTCTGAACTAAACCTAAAGCACTGTTTTCTCTTTGAGAGAACAAACTCCTCCAGAACAGTGTCAAACAGCAATGACTGATGATATTCTCACATCTGAATTTCTGCATCTATGTAATAACATAATGTCTGCATTTTAACTTCAAAATACACAATGATTGGTTTCAAGCAAGGATTTTTCTGTTTCTAACAGGAGATATCACAACATTTACCTTGTGCAAGTCATATTTCAGATTCCAAAGCCCTGGGAACTCTGGTATCAGGAGGGTCTTGTCCCTCTCTGTGTCCTCATCATCACTTTCCTGGAGCACATCCTGGGGTCTGTTCTCAGAACTCTCTCCTTGGGGAGCAGTTCCCTCCCCAGCCAAGGAATAAATGAATGGAGGGCACCACGGCTTTGGTGAAAGAACACAAGTTTTGAAGATACAATTAAAAATTACAGTTACTTCAACACTTATCAATTTCTTAGGAGATCTTTTAACACAAAAATGACAGGTCTTTGGCTTTTTGCCTCTTGGCCTTTGGTTCAGAGGTCAAAGCTGCCAACTTAGGCCAATCCCCTCTTAAAACACTGAATACAGACAAAATTTTATGTTAAAAGTTACTATATTTCCTTCAAGAAAAAGGAAACTAACAGATATTAAGAGATCTGATGGGGAAATTACTCTCCACTTGTTCTCCACTGGCTCATGTTTGGTTGTAGCCTGTGCTATTTTTAAACAGATTTCAATGACCTGCACGTTTAACAAAACAAAACAAGACAATCGAAAGAGAGCTGATTCCTAGGCCTTTGATTACCTGTGGTATTTCTCCATCTGCATGTTTGCAGGTCTCCTCACTTTGCCAGGCTTTCCTACTCTGCAGTAAAGGATCCTCAAGTTTACCACGAGCCTTAATTGCCTTAGCTGGGGACTGACTTTTTCTCTGCTTTTGAGTAGCAGCTCTTTCTTGCAAAATTCGAGACACAATCTCCATTTTTCTTGACTTCTGCTGTTCTCTAAAAGCTCTGTAATCCAAAATTGTAAGAAATATTAACCTAACCATGGTTATTTAACAATAACATTAACTACAACCCAATTCCCTTGGAGCCTTTTAGCTAAATAGCAAGTCTTTAAGTTGGGTTCAGTGGTAATTTGTGCCAAGACACCAAGTGATTCAGAGGCTGTTTATACATTTTTGCAGACTAAATATACTCAGTTACAGTGTTTTAGAAGGCTGATACAGACTTTCACAGTGTTCAGGGGAGGAAGAAGGACAGTTACTTCAGGTTTCCACTTTGGGGTCACTGAACTCCCCTTCTGGAGGAGTCGATCACGGAACACCCACGGGGCTCTGGAGCTCTGAGCACCCCTGAGGCAGAGTTCAGGGCACCAAGAACAGACTGTGCAAGTGTCACACACAGAGTGGGAGAGGGAGTTCACCCCCTCCAGGCACCATCAGAGATGTTCTGCCTTCAGGACCTGTCTGAGCTCCAGGGAGCAGGCACAGTTTGCTATGGATATGATACTCACTCTTTCCTTTTCTCTTGTTCTTGCTGTCGTTTATGGAGAAACATTTCCCTGACAACATTGCCTCCTTCTGCTAGGATGGCCTCCCTCATTTTCATCTCCTCCTTCTTTGCCTCCAAGGCCTTTGCTTTGTTCAAAATCTGGAGAGTTTGGAGCCTTTCCTATGAGAGTCACACAAACCAGTTACATATTTGATTCACATATTACAGAATATAAAATGGGGGACTTAATGCTGGTCCCCTTATCCAAGTATCCATTTATGGTGGATGTCTCTGAAGCAGAAAGTATTGTCTGTAATATTCTCTGAAGCCATGGGGTGCTGAGATGCAGAAAGCTCTGATTAGGTCTGGGCTACTTCTCTACCCTTCCAGCCTGCCCCTGGAATGCTGCTCAGTGAAGGAATGTGAAAAGATAACAGTTCTAAACAAATCAGGTTTAAATTAAGATCATTCCCTCATATCCTACAGAACATAAATAGAAAAGCAAAGCAGCATAGCTCAGAAATTCCTAATTTATACTATTTAAATTCTCAAATAACTGTTTTTCTTCCATATGTTTTCTCCATGTGGAATATTTCTGCATTGGGATCCAAATAACTGGAAATCCTTCTGGCTGAACTTCCAGAGAACTTTTTTTAGTATGCATTATTTCCCAGAGAGTTCCCCTCCCAGAACAACTAGACTGTTGACAGAATAAACTGCATCAGCAGAATGTCAAAACCTGCCCACACAGATCCCTGCAATGGTTAAATTCTCCCCACTTTCAAGGGGTTTGGTCAGTGATGTGATCAAAAATCACCACACAGCTCTGCAAGGAGAACTGAGCATTAGAAGCCAGCAGTCCCCCAAAGCAGTGACTTCATTGCCATCCCAGCCCAGCAGCAGTACCCTGTTGGAAGTGATGCTGGTTTTCAGGGAAAGCACAGCTTGGATCCTTCTCTCCATATGCTCCTGAGCTTTCGCTTCTTCCTTTGCATTTTTTTCGTGAATTCTGTAAGCAAAGTAAAATCTTTCAGGCTCTCATCCTGGAAAGCTCTTGGTAATAGAATATCTGAGCTGACAGGGAGTAATTGCCAGCAGTCACTGCTGCTCTGCAGCCCTGCTTGGTGGGCACTGGCTGTGGGCACAGGGAACAGCTGCAGACTCCTCCAAACACGACGCTGCTCGGGCTCCAAGTGCCAACAGGTTTTCAAATATTTTGCTCAACAACTTTAATTTTTTTTTAAATTTTGGATATGAAGGATGTGTTTCATGTTATGACATATGACTGGCTGCTAAAATAAAGAATTCAGGTGTTGCTCATATAAGCAGTATCTAAACCTTATGTAGCAAACTTTTACAAGCCAAGCACATGTACCCACACTAAAAATAAACCCTGAAAACTCTACAAGTTGGAAATATGTGGGCAGGAATCAAACCTGGGAATATTCCAGCTAATATAATGGGAAAGCAGAAAAACAATTAAGATTGATACATTTGATATCTTTTCTCAAGAAAAAAAATCTATTTGATTTTGTTTTTCTTAATTATGATCAGTTTGTACACACCATCAAATAAAAATAAAACAGCACAGAAACAGTACAATGATTTCAATCATTTTACAATTAAGTCCTATTATTTATATTTAGGATATATTTACATATATATATAAATAAGTAACGAATGTTCTGTTTCTTCAGCAGCAAAATAATTCAATACCAGAGTAATAACATAAACATCAACCTATGAAAGAACATCTAACTTAAAACCAACCAGAGCAGCAGCACAAAGAGACTGCCCATCAATCCATTGATGCTTTTTTACCACATTTCTGAGAGGACATAGAATGGCACAGGACAGGTTTCAAACCTGGATTTTAGCTGTACTACTTCAGGTAATGACAAATGTATACATAAAATGCTTCAAATCATCATCAATGCCTCCAAGGTCAGAGCCTTCATGCCAGAGACTCCAGGGAATCTGGAGATGATGCTAGAACATTGAGTGAATTTTCTTCTTTCCACATCCTTTTTGCTCTGTAATATCTCAATGCCTCACCACACTGTACCTGGCACGAGATTTCCAGGTGAAACAGAAGACCAAACTTACAGAAAAATCATTATTTTTCAAAGACTGGAAGACGAAGTCTTGCCCAGCAGAGAATGCACAACAGGAAAGGAGTGAAGCCCCACCTAGCCATGCTTTGCCTCAGGAAGCAGACTGCTTTCTCATGGTTCCTTTTGGCATCCTCAAGGAGTTTTTTATTTCTTTCTTCACGTTCTCTCTGGGCTTCCTTCTGTCTTCTGCAAAACACAGACAAACCAACAGCTGCAGCAGGACTAAGGAAAATTAGATTCCAGCCCAATGAGACCTCAGGGTGGGGCTGGGGAATTTATTAATATGTGCTGAAATGAGGACATTTGTCCACTCTCAACGTCCCCCACATTATAGACAAAGTGATAAACTTCACAAAAGCCACAGACTGATGCACTTTTGCTCTGCTTTTGGAGAGCACTTTTGTGCTTTTTGGTGTCTGCTTCTGCTCCAGGAAATCTCAATGGACTTCACCATAAGCCCAGAAGGTCCTGGAGACCAACAGCACTGCAGACACATGCAGTTAGTCTGACCCAATAAACCTCATTTCCTATGATAAAACCCCTGCATTTGTAGTTTTATTCATTTTCATTAAGTTTATTCCCATAGATCAGAAACCTTTACTTGCATAACTGCAAGGCCGTGGCCAATTCTTATTTTAATTCCATTTCCTCATCAAATATTCCTGAAGCACACCCAGCTAAGACACACAGTAGCAGCAGCAGTATCTGAACTAGCTAATCTCAGCACCTGCAGCAGAGAACTGGCTGAAAATAAAACAAGAAAGGAAGCAGGCTCTGACTTTGAGGCTCTTACTTCTCTCGAGTCCGTCGTGTTCCTTCTGCTTGCAGGGCTGTTATTTTTTCCTTCCAAATCCTCACTTCTCTCTCCTCCTGGTATTGCATCTGTAGCTCCTCCTCATCTTTTTGAAGTTGTTCACGGAGGATGTCGTATTTTTCTTGTTCAGTTTCTATCTGCCACAGCTCAACCCTTAAAAAAAAAGTGTGAATTGTTTACACTGGAATACTGATATTCTTTCACTTTAAGGTGATAAATTGAGCAGGGAAGACTCTACAGGGGAAATAAACATGTAACCATGTTTTCTTTTATTATTTTAAAACATATTTTGAATCAAACCCTTTTACTGACACAGACTAAGGCTCATATCTAATACCATATCCCTTTCAAAGACATCAAAAATATTGGTCAAAAAAAGGTTAAAAAAATAAACCTCAAGTTTTTGTTTCTCTCATTCACCTAGAAGAAAATATAAAAATCGACAAAAAAATCTAAAAATATCTTTTCCTTCAACAACAAATAACTTCAGAGACAGGCCACAGCTTTTATTCTTCTATGCTTTGCTGAAGGAACCAGATATGATAGAGCTGAGTACATTAATCTGTTCTGTGTATTGCTAATCACACAATAAACAAGTCAAGCATTTTAAAGCTATTACACAACACTGCAGCAGAACACACTGTATCCTGGTTAACCACTTGGCTAATCACAGCTAGAAGCTCATGCCTGTGTTCCTCCTTTGATGTACCTGTGGTACCAAAATACAAACACACTCACCTGTTGCCTCCTGCAAAAGACAGTTTTACTCTGTCTGATATAAAGAAATAACTCATTATGCATGAACAATCAATTACAAGCAGCAATATTAGCTTGGCATAAAAATACACATTACTGCTACAATGTCTCCATGCTCATTTTCTATCTTTTCCTTTATGCCCTATAAAACCACTAAGAGGCATAAATTACAAGTATTTATGCTCATGCACAGACAGATTTACTTTAGTCCATCTTACTTTACATTTCAAATGAGACCTGTTTAGGTCACAATTTATGCACTTATAATAAAATCAAAATTTTATATGTGCAAAGCTAACTTGGGTTTTGATCAAAACTTGGGTTTTAATCCCTGCTTTGTAAGAGATGAGCCATGCAGGCTAAAAGTTGCTCTAGATTGATACAGCTCAGTATTTACAAGCAATTTCTCTATTGACTAACTTTTGAATCCATCCAACAGCATATGAAGAAGGTAATAGAGATTGATTCCCTGCACACTTTCTTCATCCCCTCACTTACAAGTTTTGTTTTAGTGTCAGAGCAAGGCTCAGCTCCAGCTCCCTCTCTCTCTCCAGCTCGGTGCACAGTCGGCTGCTCACGGCCTGCAGGCGGGACACGGCTGCACTGCACGCGTTAGACAGAACCCATCAGGAGAAATGAGAACAGAGCCCCCCTTGCAAGACCAGCAAGAATAAAACACAGCTCTAAGGCTCAGATTTATTCAGCAGAATCCCAGCAATTCATGCAGGCTCTTGTTTAACCTTCTAAGTGTCCATTCTTGAGGCAGAGCTCTCTTTAAACTCTTACACACCAGTTGAAAGGAACAGATGAGAATTTTAAAAGCACTGACCAGTAGCTTAATGCAACTATTCACTTCTCCAACTGATAAAAGTAGTATTATTCATGAAGATTAGCGTAGGTGAACCTAGAGAACCTAGACTGAGTTTGCTTTTAAAATGGTACTACAATATTCCATACACTTAGCCTACAACTGCAGCATTCCCACACAGTTATTTTCCTTCTCTCCCCAGGAAAACCAGCAGACAGTGTGCTACAGGATCCACAGACAGTGGCCTGACTATGCTCAACATAAACTCCCATCCTCTAAATGAAAACTGGATCTTCTACCTGCAGCTACTCCTCTAAATTCAACAATTCTCTATTGGCATTAGTAGTGCTAATGGCAGCCAGGATTTGCATTATTGCTAAAACACAAAGACTTTGAACTTCAGAAGCCAGAAATCTATCAAGCCTCCTCACTCCACTAGTCACTTGCTAAATGTAAGAGATTGGGAGAATTGTTATTTTTTCCATATCTAGACCTCTCCATGTCACCCGTCATAAGGATAAACACTACACTGCTTTTCTGTCTTTGCTGGGATTTGTTACTGTCTCTGAAATCCCACTTGCACCACCTCAGGAGGCTCATTTGCATCAGCTCATCAGTTTTGTTTAAGCAGCTCTCCCATTCTGGCAGTTAACCTGCCTTCCTCTCTCTCATTCATCGCTGCTCTAACCTGGAGATTAACACAGGTTAGAAATGCAGCTGCGAAGTTTGTTCACAAGCCTCTGGCTCCTGGTACACAAGCCACCCACTGCTTTCTATTTAAACCAAATGTGAAGAGTACAGTAAATTGCCTCCCACTTGATAGCACAAGTGTTTCAGAGCAGCTCCTGTATGCAGAGCTACTCCTGAAAGGCATTCCTGCATTCCAGAACAACACAAGAAAGGAATGGCACATGTATGTGTGCATTTATAAAAATATATACACACACATTTATAGAAATCCTGACTGAATAATCACCAGAAGCAAAGCCATGACCTCCAGGAATGTCACAGCACCTTGATTCATCAGACTGAATAGAAGACTGACATGATTGACAGCAGTGGGCTAGGCTGATTTAGTACCTGTTGTTACATTTTAAAATATATGACTCTTTCCTACCATTCCCAAGTTCCCACCTCTTCCTGCTCTTATCTCATTAATTACACACAGATGAACATAGTGGATGCCTGTAATCCTTGGTATCCAGAAATACTCTCTACCTACACATTGCCAGCCTCCTCCTCTCTCTCTATTTCCATGTCTACATGATCCAGCTGCTTTGCCAGCATCTTGCTCCGCAGCCGACAGGCACTCAGCGTGTCACTGCAAGAAACAAACACATCATTTATGTTTTGCAGGTTCTTTTCCCAGTGAAACTCTTCTTTTTTGGGGGCAAGATTCACAGCCAGGACTCCTGTCAGATACATAGTTCTATAAACTCCAGTATTTATGACGGACACAGTACCTCAGTATTGGCTGGGGATTTGTGCTGATGGATTATGGTTGTTTAAACACTAACCTGGTTTTTTGGACCGTCAGTTTCTTTTCCCTGACCATGTCATCGAACAATTGGAGGCTTCTCAGTGAGGCTGATATGTGAATTCTGTCTGCAGACTTCAGAGGCTGAATGTTACCAGTGTTGCCCAAAGAGTGTTCTGAGCTTTGCCTTTGACTTGGAACACAGAACCAAAAAAGAAACAATGTGAAACTGAAGTTTGTCTGACATCCTTACGTCCCTGCTTTCTGTTTTATTCTAGCAGAACTGTTACAAATAAGACCATTATAAATAATGAAGAACATGAGTACAAGCAGCACAGGAAGTTTGCATGCATGGACTTAAGCCAGGATTTTCAGTATTGGATATCTAATGTTGAACATTTATACCCTCATTTAAAGCACTAATGATGTGTCTTTGTTTTAAAACACCTGGGGCTCCTCTTGATCCCACCTTGGCTTTGCAATTTTAGTGTTCCTGAACAATAGTTTACAATTTAGTAGGAACATTTTGAACTAGTTTAAGCCATGTCACACACAGCTGGTCACTCAGCACCACTGAGCAAATTCTGTTTGAACTGGAACAAGGTATTTACGTGCTAGAGTCAGACTGGTCTCCAGCCTCTTCAAAAGTGTCCTTGTTTTCCATCTCGACACCAACATCCAGCTCTTCTTCCAACTCATATTCTAGCAGATATTGAAACAACAGCTTAATAAAGAGACTTTGAATTTTAAAATGCAAAGCTTTCTATATTTGCTGTCAAGTCACAGCGTGGAGAATCAGACATGACATTTTATAGCATTACTGCAGTGTACATTAAAAAATTCATATGGCAAAACACACAGGACTATAGTACACCTGCAAATGAACAGGAGAATGTTCTCTGCCTTCATGTGGAAGTGTCACCAAGAATCCCACCTATGTGGGAAAATCCCAGACAAGAACAGGGAGGGGGACAAGGGAGGATAATGTATTGTCAGGTTCTGGCCAATGATCTAACATGTTTATCTTACATTAAAGTTTACATTAATGTCAGTTTTTTGTGAGTTATCAAAACAATTCATTTTCACCTTCCCAGTGTTCTTCCAAGTCAAGGAGCTGATCAGCTGCATCTTCTTTTTCTTCTTCATCTTCTCTTTCTTCTTCCTCTTCTTCCTCTTCTTGTTCTTCTTCCTCTTCTTCTCCTCTTTCTTCTTCCTCTTCTTGTTCTTCTCTTTCTTCTTCTCCTTCTTCTTCTTCTTGTCTTTCTTCTTCTTCCTCTTCTTGTCTTTCTTCTTCTTCCTCTTCTTGCCTTTCTTCTTCTTCCTCTTCTTGCCTTTCTTTTTCTTCTTTTTCTCCTTCTTCTTCCTCTTCTCTTTCTTTGCTTTCCTCTTCTTTTTCTTCTTCCTCTTCTCGTCTTTCTTCTTCCTCCTCTAGAGACACTAGAGGAGATATTTGCTGTTCTCCCTCACTAAAACTGATCTCACTATCTTCCATGGTGACAGTTCTTTCCAAATGACCAGGCTGAATAAAAAGAAGAACACGTTTTCCACATTAAATATCCAACAACTTGCAATAGTGGTGACTATCTCAGGAGGTGAAGTCACAGCATTCAGTACACACTTAATGCACTTGAAATAACAGGACACAACCACATACCTCTGCGTTAGTTGCACATTTTGAGTATCAACTATAATAAATCTCTTAGTGAAAAGCAAGGACTCTGTTTTTTTCTTTTTTCTTTTTTTCTTTTAACAATCAGCTCAGTAATAAAACAA
Source organism: Calcarius lapponicus (assembly GCA_039654755.1). Classification (NCBI taxonomy): domain Eukaryota; kingdom Metazoa; phylum Chordata; class Aves; order Passeriformes; family Fringillidae; genus Calcarius; species Calcarius lapponicus. Next base: position 14,594,906 of record JBBFKN010000017.1, read on the forward strand.
ACCTTCTGAATGTATTTTATCCACTTACACCATGATTTTACCCCAAATTATTTGGGCACAACTCCAACAAACATTATTTGTCCTTGAGTCTTGTAGAGTTCTCCAATGCAAAGCAAACTGTTCCCAAATGTTGTTATAATTTATTAGAATTCAGTAAATTCTGCATGTCATCTAGAATGAGTTATTACCACATGGTTGAGCATTTCACATCTTACCCACAGAAAGACTTGGACATATGATTAATTTTAACGAAGGTGGCTCAGCTTTGAGTGTGTTTATGTAAATCCTTCTGCAGAACTCAAGAAGAATCAACAACAAAAGAGCATCTATTTTCTCCAGTTGAGGAGCAGAGAAAACAAACCCCAGGATTTGAACTAAGGAGGAATGAGTAAATGATAGAAACCACCTTAAAGCCAAGTAGGATTCCTGGGCTACTGATTTAGGGATGTTGGTGGCACTAAGAAGCGGCACAAACATCAAACGCAGCCAAAGCAGCAGCGGCCCCAACGCCTTCAGCCCCTGCTTGAGAGATTGTGCGGCTCCAACTCCTAAAGAACAAAGTTTGGGGTAAATTAGGCCGAGATGCACAGTACGGCAGAAGGCCCGAGCCCTCCCACACGACACCCCGGGGCAGTCTCGGTGTTCCCGGCGCTGTCCCCTCACGGCGCTGTCCCCTCACGGCGCTGTCCCCTCACGGCGCTGTCCCCTCAGGGCTCACCGCGCTCACCCCCGGCCCCGCTCCTCACGGCCCGGGCCCGCCGCGCCGCCCGCGCTGCCACGGCAACGGCGCCAACCACCGCCCGCGGGGGCGCCGCGCACGCACGGCCGCGATCCGCCCCCGAACCGCCGCGGGCGCGGGGCGGCGCTGCCGGCGCGGCTCGCTGGGTCCCCCCCGGCCGCGGGGTGGTGCGGGCCGGGATGGGCCGGGGTCCATCAGTTCATGTCCGGTGTCCGAGGGCCGGGGTCCCTGGGCTGATGTCCGGTGTCCGAGGGCCGGGATCCCTGGGCTGATGTCCGGTGTCCGAGGGTCGGGGTCCGGTGTCCGAGGGCCGGGGTCCCTGGGCTGATGTCCGGTGTCCGAGGGTCGGGGTCCGGTGTCCGAGGGCCGGGGTCCCTGGGCTGATGTCCGGTGTCCGAGGGCCGGGGTCCCTGGGCTGATGTCCGGTGTCCGAGGGCCGGGGTCCCTGGGCTGATGTCCGGTGTCCGAGGGCCGGGGTCCCTGGGCTGATGTCCGGTGTTCGAGGGCCGGGGTCCCTGGGCTGATGTCCGGTGTTCGAGGGCCGGGGTCTGGGTCCGATGTGCCTGAGGTCCTCGCAGTTGTTCAGATCATTGAGTTCTTGAGGTTTCAGCCATCTTGAGCAGCTCTCTGGGGTGTTTTCCTACTTTACGATTGTTGACATTGTTTATTCTCAGAGGTAGATTAGAATATGAAACACTGACGCGCTCTTTGCACGTTCTTTAGAAGAATGATTTACACTTTGGAAATACAGCGACATTAACAATTCCATCGTATTGGTGTCAGTAATTACCCTGGTGGGAGCACCTCTACCTGTGCTGCCTGACTGGGACATCTGGTTCAGGTGGTTTCAGGTAACCAAAGCCAGAGACATTCTTAGCGAGCTTGCAGCTTGGTGTTTATTCACATACATTTACAAATTTCAAGCAAGTTGGTGGCATTATGATTAATGATAATCCTTTTTGTGAATACAGATGACTTGCTGCAATGTGAAGTCCTGTGGATTTGGGGCTGGAGCACTCATGTTAGAATACTGAAGGTTTCCAAGTTTCAATCCAAAAGGAATCAGTCTTAAATGTCTTTTCAGAAGTAATGCCTTCTGACAAAAGCATTTCCCCACTAGTTACTAATTAAAGGTTATTACAGCAGAAATCATGTACTGGTCATGCTGCCTATTTATTATGTTGCATTCTGAACAAGTCCTCTAGCTCCAGCAGCAACTGCAGCTCTAGAGGTTCTGTATGAACTTCTGTAATTGTTATAAATAAGCACAAAATCACTACATGAAAAGTCTTCAGATGATATTCCAGTGATTTACATACTCATAGTGAATCTCTGTGTTCATAAAGTGAACCAGTTTGAATATTCTGTCCTGTAGCAGAATCTCCTGAACCTATGTGTTTGATATCAAGTGTTCAGTACCAGATTTAGGGTGCCCAGAGCAGCTGGGGCTGCCCCATCCCTGGAAGTGTCCAAGGCCAGTTGGACATGGCTTGGAGCCACCTGGGGTAGTGGGAGGTGTCCCTGGGGGTGGCACTGGGTGAGCTTTGAGTTCCCTTCCAGGCCAGACCATTCTATGATTCTGTGGTTTTAGCTCTAAATTGGTGACTAACTGGGTTTCCTCTCTGTTCTATTCCTTGTGTTACCTTGACAAAGTCAAGGACCAGTGCAGCTGGATCCACAGCACAGCAGCTCCCTCGCTCTTGGCACTAGGCCTCGATGACGTGCCAGAGAAACCCAGCTATTCACAGACTCCCAGGGATTCAGTTATTAAAATACTGAGACATCATCTGCACCAAAATACACAGAGACAGATGCATTCTCAGATTTATTTAGTTGAAAACGTTCCTTAATTGTAAGCAATATTTCTGTAATTGTTATCGTTGCTATGAGAGTAAGGTCTAGGTTTTGATCCCAAGCACATGCTGCTAATCTGAGCATTTCTTTCCACTGGCACACACAGTATGGAGTATAGATTACTCACAGTGACCAGTGCATTGTCCCACGTTTATGCTATAGGTCCCAAATCTTGAGAAATACATGGACATTCTTAGCTCTATAAATGGTGGAATCTTGATTTTATGGCATCCATTCATATTACATAAAACAAATTACATACAGACATTTGCAGGATTAAAGCTACAAGATGTAGGCTAAAAATATGCAGTGATTAACTGTATAGCTCTCTCTGCAGATCTGGAATAGTTATAACTGTGTTAACTCTGAACCTGCCAGTTCCCACATTCCTCCAGTTGGGATGAAAAACATCCAAGCACGGATTTCCCCCTCAAGAAAACACTCAGAAGAACACCTGGAAATATCACTGATTGTCAGTTTCTTGTGATATTTTCCTTCAGGGTATTTTTTCAGTCCCAATTTACAACTGTTTGAATTATTTCAATTTCATAACAGCAACATCAACAAGGGTCATGATTTTGTGTCAGGTGAATAATGTGTTTTTAGGGAAAGACAATGTAGATTTTTCTCTCTCATACAGATAGGAAAGGGAGAAGATATCTGCAGCTCCTCTGAAGGAAATTATGGCTCCCCAGCCAAGTTCTTATCTCTCAATCTACAACTTACGTCTATCAACTTACAGCCAGTGAATCTTTAAGATTTAAGCTCCTGGAAATGTACAAAAAAGGCTTTGGTTGATGAAACTCTTCCAGATTTTGTGGGGTCTGGACCCCAGTGATCCATCTTGGAGAAACTGGGAAACGGAGTGAGCAGATCCAAATGAAAGCCCTGCTGTTTTGCTGCCAGGGTTAAATTCAGAGGTGTTTCTGTGGAGTTCCTGCAGCAGCACCTCAGGATCAGCTGGAAAGGCAGCAGAGCTGGCCACGTCCCTCTGCTGTATGGCTGCATGCTGTGCTTCCACAGGCAGTTGGCATTTCCCTCCCGAACGTTTCCAAGGTGACAGGAGCTCATCTATGGAGCTTTCTGGCGTTTAGGCAGGAAGACATGCCAATAATGGAATCTGCATTTTGGCAGGGTGGTTCGTATCAATTACATAACACAACTTGTCTGCCCTGTTGTTTGATAGGGATCGATGTTGGCCTGTAAACAATGGCAAACATTGATTTGTCGGACTGTAAATAATGGCAAACATTGATGAGCATCTTCCCAATGACTCATCCTTACAGATGCATGGACAGAAAATGAGAGGGGCATTTGCTGTCAGAGCACTTCATGGAGGAATGGCCTGGGATGGCACCAGCTGGGAGTGCACCCCTGAGAGCAACACATCTGGGGTAAAACTGTCATCCTGGTCCTGGAATTAGCCCTGCCTTGGGGGCAAAGTGGGGAATTTCATCCCAAATCTGTTGCATAAAGAAAAGAAAAGGAGGGCAAAGTGTCTGGCTGCAGTGTGCTTCATGATTTTAAAAAAAATTATGCAGACTGAGGGAAGAACGAGATGTTCTACAGAACATTTAGAAACAGATAAAAACTATATTCCTAGTACTTAAGGTGAAAGAGAAATTAATATTGTGGTTATCCAGATACTGATTAAATACAGACACGTTTGTGTTGGGGCTGGGGGACGTTCAGACAGTGCAAGTACAGTACAACCTCTGAAACGAGCTAAATATTTCCACCATGCAATTGCTACTGATATTCCCAAATCTCATTTACAAAAATAGGCATATGTGTGTAATTTATATATCTAGAGACATTTGGCGATGTTGCCACAACAGTCTTTCACGAGCTGCTTAGGTGGAATCATGGGAGGGTGAGACTAATTATCCCTGTGGTACATTTTTTGCCTCTTAAAATTATATGTGACAATATGATATCTTTATTTTTTCTGGCAGTAAAACCACCTGTTCTATTTAGAAAATGATCTATTAAGAATACCAGGTAATGCAGTGCAGCCATAAAATAAATTTAAATAATGTCCTTTTGATACAGTCTCAAAATCCTGAGTAATAAATGACTAAAAACTGATTTTTTGGTCCAAATCACTGAGCATGCTTCTCCTCAATCCCATCAAATTACACCATCCAATAAATGATTGTATGGCAGCAGTTACAGAAGTATGGATGACTATGATCTGGCAAAATTCATACCTGTTACACATTCCAGAAGAAAAATTCTTGACAGATACTGAAATGTGGATTTCTGCCTTCAGTGTAGTAAAATATACTTCGAAGTTGTGACCTTTATTAGTGCTTGAGTAGGGTAGATCCTTCAAGAATTAGTAATTGTTGATATAGTAGTAATAACTAATGATTTAATAAATCGTAATCATTAAATGTCCTTGTAAAATTGCCCAGATGTGGGTGGAGCCCATTAGCATTTGACCTGGCATGGACAAATACCACAGAAATACTGATTTAAGGGTCTGTGTTGCTTCCACAGATCTACTACAGCTTTACTACAGCACAGATCAAAGTTTGCCCCGAGCTGTGTAACTCTGACCTGGCAGCTTGGTCCTGCTGGAGCTGCAGTGACCCCACACAGTCCCTGAAGGTCCTGCTGAGCCCTCATGCAAGGTCAGAGCATGGGATGGACATTTCCATGGAAGCTGCTGCCTGCAGCCACAGGGATTGAGGAGAAGTTTGTTAGAGTGAAAAAAAAGGCTTAGCAAACATTGAGTATCATTGGCAATCTTTCTAAGACTATTTGACAGTTCCCAGCCGGGAGCTAAAGCTAAAGGAAAGCTTTAATTATTTTCAAGAGGATTAGATGAGAAAGATTTGGAGAGCTTATTTATTTTGTTTTGTTTTTATGTTTTAATGGCAATTTTAATAGTTTCTTAATCTAAGTCTTAGCAATTTTAATCTGTCATTGACTGTAATGAGTTTGGGATATTTAGCTAGAAATGTAGGAAATTAAATGTATTGTTGACCTTTATTATTTTATCTAGTCTCTTCCCTTTGGCAATAGGAGTTGTTTATTTTGAATGGGTTGTGCACGTATATGTGTGTATATATATATATATATATGTACCAGTCTATTTTAAATATGTATTGTATGTAAAACCAACTGAATCCAAGGCTGAATGACCAAACATTTGTCCTTCTCCTTTATGAGGATATATATAATCAAGGCCCTTGTAGATAAAATGTAGTTTATTTATCTGAGAGAACTTTCACATGTCTTTTAGGATTGCCATTGTATTTTTCCTTGTGTCAATGGTCACTTTTGTAGCAAGGTCTGTCCTTTCAGAACATGGTATGTTTATATCAACACACAAATGCACACGTCACACACTTACACTGTGTGTCATCCACACATAAAATCCACTCAGACACAATCCAAATGTCCAAAGTGCCTCTGTGGATTTTGGGGCTATTTTTACAGCTATATGCTGAAGATACAGACAACTGTTCTTTTTTTACTAGTAAATTAGGTGACAGCTCTCCAGCCAGAGGAGAGCAACACCAAGGAGTTCTCAGCATAGGTACGTAGCCCACAGCACCATCAGCCTTATGAGTAGGAAAAATATGAAAAATCTCAACTGAAAATATCCCAGAAGGTGTGAATGTGTTGATGGAGAGACCAAGTCATTCTGTTCTGTGTGTCACCAGGTAAATTCTATTAAAAATCTTTCAGCTTACCTCCTAAAAAAACCAATCAAACAAAAAAAAAAAACAACCCACCACAAACCAAAACCATGCAATAATCTGACTCCTTGAGTTAAATTTGTGTCTTTTCCTCCTTTTTGGATGTTAGCTGCAGGATTGCCATTGAGATGGGCAGAGGGAGGAAAAGATCAGAAAGAAAATAGCCTCTTACGTTATTCTCCCAGGTTTATGACATGCCTGTATTTGTTGTATTACATTTGTGTGTGTGTTGTGTACATCTGTTCCCCTGGATTTCATGGGGCTGTTATTCCCCTCACCCACCACCCCTCAGTAGCCATTTGAAATGTTGGTGCTAAATAACAATACACAACTAAGACAAAAAGATGAATCCAACACTTTACCCCAGGTGCCTCCGTTCATTAGCTTAAGGTACCTGCACAACATTTTTGTTTTACGTTATAATTTCTTGAAAATGTCTCCTTCGCACTGTTTCCTTTGTGGGTTGGTTTTAAAATTGTCATTCGAGATTGAACAGCACCAAAAAGCCGAGGAGGCGGAGGAGGAGAGAAGGAAAGAGCGAATATGGAGGAGAAAACCGAGTTTGACCTGCAAGTCAAGATGAGCCCGAGGTCCCGAGGAGCCCCGTGGCCGGGTCCCCGCTGGCCCCGTGCCGGGAGCGGCGGTGCCCGGGAGCCGGCGGAGGGACCGAGAGTTCGCGAGGCACAAGAGGCGGAAGCTGGACGATGGCAGCCCGGGGTGGAGCAGCGAACTGCTCCGAGCGTTTCACTGTAGTGAAGCCCCCCAGGAGCCCGAGAGCGGCGAGGCAGAAGTTTGTGCGCGAGCTCTGCCCCTCTCGGCGGTACGGCCGGGCCGGGACAGCGCGCAGGCAGCGGAGAGGCGGCATTTCCCCGGGCACGGTCCCCGGCTCCGTCGGCGGGGCGCTCGGAGCGATGCCGGAGCCGGGCTGCAGCTGCGGTGCCCGGGTGTCGCCGGGATTTGCCGGGAGCTCGGGGGGGCGGCGGGGGGCGGCGGCGGCGGCGCTGCCTGCGGTTCACATGGCCCGTGCGGAGCGGGCACGGCGGCTCCGCGCCCCCGAGCGCCCCGGGACCGGCCGCCCCTGCCCTGGGCTCGGGCTGCGGCTCCTCCTGCTCCTCCCCGGCACGATGCGCGCAGGACATTAGTGGCTCCGGAGCACTTTGAGTTGCTCCCACCCCGCTCCGTGGGATTAATCTATCCTTTTGGAGGTTATTTTCGGCAAGCAGCCTCGCAGGCGGGCAGAGCGGCCGGAGGAAGAGCCCGCGGCAGGGGAGGGATGCGGGAGCAGGGCAGCGGAGCCGGGCGGGACTGAGCCACCCGCAGAGGAGAGGAGGAGAGGGAAGCAGAAGAGAGGAGAGGAAAGGAGAGGAGAGCTGCCCTGCTCCCTGCTCCGTGCCGGGCTGCCTGCATGGCTCCCGGGCACTGTGGAGATTGTGGGGGCTGCTGCTGCTGAGCAACCATCCATCGCTTTAAACTCAGCCTCAACTTAGCGCAGCAGGCAAGAATGGCAAAGCCACTGGAGCTTTGGAGCTGCCAGGAGAGCCGGGGAACCTGGGTTTTGGTCGCTGCTGTCTAATAAATGGGAGTAAAATGGAATTTCTTACCTGGGTTTTTCCTGCCTTGATTCTACTGTGCACCCAACAGCACAGGTGTATCAGGTAAGAAAACATCTTCTCATTCTTTCTTAGCCTGGCCTCAGGCAGCCGTTCTCTCGGGGTAGCTGGAGTGAGTGATGCCAGCTCTGGCTGGGGCTCCCACTTTTGCCCAGGGATGCTTTCTGCACTTATGGGCCACGACTGCTTTGAGTGAGTGTTCAGGAGAAAAAGGGCCCTTGACTGAAGAGTTTCCTTAATGTGCCTCATCTGTTTCAGTCTCTTCTTTCTTCATTTCCTAGCCGAGAATGCACTTCTGCCAGTTGAGCAGCAGTTTCTTGGCTTAGTCAAGGGCTGTGTTTTTAACAGGATGCTCCTGGAACCTTTTTCCCGAGGGCACTTACTCTAAATTGGGGGCAAGCACTTTTTGTAAGGCACTGCAATATCCCAGCTCAGCCTCAGCCCCTCCAGCAGCTCTGTAGGGGCCTGCTTGAACGTGAAACTCTTCCCTACACCCCAGCACAACCGGTGGGGTACGAGCTGAATAGCTTTGCTTAGGGCCTCCATAGATGCCATTAAAACCCCCAAATCCAACCATCCCTTTCTAATGAGTTCATTAAGTCTCCTGAACTTGGGTTAGCAGGAAGACACTGTCAGAGATCTTAGGGGGAAAAAAATTGGGAGAACTCAAACCATTTTTTAAAATAATAAATTTTAAAGAAAGATGTATATTTGCAGCTTTCAGTCACATTTCCTCTGAAGGTGTTAGCTAGGCAACCAGTGCCGGTCTCGGTATATTCTTATTCTCTCCAGATCTGGAGGCTGGATGTGGAGAAAGCTTGCCATGATTACGCAATGAAAATAGAGGGGGGAGTAAAAAAGAACTTGCTGCATGTAAAAACATGCCTACACCCCCCAGAGCAGGGGTGGTTGTGGCATTAAAGGGGTCTTACATCTTCTGCTTCATAGACATCCTTCATAGCTTCAGAGGAGTGGAAGAGGCAAAGTGGCAACTGTAGTAAAACATAACATTGTTGTTACACGTTTCAGAATTAATCAGGGAGATCTGATTTTTTTTCACTGGGAAGGAAAAGAATCTTGCTCAGAGAAAGTGTCAAGTCAACTGCTCTTAGTCAGGATTGACAGAATGATTTATCCTGTGACCTTGAATCTGTTATCCAGGGTCAGATCCTGACATCCTCTGAAGCAATCCAGTGGTACAGTGAAGGCAGAGGAAATACTGCTCATTACCTAAGGGCACCCACATCGTGCCCATCATTTCAGTGATCCTGTTTCTCCCTCTGCAACTGGGCTACCATTGAAGCTGGGGGTTGAAAAGTGATGTTTGAGTACATAAGACCAAAAAAAGAGAGAGAATTTTAAGGAAGAGCCAGTTTTCTCAGCCTCTGTCTCCAAGGTCTGCTCCTAGGCACAGCAACTGCCAGGATATGTGTTTGTTGGAGACATTATTTATTTTATTATTAATTCCCTAATTGACTTTCTTTCTCCAGTTACACATTAGTGATGAATTGTTTGGTAGGAATACATCCACTCATGGCAGACTCAGGCAAGGCAAATTCTAACTTAAATTCCAACTGTTCAGGTTGTAGTCTTCCAAATATTTCAAAGTGTGAGACATTCCATGGTCAAGGAGAGCTTCTCTGTCTGGATTCAGGATTTAGGGTGGCTATGGCAGGACACTGTTTAGTCTTGTAAAAAGAGAGTAGCCTTGCTTGCATGTGTACTTTGGATCAGTTAAACAGAACTGAAGTGAAATTTTATCCTTTCATTAGTAAAAATATTTTTGGTACGAGATGCTTTTATGAATAGCAGCATATTAATGGGCAAAACTGCCAATGGCTTCATTTTAAAGCCCTGATTTTGTTTTCTAAATGCAGTGTGATTCAGAATTTTGATGACAGAGGCCATCCAACACCCTGAAATTCTATGCTCCCGAGTTCTGTGCACTGTACATTGAAAAAAACCCATATTCCAAAAAGAAAGAACATTTTGGTGATTTTGAAATTCACCAGTAAGACAAAAGAGATAAAAGACTTCCCAAAAGCAAAACTACCAGTGAAAATATTATGGATGGGCAGAGGGGGGAAGTGGGGATGCATGCAGGCTGCTTCCTCAGAGCCTTTCTGAATACCCTTCTGGGGTGTTTTAGCTGTGTGTAAAGCAATTTCTCTGTCATGTGTGTTATTTGTCTGAAGTGAATGAGCCAAATTCAACCTAAGTCAGCACATTTTTGTCAGGTAAACATTTTTTATAAACAGTGGTTTTTGGTCTGCTCAAGACAGTGATTAGTGCAAGGAATTTGGCATTTAAATGATTGACAGTCTTCAGGACAAAGACTGTGGCTTCCACTATTTTATCAGGGTTTGAGATGCTGTGGATGCTGCAATAATAAACGTGCCACAGTGAATGAGCTCATCTGCAGAAAGACATTTGGGGAAATATTTCTTCATTTGTGTGAGGAAAGAGCACTTCTGAAAGGAGTTTTGGGGTGTGTGTCTGTACTGTGTAATTTCTCACTGAAAGAGATTTTAATGCTCTAATTAGAATAGGTGTATATTTAAGTTTCTACTCTGTTAAGTGACTTCTATACTCTTGCATTTAATTGTCATTCTGCTGTGTGTCTCCCTAAGCCTTTTCCTTCTATTTGTGGAAAGAGAGCAGCTTTAACACGTGAATGTATGCAAAGAGTGGTCCATTTTCTGTAGCTTAAAACTGCCAGAGAGGCTTTGATGTTCTAAAGGTTGCCATGAATTAAGCCTAATGCCTTTTCAATTACATTTCAAAATACAAAACATATTTACAGTGAGCTTCCCTTAGAGTCTGGAATGGCAGATGGGAAGGATGTACATACTGCTCTGGATAATCCTGGAGTTTGGCAGAGGTCAGACTGTTTACTGACCTTGCAGGATACTCCTTGTCTTTTTCCCAAGGAAAAGTTTTCTTCAGTGGTGATGACATCTGGGACATCTGTCCCAAATGCTTATCAAAATGAAATATACTGGTCCCAGTCCTCCAGTCAAACTGGTTTTTCCACCTGCCAGGTTACAAGATTCATATAACAACGTTACAATCCCCAAGACAATCAGGTTAGCAGATCTAGAGAAGAAACAGAAGATGCAAAAAGCAATTTTCCACATCTTGCTGCTGTGTGAATTTTTCAGAAGACCAGTGCACCCTCCTGCCCAGTGAGGCCTCAAACCCGTGTCCTACTGGCCACTGACTCAAGGATCCTGAGCTTTTTGTGCAGTCATCCTGGAGATTTTGGCGCTGCTGGGCAAAAATGAAATTGCTAATACTATCCCTTGCTCAGCTGCTGTTGTGCTCTCATTCACATGGAACTTACAGATTGCCTCTTGCTTTGGTGTGATTTAAATACCAGATATTTTCTAGTAATATTGATAAACTTCTAGCAAGTGTTTTCAAGCAGTGCTCTGGAAGAGAGCACAGACAGACTAATGGCTCACTTGTCTGACAGGCCCTTTGAAGAAGTGCTGTCCAAGTTGATGGATGTTTCTCCCCCAGATCACTCCACATTTGTAGGAAGTCCTGGTCCTGCAGCAGCTGGGAGGGAGGTGTCAGCTTGGATTGGAAGGATTTTGGGATATGTGAACTTTTTATTCTGGAACTGCTCGTACTTAGCTCTGAAAGAGAGATTTCTTTGCTCTGTCATGTGACATTCATTGCTTGGAGTTGCTTTATCAATATTTATCAGTATTAGGGACAGAGGAATTCTACAGCTTTGTGCAGTTTATCAATGGGGATTTCCTTTCCCTTTGTGCAGGAGAACTCACTATTGCTTTCATGGTTTAGACAGCAATAATCTGTTTTCAATGAGCTCAGCTGAAGTTCTCCCAATGCTCCAGATATGGACAGATGCAAACATATTCTCAAAAATATCTGCTTGAAATGAGATGTGTACAGAGTCAGGGTGGGGATCATGTTCTTCAGCTTTCCCTTTGGGAATGATTTCCAGAGGGACAGAGGTCCCAGGGCTGTTGCCATTCAGCAGTGAGGCTCTCCACACTGGCCTGTGCAAACTGAAGAGAAGATTTTCAGGAGGTCTTTACCTCTCGAATTTGACAAATCAATATCTTGATTTTACAAAGTCCTTATTCTTACTGAAACAAGCTTTACAGCAGCTTACACTAGGAAGTGAAGTTGCTGAATCAACTAATAATAGTTGCATTTCTTTTCATCCTTACTGCTTACACTATGAAAAGTTAATCCCTTCCAATGCATCTTTTCTATGCTGGTCTTCCTTTCTCAGGTACAATAATGAATAATATTTTAGGCCATTTATAATCCCAACTGCTTATCAAGGATGAAGGAAATTCTCCCACCATTATTCTTGTAACTTTAAAGCACTGGATATGATGTGGAGAAGTCTAGAGGAATGACTCAAAGGAGTTTTCAGCACATGGTAAATTGAGCCATAAAATTATTTCAGCTGTAATATTTTAATAACCCCCCTGGTATTAAGTGCATATAGCTCCACTAACTCCAGCACATTTGTTACACTGATGATCTGACCCTAAGGCTTTATTAATAATAGAAACAAGATTTATTTTAATTGTGTCATGGATATTTAAGTAAAACTCCCTCTAGATTGTAATCTTCTTAAAACACATGGCAGGCTGTAGCCCTCAGTCTTTAACCCGACTCTCATCATTTTAACTTCCTCTGAGCTCCACAGCTTTCCCTAATGCCATTAAAACAGAGTCCTGACACAGGAGAACAGCTGAACTCCAAGCTTTGTCAAAACAGGATCAGCACATGGGATACATCACTACGGTGCTGTCACCTCCTGACTTGAATTCTGTTTTCAAAACACTTTCCTGAACTTGGTTGCTGCTTTAGCAACAGAAGCTGAAAAGCATCACCTTCTATTGAGAAGTCAAAGAGATTTTCAGCAGATATATTCATTCAAGTGTACTGCAGCTATTTAATTAGGAAAATACATAGAGTACCATTCTTTACATATAAAAGGATCTCTGACATTTTACTGATTAGAAACACCTTTCCATGTCTATGGCTGGGACTTGTGAATTACAAGTAAGTATGTTTTTAAACAAACTTATTATAAAGCTCTAATTACATTACAGTAAATAATGAGGTTGGATGATTGAAAGACCAGCAGTCTGATAGAAAGAAGTGTTGATATAGTTGATGAGACCCACTAAAGAAGGAAAAAACCTCTGTCAACATCTGTTATAAATCTTCAAAGCCCTTGTCTAAATCAATTATGTTATTCCAATTTATGTAGCTGAAAACACGTCCTGGAGTGTTCCAAGATCCTTCCTCAGAAGAGACAGAGGGACCTGAGAAGTAGCTGGGATAGTAATTTGAGAGGAACATCCAACAGTGTTAGAAATGCAGTTTAACATCCCATTTTGCTGGGAACTAATGAAGCTGCACTCGGAGCAGGGTCCCTGCGCTGGGAGGTCACAGAAGCTTTGACAGCTCTGCTAATGCAAGACCTCAGTGTCTGTGCTGCTCAAAACTTACATCTACACACTGTGATCCCAGAACTCCTTCCTTATATCATTGAGTCCAGACAAGAATTTGAAGACCAGGGCAATCAAAGGTTTTTCTTTCAGTCTCCTGTGAGAAGAGTTGGTTGTTGTAGGATACTCTGTTCCTGTGCTGGCAATAACTGCTTGTGCTGAGCTGAATGCCCAAGCTGGCATATTTTGGAAAGAAAAAACATGTGCTTTATGTGGGTCAATGTCACATGAACACTCTAAGAAAGTTATGTAAGTAGCAAGGCAGAATGTGTTTGTGGTGTATTACTCTGCAGCCTCCCATGGATATTTAACCATTTCACTTCTGTTACCTGTCAGAGGTGCCTCTCAGATGCCACAGTTATAGCTAGGCTCAGTGGAAGATGCTAAACCAGTGCTCAGGCAGCTTTGATCAGTACCTGCATTCAGCCTCAGGCCCTCTCAAACCAGCGGGAAATCTTCTCTTTGCAAATGGTGCTGTCAGACATTGTCCAGCCCCTCATTTATCTCCTCCTGCCCAGTCAGTCACAGTGCAGTGACAGGAGCAGTGTGAGCAGGCACAGATTTTCAACTGGAGCCTGCCAGGTTTAGCAGATAATGAAGACAACAACAACCTTGCCTTTGTTTGTAAGAGATGGAGGAATTTCCACATCACTGCTTGTGCTAGGGCTGAGGGCTGGCAAATGGCAACCAAAGACTTCGTGAGCATCACTGGCCTGGCAAGAAGAGGCACCTGAGAGAGGGAGCCTGACTGCTGGGAGAGGCTGTGCATGAGCACAGATCCCACAGCAACACATCTTCTCCCAAGCAAAACCTGCTGCCTGTATCCAGATTCCAGATGTGCAGGTTTTCCTGCTTTCCTGTCACATTTGACAATGCTCCAGCCCTCTTGATCTCAGCTGTTGTATAGTAAGAAGCTGTCACAGCTGCATTTCAGAGTTCACAGATGCATGTTAGGCAGTATACAAAGTATCTTCCTTTCCTTCATGCTTTTCTAAGTTTCTAAATCTATTTTTCCTGCATTTTTAGAAAGAAATAAACTTTTAAAAGTATGTGCTCATACTTAAAGATGCCACAGTCTTGCCTGACATTTGTTTTGATTTAAATAGAAATATCTGAAATAGTTTTCCTACCTACAAAAATCTCCAGTACAGCTGATTCTACTGTAGGTGGTCTCTGGTGCAAAATAAGCCAATAACTTCAATTTTCTGTCATTCTTCTGTTTGTAAACATGGGAAATTTTAAGACACTTATTCTCTTTACCCAGAGCTATGAGTGACATCGGAGATTACATAGGTTCCAACATTGAAATCTCCTGGTTGCCCAACCTGGATGATTTGATGAAAGGGTACGCACGAAATTTCAGGCCTGGGATTGGAGGTGAGACTCTGAGAATGAATAACGTCTCTTTGGTGAAATTTATGTGAAATTCATACTTTAAATAATTAAAAAGTTGTGATTGTCTTTTACTTGGATGCTGGAAAAAAATAACAATCAACATTTTGCTTGATTTTGACAAGAGACAGACAGCAACACAGGCTTCTGATGCAGCTTTTAAATCGTTGACATCTAAGTTGAAGGAATTCTGTATTTCATTAAATGGTGATAATTTCTGCATCTGCTTGAAGTCAAGCTGTCTTAAACTAGATAATGTGATTTCTAGAAAGGATTCTGTGATTTTCAGTAGTTGTGATTCTGTCTTGTGTCTCTTATCACTGAAGTGAGGTGTGCTGTTGGAAATTGAGGGCACAACTGGTGAAAGATTTAAAACTCTTGCTTTAAGAATGTGCTTTATAATGGGAAACACTTCAGTGAACTGATGAAAGAATTAACAGTCTGGGGTCATTGATATGATGATATAAATCACCCCATTCAAACATTTTTTCTAGGTCCTCCTGTTAATGTTGCTCTGGCAATCGAAGTAGCCAGCATTGACCACATCTCAGAAGTGAACATGGTACAGTACCAGATTTTTTTAGTTTTGATTTAAAAAAAGCAAAGGTTCAAAACCAGAAGCTGTATTTGCTGAGATATGTAAACTGATTTTCTCTGTCAAGACCTATGCAACTCTTGCAATGTGTTATGTATAACATTGATATTGAATCACTTTTTTATATCTTGTGTCTATCCATAGTAGGAGCATATGACCAAAATACAAATGCTTGGGCAGCTCCCTGGCTGACTAAGTATAAAAAGATGTATTTGCACTGAAAGCAAATAATATATTTCTAGGGTAAGACATTGATTTTTGGCTAAGTTCCAAAACATTACCATTGTCAGCATCACTTCTTAATTAGGATTTCTCTTGTCACAGGAATACACCATGACAGTATTTCTGCACCAGAGCTGGCGAGACGATCGTCTGTCTTACAACCACACCAACGAAACTCTGGGCTTGGACAGCAGGTTTGTGGACAAGCTCTGGTTGCCAGATACTTTCATAGTCAATGCCAAGTCTGCCTGGTTCCATGATGTGACTGTGGAAAACAAACTTATCAGGCTCCAGCCAGATGGAGTCATTTTATACAGCATCAGGTGAGTGACAAACAGTACAAGTGTTCTCTGTTGTGTGTTAACTTTTTGAACATTCTGTAATCACTCAGCATTCCTAGGAGGATTTCCTGAAATAATTATTAGTTAAAAACTGAAGAAAAGCTCCTATGCCCCCATCTTTTTCTTTGTAAGAAGTCAGGAAGGTCTCTGTGGCAGCACCAGCACATTTTGCACTGCACAGTCACTGGTCATGTCCAGAATGCCCTCAGTGGGAGAGAAGCCTCTCATGCCTTTGGTCACCAGGCAAAGAGGTGCTGAATACAGAGCAGAGATTCTGTTCTCCACTCCCTCACTTTATTTTCCAAGGGAGCTTTGAGCCTGATTTAGGCTCAGCTTCCCCATCTTTCACACAGACAAAGTAGCATTTCTCACTTTTGAAGAGGGCTGTGGCTGGAACTCAGTAACTATATTGACAGCTAATTGTGTAATATTCTGAAAAATAATGAATGTGCACCTTTGAAACTGTAAGTCCAAAGTCCCCCTTAAGGTATTGGTAGTGATCTCTGGGACAGTGAAAGGGAGGAGATTGAATCAGAAATTTCCTTTTTATCATCATCAGTAGCTGCAGAATCCTCTGACGTTACACGAGTCATTTGACCTTTTTTCAATTCCCTCTGCCTCTGGGTTTCCCACAGACTCAGGCAGCAGCCAGCAGCCAGACTTTGAAAACAGTTTCCTTTGTTAGTATTGAAGTTTCAAAGTTTTCCACTCAGTCTTTTGAGTTCTGAGGAAAAGGCTCTGTCTGAATGTCCCTAACTGGTGTTCCTGTTGTTCCAAACAGGATTACCTCAACAGTGGCCTGTGACATGGACCTTTCCAAGTACCCAATGGATGAGCAGGAATGCATGTTGGATTTGGAGAGCTGTAAGGGCTGAGTACTTCTGGGTTTCTGGGTTTTGTGTAAAGCTGCATACATGGTGCTGAGATAGCTGCACTTGGCTGGGATGATTCTGCTTTAGTCCCTTGGGGTTTAAGTGAACAGAAATCTCTTCATTCCCTGTGTTGGGCATTAGACTGTGGACTTTTCAATT
The DNA here is from genome assembly GCA_039654755.1 of Calcarius lapponicus. Lineage (NCBI taxonomy): Eukaryota > Metazoa > Chordata > Aves > Passeriformes > Fringillidae > Calcarius > Calcarius lapponicus. The sequence goes on from JBBFKN010000017.1 coordinate 14,611,904, forward strand.
GCAGTCCAATCCAAATCTCTAGGATTTGATTTAGGGACAATGAACAATGTGCAGTCCTGCTGACAAATGTTTGGAACTTTGTGCTTCATGTGAAACCTTGTGCAGTTGTGACAGTCACTGGCATTACTGAGGTTTGCATCAAATCCAGTGAGAACAAGTAGAAAAGCCCACGGGCAAAATGTGATGTGCTATTTTTAATTTATGAGAAAATAGGGAAAAGAAAGAATTCCCTGCTTTTAATGAATGCCATTGTGACTAACCTTCACACAGCTCTTTAACTTGCCTTGGCATTCGGGTATCTGTTACACAGAAATCCATCAGAATGCTGCATGGATGGGCTTAATTCATTTGTACTCACAAAGGAGGGTGAAGAATGGATTTCTATTTTATCCAGCTTGTATTTAATCTATGATCAGCATGTAATTCCCATGAGCATTAATACTTCTGAATGAAAATCACCACTGACACAAGCAGGGACCACCCAGTCAGGGAAAAAGAATTTGGATTTTAGATCAAGGAGCCTACAGGTCCTGAGGGTTGCAGAGATCTGGGAATAGCAGATCCTGAGCAGATCCCTTGGCCTGTTGATGCAAGTTTCTAGTTTTCTGTTTTGTCACTGACTTTGTTTTCTAGGCTGTTAACCACAATACCATTTTATCCTGTCAAAAATAGCAATCTACAGTTTTACTTACATAATCACCAAATGCAGAGGCAGCAGACAGTGCCCCAGCAATTCATTTCCCTCTCCCAGTGAGTTCTGCAGGGAGTTTTGGTGGGGGTTGAAGGTTTTAATTGAATTTGAGGGTTTTCATTTCAATGAAGCAAACAGAAATAAAGTCTCTCTAAACAAATGGATGCTTTAGTAGCAAGTTGTCAATGAACAGCAAAAGTAGGAAAGATTGATTTCCTGTGGATTTGCATATTACATAAATCCTCTCATTCACATCCCCCTTTCTTCCATGGCCCTGCACCTCTTCAGAGCAGAGAGAACTATCCTGACTGAATCTCAGCACGTTTGCAATGTGTCTGGTGGAAATCAGCATAGCAGAGGAATGAGAGAACTTCTACTATGAATTCTCAAAGCTCTGAATTTCTCCCTTGAACTTTGTGTTTATTCAGCTTTCTTTTGGCAGATGGCTACTCTTCAGAGGACATTGTCTACCACTGGTCAGAAAACCAGGAGGAGATCCATGGGCTGGATAAGCTGCAGCTTGCTCAATTCACAATTACCAATTACCAGTTCACAACAGAAATTATGAACTTCAAATCTGGTAACAGAATCTTTCTTCCATTCAGGGACAGTATCTGACTTTTTTCCCGCAGAGAGAAACCTCCTCTATCTATAATAGAAAATCCTTCTCCTTAAGTAACTAATTTAAGAACCTGTCAGGTTTCTGATAAGAGTTTCCTTCATCTCCCACTTGTAAGAAGTGCCATTCTTTGCTGAGCCTCTAGGTAGCCACTGTAGCATGTTCTGTCCTTTAGCTCTCTCTGCTTGACAAATACTGTGTGGAGTAGCCAGACAGCACTTGATAAAAGCACTTGAGGTATAGCTCACATTTTCTTGACCTAATTTGCAACTTCAGATCAAGAAAAATTTCCATTAGCCCTGATGTTATGGAGCTTATGACGTACAGTCAGATCAGTCTAATTCTACCCCGTAGAAGTCAGTGGTGTGTGTGTCTATCACTGGGCTTATTGCAATGTTTGTACAAGATTGGAGTCATTTCTTTCCTGCTGATTTTTCATCCTCTTTCATGTATTCAGATTCTCATTTATGCTGCACATCTCCTCTAAGCTCTTTTTTGAGTTTGAAATTAACTTGGCCTTTTAAAAAATCTAAATTTAGTATCTGGAGGACTTTCTACAGCAGATGATAAGACAGTACACATTTTGAAGCAATACTGTTATTTGAGAAGACTCATGATTTTATTTTCAGATCTGGCATTGATATGACCTGAGACAAATCATTTGACCTATTCTTAGCTGATGAAAGCTGCAGAACCTCGTGCAGGGTTTATGAAGCATCAATCGAACAGCATCAAAAAAGCTTTTTGTGACCCTTGTGCAGAAGATGCTAAAGAGTGCAGCTCTGTGTCATTATCTGAAATGTCATTTGAAATATCAATCTAACTGGAATTCACGCAGCCAGAATCTCTTGTGCCTGCTCTCTTTTCCAGCAGGTCAGTTTCCCAGGCTCAGTCTCCACTTCCACCTTCGGCGGAATCGAGGCGTTTACATCATCCAGTCTTACGTCCCCTCCATCCTGCTGGTGGCCATGTCGTGGGTGTCCTTCTGGATCAGCCAGTCAGCTGTGCCTGCCAGGGTGTCACTAGGTAAAACAGATGGCTTGGGGACTCAGGGGAAGGCAGTGCTCAAGTGGGAATTGTGCTCTGATAATCCTCATTAAGGTGCAGTTATGACCACCGTGTTTGTATTTGCAGAAGGGAGGGTTCTTTGAAAGATTTCCCTCCTGGTTTAATTTCTGTCGTGTTATCAGAGCAGTTCCTCAGTAAGGAACAGCAAATAACCACCTAGGGAGGGTTAAAAGCAGTAATGGCTGTGAAAGAAAGGAAAGAATTGATTTGAAGGAACTGGGACAGTGGCAAATAAAAATGTTCCTGAAGCTTGTGGGTCTTTTTGTCTGACTAAGAGTTGCCAGTCCAGATGTAGAAGTGTTTGAGGGTTAATTATTTGGGTTTTGTTTCTCCTGATCTAGGACAAAACCAAGGATAGCTTGTTCAAAGCTGCCATACAAATGCAGTTTCTTAAAAGTTCCTCTGTTCTGAAAATGAGAAGCCACAGTATTAAGGGGCTTTTACTGTGAAAATAATCCTCAGCCTCACATGAATAAATATATTTATGTGTATTAGTGCATCTATTTCTCTCTCATGGCACCCTGCAGGTATCACCACAGTTCTTACAATGACCACTCTGATGGTCAGTGCCCGATCCTCGCTCCCACGAGCCTCTGCCATCAAGGCCCTGGACGTTTACTTCTGGATCTGCTACGTGTTTGTCTTTGCTGCCCTGGTGGAATATGCCTTTGCACATTTCAATGCTGACTACATGAAAAAGCAGAAGAACAAGATCAAGGCGAGAAGGCAGAGTGCAGAGGTCAGTAAGTGTGATACTGGGAATAACTTTGCCACAGCAATCACCCTGCTTCATGACCTTTTACTACAAGTTCTTCCTGAGAAGAAAGGCTTTGAGAATGTTCTCGATGGTGCCTCAGTAATTCAGAGCATGTAAAGCCATAACCAGAATTATATGTGTGGAACAGAGTCCTCCATCAGTTCTGCCAAAGCAGGGGTTAAATCCCATTTACTACACATGGATGCCAGGGGTGTTTCAGCATGCTGGTGCCATGGATAGCTTGGATGAATGACATTGTCCTTGCCCTGTACATTGCCATTATTCTCCTCTTTCCTTTGCAGATCAACGTGAAGAACGCCATTGTTCTGTTTTCCCTCTCCATAGCTGGTGTGAACCAGGAACTGGCCATTTCCAACAGGCAGCACCGAATTCCCAGAAGCCTGCCAGGATCATATGGCACAATAGAAATAGAAACTGGAGAGACAAAGCAGCAGGGAATGAAACTGGACAAAAAGACTGGCCTGAAGTCCCTCTTTAAGCCCATTGATGCTGACACCATTGACATTTATGCCAGAGCCGTGTTCCCAGCAGCCTTTGCAGCAGTCAATGTTATATACTGGGTTGCATACACAATGTAAAGGCAACGAAAAAGGAAAATTCTTCCCAAGACCTACAAACTGAACAACACCCACAGGCTAAAAAGCCCTCACTGAAACTGAATTGAGGCACCTCTTCTCAAAGGATTTTCCAAGGAGCTCAAACACTTCCAAAGTCAAGAAGGTCCTGCTATGAATTCCTACTTAAAGCAGCAATTTATTGCTGACCTGATTTGATACGTAAGACTGCACTCTGCCAAACAATTCCAGCTCTTCCTTTCCTGTAATACCATGAGACAAATTTTCATATGTACATATTTGTAGCAAAAGTTTAACTCTTAAATGACCATGGTTTTCCTCCACTTCAAGGTTGATCAGTAATGAAGATTTGGCTTTTCACACTCAGATAATTTCCTTTTTATTTGTAATGAAAGAGCTCATTCCTCACTTCTGCACGAGTGGTTTTCTGCATCTGTGGGCTGGTCTAGGTTTAACAGTAGTGCTAAAGTTGGAGTTTTTAATCAGAAAAATCTCATGAACAAAGTAAAAGGGAATAGAGGGGAGTGGAGGTTTTTTCTTAAAATATTATTTGTCTTGGGTAAAGTATTGAAAAATTTCAATGCTCTTAGTCACAGCATGAAATAAAATATACTACATAAAATTCTACTGAATTGTTAATAATGACTGCATTACATTTCAGATCTGAGCTAAGAAAAGTTTAAACATTTAAACACAGAAATGTTTATTAGTTTAATAGGCCCCAAAATAGATAAAGTGGTTTAGAACCACAGGGAAAGCTCAGGCTTCCTGTGTTAGACTGGGAAAATTTTGAAAGGTGCTCAATAATGAAGGAAGTCAGACTCCATTTGCAGGAATGACTTTAGAATTTGTTCTGTTAATTTTCACTGCGAATCTACCATGTGTGCCTCTGAAAATGTCCTTTTTGAATCTGTCCCTAAATAGCTGAGGGAAGTAAAAAAATTTCATAACTGTCTTTAAGTTATTCCGTTGCTTTGGATATTTTTGCTGGTTTTATTCAGAGGCTGACCTAATCTCTGAGGCCTCTTCACTTCCATTATTACACAGTGAAATTTATGGGTCCTCATACACACTGCTTAATTCAGGACTAGATCTCTCACCCAACTCATGCAAAATAACACTTTGTTCTGTAAATAATCTCAGTGAGCTCAGCAAGTGAACACATACTCACAACAAACTAGTTTCACAATTATTCTCTAAAACCTCCACAGTAAATAGATTGGAATGTGGATTAAAACAACTGAAATATTGTTAATGTAGGAAGCCAATATAATACTTTATACAAGGGCAATTTATTTTCAGGATATTGTTGCCTTGAAAGTGAGAGGTTGTTTTAAAAATAGAGACTGCCACAAAGGAAAAGGTGAAATGAGAGAGAGGGAGAGAAGGAAGCAAAGCAAGAGGCTGAAAGCTGCAATGGAAAGGAGCCTGGAGACAGACTAAGCCAGAGGCTGTAGGTGAGAGAAGAGCTTTGCTGGCATTTAGGATGGAGCTCTTGAATGTGTGGCTGACAATTAATCGTTGCAATAAGGGTGAAAGGAGGATTTGATCCTGCTGGAGTATGTGCACATTCCTCCTGCCTTAACTCAGCTGTGATTTAAAGTTTGATTTCATATGACCAGCACTGGAAGATAAAACATTTTAGCACTGATTTATAACTTAGAATGAGATTTGCTCATATCAGTAAAGTAAGAGAATGCTTTGAAGAAAAAAATAATGATCTTGAACTGGGCTGTAATAGGAAATATGCTCCACTGTAGGTCTTAGGTTCACCTCAATCTTTAGTTTCTATTCTCATGGAGAAGCTATCAGCCAAGAGAATGCTGGAAAACCCCAAGTGACACCGAGCTGGGATTGTTCCACCAAACTGAGACACCTGGATTCTGCTCCCACATCTCACCACTGAGCTGCTGCGGAATCTCAGTCAAACCTTCCCCTGCATCGGCTGAAAAATTGCTACAATCATTTATTTCCTCTGTCTTTGAGTTTTACAGAAGAAAAGCTCTTCAGGAGAATCAGCTAGGTAAGTGCATCCAATCAGTACTGTCATGGTACTATTCACCATTGTTTCTGAGGCTCACATACTGAATTAAGGCCAAGTGTCACTCAAATGTCCCCTTCCTTGAAAAGCAAATGAGAATCTGCATCTCTTTCAATATATTCAGGTAATCAAGCTTTTTGCTTTCCCTCCTGCTTCTCCTCTTTCTAATTTGTTTTTCGTATTGTTTGTTCCTGATGCTGATGGAATGCTGCATTTCAGAAATACACTATATTTTTTTCTAAGTGTGTTTTTGGTCATAATCACTTTCTCTCCAAGGAAACGCAACCTCTTCTGCCTTCCTCTGAATAAATCCTACTGCTCTATATAATGATTTAATGCAGAGTGGAATAAAAGCAGCAGAAGCATGACTTTACAATGCCTTTTCCTTACTAAGTTGCTGGTTTTTCCATGATCCATCACCACAAAAACACTACATCCTTTAGAAAGACCACAGTGCTGCCGCCTTCTCTGTTACACTTGTAAAAATCAGAACTAATCTTTAGTTTAAGATCAGATTAATTTCTGCTGGGAAAGCAGAATCCAGCCTTTTTGTATCCCATTGTTTTCTCCAGCTATTAGTTTATTATGTAGCCTGTCCACGTCGGTAACTTCTGCTAAGAGTGAAATTTCTGACTAAATCCAGCTGGAGGAATATTCACAGCAAGTTCCTGAGGAGTGCAAATCACAAGAAAATAATCCATGATTTGAGAATTAAAGTTATTAAAGAGCAGAGAAGGAAGCACTGCCCTGGTCCCTGTGGTGTGCAGTGGCCGGTTATTGAGAGTAATTAGCAAGAAGGTGGCTGCAGATATTATAAAGGCAATGTCTAATCTAATTACTTCAGCAGTAATAGTTTGTAATTGTGCACCTGACATAACTCCTTCCACTGCAGCCAACTGACTGATCACATGGGGTTACTGGACAAAATTAGTTGCTTCTCCATCTGGGAGACAGTCACAGGCTTCATGTCCTGCTGACTGCTCCACAAGATTTATTCAGTGAATTTTTTCTCTAGTTTGACTGCAGATCTTCAAGGTGCACAGCTCAGCGTGACTGATCAAAGTAAAAGGTGGCAGCAATCTCCTCAAAAAACCCCAAAGCCAGAATGTCAGACTACCTACAGTGATGTAGACAGAAGCATAAATAAAAGGCAAAAAATATCTCAGAAAGTTGCAGGGAGTTGGAGAAGTGCCCTGGGAGCACACATATGGCAACGTGACCATCCCAGCAACAAGGGGATCTGAGGGGGAACAGGAGTTTCATCTGCTGTTGTTGCACTTGCATGAGTAGCACAAGACAAAACACCTCCATCAACAAGAGGGAGATTTTCTTAAATTGCTTTCCAGAGCCAGAAACTGAAAATTCAGATGCCATTCAAACTTTTGAGACATTTCAGTACAGGAGTATGGTGAATTGATTGGAGTTTTGCATAAATTTGAATCTTCTATACTTTTGTGTGTACTTCACTTTTTTTTTCCATTTAAAATCATCATATTTAGAAATCCTCAGACATTACTGCTTTAGACTTATTAACATCTAAAGACAATTCCCTATTCAACTCTAATTTCATGATGCCCTTAATAAAGTGAAATAAGCCAGATCTGATGTCAGTTGAATGCTGACTTTGGATGGGTTGTACTAGTGCCATAAAAAACCAGGATGTGACAGATGAGAAGGCACTTTTTCTGTGCTGCACCTGAAAGCATTTGTGTTCCTTTCAGCAATTTATAGTGCTGCTCTATGGACTGGCGTGTCTGTGAGAAAAAGAGTGGGATATGTGTTAATGTAATCATGCTAAATGTGAAGTGTTAATAAAATGTAGATATACAGAAATTGGAGCTTCTATAAACGGACAAAATAGGCATTCCAACTATTGAACTGGAAGACAAAATGCATTGGAAGGAAAATCAGAATGACTCTAGAGATTTCAGCCCATAATGACATCCTGCCTTTTCAGCGCCCAAGGGTTTGCAAAACTCTCCTTTGGCCTTGACAACAGAAGAGGAAGCACCACTGTGTGCTCATGAGAGCTTTCTGGGGGGCACTTGTGCACAAAGCTGTACTGATGTGAAAAAATAGCTATTGCTGCCTCACGAGGTTGGAAAGAATCAGAAAGCACAAGAGGAAAGATAAGAAGAGCAAGATACTGCATTTGTTTGAAGGTAATGCTGGCATTAATAGTGACAGCACTATGAAGAGGTTAAAACACAGAAATGTCTGTCCTGTTTCTGGGTAAAAATGAAAGCATTTATCCCAGTTAAAGTAAAAGCTCTCACATCAGTTTTGAACTGGTTTGCTAATCCAATAGATAATGTAGCAAAACCAATTTAGCTCAATGAGGCTTCTGCTGTTGGGACAACAAAACACTTAATGCGATTGCTCTGATTTTAAATGCTCCCAGTCATTACCCTGGAAAAGCACTTCTGGTTAGGAGGAAAACAGCACCCTGTGTGCTTGGCTCTGAAGCAGAACAGATAACAAAAAGCCTCTTGAAAGTTTCTGAGAATATTTTTGTTTAAGAAAAGAATCCGAAGCAACTCCCTCCTGCCCTGTTTATTACAGCAGCTTAAACCACTCGCCATGGTTGGAAGCCTGTTTGATATTAAAATAACATCGTGTGCAATATATGTTACAAACATAAAGAGCTGATTCTTCCTAATGAAAACTGAATAAAAATTTGGCAATGAATATGTGGTTTTGGATGGATTTGGTAGATAGATAAGAAGGACACTGTATCTTAAATAGAATTAATTTGAGGATCTAAGCCCCTCATTACATAATGCATCAGGGATCTGCTCTCTCCTTATACCAGCTTTGTGCCATAGCTATTCCTTTTACTAAATCCTGCACAGTAAAAACAAATCTGAGAAGACAGTCAAGCCCAGACTGTCAGATAATATAGCAGGAACAGAACTAATCAGATGTTATTGGGAGTTCACTGTTCCATGAAAAGATTGGTCCAAAAAAGTAAATCCAAATATTCTGCACTTCTGAGACACTAGACACCTCTGGCAACTTATCCTTTCTTTAACTCTTGCAATACTTCTGTTTCACTTGATCCTCAGTTCTCTTTCCTTTTTTTTCCTTTTTGAAAGGAGAAAAGAAGAGGAAATTTTCTTTTTCTTTGGCAAAAGAACATATTAGGTAAAACTAATATAATCTTATTGCTCAGGTACGAAAACCAGGAAGACTGAAAGTCTCAATTGCCAAACCTTTGTACCTTCCAATGATTATTACATAAAAGGCAAGAAACTCAACCCTGTGATAATTAAGCAGCACACTCCCACACAAACTCACTCCCACAAACACAAACTCACTCCCACACAAACACAAACACACTCCCACACAAACACACTCCCACACAAACTCACTCCCACACAAACACAAACTCACTCCCACACAAACACAAACTCACTCCCACACAAACTCACTCCCACACAAACACAAACACACTCCCACACAACTCACTCTTTCCTCCCTGTTTCACTCTCTCACACTGCACACTACTAACCCCATATGTGCAATAGAGAGAAAGAGATAGTTTAAGTCATGCTTCAAATTCTCCACACTCTTAAAGAAACTCTTCTTCCTAATTTTGGCCCAAACATCTCTAACATAGTTGCTGGGTAACATAAGTTACTATCAAATCCAGGTTGCATTAGTTGTTCATTGGGTAAGTAATCTCAAGGAGAGCAGCACAAATATCACAAAACTCCATTTCCATTCATGGGGTTACCAAGTGGAGTAGGGAGAACATTTTTCTCTCCACAGTAATAAATAATTGGCCAGCTTTGGCCAATTGGAACAGGCAGAGCTGGAAGCAGCAAAACAATATATAGGCCATTGAGCTATTCCAGTATCACAATTACTACAGCCTTAAGATTAAATAAAGACCGAGTGATGAAATACAGAGTAATCTGTAAAACATCTGGTATAATGTTCCATCCAGGCTGTTCTTCCTGTATTGCTGCATTTCTTCCAGCTTTAAACAAATACAAAACAACTATTTCTGTACATCTTTAACTACATTTTTTACAGATATATTTAAGATTATCCTACCCTCATCATTGTGGGTGAAACTTTTGCATATACAACCTTGTATGTGCATATATATAAAGGACAGGAGGTTCATATTTTCTTTATCAATTCCAGTACACATGGTATTGTAAAATCAAACAGGTTGTTTAAATATCCTGAAAAAGTAAATACAGAAACACAGAGGTTTGTGTTTAGTTGCTTTTAAAGATGTGTAGTTTGGGCTACTCATAGAATTCTTTCTCCTCCTGGCTAATGAGGTGTCAACAAGAGAGCTTCTGGTTGTTTCTATCTTATATAAGACAGACAAGTAAGGGAGGTGTTGGCTTAAAATAGTCTTGCAACATTATTCATTTTGTCTATTTTAACACAGACTAGAAAAACACTAATATTCAAGCCAGCAAGAAAATCTACAAAGAATTGCCATGGTGATTTCTGATATTATGTTCAAATATCTGCTTTACTCCAGTTTATGTTCAAATCTATTAATGCTTTGCCTCGTATTTTTATCCAAACTTTGTGGCATCTGGCCCAAATTCATTCCCACTGCACCCAAGGATTTCACTGCCAGTTATTTCAATGGAAACAATATCCAGTCTCTTCCTTGGCAAAAGAAAAGAGTCAGTAGGCTGGAGAGCAGCCTGCACACGCTGCTGGTTTGATCTGCTATGGGGAGGCATTTTGATTCTAAAGTGATACAGAACCGGTTACTCACACTTCACATGCACTTGGAGATATGAGCTGTCTCTCTCCATTTCTTTGTTGTTTAGTTCACAGTGTGAAAGCATCATTCTAATCCCTACTAAATCTTTAAAACCTCGGAAACTTGAAAGGTCTTAATATAGCTGAAGGTTTTGAGTCATGAATTCAAGTACTAACAGGATACCTGTCTTACAGAGGTGAAATTTGTACCGATTGTCCCTTTTCCCAACAATTGTCTGGAAGAAGTAGCTGCCATAATGATGTTTTCATTGGAGCGTTTGGGAGGGAGGAGTTTTTGGTCAGCCTTGTCAGAAACAGACAAGCACCTCGTGTCTGATGGCTCAAGCTGCACTTTAATGAAATCTTTAACCCAAAGATTTGTTTTTTCCTTTTGAACTGATTTTTAAAGGAGAACTCTCAACACCCTGAAGCACCAAATAAAGACGTACGACTCGCAAGCATCGCCTGCACGCCCGTGATTCCCAGTGAGTTGCCTGGGAATCTCTCGCCATCTGCTGGAAACGAGCGGAGGTACAGCCTGAAGGGAATTTACATAGGGCCAGTGAATAACGGAGAATGTTCGGAGAACTCCTAACTTTGAGTCAAAAACACAATTCACATTCCCAGGCCGCAGCAGTCATTAGATTCTCGAAAAAGTCACATTTTCACTGATACAGATAATCTGTGGCATGACCGGATGCTGAGGTTGAAAGTAGAATTTCAGAAATGAAATATTTGGAAAAAAACAAAACCCTTTTTAGTTTTCTCTTTCTCAAACAGATTGCTTCAGATCACTGCTCTTGAAAGATCTGATAGGAAAAGATTCTAATGGTGATTTTTAAAAGAACTAAAATTTTAGATATCTCATTTACACCTGGAATAAAATAATAATAAAAAATAACCTGTAGGAGCCTGTCAGCTCTTCAAATCTAGATGGAGGTGACAGAAATATTGCAACTTTTAAGTTGAGGATGGCTTGATAGAAGAAAAAAGTGCCTGCCATCTGGGAAAATAAAGGGGGAAAAAGGAATACACTGAGGATTTACAGCTTGTGTTTCAAACCAGTTACAACCTTGTCAGCTACTGCACAGAGCAAAGCCAAGGTGCTCTCCAAAAACTGCCATCTGCCCAGAAGTGGGAAACATCTCATGAGAAATTCCACTGTAACACAAGGAAATACAAACCAACCCAAAACAAGCCTTCTAAAGCAACAGCATGGGCAGTAAGTGAACAAGTACAAAATTTCTCTGCAAGATGTAAAAATATTACGGTTGAGATTTTTTTCATCAAGCACTGAAAATATACCTGAGATTTTCCCCTTGGTAAGTTGTGCTGGAAGAAAAAACAGCAATAAACTACACAAAACTTCAGATCACAGTTCTGAAGAACCTTTTATCTCCCAATCGAACAGCTCAAGGAGCTGAAGCATTTAATTGACATGGAGATCAAAGCCTACCTTGACCTGAAAGAATTCTGTTTGCAGACCTACCTTACATAATGTTCTCCATTTTAAGCAGAGAAATTCAGAACACATGAAGATTTAAGGACCCGCTTTGAAACCAAATTGAGAGTTCCTAATAAGATAAAATGAGCAGTGGACACACAAATCATTCAATTAAAGACTGATAAATGGAGCCATGGGATGCATTTCCTTGGTGTCAGAGAAAACATCTCAACTGATGGGAATACATTTTCCCATTTTACTGCTAATTAAACTAGTGCCAATTATTATTTATTTGTGTTTTGGAAGAAACACCAAAAGAAGCCTCAGAGTTACACTGCTGCCAACTGTCCAACTCACAAACCCCAAAAGTCCCACGAAGGTGCTGAGAAAGTGCTAAATATGCCTGAAAAAGCTTGAGGTAGGTGTACACATGGAATAGCAGAAGACTAAGGACCAATTATTAATTTTTTCCATTTCAAAATACAAATCATGACCACTCAACTCCAGGTAGCTAAAAAAAAATCTTAATAGTTTTGTCTCCCTGTTTTGTTCTATTTTTCAAATCTGGTGGGTCATGTTGCCCAATGGTGGGTATAAATACATCAAGAAAAGCCCCAAAGCAGCCCTTTTGCTTGGACAGCTGATTTGCTTAGAAAAGTTTTAAAGTACACAAGGAAACCAGCTGTTTGGGCAGGATGAGCAGCATTTCCACTAGAGGACTCTCCGAATTCACCATCCCAACTTTCTGTGAGGAAAAAGCAGGAGATCCTGATTTGCTTCAGTTTGGAAGCAAAATATCAAAGTACCACTAGGGAAAAACATCCAAATCCAACTTTACAAAGCATTAAACTTGCCACAGACTGCCTCTTGTGGAACTCTGGTTGCTCCACCACTAATATATTGGTTCTTTCTCTCATCTGGCCAGTCTGATATTATTCCCTCTTTATTGTCTCAGCTGTGCTTTCCCTGCTTTAGCCACTTTGAGTGGCTCCTCCCTGGCCTGGACGCTGGATTGACACTCACCGGACATCACTGCTGGGGCTTCCTGCTGGGATTTCCTGGGAAGCAGCTCTGGCAGCTCTGGGGGAGGCAGGCAGGGCCTGTCCCATCACACCTGTCCCTTCAGCACCTGGCCTTTATCCCCTCAGAACATGTCCCCTCCAACTCTGTCCCCTCAGATCAGTCACATCCCTCAGGACCTCTCCTCAGTCCCCAGTCCCTTCACACCAGTCCCCTTACATCAGTATCCTGTCACACCTGTCCCCTCACACCCGTCCCCTGTCCCCTCTGCACTGTCCTCTCTCCCTCACACCTGATCTCCCTTACCTGTCCCCTAGTCCCTCACACATCCCATTCCCTCATACCAGTTCCCTGACACCTGTCCGCTCAGCACAGTCCCCTCAGCACTGTCCCCTCACACCTGTCCTCTCTCACCTGTCCCCTCACAGCAGTCCCCTCAGCACTGTCCCCTCAGCACAGTCCCCTCAGCACAGTCCCCTCAGCACAGTCCCCTCACACCTGTCCTCTCTCACCTGTCCCCTCAGCGCTGTCCCCTCAGCACAGTCCCCTCACAGCAGTCTTCTCAATATTGTTCCCTCAGCAGTGTCCCCTCTCACCTGTGTCCTCACCACTGTCCCCTCAGTACTGTCCGCTCAGCATAATCCTCTCAGCACCGTCCCCTCAGCGCTGTCACCTCAGTACAGTCCCCTCAATACTGTCCCCTCACACCTGTCCCCTCACATCAGTCCCCTCAGTACTGTCCCCTCACAGCAGTCCCCTCAGCACTGTCCCCTCACACCTGTCCCCTCACAGCAGTCCCCTCACAGCAGCCCCCTCAGCACTGTCCCCTCACACCTGTCCTCTCTCACCTGTCCCCTCACAGCAGTCCCCTCAGCGCTGTCCCCTCAGCACAGTCCCCTCACAGCAGTCTTCTCAATATTGTTCCCTCAGCAGTGTCCCATCTCACCTGTGTCCTCACCACTGTCCCTTCAGTACTGTCCGCTCAGCACAATGCCCTCAGCACTGTCCCCTCAGCGTTGTCACCTCAGTACAGTCCCCACACATCTGTCCCCTCACACCTGTCCGCTCAGCACAGTCCCCTCAGCGCTGTCCCCTCACACCTGTCCCCTCAGCACAGTCCCCTCAGCGCTGTCCCCTCACACCTGTTCCCCCCCCGCTCCCTCAGCCGCCGCTCCCTGCAGTGCCGCGCTCCCATTGGCTGCAGGTGTTCCCCGCCGCCCCCCCCGCCCGCTCTGGTTGGCCGGGACGCTCCGGCTCCCCAGGTAACGGTTCCCGCGCTGCCATTGGCGGCGGGGAGGCGGGACCCGGGCGGGGATTGGCTCTCCATTGGCTGCGGCTCCCGCCCTCAGACCGCCATGTTGCCGCGGGCGCGGGGCGCTGAGCCTGGACAGCGGCTGAGGGGCGCGGGGGCCACCTGAGGCGGGACTTGAGGGCGCACCTGAAGGACAGCGCGGCTCCTCCGCCGGCCGCCGCCGCCGCCGCTCCCCGCCGGGGCACCGCCAGCAGCGAGGCAAAGTCCGCTTTAAAACTTCCTTGCAGGACTTTGAGCAACTTGAGGCCGCGGAGGTGTAGCCGGGCAGGGCTCAGGGAGCGGCCCCTGCGCGCCGCGGGGCCCCTGTGTGTGGGGTAGGAGCAGGTAGGAGCCCGGCCGGTCCCGGTGGACACCGCTCCGTCCGGGGAGGTGCCGGCGCCAGCTAGTCCCGAGCGACGGTGCCGCGTCCCGGCCGCTCCCCGCAGGCCGGGGCTGAGGGGGACCCGGGTGGGCGGGAGGGGCCGCGCGTTCCCCTGAGCCCCCCGCGAGGGTCGGGTGGAGCTTTCGGGAGTCTCCGCTCCCCCGGGACCTGTGGCCCGGCTTGCCCGGACAGCGGGGTTAGGGAGGTGTCTGGATACACGCGTTCGTGTGTGAGGTGGTGGTTTGGAATAAACAGGATGTTTGTCAGGCTCCAATCATAAAGGTATGGTAAATTGCCCCTCGGAGTTCCTCCGCTGCTTCTCTGGGGTAAATTTGTAGCTGGTAGTAATTGACAACAATGTTTTATTTACAGAAAAAAACCCTATTTTTAGTTACTTGTTTCTTTGGGAGAAAAGAGATGCTGTGTTGATGAATAAGTAAAAACTTCTGTGGAGTATTTCAGCCAGGAGGGAGCTATTGGATGATTTTTTAAGAAAACATCGTCAAATACTGGGGATATTTCTGTAAAGCTAAATTGTACAGGGTATTTTTAACCAATCTTATTTAATTTCTCTGCAGGTCAATGGTCTTACACATTTTCCTTTTGATTTTTTTGCTGTTCTATGTAAAGTTATTTGTGTTTCTAAAATTTGACACAACTCATTTGTTGAGCAGTGTGTGTATATTCATCAATATTCTGGTTTTTTATCTGTGCAGCTGGATTGAGAATCATCTGGAGCAGAGACACATTTCTCATGTGAAGCTCTTCACTTCAGAATCTGTCTTCAATCAACTTATTTCTGCATACTTATAATTTTATATAGCTGCTAAATACAGACCATGCCTAGCAGAATGGGCTCAAAAATTGATCTGAACAAAGACTTCATCAGAGTAAAAACACACTACAGTGGGTAAGTCAGTGTGTCCTTTCCTCTGTGTTGTGACCTGTCTATTTTTGAAGTGTATTGAGCAGGAGTTCGTGGTCTGACCTGGTGATAAAGTAACCAGGGCTTTGGTGGATTTGTAATTAATGTCAGATCAGGCAGGTAAACTTCTGAGCTATTAAAATACCAGACTGCTGCAGCATGCTGATCAAGAAGAAAAGTTAATTTATTCTTCTCTAAGAAGGGGAGAAAATGTGCATAACTGACAAAGCCACAGTTATTGTGGGTTGATGGATTATTGATTCCCATGGTCACAGCCAGGTTAGATCCATCTCCTGCCCCCCCATGCAGTTATTACATTTTATCCTGTCCATAATCACAATGTCATGGTCCCTTATGACTTCACTCAGTTGACAGTAGAAACAGGAAGGTTTTATTGCAGCAACATGGAATTTGAATTTTCAGGTATGTTTAATCTAATTGGCTTGCTGCCACTCTGAGGACCTTGTGAAATAATGTTGCTTTAGTCTTTCCTGTCTTCCTTGAAGGCCTGAGTTTAAGGCATTTGAGGAGTTAAATATTTGGCCCAAGTAGATCCTAAAGTTGATTGGAAGTATTTAGACTGAACTTGTTGGCATTTAATAAGTGGCTTGAGTGATCATTTCTGATGTTTTACTGCTAAATGAGTAATTGTAGCTACCACTGTGCATGTTCTTACATCATGGTGTAGAAAAATGCTGGTTTGAATTAAATGTGATGTAGTTATGAAAGTCACTTCACAAATTTTATTGAAAACAAAATGCTTTCATTTTAAACTTACCTACTTGCCAGTGCCATGTAGTTTGAGGTGCAGAGTTTAGAGTTCTAGGGCAGTTGAGTTAGTGTGGTAATGCAATGGGAGAGCTCAGCTCTGTGAGGGAAGGCACTACAAGCACCAGTAGAACTGGGTACAAATAATTTGGGGATGCTTGCTGGCAGGTAATGCTGATATAAAGTGAAAGCAGTGTGTCTGTGGAACTTGTCTGTGCACAGCTGGGGGAGGTGATAGTAATTGTGCCAATGTTAGAAGTCGAGTAATTATTATTACCATGTCTTACAATAAACTGCTGTAGTTTTTCCTGCAACACTGCATTCAGTCTTTTGCATGAGCTGTGAAGTCTGTAGAAGTCAGTTTACAAACAAGAATTCCAAGCTCTGAATTTTGTTTTTGTTCTGCTGATTAAATTGTGTGAGGTAAAACCAACTCTTTGGCATTATAACCTCTATAACTGATCATCTCAGTGTCTCCACTGCAGTACTGTACTCAGCTTTTGAGCAAATCTGACAGACTGCAGGAAATCATTGATGCTGAGCAACTTCAGAATCAAGGACTAACTGCTGAAATAAAATAATAGTGCAGATGCCATGTTGAAATGCTTGTTAGAAATGTGAGCATGAGGAAGTTTGAAACTTGTGAGTGTTGAGTGTATCTCTGGAGGCTGAGTATCTCAGGTATTCCTGTTTCTGGGTGTGACAGAGTTCCTAACATAGCGCAGTGGAAATCACTGCCAGAGTAGATTACAAAAGAAAAACTAAGTAACTGCAATAATGAACCAAGAATTACACAACTTGCCTCTAGTTTGTACCTGGTTACTTGGAATCCCTGGAACAGAGCAGTGGTGCAGTCTGCTTTGCTGTGTGTTATCTTGGCTCCGAGAGATGCCATGTTTGATTGTCACTGGAATTATTTCTCATGCTGTAACTGCTCATACAGAACTTAATGATCAGTAGCTCTTCATATTACTGTGTAGTGTCCAGTTTCTAATACTTTTTTAAAAGTGTCCTGTGGGATTATTTAGTGATAAACAAGGAATGGTTTTCACTTCCCTGTGCCCTGATTGCCTGATGTGGCTGTAGAGATGTTAAGATTAAATACAGTAAATCTCAAAGGAACACGGGCATCGTGGATATGAAGTTCATTCATTTACTTGTAATATGACATCTGTTATAATAATTTTAACAATTCAAGACTGATTAGTAGTTGCCAGTTTTATTTGGAGTTTATAGTGTGTGCAGTAGTGTTGTCTTACAGTGTATTTTCAGTTTTTGAACTTTATTTAGATATTTGTGCAAATGTGATTGTCCATGGTTACCACAGATCTACAGCTGCCTGATTTCACGAGTGGCTCACTGTGGCAGTGCATCAAATAATGAGCATTAAATAAATGCATCTGCTGGTGCCCTTGTCTTGGGGCAAGGCATTGTACCAGCCCTCAAACATTGCTGGGAGAACTAGTTTAGTCTCTTACTTCCATAAATGCATAAAACATAACTTGACAGGGAAATGTTCTTAAACTCAAGCTCACCTGACAGCTCTCAGTGTTGTGGATGATATGGATGTACAGGTTGGCAGGCAGCATATGTATTTCTTTTGCTGTTGCTGTTTTGAAGAATTATTAAGTTGGTGCTCTTTGAGAGCACTACAAAGTATAGATTAAAGATACACTTGAGAAGGTAGCAGTGCTTTAATCTGAATTTGAAACAGTCCAGTTCTTTAAGATGATTGTTTTGCAGCTTTGCTTATAGTAGTTTTTCTCAGCAAAGGCAAAATGGCAAGTTATGAATGCATGTCATTTAAAATGTAAGTTGTGGAGTTTAAGTTTCTTATTTCAGTGTGGTACTGTTCAACTGCTGGCAGAATATGTTGTATAACATTTTTTCTAAAATGACTTCTCACATAGTATGGAAACAGGAAAATCATCTCAGTCATGTTGGACAACTCCTAATGTATTTGCTGTGTTACACTAAGAGGGGAAAGAATGGCACATGCCAGTAGCCATTGACTACAAATCAGTTTCCTAATTGTCCTCTGAAAGTGGAATGATTTAAGTTCATCTCCTGTTTCTTTTTGCACTTGTTTATTAATTGATTTCCCAGAGTCAATTATTTGAAAAATATTTTAAAAGTAATATGAAGTCTTGTTTGTATCATCAGATTCTGTTCTGTGTAATCTTTTTTCCTTTTTCAGTGTTTGACCTGCTTTGACAGGACTTGTGGACTTCCATTATATCAAAAGTTATTGTCACAAATTCCTGAGATAATGTATAGTTTACATAGAGAGTTCAGTACTGGGTTCATGTTCTCTAAACACTACAAAGGTGGAGTGCAAGATGCAGAATTTGTGTAAGATTTTACCTGAATTTTCCTGTAATTACATCTTTTGAGAATTCACCTAATCAAAGCTTCATCTCAAACAATGTAGTGGATGTGAGGTTGTCATGGTTTGACACTGGCACTAGGCCAATGCTCCATGAAGATACACTATCCCTGGTGTCTGCTGTGAGATTTTGACCAGGAATAAGAAAGCAAGCAGGCTCTTACTTAACAAGGAAAAAAAAACATTTATTAACTAAACTACAAAAACAGTAACTAAACTACGCACAAAAGAAAAAGGAACACACAAGGAAAATGAAAACCCCACAAAACATTTCCCTCCTCCTCCCCTCAAATTCCCAATTCAATGCACTTCCCAATCATCAATTCTCAGTCCATCAACACTCTGTAGATAATCAATTCTCAATTCATCAAGAGGAGAGGAGTCCTTCTTGTGCCAGGATGACCTCTTCCTTTTGGTCCAGGTGCTCTCACCACCTGAACACGGACCAGGGCTGCTTCCAGGGTTGTCTTTTAAGGATATTTTGTCCCATTCCAAAAAGAGCACAGTCACAACTCTGGGACACCTGTCCCCCCCATATTTCACCCCCTGGGGCCGAGGGGCACCAACACTGAATCTTCTTGGGTCTGGGGCATTTCTCCCCCTGGACTCAGTCTCTGTATCACAAGGAAGCATGGCTCTGTCCATGGCTATACAAAAAGAGTCCAGCAAAAGCCACTCCAATCATCTCTCTTCCCACCAAGATTCTTCTCTTTCATCCACCATCTCTCTCACTTGCTCCACTTGCATTCTCCCAATCACTCTAACTCCTTTCTGGGAAAGGTTAATGTTCTGTAAGTTTTCAATGTCCAAAAAAGTGTTTAAAAGGTTCAGTCTCTCTCTCTCTCTCACACTCCCACGGCTGCCCTGCTGCTGCTCTGCGGCCCTTTCGCCCGCACCCCCCCTTCTCCTTCTCAGCCGGCCGCTATCAAAACTCCGACGCCAAATCTCGGGGGGGGCTGCCCGATGGCTCTCGGGGTCTTTTTGGGGTTCTCCATCTCTCCACCCTTCCATGCTCAGGGCATCCTCTCTCCCAGCCTCGGTCTGGGCCCAGCCGACCGCATGGCTGCCCCTGCCCTGCCCAGCAAAAGCACTGGGCGAGGGAGGGCAGCTTCTCTCTCTGCCGCCCAGTCCCAAGAGGAAGTGCTTGGACAGACATCCCTGCTTTTAAGGTGATCTCAGAAGGTGACTCATATTCCCAGAAATCCCATTTCCGGGTCAAACCATCACAGAGGTAAAGCCTCTGTTTTAAAGGATTTTACAATAAATGAGATTTTATTTATCTCCTGATGGAAGAAGCACCTGGATTAAAAAAAAAATTATTATGAAAGCTTCTGGTTTGTTTTTTAACAACACTTCAAGTGCTGATAATTATAATACGGGAGCTTGGCTCACCCGAGTAAACAGGCATTAAAGACGGGTAATTAACACATTTATTTCCTCCACACTGAAGTATTTCTAAGTTAAGCACTGTGAGGTGTAATCCTGCTGGCACAGTGGGAGTGTTTTATATGAGGAATGCTCATTCTGTATCTTTCTGCAGCTTGCTGTCCATAGGTGGAACCGTTGGAATGTGCAGGTATTTTTGATAAAAGCTGATGTTTTCATCTTCTGCAGGGACATCCTGATAACAAACTTGGATGCATCCATGAGCTATGCTGAGCTCTGTGATGAAGTGCACGAGATGTGTAACTTGCAGCAGGAACAGCCCATTACCCTCAAGTGGATTGATGATGAAGGTATTGGACTGAAATACTTCTCAGGGTTTGTTGTTCACTGTGGTGCAGAGAGGGGGCATTGAGGAACTTGTATAAACAAATATCGTACTGTGGAGGTTTTTGTTTCTAAATACCCAACTACAGAGCCCTGTCCCAGAGCAGGAAGCTTGCAGAAATGAAACTTAAGACATCAGGGTTGATTGCAGCAGTGCCTGAATTCACTTCTACAGAAGCACCTTGTCAAAGTCAGGGCCTGCAGAACTAGAACTGATTACAGAAAGGTGGAAAAATACCAGACTGGTTTGGCTAATAGTTTTAATGGGGTGTTTTGGTTTTTTAAATAGCTCTCTTAGCTGATAGTGTTGTTTGAGTAAATGGAATTTCAAAGTACTGACCTTGGAAGTCAGAAGCTGGTAGTAAAAGACAACTCAGCCCTTTTCAAGATACCAAGGACAAGTATTAATACTCCTAAATTTTACTCTTTATGTTTTGAATACCAAGAAGGACGGAGGCAACAGTACCGCCCCCAGTTTAATGGTGGTGTAATAAGAAGTAACCTGATGAGAAGGACATGGAAGATAATTACATTGCCTGTGCTTAGCTGGTTGAACTGCATGCCTGCTAATAAAGGAAGATTATTGCAGGGAAGAAGAAAACCCCCTGAGTTTAGAGTTGGAGGATTCTAAGACAGGAGTCCTGTTAAGTGTTTCTTCATTGAGCTCTCTGTTGCATTGGCTTTTTGAAGTTTACTTTAATTAAAAAGAATTTATTTAATCTCTCTTCTAGTAATATTTTTCTCTAGTCTTGGTTAAATACCTGTACAACCTTTCTCTGATTCCTGGGTCTGAGTGGTTGAGTTTCAGCCAATCTGCTGTGTTGGCTGTTACTGATCCTCCTGGGTTTTGTGAGTTATCCTATTTCTGCATGCAAGTGTTTCCACTTATTGCCACATGGAATTTAAGTTCATTTGACTGATTGCACAAACAGATGTTCTCTTTGAACTAACTAAAAGCAAACAATTGCCCATGGCTTAATGAATAAACAAAACCTACCAAGAGATGAAGAAAATAGATTTTCTGTTGGGCTTTTATAGTGTTTCTTTGTTTTTGACAAGATCCAAAAGGTTTGAGCTATGAATGGCTCACTCGTGATAAAATCCTGTAAACATACAAGGAATATGGATTGTTGATTTGCAGTACAAATAAATCTTTTGTCTTTCATGTTGCATTATTGCTGCATTTATAGATGATCAACAGCAGTAGCCTTCAAAGAGAGGTAGCTGGGCACTGGATTCATAATTTTACAAAATAAGAAATGAAAGTTTAAATGTTGCTTGACACTGGTGTCATCACTTGGCCTGGATATCATAAGGTCACCTGTCAGCCAAGGTGTGCTCTCCACAAAGGGACAGGGGTTCAGAGTGACACCCTTGCTTCTTTGCTGGCTCTCAGTGCATTGTGACGTACTGTACTTTACGTGTGTCTGCTTAAGTGGATTTATGGATTAATTATCCAGTTTTAACAAAAATAACCCTCCCAAGGTAATGCTGATAATGTGACCACAAGCAGGCATCAAGAAAATGGTGGGGGGGGGATCTTTAGGGATATCTGTTCACTTTTATTCTCCTGTTATCCTATAGGATAGTTCTGTCTACTCAATTTTGATAAAAATTGGAAGGGATAATTGTGTTGTTCCATTTTGGCTTTGATCAAAATGCCAGCTTAATATCAAGTGATTGAAAGAAAGGCAATGTACCTGAAGCTGGTACATTTTTTACTAATTGGAATTCTTAGTGGTAAATTTACCTGTGTGTTGCTTTTTTTGGTAGGTGACCCCTGTACCATCTCATCTCAGATGGAGCTGGAGGAAGCATTCCGTCTGTACTGTCAGAACAGAGACCAAGGGCTGATCATTCATGGCAAGTATTGCAGAGCTCAGGAACCCCTCCCTGTGTGTCTGATAATCCCAACAGCTGCTGCAGTGGCAGCTTGGAGTGACTCCCTTGCCTGTCAAGTATCCCTTGTGTAGCTCTGCCCTGGAGTTTGATGCTGAGGAAGGAACTGGAGCTCAAAGCTGAAACTGTGCAGGAGCTTTGAGTTCAGCACTGCACAGATCTGTTCGTGCTTTTTACTCCATATAAGCTCCTTCCAGTCTAGAACCAAATTTTGGTTGTATAATTTCTCATGTAGAATTATTTAAAGGCTTCCAAAAACTGTTTGTGGGTAAGAATCAAGGAGAAACTACACCTGAGAATCTTTTACCTTAAAAACCCAATGTTTTTGTTGTAGTTTTCCCAAGTACTCCAGAGTAACCCTGCTTCAGTGGCAGCTTGGAGTGACTCCCTTGCCTGTCAAGTATCCCTTGTGTAGCTCTGCCCATCAATACTGGAGTTTGATGCTGAGGAAGGAACTGGAGCTCAAAGCTGAAACTGTGCAGGAGCTTTGAGTGCAGCACTGCACAGATCTGTTCATGCTTTACTCCAGTATAAGCTCCTCCCAGTCTAGAACCAAATTCTGATTGCATCATTTCTCATGTAGAATTATTTAAAGGCTTCCAAAAACTGTTTGTGTGTAAATATATTCAGGAATCAAGGAGAAAGTACTACTGAGAATCTTTTACCTTAAAAATCCAATGTTTTTGTTGTAGTTTTCCCAAGTACTCCAGAGAAACCCGGCATGCCTTGTCCAGGAGAAGATCGTGAGTACTAAAATGTTCTCCAATTCTAGCCAAACCTTTTTTTTGGTCACATGGAAAAGAAATATATTAAAGGATTTTCATAATCTAGTGCTACATATGTGTGTTTCTGTTTTGTTTTCTTAAAAGAATGCAAAATGTTTTACATTTTGTCAACAGACAAATTGCGTAAATCAGTGTTGTAGCAGTGTTTTAATGTTTCTGAGGACTAATGCTGGTTTTTGTTGTTGATACATTCAGAGGAAGAGACAACAGGATTTTAGGTGCCTGTTTGAATGTAGGCCTTTCCTTTTTTTTGTGGTTCTTTTGGTTTTTTAACTTTCAGGGAAAAGAAATGATGTGCTGAAGAGGGAGATACAGCCATTTTAATAAAAAGGTTATTAATCTCTATAAAAATAATCCTGTGAGAGGTAGATAAACCTCCAGAGGAAGGACACATAATTGATATGGTTTACCTGTATTTGTAATAACCTGAACTGCACAGGGATAAAAGGATTAAATAGCTGTATAGTCAGTTCTCATTACAGAGGGATGGCATCAGGACTTCAGTTCATATCTTGGTAAATGTTAAGGAAAGGAATGGGAATAATTGGGTGCCAAAGGTACCAGATGATGGTTGGCTGCTCACAGGAGTATTAAAAAAAGTGAACTGAGGAATTTCAAGGACCTTTGCTCTTCTCTTTGAGAAATATGAAAGGAGATAAAACTAATTGCTGATAAGAGCAAGTAATACATACTAGGAGAAAAGTACTTGGTTGATCAGGATTTACACTGAGACTGGCTAAAGATGAGTAGTGCAGTGGGAATAGTTGTGAATGCTGTTTTTAATCAGAGAAAGAATGCTAATATGCCAATAAGTTATCTATGATGATGCAGAGAGGTGAAATAAATACCCAAAAGTTAAGAGTTCAGATATGATTTCTACATCTAACTACAGTAGATGAAAGGTTGACTGTAAAAACCAGGTAAGTTTTCATATTGATTAGGTTATTAAAATTGTCTTTTAGAAAGCAAAAAAGAAAGTGTACAACATTAATTCCGCTCATTTTCTGAACAAGGACAGCAGATAAAGGCTCTTCTACTATGATTAGAAGAGTTAAAGAAATTATCCCTGGGACACCTAATTTAATGAACTCATTAGAGGTGTAGATATTCTAATAGGAAAGTTTTTTGTGTTAATTTGTTCGAAGTTTGAGTTCTCTCAAGCCATGAGATGAGCTGCAGAAAGCACAGCTGAGTGTGGCTCAGCTGACCTGGTTATTGTGTCTGTAGGGTATTTCTCCCTGTATGGTTTTACAGGTCACGTTGAATCACACTCTGTTTAAAAATCCTGTTTAGTTGGATGTGCTTGATAAGGGATCTCTGGTCAGGTTTCTCATGGTTTCATGAATTCATTTGATGCACATTGCCTCTTGCATCTGTGGGGCCTGCGTGGAAATTGGGCCTAGTGGCCTAGGTATAACTATTTTTTGCAACAGAGCTATTAAATTGTGTTTAAATTATAATTTAGCATAGACTAATACATTCAGTATTGTTGCTTGTTAGTCAAAGGCCCACAACAAATATCTGCATTGCACTTGGACTGTAAGGGAATGCTACTGATATTGGTAATGCAGTTGATTTAAGGAACTATTTACTTTGTCAGGACTGAAATATTTGCTTTGCTTCAGAAAATATTAATCCTGTTTCAATTTCTTATTTAGTCCTTATCACTGTAGTTATATTCATAGGAAATCCCTTTAAAAGTGAGAATATTATGTAATATATGGATATGTTTTCTGGAGCATCATGTTTGCACTATAAAGGAGATTATGAGTTTGCCTCAGGTTTTTTCCAGAGACAAATAAACAGTGAAGTAGTTGGTCTATTCAAAATGAGCTTCTACTTAAATTAGCAGTTCTAAGTGTGGGTTGCTGGTTTGTTACAGAACTACAGACAGTTGAAATGGAGTTTTTAAATAAAACTATTCAATTGTGAAATAATTGCATTTCCAATCTGTTGCTCAGATGCCTCCATGTTAGGTCATGGAGTGGCTCTCTCCAATAGTTTCAATAGTTTGTGGTCTTCTGAAGTGCAAATCTCTATTTCTGTAGGATTGTAGGGCTTTTCTTTCCAGCTCCTTCAGAACAATAATACTTTGGAAGAAGAGTGCAGAAATACAGACTGGGGGGTTTGCATTTATGTTGAAATTTAATAACAGAGTTGCTACCTATCCTCACCTTTGTTAAATTGATATGGTTTTGAGATTGTACCAGCCAGCAAAGCTTGAAATAAAAGCTGTAATGCATTAATGAAATAAACCACATGCCTAATATTTCAATTCCATTTGCATGACTTAAGGGAAGTTATTTCTGTACTTGAAGAACCTTTGTTCTTATATTGATGTGGTGCTGTCTGTGAGACAGAATTTGCACAGTCTCCAGCATCTGCATTTGTATTGTCTCTGTATTCCTTTGCTGCTGAATTTCTGTGCTGTTGTTGGAGCCAGCCCCAGCTCGCGGTGTCAGTGCACAGCTGTGGTTCCAAGCAGCCCCTCTCCCTGAGCTGGCAGTGCTGCTGGGAGGTGACAAACGTCTCCCATCCCTTCCCAGACACTGAATGTGACCATCTCCCATCAGCCTTGCTGAAACATCTCCCATCCCTTCCCAGACACTCAATGTGACCTCTCCCGGGTGTTCCCAGCATCTGCTGGACTGGAGCCTTGGGTGCTCGATCAGTGTTTCCTGATAAAGATGGCAGACTTTTAGACCAGTCCTGCATTTCACTTTTACTTTTTCAGTGGATGAGCAGTTTTTTCAGGATGGAATAAACAAGGTTGTTTCAGAGGCGTTCGGTGTGTTCTCTCCTGTGCCTCGAGGTGCCAGTGCTCCTGACAGCGCGTGTGGATCCCAGCAGCTGATTGGCAGCTTTATAACTTAGTTATTGGAGTCTCAGCTTATTTACCCTGACAGATCTTGATCTGATTTATCACTCTTGGTGCTGCAGTGCATTGTGTAACACAGCACGTCCAGCTGAACAATTCCCATCGATTTGTAGCACTTCCCTAACGGAATTGCCGGCTTTATCAGAGAAATACTTGTTTTGGTGACATCAGCTCCTTGACATCCATGCCATGTTTTAGTTGTGCCTCAGCTGCTAGCTACAGCCTCTCAAGGGAGCCAGTACCACCCGTGCCTGGATACATGAGGCAGAGATGTGAAAGGGAGAGACGGGGGTAACCAGTCTTCCATTAAATATTTGCTCTTAATGTTCGAGCTGATCCTGCCTATTGTCCTTGGTGTCTAATGGTATTCACACAGCGGCATCCGTGGAATAAAGGGAAAATGTTTCATTTCATACCTACTACATTGTAAAGAATTCCATGCTGAAGAGGCTAAAGAATAAAACCCAGTGAGTAATGCATGCTTTTTCTGTAGATTTTGTGTCATCGTTGTGGTTGCTGTTGTGAGCGGCGGGCACTGACGCGGGCTGTGTGTACGTGTGCTGCAGGAGAGAGGAGAACTCAGCATTTTGGTTATGGTACAGTCGCTGTGCCTGCCACCCTCCTTTGCAGCCATGGATTGTTACAAATGCAGAGATTGCTGCTGCCTCTGTGCGTAGGGATGTGGCTGAGAGACCTCCTGGAAATACTGATAAAATTGCATTGAAAGGACTCCTGGGGAATGTATTTTAGGAGGAGAGGAATGGAAGAGTGAGTGATGCTGCTGCTGCTAATATTGGAGATTAATGAAGGAAATGTATCCCAAAAACCCTGACGGTATGTGCTCAGGGCCTGTTTATTGTAGGATTGCTGATGTAAAGGCTAACCATTTAGGAGCATCATTTTCTGAGGCCTTTTTGTTGAATTCTGCTTAGTAGATTGTCATAGATGGCTGTTTTTAATTGTGAAATACTTGTTTTGAATTAAGGGTTACTTAGTTTCTAATATTGTCAGAACGAACTGTGCTAGTTCACTTCTGCTTTACAAATAGATCTGTGTATTTAATATTAAAATTCATCTTGGGTTTGGATAGCTAGTGCCAGCAAATTTTAGGGTTGTTTTGCTGTTGGCTTCGTTAAATAGGAGAATGCAGACTAGGAAACCTTTAAATTAATTAACAGAAGAGAATGAATGTGTTTTAACTGTTTTTGCACTTATTCCATTAGTGTGATAGTTTTTATTATCTAATATTTCTGGCTGATTTTGTTGCTTTATTTTTTTGGTAATGATTACACTGTGTTGTGCATGTCTCCTGTGCTCTTTGTTTATCTGCTCAGTATTTTAGCATTAGGTGTTTGGACTTCATTTCCCCCCCCCCCCCCCCCCCCCCAGTCATCTTTCTTGAAAATTTCATCATAGGCTCGAGTAAAGGTATTGTAGTAACCTAATTGTTGTTGTGGGCTTTTTATTTTAGGTATAGATATTTGATTTTGCTTTCTGTCCTGCCTGATACTGTGAAATAGCTTTAAAAGGCTTCTTGCTGGAGTAGTGTGGCCTGTAAATATTTTTCTAGCTCATAAGGCAGGTTTTTCCCTTCATTTGTTACTGTATTGGCAGCAGTGATTAGGTTATTCAGCGCACGTGAACCAATTTAATCCCCCAATGAAGAAAAGAACTATTGCCACCATAGAGACTGTTCTGAAGATGCAGATTGGATTGCACTGGATAATTAGGCAATTTTGAAACTGCTAGTAACCCTCTCCTGGATTTTAGTAATTGAACTGGGGGGGAGGGAGGGACTGTACTATTTTAATGTAAGATATTTTTGCTTAGGATTTAAAAATAGCTGTGTCATAGTTTCTCAAGAATACCTGAAATCTCTTCCTCTGTCTTAGCTGCACCATGTTTGTGTCATATGTGACATATTTGAAAAAGAGACAGATTGTGAGGCAGCATAAGTTACTGAGAACAGAATTGTAGTTCAAGATCTGGTTTGCTTATAATAATTTCATGATTTCTAATTCTAAATAATCTTAACGGTTTTCTTAGCTATGAAACATCCCAAGAAGAATAAAGGGCTGGACCTTGTGCTTTATCATTTTATGTCTGAATTATAAAAAGCAAGTCTGATTGTGGGATTTGAGATCTGCTCTTAATTAAAGGTGCTGGGTGTCCTAGCAGACAGTCTGTGTTACAATTTATAAACTACAGACTAAAACTACAATGGACTAAGGACTGCATGGGCTGTTTTTTAAGGTGTCATAGCAAATAATCTGTGTTCTTTTTTCTTTATTCCACTTCCCCTCTCCTAGCTGTTACTCGGAGTGTAGTATATTAAATGCAGAAAGGATGTCACCTGGTTTCAGAAAGCTTCTCTTTGATGTAATGTCTGGTTCCTCTCCCTGTGTTATGTCTCATATCTTCCTATAAATTGGTAAATCCACTCTTGATATTCAGGCGCTTGGGTAACTAAATGGGCAAGGAGGTGGTGAAGCTTTTTGATTTTGCTGGAATTAGTGAATATTCGTGGGCCTGCTAAACCCCAGTTAGGCCTGTGTGTTTCAGTAGCTTGGAAGGGCTGTTTAGTATGTAACATCCTCATTTATACAGCCAAGGTTAATGATACATTGTTATACTTGGGTTCTGTGTAATACTTTTGGAAATGAGTTTCTCTATGCAAGTTCTGATTTTTTATGTTGAACTGAGCCACAGAATCCACAGCAGAGGCCTGCAGAGCAGGTGTATGGGCTCTTCAGCATTGACCTCCTGGATTTTGGAGTTGCTGTGAGAAACCAGATTGTGTGTGAGATTGTGCTGCTCATTTGGGGTGGAGAGCACCAGGAGCAAACCTTGGGAGGCTCTGATAGCAGCTGGAGCCTCTGAGGGCTTGCACTAGTACAGGTCTGGGGGGTAAATAAAGCAAAAACAGCAAACTTGAGGCTTGCTGACAGGGGGGCTCCCAGGAGAGGTTCAGGGAGCCCTGAGCACTGTCAGACAGAGAAGGGTGAGCAGACTGTGCAGTTCATCCTGGAACCACACGGGGAAGGAGCTGCCATGGGAGTGGAAAAAGGCAAAACTGATCTTCTCAATATTGACCAGAAAGTGCCTCATTTGTAACTCGAGTTCCATTGCTGTTTCCTCTGCATCTCTTAGGGCTTGTCCTTGAATTGTGAGCTGGGCATGTGTTTAAAAGGAAACCAGAAGCTGTTTCAAGGCAGCACTCCAGATTTTAGTATGGCCTTTATTTTTACAATAAATTACTACTGCTGCTAATGCTATTCCATGCTTCTTCCAATAATTTAGATTCTTTTCTAGTGCTCTTCAATAAAGCAGTGTGGATGCCCTGTGACTGGCACAAGACTCCCTCTTCTTCACTTTGTCAACTCTGATACAAAGTTACTGAACTTTAATTTCAATTTCATTCCAAGCACATGTTCTGGAAGCTTTTGGTAGTTCTGTGATGATCAGCTTCATGTGCAGTAGCACTTTGCAGTACAAGTAGAATTGTCCTGGGAACTCTGACACGAGGGGGAAATGGGTGGATGGGACAGGTCACGGCCAGTGCAATGTTTCAGTGCATGGAGACAAGACTAGGACTTCAACTTAGATAAAGACAATTGATCAAATAGGCTAAAATTAATTTAGAAATCATGTTTGGTATAGGATTAGATAAATCAGTTAACCATTTTCTAAAGGACAAGAAGCCAGGGAAATGGGACTCGTCAAGCAAAATCTTCTATGTTTTCTCAGGGATTTGTCACTAGCTAGCTTTTTGTTTTTCCCTTGACCTTTTCAATTGACATGTTGTAATTGGCTTTTTAAGTTAAAAAAGAGTAGGAGAAAACTAGATCTGACCAAGTTTTAACTGATGTCACTTGAGCAATGTGGATTCAGTTCCTTCTGATTGCTGTCTCACTCAGTCACAAGAACTGGGCTTCTCCTCCCTTTCAGGTACCCACAGGTATGAAATTCATGTGCTCAAAGGATGAACATTTTCTTGGAAATTCCTGTGAGCTGTCAGGTCTAGGGTAAAACTCCCAGCAAGTTTTAGATCATGTAGGCTGCTGGTGAGATACAGCAGAACCAAATTCCTGCAGCAAACTTCATTAGGTTGCTCCTCACATTTTTGGTTGCTTTCTTCAGTGATTCCAGGATGTATAAAAGAAAGAGAGTTTCTGTTATCAGGCTTTTATTTATAATAGAAATTATTTCTTCATGGATGTGCTAAGACATAGAGGTTTATTTAAGAACAAAACAGTGGTCTGAAAGTGGATGCAGATGCTACAGATTGCTTAAATGTTCAGAACTTCATTTTGCTGTACTTCAGTCCTAAGTTAGCTAAATTAAAGAATTAGATATTTTAAATAAGTACTGGCTCAGTACTCTTTCAGCTTGATCAAACATTTTAATGCAGCTCCTAAATGATGCTAATAGAACATTAAATTCACTTTTCACTGTAGTAAATCTTTTAATGAAAGTGATTTTTATTTTGGGAGAATTAATGATGCAGTCATCAAAAGAAGTCTTTGGACTTGCATTGCATGGTTAATAGAAAGTTTGGTTTTGGGGTTTGTGTGACCACTGACTTTGTAACCAGAGGAGCCAACTGCACATCATGAAAGGCTGGGAATAGAAAATTGCTTTGAGGGCCCAGTTAGAGAAGGGAAAATATGAACCTTTTTTTCTTTCCTAAACAAAAATATTAATCACCTTCAGAAGCATGGACTCACCACCAGTTGTCTTCTGGCCCTTTTCATACCATTATTTCAAATTAGAGCAGCAAATAGAGCAGGAGTTTATCCTGTGTCTGGGACAGCCTTGCAAACAGCACAAGTGTCAGCACGAGTGGCTGAGCAGGGAAGGACATCAGCAGCTTGTGGTCACTGATGTGCCCAGAGATGAACCAGGACATGGTCACTGACTGGACTTGGTGACCATTTCTTGAGTAACACTTGGGATATTTTGTTATTTTCCAGTACATCTGATAAATTGCACATGAAATCAGACTTGTGAGTCAGAGGCTCGCTCCAAATGAGCTGTTAGCACCGCCGTGTTTGTGGCATTGTCTCTGGAGGTGTCACTTTGTCACCTTGCAGTGCCACAGAGCCATTTTAGCAGCAGGATTTGAAGGTGAACATCCAAGAGCTCAGGCATGAGGAGCTCTGGGGTGTGTGCAGGGCAGGTGGGACTCAGCTGCCCCTTCCATGGCTCTGGGGAAGGAATGTTCACCCAGCTGTGCTGCAGTAAATGCTGCTGCTCTGTGGGACATTTGTTTCCTCGTTGGTTCTCCACTGATCCTAAACTTCCTTGGTCATTGTTGCTGTCCTAACTGTGCTTTTTCTTCACAACTTTGTAGTTAATTTTAGTGTCTGTTGGAAAAGAAAAGGATGGGGAGATGGTTTCCCAAGTGCTAATCAGCCTTAAATTAAATTTTAAAAAGCTATCTTCTGGCCATTTAATATTTTGCAATAACTGCAAGGGGTCAAAGCATTTAATACCTCCATATTGTTAAGGGTGCTCTTTTCATTTTCCAACTTCAATTGTATGCAGCAGCTTATTCATAATAAAAAGAAGGGCCACTTAACATCCAATGTATGTCTTAAAATTGCTTTCTGAAGCATGTAAATTGTTTCAATGTACCTATTTGTAGGAAATTAAATAATAGATGTCAAGCAATGTACTATCAAAGTGTACTTTGGAATTTAGTCTCCCAAAAAATGTGTTCTAGTTTTATATGTAATTTCTTTATCAAGTCTAGTCTATCTGAAATGCCAGTATCAATTTCCCCCTTGTAATTCATGAGTTGGTTTTGAAAGAATGCTCACTTGTGTGCTCAGCACAACATTAAAAGAACAAAACAAAAACTGGGCATTCTGGTAGTGTCCAGCTGGCAGGCTGGGTAATTGGCCTGTAAACAAGTTGTATTAATCTCTGAGAAGTGATTTGCAGCAATAGCAAATTACCTCTGTGCTCAGGATAGGAGCAGATTTCATTAGGGCTGGATCACATAAAAGCCAACTTTGGAATTGCATTTGGAAGTCCAAATGAAGAGGGAGTAATTTCTGTGGCCATCTTACTGCCCTTCATTGGTGGAAACCAACTGTGTTGTCATTTGGAAAGGAATTGTGCCTCCTCCTATTTTCCCCTGCTTTTCCAAGTTACATTTTTCAACACCAAGTTCTCATCCTTTCTGTGAAGTTCTGCAGGGCTCATTATGGTATTGGGGAGTCTCTTCTGTAGATAAGTTAATTTGGAATTAACACTGGACAGTAGACATTGCTTGTCCATTTATATCCCCAGTTAAATTCTGTGTGTTCATGTTTTTCCTTAGGATTTTTTTCTACAGTAGTTTTTTAAAAGATGAGGAAAGAAGCCCAAACCCAGTCCTAGAAAATGTAACTGGAAAGCCAATATCTAATCTCTTTGCAGAGTTTCCTGTGCTTCACTGTTAGTGATGTAGTTGCACAGTTTGACAACAGAGGGAAGAATTGCACAGCAGCAGCTGTCAGTTGTTCCCCACTGCTTTTTAGGTAGAGGCAGCTGGTTAATTTTATTTTGAGTACTTTTATTTCCCTTGTACTCTTACTTTGAAAAAGCCTGTGTATTTTTCTTTCAGTTTTCCAATCTTGGAAGTACATAAAGTTCTGCACCTTCATTCTATTTAAAATATGTATTTGTGTTCCCCAATTAAAAGCTGTTATCCCTGCTAAGAGCTTAAAATATACTTGATTTTTTTAATCTAAAGTGTTCAGATACAGAATGAGGGTTTGAAAGAATTTTGTTAGGCAGTGTCTTGTGTTTAATATTAATCATCAGAAAAGATTACTTTGTTTAATTAGGAGTATATCTCCATCAGACTGCAAGCAGCCAACTAGAACTCCTTAATGAGTTAACTGATGTGTGCTGTGAAACAAATTAAGAAATAGCCCTTTTCAATAAGCTCAGTAATTAAATAGTCAGACTTTTGTGGTGGCATTCCTCCTTCTAGGTAGCTGGGATCAATCCTGCAAAAACTTGGTTTAGTTCTTGGTTTCAGGAATCACAGAATCCATTCGTTATTTTATTCTGAAGTGTTCTAGAAACATGTCCCTGAAAATGTTGTTTGGGTTTACTTTGCCATGTGAAGGGATGAGATGCAAAGTCAGATGAGAGCTTTGTTCACACAAACACTGGCAAGAAATTGTTTCTTAACTCAAGGTATGCACTTAACTGCCATTTTATGAATCTGATTATTGTTCTAGGTGGTTTCTTTGATCTGGTAGAGCTCTAGCTGGGACTTGTAACTGGTAATGCTTCAAAATAACAATGGTCTTGAAAACCCAAACTGCTTCTTACAGCCTGGCATTATCCTTGGGGGAGTTTCTGGGAAGGATGTCCCCTTTCATAAGGTTCCTGCCTGCTCAGTTTTCCAGGGGTTGAGGTCTCTGGTAGCACAACCCTGTGGTGCATCAGCCACTTGTCCCAGTTTTGGATCCTCAGTGAGCAAGAGGGTTTTATTCTGTCAGAGAAATTTAATCCTAATGTGTAGTAATAATAGAATGTGTGCTATAAAGGTGTGTCTTGCAGGGATTGCTGTTTTCTCAGTTTTTACCTTGGCCCCTTTTGGAGCCAGGAAATAGGAAATAGGGGTTGATTTGCCTCAGCCCCTGCACTGAACCATGGCAGTCCTGGGGATCACTTGTAGGGGTTCCTACTTTTTAAAGCTGGTCTATATTAAGCCCAGTTTTTGTTAGACTGTTGCCTCACAAGTACATGATATAAACCCCTGCCTTTGATTTAATATTTATCATTAATTAGGGAGGTGACTTGATCCTCTATTTACAGACTTCATCAGCACAAGCTGCTCGTTAACTTATCATTCACTTAATATTCCTCATGTCAGTGATAAGCTAATGTTCAGATCACAGATGTATTACATTGCCTCCATATGGTGCTTTGTCTAATGAATTAATTAACTATTTTGGAAAAAAAATCCTTGTGGAGATTTTTTCCTCTTGGTGAAAAGTCACCCTAGAAATGGTGGAAGGGTTTTCCATTGGTGTTTGTGGTTGAGCATATTTTAGTTAAAAACCTTGCAGCCGTTTTGCTAGGTTGTCATTTTCATTTTCTTTGCACTTGAGAAAAGTCTGCTTTAAAGTTGACATTTGGCAGGTTTTGAAGAGTTGTTTGAGTCAAATGGCCATATCCAGTCTCCATCTCTGTTCCAGTGGCTGTATCTTTGCCACTTTGGGTGTGCAGTCTTTAAGCTGCTTTGAGAAGCTGCTTGGTTTTCTTTTCCCAAATTGTTAACAATTAGTTTAATAGTGCAGTATCTGTTTCAAATGCTTGCACAGTAAACATTTGCACATGCAAATAGAGTAGGTATGAATGTTTGGGGATTTGGCACTGTAGATATGTGGAATCACAGAAACTTCAATGCTTCCTTTGGAAGGACAAAAATAGAGGATCTAAAATCAGACCCAGAATTGCAGCCAGTGTTCACACATTGCGTGTCAGTAGCCTGTGAGTTTTGGCTTGCTCAATATAATGTTAAAATAATTTCTTGACAAAGAAACTTTTTACTACTTGCATTATCATTTGACACAGAAAATATCTGTGTTTTTCTATTTTAAAAAAGTCTTCATCTTTGAGTGAAGTGTGAATGTTTGAAACTTGAAAATAACATTAAAGATGAAAATCTAAGATGCTTTTGCATGAATTCCTGAGGATTATAAATGTACAGTCTGCTTCATTCTGACAAAGTATCAATTATAAATCAAGTCTGTCAGAGTCTTTATACCTCCTGTACCCCACAGAACCACCTGTACCAGCTGTGGGAAGCTGCTGACCCTGGTGGTGTTCAGGGCTTGGCTGTGTCACCCTTACAGCTGTGAACAGCTCTAAAAGGGACCCCTGTGGCACAACATTTAATATTAAATATCAAACTCTCTAATTAGCCATTCACACAGAAGCTGCTCATCTGCATTTAAACAGCCACAAAAGTAACTTGGAGTAGGTGCTGGGTTTGGCTTAAACAGATTAAATGTAACAAATCATTTGGAATATATTAAAAATAATCATAGACCTGCACTTGACCTGCCTGAACAAAAGAAATATTTACTGTCAAGGTAAAAATGAAGTCAAATGATGTAACTCTGCAGACTTGGAACGTGTTGAATGTTGCATGTGTGAGGTGTTATCAGTACCAAACACTCTCCCACTATCAGTACCAGCCATCCTTTGTGCATGTCCATGGAAGGTGCCAGGGCAGAGCAGCAGCGCCATTTCCCCGAGGAGCTGCTCCTTTAACAGCTCTGTCCCTCTCACCTGAGCCAGAGCACGGAGCTGTAACGGGATTATGATCATGTGAGGGAAAAGAGACAGGGCTGGAGGGAAGGGAGAGGCAGCGGTGAAAGCACATCCTGCCCTCACGGCCGCCTTAAAAAATCCAAATCCCCAGGGATTGTGGCTGTGCGTTGATATTTAGGAAAGCAAGATTGTTTTCTGAGTCACAACTTGCTTACCCTGCTGTGTGTGGTGCTGCTGGGCTGCCATGCTGCTGCTTTACACCTTTCTGGTTTCTTCCCTAGAATCCATCTACCGCCGGGGAGCCCGAAGATGGAGGAAGCTGTACCGAGTCAATGGGCATTTGTTTCAAGCCAAACGTTTTAACAGAGTGAGTACTGTTGCATGAAACGTTGGGGTTTGCTCATGTTCTGTGCTCATTGTTTGCCTCAGTCTGTGCTTTTTCTGTGTTGGAGTGTTGGAAAGAAAGGAAAAGCAGGATGCTTGTTGATGTGACATTTCGGGCTCTGCGGTGTTATTAGAGTCGTAACGAGCAGGCAAAACTTGGCAGTGTTTGAATTTGAGCTAATACAGGTTTGGTGGAAATTATTTCTTTTTAAAGTCTAAAATACTGTGTTTGTGACTGTTTAAGCTGATACATCCTTGGAGCAGCTTCTCCTCTCTCCACTCCCGTGATTTTGGCAAAATCTTTTACCTTCAGAACACTTTGCCGTCTATAAAAGTTACAGCTCCTGATGTGAGCTTTAACTGTTTAGTATCTGGGGTACTACACAATGTAAGAATTTTAAAAAGATTTTTTATTGAGCTAAAATACAGCTGCATTTGGAGAGCCTGATTTAATCCACATAAGGAAGTGAATGTGGCTTTAAGGCTGAGACACCTCCTTCACTTATCCCATTATGCCTAAGTATTGCAGCATATATATAAATGTACTTGGGGGAATTCCACACAAAACTGAGTGCACTCTTCATTTACCCTCATTTTAATTGAACTCACATGCTCTTTTCTTATGTATGTAAAAACACCACAGGTTTGTGATGCTCAGTGCAACACAGGAGCTTGATATCAGACATGATTAATGGGCTTTAATTATGCAAAGTTTCTACCACTGTTAAAGCGTATAGGTGTAGCTGTAGAACACTTTTTATGCATTGTCTGCTTAACATTTTGTGCCAGTGTTCTCCAACACAGTCAGTTTGGGTGCTTCTTATACATAATTGTGTAGTACAAACTTATGGCAGTTTTGTTTGGGTGATCTCTGTCTAAACCTGAGATTCTAAATAGACTTATTCTCTAAAAATGATTTGTCATACTAATGTCACACTCTAATGTGTTCCATATGCTTGAGGTATTTATTTAAAAAGAACTGCATTTAGCTGAATTCTGGGTGTGAAGTTTAACCTTCAGCTATTGCTATAATTCTGGACATTCTAAAATTATTACTGAACATCTGCTGGGTGACTGGGATGGGCTCTTTGCAGCAGGGATTCTCCTGGAACTGATGATGAGCATTGTGCCTTGCAGAGAGCTTACTGTGGCCAGTGCAGTGAAAGGATATGGGGCATCGCAAGGCAAGGCTACAAGTGTATCAACTGCAAGCTGCTGGTCCATAAACGTTGTCACATCCTTGTCCCACTGACCTGCAAAAGGCATATGGTGAGTGTGTGCCCTGGCCAGGGCTCAGGGGTGCCTCTCTGGCCTCTGCTGCTCTTGGTAAATGTGTCCTGAATAATGAAATGTGGGCCTGGCTCTGGGTTTGGAGCACCTGGGGGTATTTGGGTTTCAGTTTCTGTGGAGGACAAGCCTTTGGACTGTGAGCAGACAAAGTGAGAAAGAAAGCTTGTGATGTGACTTCAGTGTGCTCAAGCTTGAATTTGACTTCTCCATTAGACACTGACAACCTCAGAAGTTATTTCTTGTAGCCTGTGGGAATGTTTTAAGAACTGAGGCACTATATATAATATATATATAGTGCCTTAGTTCTTCATTTCTATGTATGATATAGTTCTACTATAGAACTAATAGTCTTGGTAGAAATCATGTATTAAACATTCCAACCTGGATGTGCTAATGTATTTCTATATATAACATCTGCACTTCTCTTTTCAGAAAGACTTATTGCTTTCCTGTTCCTGCCACCTCAGTTTCTCCAGTACTGTTCTCTTCCTCTCCACTGCCCTCAGTGCTGGTGTCTTTCCTGGGCTTTAAACATCAAAACATTGAAACATCTGTGTATCTCAATTTTAGCTCTTTCCTGTATTCATCCCCAGTATTTCACCGGTGGTTGTATCATATTTGCAACTTAGAACTTAAACCAGTAATTTTCTTTGCTGGTATTGTATGTGACTTGCCTTGACATTACCAATTCTTTGCCAATTACTTTCTTCATGCTGCTGTACTTCCTGGAATAGTCCTGCTTGTCTTGGGGATGAGCCCAGGGTCCAAATGCAATACAAAATATCTGTTATTGTGGTCTTCACTAATTTATGCATAATGAGCAACAATTCATGTTTTTGGAAAGGAATATGCCAGTGCTCTAAATGGAGTGTGTAACATCATGCTGAAGTGTTTACTTGATTGTAGTTCCATGTGAAACACTCAGAGGTCTTTAAATAGAAT
Source organism: Calcarius lapponicus (assembly GCA_039654755.1). NCBI lineage: Eukaryota > Metazoa > Chordata > Aves > Passeriformes > Fringillidae > Calcarius > Calcarius lapponicus. Next base: position 14,649,862 of record JBBFKN010000017.1, read on the forward strand.
TAAAATTTGAACTTCGCTGTAAAATACTCCACTCTCATGTTTAGAAGACAACCAAGCACCTGTTGTAGCTGCAGAGAATGGCTAATGCAGCATTGAGGTTTTTGTAGGCTGGCTTTACCATTCAATACAAAATGTTAATATTTGGACACATAGACTCCAAAATCCAGTTTTCATGGCGGGCGAGGGGAGGATCTCGTGGAGTTTCAGGCAGGGCAGTCCCAGGGCTGCATGCCCAGGGGGTTTGTCTGTGTGCCTGTGTTTGGCAGGATTCGGTCATGCCTTCCCAGGAACCTCGCTTAGATGACAAAAACGATGAGGCTGATCTCCCTTCAGAGGACACTGATGGAAGTGAGTGCTTTCTTACTTTAGAGCCCCTCTTGCCCTCATTTCTTCCTCTTCCTGTTTACAAAAGTGGAAAAATATGGTCAACTGGTCAATATGGACCAGTAATGTTTAAAGGAACCTGGTCAAAATATGGTCAGTATGGTCCAGTAATGTTTAAAGCTGGCCATAGCTTTAATGTTAAAATAGTTTAATGTTAAAACCTGGCCATAAGCTACTAAATATCTTTCTGTTTATTGATGTTTAAAACTACTTCCGTGAAAGTTTTTATAACTTTTATAACTTTGATTTCATTTCCAGTTCCCTACATTCCTTCAAACCGGAAACATGACACCATTAAAGATGACTCTGAGGTATGTTCTTAAAATATTTTTGCAATTTGTATTTATGTTCTCCAAATCACAGAATTAACTAGGTTGGAGAAGACCTTTGTGTGGGAGCTCGCACTCCCAAGGTCCTGAACAATCTGAATAACCGAGAGAACCCTTGGGGGGCTCATCAGTCATGGAACGTTGCCAGAGGCAGCTGGTGGCTTGATTTCGATCCATCTAAGGATGCACCACTCGGGTATGAAGGATTAAGAGTCACAAGGGTTTGAATAGTGTAGAAATAGTGTGTTCGCAAGGTGATATATAGATTTAGCATTTAGTACAGGGGGGTTATGGAAGCAAGATGGAGGGAACTGGGTGTGTCTCGTGGTTCTTCCTCCTTCTTCTTGTCGTCCATCTTCGGTGATAGTGCTGGCACTTTGAGATTGGTTTGTGGTGATGGTGCACTTGTTAATAAGGGTGATAGGTATTGAGAAGAATAAGTAAATATTGTGTACGTAGTTTGTACTATAAAGGGACGCGACCGCCCCGTGGGCGGCCAGAGTGCCCTTGGCTGCCTTGCTGGTCAGACTCCGGTCGGGCAGAGGGAAAACTCTGTTGATAAGAATTAATAAACATCTGGAAGACGGCAAAGCAAAGAGTCCAGCTTCGTTCTTTGAGAGCCCGGACGGCTGTGGAGCCTTCCCACGCATTCTAAGGCAGAAACAGAAGCTCTGTTTCGCCACACTTTGAGATCATCAAGTCCAACCTAATCATTCAGTGTTTTATAAAATAGCTGATTATTTGTTCTGGGCTTTCTGCTGCCCTTTTTAAAAGTCTGAGGGTTTTTTTTATGAACATCAATAATTTTTAAGCATTTTTATTGGATTTTTTTCAGATTTCTTCTGTGTTAAGCTGTTGTCATTCCCCTTGTGATCCAAGATACCTTTTAGGATTTTTGTTTTCTCACTTCCATTTGTTGGAATAACAGTGATTTAGCAGAGGGTTTGACTTTTATGGTCCTTACAACAAATGGTGCCTTTGCCATTGCCTGTCTGCTGTCCCTAATGGATGCTCACCCTTTGCCACCCTCAGGCTGTTGCTGTGGAACTTGGTTCAGTCTGGTGACCCATTAACTACCCAGCTCTCTGAGAGGGTTCATATAAATAATACCCAAACATTTCTACACAGCTCCTGTGGAAACACAAGTAGAGTAACATACACTTAAACTCTTTTTTCAGGTCTTTTGTAGAGGGTCTGACTCAATCTCTGCACATCAACAATGTTATTCCTTTGGAGCACTCTGAAAAATCTGAATATGCTTCAATTCTAAAGGGCTTGAAGACATTTCTTTTAAGAATGCTCCTGGCATGTTTAAAATAAATAGGATGCACTCTGCACAGCACTGGTGCTTGTTCTGATGTTCCCCTCCGAGCAAGGCTGCAAAGGTTTTCCTTTGCCTCCACTACAATGCTTGTCACTCCCATTCCTTTCACACTTGAGTAGCTCCTGCTCCTGGGTGACTGACTGCCTTATTTTCAGTCATGTAGCTACAGTTTTTTATCTTAAATTCAGAAATGGAAGGGTAGAAATTAAAAGCACATCAGACAATTTTAATTGCTCACTTAGGCTGTGGTCAGTGCTCAGGTTTGTGTTGAAATTTGGTGGGTGGTGTTTGCTCAGCTGTCCTGAGTGATTGTCCCACCTTGGCTTTGAGCTGTTCTGAAATGATTTAAGGTATCCTACAGAAAGGAGTTGGTGTTCTGGGAGCTTTGTCTAGAATCTTTAAGCTTAGAGCAATCTCTTCTAATAGCAGTCAATCCTAGATCAAGATTCTTTATATAAACACTTTCCACAGTTCTGCAGAATGCTGATCTGTCTGCAAGTACAGTAGTGTGAGGTCAGATAAAAATAGGCCACAGAAGTGTGTCAAAGCCTTGGGTAGATTGGTAAAACCTGAAAGTCCAAGTACCTGCTGCATTCATCCAGTTCAGCTGCTCCATCTTCAGTCCCATGTTTTCACATCTCATTCCAGCAAATAGCCAAGATAATAAAATCTCTCTTTTTAAAGTAATGAATTTAAAAATAACAAGCTTCATAGTGGAATATTTCCTGCAAATTCTCAGACTGGAGAAATTGAGGTCTGCTTCTGTGTGTTCCCAGGAACCTGTTAGAAATCTTAATTTTCATTGAAATTATAGTGAGCTGAACACAGACAGTTGTTGCCTAAACTGAAACCAAGACAGGTATGTTCATTAGCAAATTAGTGTTTCCTTATTCATCTTATTTTTAGATAGCCTTTATTAATTTGTGCTGTATCTGTCAGAATATGAACAATGCTCCTCACTTTGTACAAAGGATACAATGTACACGGCCTGAGGTTGAGGAATTTGGATAAACCTCATTTCTCAAGGCACTGCCTTCTGCTTTCTAGCAGAGAATATGAAAATGATTAGCTGGATGAACAACTGCCTTGGAAAAACCAGTAACTTTTAGTTAGAGCAAACCCAATATTTCTAAATAAATGTGTTCCAATCAGCATCCAGCCCTGGGTGCCAGTGCCAAGCAAAGTCAGCAAATTCTGTCCAGTGCTTAAAGATCTCTCTGCTTTAATGGTTACTTGCTATGGAAATGTCTTCAGTTTCTAGCATCTGTTTCTTTTTATACAGGATCTCAAACCAGTCATTGATGGAATGGATGGAATTAAGATTTCTCAGGGGCTTGGACTCCAGGACTTTGATTTAATCAGAGTTATTGGCCGTGGAAGTTATGCCAAAGTTCTTCTGGTTCGGTTAAAAAAGAATGATCAGATCTATGCTATGAAAGTAGTGAAAAAAGAGCTGGTCCATGATGATGAGGTAAAAGTCTGTGCTAATTGCATTCTTTTACATACTGTAAAAACTTACTATGCTTTAACAAAAACCATTCAACTGAGTTAGAAGCTCATGTTTCAGACAGCTTCTCTGGCAGAGAAGCTTTTCTGACTTCTGAGCTTGTTTGTAATCAACTCTGCATGAAGCACCAGGATGAAATCTGACAGAAATGTCCCTTATTTTAATAACAACTAACAATTACTAATAGTCTTGGTAGAAATCATGTATTAAGCATTCCAACCTGGATGTCCTGATCTGTAAGTGATGAGATGAATGGGGTGGATTTTGTGTATTTAATTTTGAAAGAAAGCAAATGTGTTTTCCAAGGCAAAAGCATTGTCTGTGTGTCAGTGAAGGAGCTGAAACTTTGTTCTTACACTCATGCTGGCAGAGCCTATGTGCAAGTGACTCAGTGTTCTGAAATATTTCTTCCATGAGTTCAAAAATTACGCTACTGCCATTTGAGATCCCTATGTTTTTGTCTGCCACAGAAATCTGCTGCATTTCTCCATTATTTTCAAAATCCTATAGATTTTTTTAAATACAAGATCTCAAATGCATGAGTTTAGGGGAAAAATTAAAAAGGGAAAGGTTTTGGTTTTTTTTTCATCTTTTTCCCATAATACACTGTTTTGAAAGTAGGATGTTTGTGCAAAAAAACATCAAAACACTATTTTAAGTGCTCTTTGTGTTGGTAGTTTCAATCAGTTGCCCTGTCATCTCTGTCATTATTCCAGAGGCTTAGTTCTCCTAAAATCCTTTGGCTCTCTCATTTTTTTGATGTTTCCTTTTTATGAACCAAGATGAGGCTGTTGTGTGGTTTATTTACTGTTTTCCTTTCTAACATGTGTTTTTCCAAGAAGGTGGGAGCCAAAGCCAAATGCTGTTTAATGAGTTGTGCAGCTGTTAGAGAAGCAGAGGTAGATGAGGAAAGACTTTCTGGTGTTGTGGCTCTCATAATTACATAGAAGATAGAGCTAATTGGTTTTTCTTTTCTCTAAGATAGGCTGTATAATGAAATTGTGGGAATTGATAGGAAATTCAGTGAATTCTGTGAGTGCGTGAGATATTGCAAGTAATGGAAATTTCACCTTAGAAGTGTTCCACAAAGAAAGAAAATCAATTACACAGCAAGTATCAGCATGTTTAAATTAGCTGGTGCTTTCCAGGGTATGGCTGCTAGTGGAGAGAAATGAGATGGAGGGAAATCAAATACCTGGGCTTCTGTTCAGGTTTGCTAAGCTTAGTTTTGTTAAGTGGAGCACTGGTATAATCCTAATGCCAAGTGCACTAATGAAGAGTTAATTTAAAGATTCTTAAAGAGAAGCTCATTCAGTTAAACCAAGAAGAAGTGCACGTATTTAGTGCTTTATTCAAAGTTGGATTTTTAGCTCTGGATTTTGGTCTGGACTCGGGTTTACCCCTCCAAGGTGATGTATCTTCACAAGGGTCCACACACAAAACCGAGCAGGTTTATTTAATGGGATGGTGACAGTTCTTGGTTTCCTCTGAGACTTCAGTGTCAGCATCCATCCCTGACAGGAAGGTCTGATTTCAGTTTTGTATTTATTGTCTCCAGATTGGCTGGGGAGCTGGGAGTATCTGTGGTAAATGGAGAATTTTTAGAACAATTACAATTCTGGTGTATTGGCAGGGTCCTGAGTGTTTGCAGGGTGGCACATGATGAGTGCATTGCATGAAGGGTGAATATCTGCTGCTAAACCCAGCTGTCTGTGATGTTTAAATTGTGTGTGGTTCTATGAAATAAAGCTTAAATGCTTTGTTATCACAGCTCTGAGTTTTGCAGCACTGTGCCAGTATCATGCAAACTGGTTTTATGATGTGGTTTTGCACTGGGTATTCAGGACTTCTTCCTGTTGAAGGATTAAAGATATCTGTGATGCTTTTCATGATTTTGGCTGGACCAACTAAGCAGGTTTTGGTAGTTTCATTGAATTAAATTTGAATTTCAGATGAGGAGATGAAGTTCAGTTCACTTGAACCTTTTAAAAGCTGGAGATTCACATTATTTGTGTTACTGGCATGAGCTGCTTCAGCAGCTTTGGGATCATTTATCTCAGAACTGAATTTATTTCCATGCAGCAGTGTGAGCAGTTTATCAAATATTGCAGATGTATTTTATTAACAATGGCTTAGATTTTGTGCAGGCCTTCCTTAAATGGTTAAATAACTTCTGAATTTATAATTGAATGACAATGTTTTGTAATTTCCTCCAGATTTTGAGGGGTCTTTGCCTTTTTGAAGAACAATGTAACAATAGCAGTGTGTGTAAGGCAGCACTGTGGTGTTCACAGGTGTTTTTCTGGGAATACCCCCAGTGGTTATCCAGCAGGAGTTCTGATTGTTCAATTACTCTATTTCAGGATATTGATTGGGTACAGACAGAGAAACATGTGTTTGAACAGGCATCCAGTAACCCATTCCTAGTTGGTTTACATTCATGCTTTCAAACAACAAGTCGGTAAGAAAGATCTGAAATTCTTTTTTTTTCTTCTTTTTTTCCTGAGAATCTTGATCATTGTGCTAAACTGCTTCCCCTAAAGCAAATGTAACCACTGCCATCACCCAGCCAGAAATTTTTGGAAGGAAATATCAGCATTGTCAGGGATTCAGTGCTGCAGCAAAGTCAGGTCTAGGGGGAGCTCAGGGGTGAGGAGAGGAGTGTGGTGTTGTGGGTCAGAGCTGAAGGGAGAGGGGAATGAGGAAGAGGAGGAGCTGTCCTGCCTTCCTGAGCACAGCCCTGTGAAATGGGGAGCACAGAGCTTCCCAACACTTTACAGCAGCTTCTGCTGAGCAGGCCAGATCAGTTCTCAGCAGTTCCTGAAGAGCCTGAGAGCTGGGCTGCCCAGTAAAAACCTTTTAATAATTACATAAACCCCTACCTGCACAGTGGTGTTGGTACCTAGGAGGCTTAAAAGCCTTTAGCACATACCAAAGCAGTGTGTGATTTTGAGAAAGTGCTTATTTAACTCTTAACTTAGAAATACTAATTCTTTGTCCCTGTGTGCACAATCCAAACTGGATTATTTGCTCCTTGTTTTGCAATTGGACTATGAAGGAAACAAGAACTTTCATGTCCATGCCTGAGTGTCTTCCTGGGGAATTGGGATGGGGTTTGGGATATTTTTTGTTTTCACAGGCACCTGTTTGCTTTTTAATGCCTCATGCCATATATCTCATAATTAGAAAACTGTCATTTATTCAACTCACTTGTAGTGTAGAGTGCAAAGTTTTAAAGTTTTCATGGATTATCCATTTATCCTTAAGAATGTTTGCATTGCAACCTGTTTGTTGCAATGTGTATTGTCAAGTTCTAAAACACAAAGCCGTGCACTTTACCTTTTCTTCAGTCCCCAAAGTTTCACCTCCCTAATGGTCAGAGCAGAGGAAATCTTCCTAGCAGGGAAAACAGAGATGAAGGAGGTGAAGGAGCTGATCAGTGTTCTGAAGGTCCATGGACCAAGGAGCGTTTGGAAGCAGGGAGAAAGAAATAAAGAATGATCTCCAGAGGTCACTGAGTGAGGATTTGACCAAAACAAACTCATCAGAAAAAAATAAACATTTAGACAACTGAGAAACTGTTGGGAAAGCCTCTTCAGTTAAACCAACATTCCCAAACACCTTCTCACCAAACACAAAATAGAATTGTGCACCTGATACAAAAATTCAAGTGGTCAGGCAGCATAAGGGATTGAGAAGAAGGTTTCTTGTAACTACTGAAACCCAGAAAAAGGCTGAGTCAGCAGCAGGATCCTGTGCATTCCTCTTTGGCAGCTACACTGATGGAGCTGAGGAGCAGAAAGAGGAAAAAAACCCAAGCTGAACATAATCAAAGCTTTCTGTATTCCTGGTGTCCCTTTATGAGTCCTGCTTTTCCAGCCCAGCTGCTTCTTGCAGTGAAACTCTAATTTGTTGTTGGTAACTTCAGCCATTTGCCATGGATATAACCATAATGTCATGAATTCACAATTTGATTATAGCTGTAATGTTATAAAATCATAATTATGACCTCATTTACATCAAGCAGAAAAAGCACAAAACTGATTCCAAGTGAATAAATTCATCAACATCAGATTGTGTTAAGTGGCCCAAAGAAAATGAGTTGTAATAGAACAGGTTGTGACAAGGGTACTGATGGGGGAAAGCTGCAAAAAATATTCTTTCTCTTGAATATAGTTTTAAATAAGTTTTTAACACAAATGTGAGGCTAATTGATGCTGTGTGTAGCTGTGCATTGTTTCAGATACTGGTGATGCTTATTTCATTATTGTAATTAAGTAATAAAATGTATGGTCCCTGGACTTGCCCAGAATTGCCAGATAAGTGGTCTTCCAAGAGCCTGAAACCTCCACCCTGCAAACCTGCTGGTGTTTCAATAAATCCTTTCTAATCCCAGCAAGGCCTGCCACTTCTGAGACTCTTGAAAATAGCTTGGCAAGTAACTTGCAATTTCAAGTTCTGAATGGTGATAAAACATTGGGGGACTTCTAAATAGGAATAGGTAAGCTGGAAGCAAAAAGACACCAGGAGTGCTGTAATAAAATACTCAAGGCATTGTTATGTATTTTGTTTGCTGCTTATTTAATTTCAGTTTAGCATTTATCTTCTTGTGGGGAGGCCACTCAGAGTCCTGCCAGCTGGATTTTGTCCAATAGATTTTCCTGGTTTAAATTTTAACACTTTTAAGCGTTTCAAATGAAGAATCCTTTTCTAAAGAACAATGAAATCACCAGCTAGAATGATCTGCGAGACTGGAGCATGTGTTCTCCAAAAGGAATGTTTTCCAGTGTGAGGATGTGTGGAAAGGAGGCTTTCAGCTCATGGAAATGAGATGTACAAGGAAATTCTGGGCCAGCCCAAGCTGCCCCAACAGCTCTGTTCCATCCTGAGCTCTCTCTGACCTTGGCAGCATTGCCTGGATCATATTTTCCCAAGGATGAAAGCTTTTCCTGCAGACTGGAACAGAATCCTTCTATCTGCCCAATTCCACCTGGATCTCTGTCCCCTGCTGCCCTTTCCCTGCTTTGGAGCAGCCTGGTTCAAACATTGATTTTCCAGGAGAACAAATGAGCCCAGAGCTTCCTTCTGGTGCCTGTGCTGTGTACAGTGTTTAATTCATATAATTACACTCACACTTGTTTAAATAATATAATTATATATTAATACAATTATTAATTATAATTAATTTATATGTACAGGTAAAGGTGGCAGCATTTAAATAAAGGGAATATGTTCCTACATAATATACATCAAATAAATGCTCTTTATTTCCCCTCTTAAATAGTTTTTGTGTCTATAGAAAATCTAGAAGTCTGAATCAAGAGTGGAAGTGAAAATGACTCAGATGGAGGAATAAGACCAGCTTTTCCCTAAATAAAGGGGAATGTTCCTACATAATATACATCAAATAAGTGCTTCCCCCCCCCCCCCCTTAAATAGTTTTATAAGAAAATAGTTTTAAATAGTATCTATAGAAGTCTGAATCAAGAGTGGAAGTGAAGATGGCTCAGATGGGAAGACTAAAACCAGCATTTCTGGAGTTTCCTTGGAATGCATTAACTGTGTTCTATAATTTCAGATTGTTCCTTGTCATAGAGTATGTGAACGGAGGGGGACCTCATGTTCCACATGCAACGGCAGAGGAAACTCCCTGAGGAGCATGCAAGGTATTTCCTGCACAGGGCACTGCTTGCTTCTGCTCTGTTGCTTTATGCACTTGGATTCTTAAGTTTAGTGCTGCCTTCGGTAGGAAGGCAGGGGCGACCCTGGTTCTTAGAGAGTGTTTGCTCTGCTGTCTGACGGCAGTCCTGCCACCACTGGACCTTTCGCAGCCGCAGGCAGGGTGGAGGTATCCACCGCGGCTTGGAGTCTGTCCACAAACTGGGTAAAGCCTTCACTCTCCCCCTGCTTTATGGTCGACCATGGTGTGGGTTTCGCCACGACCCTCGAGGTAGCCCGGATCGCTTCCCTAGCTGCTCGCGACGTGGCCCGCACCTCCTCTGCACGTAACTGCGCCGCCTGTTGCTGTGGCGTGGTTACGTCGTCATGTTTCCCTAGCAACCGGGATAAACTAGACCCATGTAGGGGCTGCCCCTCCCCCGATGCTTGGGCAAGCGCAGTAGCACATTGGTCCGTCCATTCCTGCTTGAACACAATTAGTCCTGCCCCCTCGAATAAGGCATTCGAGCGATCTGTCGAATATCAAAAGGAAGTAAGTCATCATTACTAAAAAGAGCGTCTATGAGAGTGGAAACTACCCCTGAATTAATTCCTTTTTCTGTAATGGCTTTAACAATCGTTTTGGATATCCTTAGCATTTATCGGGGGTGTAAGTTCTTTGTGGTTGCCTTGGGCTCCCGTGGTTCTTACAGGAAAAGCGTGTACCGTGGCCGCGGGCCCGTAATCAGCGCAAATCAACTTGATTTTTCCCCAGTCGGTGAGCTGGTACTGTGACTGGTTCCCAGCCTTGGTTAAAGATTTGTTTGGTTTCGCCTGAAACCGCATTAATTCTGTTCTCTCTGTTTCGGAGTCGCTGCCGGACTTGGTCAGCTCGGGAGGACCGGTCCGAAGAGCTGTTGCTCCTTTCAGAGGCGGAAGACGAGTGGTGAACCACTTCCTGTCTCCCCCTGCATTTTGTTCGGCTTCTACCTCGCTCCTCCCCTCGGGGGCGGCACCGCTCCCGCCCCCTGGGTTCGTCCCGCCCCCCGCAGGGAGGGATCTCTCCCTTATATGGTGGCAGCAGTGGGCGCGGCTCCCGATCGAATATCCGCCCCCTGCCGCGCCCCCCGCGCATGCGCGTCAGCGATTATCCGGGTCTCGGGGCCCGCTCCCGCCACGCGGCTCCCGGCTCCGCCCCTCCCCGCGGCCGCCGGCGCCATTTTCAAATGTTGTACGGGGGGGGGGAACCAGCCGCGGCAGCCCGCGGGTCCGTGCCAGCCTCCCTCTCAGCGTTTCGGGCGTCCTGCGTGAGTTCCCCCCAAAATGACCGCGCACTGTACTCTGCCGCCCGTGCCGGATCGAAGGTTGGCAGCGGAGGGACGGTTAGGGAAACCGCGTTTTTTTTCGGGTATATCTACGGGGCTGCTCGGACCCTGCGCGTCCCGCAAGAGGGGCGGGGGGTCCCCTGGCATTCCCGCGGCTTTTTCGAACGGTTCTGCGGGGGGGACCGGACCTGGCGGTTCCCGTGGGGGGGTTGGCGGATCCCCGGGCGGTTTGGGGGATTCTGAGCTCGGGTTTGGGGAGGGATGAGGCGCGCCCAGCCCCCGCCCGTCCCCCGTCTGCAGTCGGATCGGTCTCGGGCGCGGTTTGTGTGGCTGCGCCTCCCCCCGGCTGTGGCGTAATCAATAAACGCGAGCGTATGATATTCCATGTTTCCTGCTCGTTTAAAGCCTTGCGCAAAGCGATTTCTACCTTCCCCCATGCTTTGGGAAACTTTCCGCTGCCTGTGGATTTTGTATCTTCCGCCAGGACAGCAGTACATTTCTCCCACACCTCCGAATACAATATTTCCCCGGGGCTGACTAATAGCCCCAAGTTCCAGGAGCCTGGCCATGGCTAAATTAAAGCTCCTAATTTCACATTTTATCCCCCATTGATCAAACATTATCGATACGACCTTTGTGACAGCGTCCATTGTTGTCCGGGTCCCAAAAGGGGCGTCCCCCTTCTCGCCACCGCTGATCCTGCAGCTTGTGGTTGTCGTCTCCCCTTCCAGGTGATTCCCGGGTCCCCGAGAAGTCCAATTTCCCGGGTTTGGCACCACTTTTGCTGCCTTCGGTAGGAAGGCAGGGGCGACCTGGTTCTTAGGGAGCGATATTACAGCGATCCATTCCGATCGTCTGGGCACAAATGACAACGCTAACACCCCTAGGGCGGACGGTCAAAAGGCGTTTATTATCTCATCTCCAAGGGTTTTATAGATTAGGGTCTTCTCTACGTCAAAGGGGTGGTCTCACAATTTCTTCTAGGGTTAGTAAGTGGAAAAGTACTGGTATTTCTTTGTTAGAGGGGTCTGCTAAGTTGGCTACATTCCAGTGTGATCCTTATCTCTGGAAGAGGGAGGGGGATGCATTCCTGTATCTTTCCGTGACAGTCCCGACATCTTCCGAGCGCCTGTCCCTGCTCCCCGCAGTTTAGGATGTCCTGCCTGGGAAAAAATGTAAATTTTATTTTTTTGAAGAACATGTATTACTTTAGAGAGCAAGCAGTTCATCAGTTGTAGGAGTTATTCCAATTTACTCCTCCTTATTGCTTCATATTTAGGCTTGCTATGTGGAATTTTCAGAAAAAAACCCTGTGGAATAAAGAATAAATATTTTTTTAATTAGTAGAATGAAAGAAAAATCTCATTTTTATATAGGGAATAGTCTTATAAGAAGTCAGTGTCCTTATCAATAAATGTAGCTTGGGTTTTCTATGCTGTTGATACATAAATGTTGGTGTAAAATGATGTTTTAAGAACAGATATTTAAATTGCACCAGCTTTTCTACTATCTTAATGCTAATATGAACTTTCTCCTTTTTAATTTCAGGTTTTATGCTGCTGAGATTTGTATTGCTCTAAACTTCCTACATGAAAGAGGCATCATCTACAGAGATTTAAAACTGGACAATGTTCTCTTAGATGCAGAGGGTCATATCAAATTAACAGATTATGGCATGTGCAAGGTAGGATTTTCCTGACCTTTCTTCTGTCACTCTTAGGGAACTGTCACGGTTTGGCACTGGCATTTTGCCAATGCCCCATGAAAATGCACTGTCCCTGGTGTCTGCTGTGAGATTTTGACCAGGAATAAGAAAAAAACAGGCTCTTACTTAAAAAAAAAAAGAAAAGTTTATTAACTACATTACAAAGACAATAACTAAACTACACACAAAAGAAAAAAAGAAACACACAAGGAAAATGAAAACCCCACAAAACATTTCCCTCCTCCTCCCCTCAAATTCCAATACATCTATACACTTCCCAATCATCTCTTCCCAACTCTCAGTCCATCAACACTCTGTAGATAATCAAATTCTCAATTCGTCAAGAGGAGAGGAGTCCTTCTTGTGCCAGGATGACCTCTTCCTTCTTGTTACGGTGCTCTCACCACCAGAACAAGATCAGGGCTGCTTCCAGGGTTGTCTTTTAAGGATATTTTGTCCCATTCCAAAAAGAGCACAGTCACACCTTTGGGACACCTGTCCCCCCCCACATTTCACCCCCTGGGGCCGAGGGGCACCAACACTGAATCTTCTTGGGTCTGGGGCATTTCTCCCCCTGGACTCAGTCTCTGTATCACAAGGAAGCAGGGCTCTGTCCATGGCTATACAAAAAGAGTCCAGCAAAAGCCACTCCAGTCATCTCTCTTCCCACCAAGATTCTTCTCTTTCATCCACCATCTCTCTCACTTGCTCCACTTGCATTCTCCCAATCACTCTAACTCCTTTCTGGGAAAGGTTAATGTTCTGTAAGTTTTCATTGTCCAAAAAAGGGTTAAAAGGTTCAGTCTCTCTCTCTCTCTCACTCCCACAGCTGCCCTGCTGCTGCTCTGCGGCCCTTTCGCCCGCACCCCCCTTCTCCTTCTCAGCCGGCCGCGATCAAAACTCCGACGCCGGCTCTCGGGGAGGGCTGCCCGATGGCTCTCGGGGTCTTTTTGGGGTTCTCCATCTCTCCACCCTTCCATGCTCAGGGCATCCTCACTCCCAACCTCGATCTGGGCCCAGCCGACCGCGTGGCTGCCCCTGCCCCGCCCAGCAAGAGCACTGGGCGAGGGAGGGCAGCTTCTCTCTCTGCCACTGAGTCCCAAGAGGAAGTGCTTGGAGAGATATCCCTGCTTTTAAGGTGTTCTCAGAAGTGACTCAAATTCCCAGAAATCCCATTTCCGGGTCAAACCATCACAGGAACACTAAGAAAATTCATTTTTATATTAACACCAGTGTTACTGAGCCCACAATTTGGTTGTGGAATTGGAATTTTATTCTGGAAAAACTTAACTGTTGAATAGAACCACATTTGGAACTGAATTGTAATGGGTTTTTTTCCCCAAAAAATGTATATGAAAAGGACTTCCAAATTGTTTAACTGATTTTTTAAAAATATCTCTGTAACTAGTAAGCAAAATATTATTACATACATGTTGTAAGTCAGTTTTAATCAGCTTTGCTGAGGAGGAGCTGTGAGTCCTAGGCCATTTTGAGCACTATGAGTATTTGTTTTGTGAAAGGAAGCTCTTTAAACTCCCTGAGTAACTTGGGGTTTTAAGTCTAATTAAAGGAAATGCCCAGAAAAGGAGGTCAGGTTTTAATTTATGAAATTATTTCTGCATGTAGGAAGGTTTGGGCCCAGGTGACACTACAAGCACTTTCTGTGGGACACCAAATTACATTGCACCAGAGATCCTCAGAGGAGAAGAATATGGTAAGGCATAACTAAACAACCTATAGTTACAATAAAAATAGCTGTAGCTTGGTTCAGATACAATTAATTTTTTGACTTGCACATTTCTGTGTTAACATATAATAAAACTTGAGTGCTTGTTGTACAGTTTAATTTTTTTCCTGAAATAAAGGGGTTTTTCCCTTCCTATCATTCCTTTCAGCTTCTTTTAAATCATACTTAGCCTGAAAAATATTTATTAAATGATACTATAGGAAAACATTTAAACTGCAGCTTTGCTGCCTGCAGACAGTTCCCCTACATTTGTCATCCCAGCTGAGAAAACTCAGACTCACCCAGTGATGTGTAAATCATGTCAGGGGTTTCAGTATCTCCTGGGGTGACTTTATGATGCTTGTGTGTGCATTTGTGTGTTTAGGCCAGAAATAAGTTGAATGGGCATTCTGTGATGCCCATTTACTGCTTAGCCCAGAAATCACTTTTCCACTTTTCTCCAAGGAAATATTTTCCTGAACTGATTGAGGGAGGGGACACTTAAATCTGCTTTCTAGAGGAACCCCTGTCACAGATATATTTTATGAAAAATCCTTGTTAGGATTTTTTCTTCTGAGAAGCTGAGAGGCCTCAGAAACAAAATGTGAACAATAATTAATTTGCTGCTGTGGAATGCAACAGGTGCATCTCTGATTGGGTTTATGTAGTTGTTTTTAATTGATGGCCAATCACAGTCCAGCTGGCTCGGACTCTGGTCACTCACAAGATTTTATTAGCATTCTTTTTCTATTCTTTTCAAGCCTTCTGATGAAATCCTTTCTTCTATTCTCTTAGTATAGTTTTAATAGAATATATATATCATAAAATAATAAATCAGCCTTCTGGACCATGGAGTCAGATCCTCATCTCTTCCCTCATGCTGGGACCCCTGTGAACACCACCACAAACCCCTTTGGAGGTTCTCCCCCAAATTTGTCTGAACCAGGACACAATGCTAAAACCAATTTGGATTTGTGTGAGAGAGAAGATGAAATCCCAGGAGTTGTGGCTGAGCAGTCTCTGTGTGCCCTGCAGGGTTCAGCGTGGACTGGTGGGCACTGGGGGTGCTGATGTTCGAGATGATGGCGGGGAGGTCCCCGTTCGACATCATCACTGACAATCCCGACATGAACACTGAAGATTACCTCTTCCAAGGTACAGCCTTGGCTTTTGGGGTGCTTTGGGCTGCTTTTGGGGTGGATACAACCCAAATGGGCAGTTTCATGGCAGAGCTGGGGTTTCCTTTCCCACTGTTGCCCCACAATGCTCCCAACTCCATAGCGGGCAGAGCTTCTCTAAAGCAGTTCCTGCGGTTCTGTAACAGAATCTGGCATGTTCTTCTTGAAGGACCTGATATCAAATCCATTTCTGTTGAAAATCACACTTTGCCCTATACTGAGGACTGAAACTTTTATTCACACAACAAATAATAGCAAAAGGTAATGAAGGTAACATGTCCCTCTGGAAATCTTGCAATGTCAGAACAATGCCTTTGTCTGTTCTGCTTTGCAGTTTTTTGAGAGAGAGGGAAAAAGACAACTGTTGGATTTTTATTTTGTTTATTTATAGAAAAAACTCTTCATCAAAACTGGTACTTCTTGGTCAACATTTTTGCTGATTTATGCTTGAATTTCTGTAGCTCCTTTTGTTCTCATGATTTTTAAAAATCACTTTATTTTCCATTTTCTAACTGGTACCACACCAAAATAATAAATGTTTGTTTTGAATTCATGGTCACTGTCACAAACCAAAACCCAATATTGCTGTTTTTAAACCTGTCACAGTTATTCTGGAGAAGCCAATCCGGATTCCAAGGTTTCTTTCTGTCAAGGCTTCCCATGTGTTAAAAGGATTTTTAAACAAGGTAAATAACACTCTCTTATTTTTAGCATCTGAAAGCTGGAAGTCAGAGCTTCCTGTTGAAAGTGATACAGTTAAGAAGTTAATCTGCTTACTGTTAAGAAAATCTATAAAACCTTGGTATCCTCTATGTTAAAAACCCCATTTAGTCTCAAAATTACTGAGGGAATTCCACAGCATAGGCTTGAAGTTTAGCTAGGCACAGATTTTTAAAATATAACTGTAGCTTTGTTTATAAACTTTTTTCTGTAATACTTATTTAATTAAGCTGATTGAAATCTGAAGAACCATTGTCATGAATGGAAAAAAAAGGACATGAATTATTTGAAGAAGCTGTAAAAGATCATTTAAAACTAAAGTTTCAAATCAATTTTATTAAAAATAAAATTAAAATGAAGCCTTCTTTGCTAGCCATAGTGTGTTTATCCCAGCAGAGTTTGCACAGTCATGGGAATGCTGGAGTCATCTCTGTGGGCTTTTGGCAAACGTGGGCTGGAAGTGGCTTGCAGTGTGTAATTCCAGTGTCTGTGTTTTCCACAGGATCCCAAAGAAAGGCTTGGCTGCCAGCCCCAGACAGGATTTGCTGATATCAAGTCTCACACGTTTTTCCGCAGCATAGACTGGGACCTGGTAAAAATCACTGCTTGTGTTTCTGGGTGTTCCAATGGAGCCATCCATTAATTTATTAATTCTGTGCATAGTCTGGGATCTGGTAAAAATCCCTCCTTTTTCTTCTGGGTGTTCCAAAGGAGCCATTCTTTAATTTATTAGTTGTGTGCATATGAACAATCCTGTTGCAAGCAGGGAAAATGGATTCTAGAAATGTCACAGTAGTGGTCCTAGTACATCAAAACCCAGCTGAATTTACCAATTCTATGAGTCCTAAAATAAGCAGGATTATTGAGGTGGATGTCAGGGTTTAGTGACCTGAGCAGGAGTGAGCAGGATCAGTTCCTTTTGTTAGGGATGTGGCAGGAGAGCAGTGGGGCAGTTTATAAAGGGGCTCTGATTACAGTTTGCAGATTTTCTTTAGTACTGCTGAGGTTGAGGGAGGTTTTTGGTTCATGGAGAAGAAGATGACTTGCATTTCAGTGAGTTTGCAAGCAAATATTGTATCAAAATTGGGTTTTTAAATCTTCTGCTGCTTGGTAATTGTGTTACCTTCTGTCTCCAGTGCAGAACCATCCCAGAAATGCCATTATAACAGTTATTGACATATGAGCATTAAAGCTGTAGAGTCTGGAGCACCTCCCTGCCAGCATTACATTTTTAATAGGTAGTTAACAATTGAAAAGTGTGTCTGTAGTGTTTCCACAGTCTGGGAAGGCTGCAGGAAGTGTAGGAAGAGGCAGCACTAACATGAAAGAGTTCAGATGAGAGAAAGCTGCACAGTTTCATTTTCCCTTTGAAGCTGCTGCTCTGAATTTCATTGTAACATTCTTCAGAGAACACAGTGCAGAAGGAATTGGTACTTTAAAACACCTGATGTTTACAAAATTATCCCAGTAATGAGGGCTGTCCTTAATTTTGTCAGACATCCCTTGCTTGGAGTTCTCTCTTCAGCCTTAGTGGGTTTTCTTTTGGATCAACGTCAGAGAAATTTGAAGTTAAAATTCTAATAAGTTTTGGCAAATGTACTCAGGAAAAAATGAGAAAATACTTGGAAAGATTTTTAGTTATTAGAATCTCCTACTCACCACCTGCATTTCAAAGAAAACATTTGGACTTAAAAGCTTTTCCAAATCTTTTCAAGTTGTAACTTAAGGAAACGAGTCTAACATTGACTTTAAAACTTGTTCTGTGTGGAGCTTGAGCTAAATGGAAAAATAAATACAGGGAAAGAGAGCACACAGCCCAGAACATTCTTCCTGGTCTTAGTCATCCAAAGTGTGTGGCACAGCCCAGAACACTTGAGATTGCTCACTCTGCTGTAGGATGGCTCAGCAGCATCCAGGGCAGTTCTCTTCTGGATTGTTTTGGGATAATCAGTCAATTCTTATCTCAGTGCCTGTTTCATGGTGTTTAACCATTATATGCTGGAGTAAGATCTACAATGCCACAGCTTCTGTTTGCAGTGTGGGATTTTCTAGAGCTGTTTTTTCATTCATTTTCTCAAGTTAAAGGCTGCAATTTCTCTCTATGGCTGATTTAAGAGGGCTTTTATGCTGTACTGAGTATAACAAAGGAGGAAGTCTGATGTTTAACCCCTTGTGGAATGGGAGTGTGTGGTAACAGCTCACAGGGACAGCCCTGCCACCCTGCTTCAGTTTTTAAATATTCATTTTGCTCATTCCTTCATGTTGCCATTCTTGTTTGGGAGGGGCTGATTATTCCTTTCTCATGAGTTTGATTTCATGGTGCTTTCCCAGACCTGATCATCGATGGGATGTTGATGTATTAACGCACCACCCTGTGACAGTTTCACAACTTCCTACTATCTGTACTTCCTGTGCTCTTGTCTGAAACCTGAAATCCAAGATTTTCCTGGGATTTATTCTCTGTTTTGTTTGCTCTGTACCAAGCATCATGAGAGATTCTGGCTTTAAAATCAGGTTTTTATCTGATGTTGGTAATACAAGTGATCATTTTGGTCAGTGGTAACTACTACTCACTCTCATTACAGTTACCTGTCCTGAGTTAGATTATGGAGATTTGTAGCCTAGACAGTTTTTTACCTGAATATAAATGTCAGAATTAGAGTGTTGGTGTCTGTGCTACTATGAATTGGACTATGTGACAGATTGCACACAAATGAGGAAGAAAAGTAGGTCGATTTCTCAGGAACAAAAGTAAATATATGGTGCTAATTGCTGTATTGCAGCACTGTGGGAATTTATCAATCCTGAATCTAATCTGCCAATTTAGAGAAGACCTAAAAGGCTGAATTATTTGTGGCTTTCTATTTTAAAATGCAGAGCAGTAACTGTATTGCTGTCTGTTGCCTGGCTTGTAGGGCGTTCTACTTGATATTTTGATGTTCCTTTCCAATTGCATTTACAGCAGTTGGATTTGAGTTTCCTGAGGGATGCTATAACTCTTGCACGCTGTAACTTTGTCCTTTTCCCCACATTTTGGTAGCTGGAGAAGAAGCAGACGACGCCCCCATTCCAGCCGCAGATCACGGACGATTACGGCTTGGACAACTTCGACACGCAGTTCACCAGCGAGCCCGTGCAGCTCACCCCAGATGATGAGTATGTGCTGCCCTGCCCCAGGCCAGCTGCACAGCTGGAATTCATTCACAGATTAGCTGAAAATCACTAAGAGACTGTGTGTGTGTGTTGGTGGGGTTAGTTTTTTCTTTTCACAAAGGGGATGGACTGCTGGGGTACGTTCCTTGAGCTTTTATTGCAGCATCGGCCTCATTGTTTGGTAGATGGCAAAAGCTCAGGTACAGCCAGCAGCAGCCAAAGATCTCTTTCACAGAATCCCCAGGTTGGAAGAGACCTTAAAGACCATCAAGTCCAACCCAGCCCCAACATCTCAACTTAACCCTGGCACCCAGTGCCACATCCAGGCTTTGTTAAGCACATCCAGGGATGGGGACTCCAGCACCTCCCCGAGCAGCCATTCCAGAACTTTATCACCTTTCTGTAAAAAACTTGTTCCTAATATCCAACCTATATTTCCCTTGGTGCAGACTTTGTTACAGAGCATCTTAAACACTTTTTAGCCAATAGCATATTGCTAAAGCTTACAGACAGTTGTTTTAACCAATTACTTAAAGTACCCGTACACCTGCTCCACACGTTTGTCTTCTTTCTATTAACAATACCCAATACACAGTTATTAAGCTGAAAACCTTTTACTATCTTCCTTCTAAAAATCTTACCTTTACTATTTCCCACACTTGCCATTAGAACTTAGTCATGTTACAGTAAATTTGGAATCCTTTGTATCTTGCATTATATGATGGAAGACTGCCCAGCGTTCTGATAAACTAAACACTGCTCTCATTTGTTTTTCAGAGATATAATAAAGCGAATAGATCAGTCAGAATTTGAAGGATTTGAATATATTAATCCATTGTTGCTGTCAACAGAAGAAACAGTATGAAGGGATGACCTCGTTGGGGACAGTGTGAATGACATTAATTTATCCTTAACTACAGTATATGCATGCGAGGCTGGGACTGGTCACTTTGGATGGAGACCAATGATCTAAAAACAAATTTGCTGCTGAAAATCAAAGAAGAGAATTATGATTTTGGTGGGTGTCCTCTGCCACTTAGTGATTCTTAAGTTCTGGGCACTGACACAACTGGCTTCATTAATGAAGGAATTTGCATTTTGTGCCTGTTTCATGAAGGATTGAAACGTTCATTGCATCCCTGCAAAAGGAGATCATGAGAAACTTTGAGATCTACACACTTTCTACAAACATTTGATGCAATGAGCTCCCGGTTGAAGAGTATTACAGTGTAACATCCTGAAGAATAAAATATATTACAGTGGTGTTGAAGCTTATTTTTGATGCCTTTTTTCACAAGTGGTACCTGTCTAAACATCTCAGATATATTTAAAAGGAGTTGTGTTTTATTAGCAATCAAAACATAAATTTGGGTACAAGATTTAAGTGCCTAAATGGATAAACTGCATTGAAGGATTATTGCATATTTGGGACGTTCTTACACCTGGTAAGTTCTGCTTGTTAACATTAAGTAAAATTCCATCTGAAACATACAGTTCACAGCTGCAGCCTGATGTTTAGTTGCATTTTTACAGAATTTGGAATGCAGAGCGACTCAGTGAGATTAATTCCAAATTAGAATTTCCGGTATCAATTAGAGAATCTGTTGTCTTAAACTCCAAATTTACCAAAATGTAGAGATTGAAGAAAACTAAATTTGCACACAAAGGATTTCTAAACATACTTAAGCAGTGCCTACACCTACAATGATATTGTGTTGTATATTAGATTTTTGAAAAGTATTTTTATCAACAATACAAATATTCAGATGTAGAGCAAAAGCATAGTAAAGCATAGCCTTAAAGTAGTAAATCTAGAATAACCATAAGATAAAATCCACTTTCCTGATAAAGCACACCTCCTGCTTACGATAAACTGTCTGCTTACAGTTGCTCAGTGTGCATTAATAACTAATCATTCTGCAGCAGAGAATGGGATCTTTCAGCGAAACGATTTGCATCAAAGCAGTACAATTCTTTTAGTGGCAGAAAAACAAATACCTAAGAAATTGGAAGAAGCAAAAGACAACTGTGGAATCCCTTCTGGTGGGAGCTGGGGGTGCCAGGGGAGCCAGGGGCCTCGGGCTGGGCTCCAGGGCTGCTGGGGGAGGGAAAACAAAATCCCTGTGCTGGCCTCTCACCGGACTGGGTGTAAAACACAGGAGAAATTGTGACACTTTCACTTTCTTTACATTAACCTATGGTTTTCTCAGGGTACAGCATTGCATTAGGTGCTGAACATGACATCTTTGGGATTCACATCCAAGTCATGAGGTGCTAGGACCAGACTGCCAAAACATTGTTTGAAATAGTCAATTAATCATTGATTAACAATCTAGGTTTTGTATCCCCTCCTTAGCCACAATTATGCAGACCTGTGGTTGTTTAGTTCTATGAATCCCATTCAGGTTTCAGTTGTGGGTTTCTCTGTTGGACTGTAGCTTTTCATATTCAGCAAAATGTGTTTTAATCAACACTAAATAATTTAACTTGTAAAAAGTACTTGCCTCAAATGCCTGGACTTTAGATACTTTATTATCTACTAAAGGCAACATTACCTTTTAAATGTAATCTGACATTTTTTTTAATTGCTCCTTTTCCCCTTTTCCCTCGTATTTTATTTCCCCTGAATAATTTCCTGTTCAGTGTTTTGAACTCCCCTGGTACTAAAGCTAATCAGTAGTGATCAGAGTGACTGCAGGCAGCTCATGAAAGGAACTGTGACAGGTTAAGCTGTCCTTTGACATGCCAGGGCATGGAACTTGAAACTGGAAATATTAGAAATGTGGGTTGGGTTTTTTTTTAACATTTTTTCCAGGTTTCAGAACATTTTGGGAGGGAGGGAAGGAAGAATAGAAAGACACATTTTGCTAATCAAACATTGTAAAGACTATTTGATTTTTATTTAAGAATTTACAGGCATTTACAATGTTGCTGTGTTGCCAAATAGTTTGCTGGGTATAAGTTTGGTTGCTCATGTGCAAGTGTTTGAATAATGTTCTGTTCATGATGAAGGGGAAATTTTTTATATAAAGTACTTGTTTTATAAATAAAAGAAAATGAAGGATGTAATTAAATGTGTGGTTTGGAAAAAAAATCCTAATATATTACAAATGGATCTGGTAATGATATATAGTTGTCTTATTTGAAATAGTAAATGAAAATTCTAGCTAATTTAATGATTGTAAAACAGTAAATATGTTCTTGTAGTTTTGTATAATTAATTAGTTGGGATCTTTGCTGACCAGTTTTAATTGTGCAGAAGATGGTATACTAATCCATAACAGCTGAGATCATTTATATTCTTGCACATCTATTAAAGACTTTAATGAAAAAGTTAATAGACTGTTATTATTTATCAGTGAAATGAGCTGTGTCCAACCTCTGAAACAGACCCCCCTGTGAATGAAATCTCTAGGAGCCCCCTGTATTTTTACACTGTACCCTGTGTTCATTCTGCATCTGGATCCCAGCTCAGCTGCAGGTTTTGAGGTCCAGGGCACAGGGAAATAAAGCAGAGCAGCTTGGTGATCTCATCCCTTGCTTTGTGGTTACTGAGCTGTCACTAAATGTCATTTATTGTCATTCCCAGGCTTAGCAAGTGTTCCCCTACTCCTCTTGAGAAGTGACCAAAGAGCAGCTGAGCAGCTGAGCCCCTCCCAGCCCAGCAGGCTCTGGGCAGTGCTGCTCTGTGTGCAGCTGTACCAAAATCAGCTCCTTTGGCTGGGTTAAATCTCACTTTGCAGCTCAGCATAGTGACCCTGCAGCCTAATTAGCCCAGTGACGTTAATCACCTGTTAACACTGATACTGACTTAGAAACCTGCCCTGTAGGGTTTTGAATTTAGCTGGGCTCCTTCAGAAACATAAAAATCCTACACCCTTCATTTGGTCTGGGCTGTTTTCTCTTAAATAGCTGCACTCCCAGGATCAATTGTACAATTATACTTCCTTACTTAGGTATTAAAACAACAAAAATGCCAAATTCAGATTACTTTTTAACTGAGTTTATTTTCATAGATAATCTGTTTAGAAAAAAAAAAGTAAACCACTAAGTAACAGTTGTCTTTTGCTCAGCTGCTTTCTTCTGTCCTGAGAGATTCAGAACTCTGGTGCATCAAAGCTCAAAGGATTTCCAGTAGTGCATTTCTTCAGGAGTACCAAGCCTCATTTCCCTGGGGGTCTCTGGGACATCCCAGAGCACCACTTTCAGAACTAGAATTACTTTATGTGCATTTGAGAAGCTTTAAAATAAACCAAAACCAAATAGGCAGGTGGCACTTATCCTTCTCTTGAGTTACTGCTTTGTCAGAGACAAGGATGTGCTTCCTTGACACATTTTTATTTTTCCTTTGAGGAAGCTTCATCCTTGGCCTGGTTCCTGTGCTCTGCACTCCTCTGCGTTTACCACATGACATCATCTGCACTTTCAGACAAGCACCTGGCAAGGTGCCCATCGATGTCCAGCTGGGAGAGTCTGCAAACACAAACAGTCACATCCTTCTGCTGCCTGTTCCTTACTCCCTCCCTCCTTAGTGGGGCAGTCAGTCCTGGGCCCAAATCCTCTACCAAAACCTCCCACCCTTGCTGTTACTGCTGCTCAAACGAGCTGAGTAACACAGACCTGATGCATTTTAAGCTTTTCTGTCTGAGTCTTTTGACAGAAGGACCAAAATTGTCTAAATATTAATGTAGCCGCTCTTTTGTCTCCCTGTTCAGCCTCCCAACAATAGGGAAAGTGGCCCCCAACAGAGCATGCAGGGTTAGAGGACCTGTGGAAAAGCACATTTTCAGCAACTCTGACAGGCCAAGGTACTAAGAAATTGTGTAACATTTCTTACTGTAGAGCAGATACTCAACTTGCAAATGGGATTGAAGTGTGTAATTCTGACAGCTAAAAAGGACCTCACAGTCGAAGTTTTGTCTGCTTTTGTTATTGTGTACATAGAGGATGCATCCAGAACCTGCTGTGGTTCATTTATGGGAAAGTGATGAAAAAATACCAAAACACAAACTTACCTTCCACTAAACTGCATCAGACACATTGGACAACTGTCAAGAGATGAAGCTGCTTCACTCTGGTTTTCCATTTTCTCCTCGTGGCTCTCAGCCCCAGGAGCGCTCCCGAGCTGAGGCTTCTCTGCAGGCACCTCTGTGGCCTCCCCTGCTGGAAGCTCCCCCTGGTGTGTCTGGATTTGAGGCTTTTCCTCACCCTTTTCTCTCCTGTCTGCCCTGCTGTTCTGCACAGCCCCTGTGTGCTGCTGCTGAGGGCCCAGAGCTCCTGCAGGGCTTTGTGCCAGCGCCGAGGGCTGTGCTGAGCTGCTGTGCCCAGGGAGCTGACGTGGCTTGGGACTCGCATCCAGCTCTGAAACACCTTTTGTGTCTGCTCCAGATGCAGGTTTGGCTTCATCTCTACTGGTTCCCCTGCAGGTTTTCTCAGCTGTGGATGATAAACTCTTCAGTTTGTCTGCTTGGCCCTGTCCTTTATGTAATTCATTGCTCTGGCTCTGTGTTGGCTCTTGAGAGCTCAGATCCGTGGGGTTCAGACATTTTTCTTGGTGAAAAGATGGGAATGATACCCACTGAAAGTCTTTTGTTCCGACTGTAAAGACTTCCTGGTGTTCTGGACTCTTTTCCTGTTGTTTCTACAACACACACACACAGAATGTCTTAAGCAAATGGAGCTCAATCAATACCTAAACCCAGGCTTTGAGAACACATTGCAAATACCGAGAAAGCTGAACTACAGGAAAGAAAAGAACATTTTATTTACGTCCCTCCTCCAGGAGCTGATGGAGTTGATGGAATATGGGTCTTCCCTCAGCATTTCTAAATGAATGCAATGGGTACTCATGTTCCAGAGAGACTAAGGATGAAAACAACAACCTGCTGCTGTTCAGGGGGGAAAAAAGTACTTTATAAAGACTGAGTTTTATGCTGGGATCTTGCCTGATGCCACTGGAGTGATGTCAGGGTGGGTTCTGTGCAATTAACCCCTCCCTTACAGCTTGCCTTTTCCAGTTTCATTCCTTAGGGAGATGCTGGTGTTTATGGCAATCAGCATCCTTACACAGGCTCCCTCTTCCCAGCAAAATGTTGGAAAGAATTTGCTGTACTGCAAAAAAAGCCTCAAAAAAAAAAAAGCTGTCCTTATATTCCCTGCCACACCACTGCACACAGAGATTAAAGAGCTGAAACCCCACATCTCTAAAAGCTATTTCATGTTGTTTCCCATTAAGCAGGCGGTCGCTATTGGAAGCAGGAACAAAGTGCAAAAACAAGGATACAGCATGCTACCTTTTCCAAGAACTCTGGAAAGCTGGGCACTGTGTCCCAGTTTGTGCACTCTGAATCTTGACTGATGTCTTTCAGTAGCAG
Source organism: Calcarius lapponicus (assembly GCA_039654755.1). NCBI lineage: Eukaryota > Metazoa > Chordata > Aves > Passeriformes > Fringillidae > Calcarius > Calcarius lapponicus. Next base: position 14,675,245 of record JBBFKN010000017.1, read on the forward strand.
CAGCCAGGTTTTTTCACACTCATTTAATTCTTCCTTTTCAAACCAGGAACATCTGTCAGTCGATGCCCTGTAAAGACACAGTCCAATAGTTTGAAGGTGGGAGAGAACAAAGAAAACACTCTTAACACTGATACCAGTTTGCCTCTTTTTTCTGGAACACAAAGGCATTATTGAGCCTGCAAACTATTTTTGCAGCTTTATATGACTTATGTAATTTGTGCAGCTAGCAAAAAATTAATGTCTAAATGCTTTCTTTTCTGCTTGTAACAAATGAGCAGTAGGTATCTGTCACTATCTTCACTTCCAAGTGAAGCAGTTAAGTGCAGCCACTGTTTTATCTTCTCAAATACCAAACTTAACACCTGCTGAGCACAGAAATTATGGAAGTGTTTGCACTGAGGGTGGCAATTGCATCAGTTCCCATGTATGTCTGGACATTCCCACACTGCCATTTGAAATTACTGATTATCTTCCTAAACAACTTGATTTAATTGATCCTAGGGACTATAAGCACTAAAAGGTAATGTATAAAGACAAATCCAAGGGAAGGATGGATTGTTTATGCCACAATGGTATTTCCAGCATTCTCCCTGATGCATTTTCTTGGGTCGCTGTCCAAGAATGAAGCTGTAGAGGGAAGAAATTGGAAACAAAACACTTTTAAAGAGCAGAGTGATCAATCTCTCCCAGCCCATGGTGGAAGGGACACGGCTGAGCCCCCGGGCTCGAACACAAACCGAGCCATTCACTGCCCTCCGTCCTCCCGAACTCCGGGGCTGGGAAAAACAGAAAATATTTCTGCGCTCCTGTGAGCCGTATTCTGGAAGAAAGAAAACTCAGTTTTCATACATTAACTTTTCTCAGGCCCTGTCCCCGCTAGTGTTGTTCGGAAGGCGTGGGGCACGCTGTGCTCTACCCTGCACTTTTATCCCTACTTTTTAAAGGCGCTACGGGCAGTGTTTAATGAAATAACCTTTAACAGACACAGATCTGACCGCCAGCCGCCGGGGCGGTGCACCCTGGCCTCCGGAGCCGCTCCGATCCCCCCGGAGCCGGTTCGGTCCCCCAGGACCGATCGGATCCCCCCGGTCCCGACTCACTGGGGCCGCGGCGGGGGCTCGGGACCGGGGCTGCGCTCCCGGCCGCGGGCGGGCGGCGCCGTCCGGGGCTTCAGGCGCAGCTTGGCGGCTCCTTCCTCACACATGGCCGAGGCTCCCCGCGCCTCGCCGGGGGACGGCGCTGGCGGCCGCGGGAGGGCGGGGAGTGAGGGTGCCTGGGGCTTCCTCCTTCTCTTCCTCCTCCTCCTTCTCTTTCTCCTCCTCCTCCTGCCCCGGGCGCGCTGCCGGGGCTGTGACTCCCCGCCCTCAGAGCCGCCCTCAGAGCCGCCCTCACGGCGCGGGGGTGGCGGGAGTGAGCGGGTGGCTCTGAGGGCGCCGTGAGGGGAGCCCGGCGTTCCGCATCCCCTGCACCCCTCAGCCGCCGGGGGCTGGTCTGTCTCGAAAACAGCCCTTTTTTTGTGTTGCTTTTACCCTCAAACTTTATGTTTTTTAGGGTTTTGGTGTGTTGGGAAGGACAGGGTCGGGGCTGTGCTGGGTGGTCCCCGTGGCTGAGGGGGACAAGATGGCGGCGGGTGGGACATGGCTGGTCCCGGCCTGGGTCTGGAGCTGCTGCGCGGGGCCAAACCCAAAGGCTGTTCTTCCAAAAATTAAAACGGATTGAGAGCGCACCTCTGACCTAATTTCGCTTTTAGAGAAGAATCTGAAGTGATGCGATTTGACGTTTTTGGCCGGAGTGTTGCCGTGCTAGAGAGGGTTTAAACACTCCCCAGCCTGCAGCCGTCTCAAAACCAGACCCCAGGGGAATGGTGACAGACACTTCATCCTCCCACAGTACATAAAAGGACCAGAAAGTAACTCTGCTGTTTAAACTCCTAACAATTGATGCAAAAAATGTGCAAGGAAATGAATCCAGTTTGGTAAAAGGTGTTTAATGAGGGAGCACCAGCACACAGAACTCTTTGCATAAAACCAATTTATTATTGGTAAAACATGAGTCCAGGTCCACATTCTTCTTCTGTAGCTGCATTTATGTGTTCCTGGATGTCTGTGGACTACGCCTTCCTTGGATTTTACAGAGTAGAAAGGAGGCATCGGTATTGACTGATTGTTAGAGGTTACACCAGTGAGTTATTTTGTCCAGCAAAAATGTATTAAGTAACGTGGACTTAATATGTGCTTTGAGTGGATCTGAACCTTAAAAATGCGTATCAGAGTTCAGAGATTCACATTTCACGTAAATTTAAACCTGAGCAAGTCCATTCAGCCCCATCCAGAGGTGTTTCAGCTGAGGATGGATGATTCTGTCTGTGCAGAGATCTGGGGGGCTCTGCCCAGCCTTCACCTTCCCTTCAGGTACTTGGTGTTTCAGTGAGTCCGTAATGCCTTTAACTCTGTGTAATAACTCATTTCTTAACTTTAAAGCAGCATTATTAGGTTTCCTTTTGTGGATGAAAATCTTGGAAGTGCAGTGTTTTATTGCTCCTGGGATCTGTGGGAGTTTCTACAATAGCTAAAAAACAAAAATAATAGAAAATTGTCACACAAGAGGGCCAGCATTTCAGCTGTGTGATGGGCAGAGTAAAATGAGAATGAAATCCAGGAAGAAAGAAACAACAGTAGAAAAAGTCAACCCCCGTCACAAAGACTAACCTTTCCCCACATTAATATCTGTTACAGCTACTGCAGTGCCCAGGGAGCACCCAAGGTACAGTCACAGGGTTCTGTCACTTTTGTTGCCATTTAGAAGCTGCTTCCCAGTGTGGTGAAAGGAGATCCCAGGAAATCGGCGCCTCCTTTCCTTCTTTGTCGGGAAAGGAGTTCTCCCAAAAGCTGCAGGTGGAACAAGGTAAGTGGAACAGAGGCGAAGAGTGAATCTGGATCTGCTGTGGAGAGGCAAGTGGTGGTGGCAGCAGAGAAGAGCAGGAGAAAGGGGGTGTAAATAAAGCAAAAGTGTGAATTGAAGAGGGGTTTGGCCGTGGAAGTGGTGGGAAATGAGGTGACAGAGGAGGGGTAGAAATCTGATTTCACAACCAGCTGAAGAAGTGTTCCTTGGGGGATTTTACTCAGGATCCCTGGGAATTGTGGCCCAGCGCTGACTGTCACCACATGGAGGCAGCAGACTATGCAAAACCAGGGATTTTACAAAATCCGGGGGGCTGTGAAAGCACTCCAAACATACTCCTGGGTGTATCTATGCTAACGATCAGTGATGCCATAGGGTTTCTTTTATTCCTGTGATGTTTGGGTTGATGTTTTATGCTTTATGACCCCTTGGATACTCCTTGGACAATCCTCTGCTGCTAAAGCGCGTGTTGTGCCCGTAGATTTATGTTGTTAGATACGACTTCTCCCAGAGCAGCCATCAGGGGTGCAGCCTGTTCTTCATGCTGGAGGTGTTGCTGTGTGGTGCTGTGAGCACTTACAGCATTTGCAAAAGCTTTATTATGGGGGAACATAAAAATTGGTTATTGTGCAGTAAGGGCCACAGATGAAAGAATATAATAAAAAGAATAGGGAAAATTATTATTGCAGCTTCTGCCTGTAAAAAGCAAAAGGAGAAAACCTTGCTTCTGCAGCAACCGTAGCTGGGTTTGGATTGTGTGGATTTAAGTGAAAATTCTAAGGTTTTTTTTATTGTTTTCTGTTAAATGATACCCATTCTAACCATGCTGTGAATGTTTTCATCCTTGCTCTATCTGCTTCTGTAACTACCTGCAGATTTCAAACTAGAAATCTTTGTCCATTAAGGGCATTTAGTATTTTTCATCTGCATCTTTCCAGAATGAATAATGTACTAAGAATAGGAAGGCAAAGTGTAGAATAGGATCTGTTCTTGGGCTTGCCCCTTTGCACAAGACCATATCTTCTGTTTCCTCCACTGCATGGAAATCCTATTACTTCTTGCTTGATTTTGGGTCTTGCTAATTTAATAATTAGAATGTTTAGTGGTCTTAGACAAAAAGTTCTCCTAGAAATGCAGAGAGTAGTCTTTATCATAATCAGCCTTGACTGGATTTGAGCCAGTGGTCAAGGGATTTGAGCTTGTGGAAGCCAGAATGCTCCTACAGATTATCTGCAGGGATTTCCTTGTAAATGGAGTGCCAGCATGTGTAGTTATCTCTTCCCTGTTGAGTCTCATCAAGCTGCACACGCTTAATCTTTACTTACATGGTCCCTGATTCTTGCTGTAAAATGGGCCTCAGTTTTAACTTTTGCTCTCAGGAAGAAGGGGCTATTATAACAAATTCTAATCCTTTTGCAGTTCCACAAGCACTAAAGCCTATAAATTGCCTGCCAAACAAACCAAGTGATCTTTTCCTGGGCTGAGGGAAAGAGGAGAGTGTAAAACGCAGGTGCCAGCATTTGCTGGGGAAGAACTGGTACATTATCAACTAATCCGCCTTCTGCTATTTCTGATTTCCTCCCCAACAGCTGCAGCATTGAATGAGAGCTTCTGCATTTGGGAAGAATTAGAAAGCTTGGTAATGCAGGGTCTCTATTACAGATACAACAGCTCACAGACAGGGAGGAGATTTTTGCTGCCGGTGTAGAATTTGGAGTGCTAGGCATTTTATAGCCTGGAAAAATTGTAATTTTCAGCTGTTGTTATGGAGTAATCAATGAAGAAGAGATGCCACAGTTTCTGCTGGGTTTCTCTCAGAGCCTGATGTCATTGCATGCAGGAGCTATTTTTTTTAACATGCCACTTTGAGGCTGAAGCACATACAGTTTTTATTAAAACTTCTTTTTTTTATGACAACTGATGCTCGCTGATAGTTTTAGACCTTCTGAAATATCATTTCTTCTGTAGTGATAGCTCCAGTATCAGATAAAAATGTTCAGAAGAAATTGTTCCTTGCTAGACCATTGAAATATTATTATATTTTAATTATTTTATCTAATCAATGCTTAGCTTGGGAGTACATGTTGATAATTTTTTGTCCTTGTCAAATAGTCTGTGACTTCACTCAAGGATGAGTGTGGCCATTCTGCTAAATGTAATAAAGGACAATGTCCCCAAAGAGACCACAGTGTGCAGAGCAGAGCAGCAGGGAAAGCTGCTGCAGCAAATGTCCCACAGCTGAAATGCTCCACTCTAATGTCACAATGTGTCCCCTAAATAGCCAGTGACAGCAATTGCAGCCCTGGAAAGAGAAACTCAGCAAACTGACCCACTCAGTCCACTGCTAATCACTGGCTGTGGTGAAATGGGAAAGTGTGACTCTTTTCATTAATGTGATGTGTTACAATTAAACCACAAAATGAGGAGAACTGGGTAAGACTGGCTTAGTCAGGAGAACAAAGATGACCTGCATTTCATTTTGGGAAGTGCAGCCTCATTGCTGCTTCCAGAGAAAGTCAGTTGAGTGGAGACAGTTTTGTGGGCTCTCCTTAATTTTAGCTGCAGGAGACATTCTCTTCCCCACAAAAAGCCACTGCCTTTGAAACCTGCTCCCTCTGGTAGCACACCAAAGCTGAATTTGCCAACGTGCAGCACCCAGTGCACCACTCATCCCTTCAATTCAGCCTTTCCAAATGCAAGGACAGATCAGCACCTGTGTGGCTGGAGATGGAAAATCCAGCCTTGTGACATTTATATGCCAAGATGGGAAGACCTAAAAAGAGGACTAGGGAGACTAGCATGGCATTTGCGGGTACCAGGTTGCCAAGGAGGCATATTGTATTGAAACAGTTGCCTGGGAAACATTTAAAAATACATTGAATGGAAAAGCATATGTGATGTGCCCACAAGTGTTCTGTGTGAATGAAATGCCATGGCTGATGATGGCACCAAGAGACTGTTACTATTACATGTAAAAATGCTGCAAGTGATGTGTGGTTTTTTTTCCCTTTTGTGGTGTTTTCCTACCCTGTTTGCAGGAGGTGCACCGAGGGAAGGTTGTTTTGCTCTTAGCTGATGGATTAATGTGAATGTGGGCAAGGTGGAACACACAGGCAGCAGCAGCAGCTGGGGATGGCAAGAGCAATTTGGCTTCATTTAGGCAACCTAAACCAATTGACAAGGAGCCTGCACAATTCCCCCTCAAAAGTAATAACAGCACTGCTCAAACTCCTACAGAATAAAGATAAATGGTTCTCTGAGCATTGCCCTTTAATTGGTGCTAAAATGGGTATTGGGAAGCTCTGATGTCATTGCAGTGGGACTTACATGTAAACATCATGGAAAATGCAGGGTTTTGATCAAAGGTTGGACAACATATATGAAAAAGTCTCTCACTGGCCTTGTATTTTGTTCAGGACACTGAAATAGAGGGAGATGATAGGATAAAGTCTCAGAAGACAGTTACCTGCTCTAGTCCTTCCTCAGATCAGAGTCAATTACTGAGGGATGGTGCTGACAAAAAAGAATGGTGTCACCAGAACCAAAACAAACAATCATATTCACTCTTTGTCTCACAGAAAAAACCCTTATTTTCCTATGCAGCCAAGAAACAAGGGAGCTAGGAACTGTAATCTTTGATATCCTACCTTGGACAAAGAGGTTCATCTGCTAGCAACTTCCAGATACTAAAATGCATCTCTCCTTGACTAAGAATGAGTGGCAGGTGTGAGGCTGGTTAGGATTATGGTCACCCTGCCTAATCCTCCTTTGGAGATTTAGAAACAAATATCCTACTCTTGATTTGCTGGAGGCTTAAGAAGCCTGTTTGGGAGCCAGCAGATTTAGCTTGGTCCAGGCTTTATGTGGTATAGTAAATTTTTTGGATGATAGATGCAGTGGAGAGGAGTTCAGTTGGAAGAAGGAAGGTCTGGAGGCATTTTTGTTGGTGGCAGCTCTGCAAAGAGGGCACGAGGGCCTTGGCTCCTGGGGGATGTTGCCTGTTTGGGGCTGGGGGGTTGCTGCCTGTCTGGTGAGTGCAGTTCCCCAGGGAGGAGGAGACTCTGCTGACTTTGCTGTCGGTTTGGCCAGTGAGGAGAAGCTTTTTGGCATTCTGGTTATCTCCTCATTTCAGCACAATCTGCTCAGGAGGCTGAGGTGATGCAATGATCACGTTGGAAAGCCATGAATCAGATGAAGTCTCCCTGGTGTCAGTCAAGTCCCAGGATCACTCATCATTTTTCTGGCCCAGTGTGTGTTTGGTTAAATCAAGTCCTGCTGTTTCTAGGCCCTGGGGTTAGTGTAAGAGAGGAGGAGAATCTGCCTTTCATCCTCTCAGAATTTTGCAATGTGACTGAAAACTTGGAGAGAATGTGTCAGATCTCAAACAAAGATTAGGTTTGATGGCACGGAGCCGTGGGTTCTGCAACCCAGCCCAGAATTCTGCTGAGGGAGTTGTATCATCTCCCCATACTTTAAAGGATTTAGACTCTGAGTTTAGGATGAAATATGGCTTGAGGTTTTCATATTTATTTCTTGCTTGCTTTCTTGTTTTTTGGGTTGGTTTTTTGTTTGTTTGGGGTTTTTGTTGTTTGTTTTTATTTAATTTGAAATATATCTCACAAATTATAGCCAATAGAAGTCTGAGTTCCTCTTCTTTGCTTCATTTGAAATCAACATACTAAGGAGCTCCACAAAAAAAAAATAAATCCATAAATCACTTGTTTATGGGCATGAAACCACAAAACAGTGGGACAAAATTACCCTACTAGTTAATGTGGTGTGATTTTATCCATAACTACAATGGTGTATAAAATCAACATAAAATAGAATGTAATTCAGCAGATGAGTATGTCTTTATTGCTTCAATAAATGTGGGTAGTAGGTTTAGTTAGTTTTGCAATTTTTTAAGGCCTGACTAGTGTTTTAGAAAGAAAATAGGGTAAGTCTGAAGGAATAATCAAAGTTATTGGCAAATGTAAATCTTTTCGCTGAGGAGGGTGTATTTTCATATTCGTCCTCCCTTTGTCATTAATGCTTTGATAAAAGAAATATAAAATAGGATTAATTTAGAATCCTGACAGTAAAATACAGGAGAGCTCTAGTTTCTTTTTTTCCAGGTGTCATTTATTTAATTGCATCAGACATGGGCTGAGTTTGCTTTATTTACACTTTCTTGGGGTGATTTTGGAGGATTTCCCCCAGCAGAACCTCTCCTGCTCCCCAAATCCATTCTGCTGTTCCTTCAGTCCAACTGTCCTGCTCTCATAGGAATTTTTGGTTGCTCCCTTTTGATCAATGGGAAGTGCTCTGAGGGAGATGTGTGGTAGCTAAACCAAGATGTTGTGGTGCTGGCTGAGGACAGGAAACATGTTCAGTTAGCTGAAGTGCTTGCTCTGGTTTGTACCACAGTCTGGTTCCATCATTAGCCTGTTTTTATGAGTCTGTCCTCCCATACTGGAATCAGATGTTTTATCAGAGCACTCTGAGGAAAAGCAGCAGCCTCACAGCTCTCCGTGACTGTGCTGTACCCTGCAGAACATGAGTTGTTTAACTTAAAGCCACATCCCACCAGGGAAGAGGCAACATCACAAAGGGCTGCAAAAATATTGGCACCATCAAACCTCAGTATCAAAGGAAGAGATGAATCTGGGTCTTCCAAGGAGCTGTTTGGGCCTAATTGGGTTGGCTGGGCACGATGAGATGCAATCTGTGACCAGTGCAGCTTTGTAGGCAGAAATGTCAAATATAGATGCATTTAAGTGAGAGCTGCCTCCTATTCCCTGTCCAGGCAAATGAGATTTGGAGGAGCCTGCTCACTGCAGGGTTCACAGGACAGCGGGGATCAGCAGGGAATTGTCGTCAGTGTTTCTGGGAGTGGGGTTTGGGTTTTGCAATTACGGAGAAACTAGAATTGACATCCTCGTTTGCTGGTCCCATTATTTAGTAAGGGATGGTTGTTTTTCTGAAATGTTTACCTGTTCAATGATGATTTAATTTAGGAATTAATTTGGGGAATTTCTACTGCCTGTAGCATGGTGCAGTAAGTCAGAATGCTTAATTATGACATGCTCTCTGCCTTAAAGTAGCTCTTTCTTACCTAATTTCATGCTGGTACCTGTTTATGAGATGGAATACGGTGCACAAAAATTAGGGCTATTGCCTGTGATAACACAAGACCTGGGAACTGAACTCTGGCCTGTTCACTGGGTCTTTGCATAGGCATAAGACTGATCTTCCTTTCAAGCCTTGTTTTACTCCCAAGGGCTTCCAACGCAGTGTCTTTCATCAGCTTTGAGTTCACTGGAAAGAAATAAAAAGCTGGGACATCTTTCTGAAAGTCTCTGCCTAATGGCTTGTGTTTTGCAGAGTATTGATAAACCCCAGTGCAAATCCTGAGCCTCCCCTGCCCCGGAGACGTGCTCTGGCTTCGGTACCACATTTAATGACAAACAGTCACCTAGTTTACCATATGCATTCTTTTATCTTAGCTTCTCTCCGTGCATGCTAGGAGATTTATTTCTCCTCATAATGCATTTCATGTGTGTTAGTTGTAAATATTGTGCTCATAAATCAGCCTGGAGCATCCAGCCCCGAGGATGGAGACAGCTCACAATAGGTCTGTCTGCTTCACATTGTGAGCCTGAGCTCCCTCTCTGCTTTTTCCATTGCTGGGCTCTGCGAGTGGCGTGTTGCCAGTCTCCTGCCTCACATTAACAGGAACACTGTATATTACTAAATTCAAAGTGTTTTTCCTTCAGGACTAGAAGAATGTAATGGAGCATGCATCTGGCAGCAGGACAGCGTGGCTGTGCAGGGAATCACCCCCAGGGCCCCCCGCTCCAGTCCCCAGGGCTGGGGACACCTTATGGCAGGGGCTGCACGCAGATAGACACCATGTGTCATGAAAAACTGATTCTTCTCCCTTCCCTGAGCCAGATTCTCTGAATTCAATACCACAAAATTAGCAAGTCTGGTGTGTAATCCCCAAAACTCCATTTTTTTTCATGCCACTTCTAGAGCCAGCTCCGTTATCACACCTACTGACCTCACTTTTTTCATCTGGGAGATGGAAACTTTTTTTCCTTGTCTTATAAGAAGTTGTTTTGAGAATGAATTAGTGTGTTCTGTATATGCATGAGGACATGTCAGTGCTACAGAGGTGCATACCAAACTGCCCCAAAACTGGGGTTATTACTCCCTATTTTTGGGTAGTATCATTTGGCTTCCTCTCCATCTGTCCTTTTGTTGGGAAGTTTGTCTGCCTGGAGGAACTGCAAGTACTTTGTGCAGTGCTCCTGATAAATTACTGCCCTTTTACTAATTTTAAGGATGTTGTGCTCTCAAAATTCCTGTGTTTACATGAATCAAGGCTGCATTACATCGCATGGTCTAAAGCAATTAATATTCTATAAGCTTTTGGTGTTTTAATTGGCTTGTATTTGGAAGTCTGAGATGGGCTGAGCTGCAGGACTAAAACTAAACAGAGTCTGTCACACCAAAAATACTCTGAAGGAGTGTATTTCTTCATGGTAGTGCAGCTGAAAACACCCCGTTTACTGTAATTAGTTCATCTCACTCTTGTGACTAGGCTTCCCACCTAATTTATATATATTCAAATATGTTTCTAGGTATCTGATTCTTGGAGACCATGTTAAACCAGTGCCTTCTCTTGGTTTTTCTGGTCTAGGGAGATTCTGATTTGCCTCACGCAGCACATCCCAAAGCCAGAACCCTTGATTTGCCTCTCCCAGTACATCCCACAGCTCTGACCCTAAATGCAGAAACTGTTCCCCAGAACAGTCTGTAACCATGATGCTCATGATGCATTTCAGGAGAGCTGGAGAGGAGAATGGTGTCATCACCTGAGGGGAAACACAAAGCAGAAAGAAACGAGGAGGGGAAATTTCGGTGCTTATTTTTAGACTCCGTGGGTGAGTATTATTTTCAGCCTTATCTCTATTAATTTCTGCAGAACATGGTGTTAACGTGTGATTAGAAGAAAGTATTGTCGTTTCTAGCTCAGGCTAAAGTAATCCCTCCCTGACAATCCCTGGAGAGTCAATACACCCCTTTGTACCAAGGTAAGGCAGCAAAGACATGGCTACAGGCGTGGATGTGCCTGAGACAGCTCTAAGCTGTTGAGAAATAAACCTTACACGTGCATTTATGCTTATTGAGTTCACAGAAATTGTCCCTGACACTGGGTCAGTCCTCCCTGGAGCTGCAAACACTCTGTTAGGGAGTTGGTTTAAAGCTAAATTTCAGTATGTTGATGGGGAGCTGTTCTCACACTCATCATCACATACCTTCAGCATCTTCTGTATTTAGCACAAGACTACACACTCATACGTTTCATTGAAGAACATGCTGCCTGTTAATCAGCACTTTATTGTCTCAGTGTGCTTAAAATAAGCATTTTGTCACTTTCAAGAAGAAGGAACTTTATTGGTTTGCATTCTGGCACTGTGCTCCATGTTGTCAAGTGCTGTCAGTTGGCTTCTTTCTGTAACTTATGAGATTGAAACATTCTGGTAACAATTTTCATCAGATACATATTGGATGTGTTACAGAAGTATCTCTAATGTTCCAGAGAAAAGAGATTTAGTGGGTAACAGTTTGATCTGGAGTGCCAGAGGTCCCCTTTAGAGCCTCTGATTGCTGTATGGGACAGGGAACACAAAACTGAAATTCCCCTGTTGATCAGAGAATGCAGTGAGAGGAAGGAAAGAAGATAACATCTTATCAGGGGATCTTCTTGTTTCCTTTATGAACAGCTAAGAAGCAGCATTAGTCCTTCCCTCACTCAGTATTAAGCAGAGGACCTTTGAGGGAACAGTGGCTGCCAGGCTACCAAAATTCAGCTTGACTGTCTGAGACTATGTCTGGAGTCTGAGGAGCACTAAAAGCTCATACTGTCTTCAAGCCAGATGTTTTGAGTTAGGCTGCAGTGCTGTCTTTTCATTTGGTGTGGAGGCAGAAAAGTACAACGGGGTCTGATGTCTGCTTTGAGAGACCTGTCAGTAGCCCTGAGCCTTTCAGCCAGCTCTGAGCCATTCCAGCTCTGCAGCACTCCCAGCCCAGCACCAGCACGAGGAGCAGGGTTGTTCTTGACACAAGGAATCTTGTTTGACAAGATTAGATATTGCTGTCATTAAATTTAATAATTTGCAGAATTGTCCATTGCTGATCCTAAGTGGAGCATCAGAAAAGGCAGCAGAGGAGACTGACTGGAGACAGGGATGGCCAAACCCTGAAATGATAAACTCATAATGCCCAAACCAGTCTGTGGGACCATAAAGCATATTAATTCCTAAATTCCAATAATCTGTGAAAACTTTTGAGGCTTGACTGTGGCAAAATAGCCCAGAAGTTTGGGAAGAATTGAGTTGAGCAATGTCCTCTGCAGAAGGCCACAAGTAGCTTTAGAAAAAGACTTGTGAAAGCCTATTAAGTCTGCTTAGGTTTTTGGATATTTCCTGTTGTAAATAGATATGCTTGGGGCCTTTATTCAAGGCTATATGTAAGAGAGTTTAATTATGGTTATGTCTTTTAGCCTGTTATAAAACTTTGCAGCTCTTTTTGAGAAAAAAAAAACCAAAAACAAAAGCAAAGTTTCTTAGGGCATGTGAACACAAAAGAAATGCATGAGATTTTTGTCTTGGAAAATGCAGCAGATTGCAGCTAACCTTGAACTCTCTTATTAGGAAGAAAAGCTGTGAGAACTTAACAAAATGCTATAATTATCCATGTTTCTAATGGGGTTTTTTTGGGTTTTTAATTGAGTTTTATTGTGCAGCAGCTTTTCCAGAAATCTTGGGGGCCAGGAGCATACCATTAAAGTCTTGTTTTGAATCACCCAACTAAGAAAAAAAAATCTAGGAAAAATAAGTTCTTTGGATTACAAAATGTAAGAAGCATATTGATATAATTATCCTTAAAAGGAGATACTGTAGGAAATAGGATGGATTGAGTTATTACAAACATTCATGGAGTAAAAACACTATTAAAGCATTACAAGATTCAAACAACCAATGAACCAAAAGTGTAAAAACAATGCTTTGGAAATTAATATTTTCCCAAGAAATGTTTCCAGTAAGAACCTGGGAAACTGCACTTTCTCTTGTGGGTGAAAAATAGTCACATTCTGACTTTAAAGGGACAGTGCTTCTGGAGAGTTTAAACATTCAGGATGTTCTCTAGCTCCATAAAACTGTGAAAAAAGAACTTTAAGGGCATCATCTGGGGTTTTTTTCCCAGTGTGTGCCCGTCAGTCTTTTTGTGTGTTTTTCCATGTGGACGGTAAAAGTAGAAGGGACAATTTCACAACTGCTTCCATTGCTTTTTCTGACTCCTGGGTACTTGTGGCATTGCTGCTAGTGGAAAATACGAATAAAATCCCTCTGGGGAGCAGAGTGCCCAGCATATTTTGGTGACATTTATGGTGCCCTGGGTAACCCTTTCCCTCCCCCAGCTCTGTGAGCCTGCTCTCAGGGAGGGCTGCTGTGCTTTGCTCACAGGCTCTCTGCTAAGGAAACCAGAAACTTTGATTGCATTTCAAATCCAGTCCGTGCCAGTAGCAATTCCCTGGTTGTTTTCCATAATGTGGCCCATAAATAAACAGGGACATGGTCCCCGATGTGTTCCGGCCTCAATGATGAACACGATTGATCTTAATTGGTTTCCTTGGTAGTTCTCAGAAAGAGCTCTCAGAAAGAGAGAACCTTGACTGGTTATTTAGCCTCAATATTGCTCATTCCTGACTTTTGCTGGTGGTTCCTGGAAATTTCTCAAGGCATTGTTGATTGAAATATACTGCTGAAACAGTGTCCAAGTGAAGTTCCAGCCTCCTGCTGTCAGAACTGGACCTTTTGTGGAGACAAAGGACTGCAGACTCCAGGGCTGTCATGTCTGATATCCTTCACTGGGAACAAATGCACAGGGAGAGAGCAGAGGCAGACCCTGCTTCAGCTCCCTTCTGTGTGGAGGCACAGACTTGTAACATGTACTGTGAAGCATAAATACATATATTTATATCTGTATTTTTAACTGTGTACTGCTGGCTGTGCAGCTGAGAGTGTGGAAGGATTCAGGAATGATGGGATATTTGTATGGTGCAAAACCCCCGGATTTGTGTAAAGGTCAGTAATGATCTTTAAAACAAAATACAGCAGAGAGGGGACAAGAGAACCCTTTTAACTCTTGCTGGTGAAGGACAGACTTCTTTTTTTTTTTGATTGGTGCCTCTTGAAGTGTCCTAAAGTTTTGTGTGAAGCAGCTTTTTGTCAGGGAAAGGATAGTGGGCACTGCATGGGATCCATTGCAGCAATTCCAGTGCTGAAAATAACATCAACAGCATTTTAGTGTCAAGAAACAAAGGCTTGGTCCCAAATTTTTTTTAGAACAGAGGAGTAAGCTTTTGAGAATGGAATGAAAAAAAGAAAAAAAAAAAGAAAATTAAGGCCTGATTAAAGACTTTAAAAAATGCTTATTCCTGTGGGATTTTTGACAGTGTCATTCTATCAGCATAAATTCATTTTAATCTAGCAGTGGCCATCCTCCTCGCCGCCTCTTTTCTTTTTTTTTTTTTTTTTTTTTTTTTTTTGTTATTTTGGCTTAGCTAACTGTAGAACTTACTCAGTTTTCCTGTGTAGAAATTCAAACACAGAAAAAATAATCCAATCCCTGGATTTCTAAATTCAAGCAGCTTTCAAATCAGAAATAGTTTTGAGGCAAGAACAATAATCTTTCTGGTAGTGGGTGGCATAAAAAGACTGTTTTTTTCCATTCAAATGTATTTGATTTAGATTGATTTAGCCTGGTGTGGGAATTGAAAGTCTGACTGAAACTTCCTGTTCTGAGTTGTGGCTTGAGTGAGTTGCAGGGTGAAGGTGTCGGAGCAGCCCTGTATCCTCTGTCTTGCATAATGATCCTTGGTTCTGATGAGTTTCCATCACCTGCGTGGGCTTGATGAGGCAGAGCCCTCTTGACTGGTTAAAAGCACAGGAAATCTGTGCTTCTCTCCAGACCTGCTCTGGTTTTTGAGAGAATTGCTCCATTCCTTTCTCTTGTCTCACTTTGTCAGTACAGCGTAACTTTTCTAAGTGCTCTGAAACGCTGAGGAGGACTTGTTGAAGTCCTTGGGTGGAGGTTACACATGATAGTTCTTTACTGAGGTGCTAAATAACCTCAGCCCTGTCAGTGGAAATAGTCTCATTTGCCTTTTCTTCTTAGAACCCACTTCCCTGTACTTCCAGTGAATTGCTACTTTTCCTGTTTCCAGTACTTCTTTAACGATTTTGTGGAATGTTGTAGGATGTGTGTGGCAGCTCAGACCTTGTCCTCCACTGAGAGCTGAGCAGGTTGGCACCAGAGGTTTCCTCTGAGTTAAGGCACATGGGAAGCAGTTCTGTCCTTCCAGGCTGTGCAAGGAAAACCTTTAAGTTACAGCAACACCTACAGATGTTTCCCCTCTTCTGAGTACTCCTGTCAACAGGAAATGGCCAATAAGCAGAGTGGCTTCCAAACTGCAAACTCCTGCAAGAGGTACAGACTGGGGTGGGAGTGCTGGTTCTCCCCAGCTCAGGGAGGGATTCCTGGGCTCTGGAGCTTTGTGAGGCATGGACACACCACTGACCTTGTACAGGGTTTTTTTGGTCCCATTCCCACAGGGCATTTTGTGCTCAGCCATCCCGATCTAGAGGTGGACACTTGATGTACTGGGGCCACGTGGCATGAAACACTCCCCCAGAACAGCTCAGACCTTTTGGGGTGGCAGCACAGACCCATGCTCAGCATCTGGAATATAGGGGAAAATAGGTACTTTGTGTTGATTGTATGATCCCGTTCACAACAGGTTGTATATTGAAGCCCATGCCCTAAACACTTGTAGGTTTTTTTAAATGCTCAACTGATTCCTTACTTACACTGAACAGTTACTACTTTCTTATGTTTTTTTTGGAAATTTTCCCCTTCTTTCCCTGCATCAATTAATATAAGCTAGAGGTCAGAGAAGCTCTTCATTATGAAAATGTGCTAGGTTTAATCTGTTCTGTGAGTCATTTTTCGTGAAGAAAATCAAGAAGGAAAGAGTCTTTGAATCTTTTAGTGTGATGAAAAGTACATAAAAATGATTCCTTTATGTGCTTGAGTGTATGATGTTTTCAAGGTTCTGTTTTTGAAGAAAATTTTCAGAATCTTACTGATCATGTTGACCTGCTGGATTTCTTTCTGCACTTCACATTTCTAGGGAGTGATACGTGGGAGCACTAAGTTGAAATCATCTGAGGCAAATCTTTATGCTTTTCAAAGATTATAACTTGCTATCCAAATCCAGTGTCTGAGAAACACCATCTTAAAAATTCATATGTTGGTGAAGACAATTAGCATGGGTTTAGTGAGCACAAAACTGAACTTTGGAAGATAAAGGAGGTAACCTTTGGCTTACTACAGAGCATCAGCCACAGAGCCTCTGCTGAGACGTGAGTTCTTAGAGCTCAAGCACTGATGACACAAATCCTGGGGATAACTGTGTGGGTTTGGCTGTTCTGTGTCCGGTTTGGCAGCACCCCTGTGCAGTGCCATCCTTGCAGAGACTGTACATTTCCTCTGAGGATGTGGTGCCCAACCAGCCAGTTGTTTTTCTCCTTAGCCCCCCTTCCATGGCTGTGAAATATTTGCAGGACCTGTATTTCATGACTGGCCCAATTACTGATTTATCTGCTGTACTGTTTATCCCACTGGGACCATGTTCTTTTTTTCAGAGCTGACCTCCCTTGCTCACAAGCCACAGCTAATTTAGGTTTATTTCCCTCCCTGCCCCCTCCTCCTGGCGTGCTAACAGTCATTCCAACTGGCTGTTGACTTCCACTCAGGAATTGTCACCAGATCTTTCCAAGTTAAATCTTGCAAATGAAAATCACAATATGCTTGGCACTGTCTTCACTTGGAGGTGCAGCGTGCCCTTAGGAGGTGATGGTCATTACCAAATGTCAGCTCTGGGGAGATCCAACAGATGGCAATGCTCTGGTTTACATGAACTGCACTTGTATTTTGTTTAGACAGATTCAGGGGCACTTCTGATGCTTTTGGAAGCCAGAACTCCAGTGCAAAGCACTGGAAGGGAAGGGAAACATGGAGGTGGAAGGAAGTGCTTGAGGTGCACATGAAATGCTTCCAAGTGAGATTTTGAAATTGCACAAACAGTGCATACTCCTATTTGTTTAAACAGTGTGGCATCAAAATCCATTAAAAATAAACCTGGATAAGCATTCCCTCAGGTGGCTGAGACCAGTGCACAGAGCTCAGCTCATGGCCCACCTCTGGGCACCAGAACAACCTCCTGGACACCAGGAACAACTGCTGGACAGGAACAACCTCTTGGACACCAGGAACAACTCCTGGACACCAGGAACAACTCCTGGACACAGAAAAACCTATTGGACACAAGGAGCAGACCTGGACACCAGGAACAGACCTGGACACCAGGAACAACTCCTGGACAGGAAGAACCTCCTGGACACAAGGAGCAGACCTGGACACCAGGAACAATCTCCTGGACAGGAAGAACCTCCTGGACACAAGGAACAGATCTCCTGGCCACCCCATTATTGACAGATGTCTGTGGGAACCAAATGTCAGCAACAGTAGCTGAAGCTTTTTAGAAGCAATCTTTTCTTGCTTGCTTTTCCTAGAACTAAAATAAAATGAGAACAGAATCTGTGGCCTGGCCTATCTCCAGAGAAATTTCATGGACTTTATTAATCAATTATATAAGGAAGATCATTGGGCAGTGGGCAAAAATGACAAAGCATCTCTGTGAACTTGCTGAGTTTTTCTAAGCAGCCCTTTTTAGGACCTCATTGTTTTTCCTGCTGAGGGAGAAGAATCTCTCTTCACAGAGGCAATTTAAGGCAATAGCTCCTTGTGATCTGAAGGAATGGAAACATGGCACAAAAGCTTGGTTTTGGTAGGTAACACAGCAGGTCATGACAAAGTTGTCTCATTCCTGGTGCTAAACACGACTCTCTCCACTGTTTCCTGTTGTAACACACTGCTCTTGGTATAGCCCAGTACAGCTCTGCTAAAGGAAATCATGCTGGTTTGACTTACTAAAAATGGCCCTTCCAAGCTGGGGAAGAACCAGGGATTCAGTTCTGGACTTACACAAATCCATCATTCCACGTGACTTTGTAATTGAAACTGATCAAAATGTCAATGATCTGTGTAGAGAAAGCAGGGAAGGAGGGCATGGAAAAGATTAAATATGGATAAACTGCAGGTGAATTCTAAACATACACAACTCCAGTGTGGGTAAGACTGAACATCTAAAAGAAACATTAGTGGTATCATTAGTCATGGAGCTTTTCTAGGTATGAGCAAAAATGAAAGGCAGCACAAATCTGTGTCACACACCTCTTATTTGCATGTCTTCTTTAACCTGGATGTGTTCCCCATGGAGCTTCTGTAGACTAGCCCAAAATAATTTGCATGGATCCAAACAGTCTTAATTTTCTGTGTGTAAGGAGACTCAACTTGGCATTTCTGAATCTTACTAAGCTTTTCTTTTTAGGCTTAAACACAGGAAAGACTTCAAACCTCATTTCTCAGCTTATTGTGCAAATAATATTCTGAATCTTGCAGGATCATAACTTTTTTATAAAGCTTTCCAGCTGTTTTCTGTTGATAAAAGACTTTAGCTGGGCACCAGGAGATAAGACTGTGGGACTGAGAAATTGCTGACTTAGTCTTGTAATCTTCCAGCAGGGCATTCCCACAGGGAAGTTATGGATAGGTGTAACTCTGCACAAGTTAATGTTCTAATCCTTGAATCCCACTGAATGGCTCAGGCACTGAATTTGATGGAAATTCTGGGCACCTGACACATTTCAGGATTCAGTTTTATACAGAGACTTTCAATTCCTGGCAGATTGTCAGTGTGGAGCTCAAACTGATTCCCTTGGGGCTGTTCCTCTGGATTTGAGAATGTCATTTTCTGAGAGCAAACCTGGCTGGGAGCTTCAGTGACACCCTTTGGAAGGACTCTGAACTTCCAGGCTCCAGATCAGGAAAAACTGTCAGGATCAAACATGATTTAAAGCATGAAGAACTTTCTTTATTGCCAGCAGAGAATGGCAGTGGAGTTTGGAATATCTCAGAGCTTATGTTCTTTGCTTCTGATAGCAAATAGACTGTCCATCCCTCTGCTAGGACAAAGGCTTGTCTTGGTGTTCCAGATAACTCTAATTATATAGACAGGGAGATAAAATTAAGACAAATAAACTGAAGATGGAAAATTAGTTAGACAAATGGAAAAAATGCATGCAGATGGTTAGGAACACCTAAAATCCCACATGGTGCAGTGACTGCTAAGTCAGCCAACATTTTTTTATGAATGAGAAATCTAATAAGGAGGGGAAACCAGTTAAAATTTGCCCTGGAGCAATTGTAACTTCTACACCTCTTTTTTTGGTTCATAAACACCTCTGTTGCCTGCAAAAATACTTGTGAAGATGCTTTTTAATATGGTTTGCTAAGTTTTGTTGCTTGACTTCATTGTTCCTGCAAATCAGCAAATGAATTCCATTCACAGTTCGATTTTTTTCCTAAGACAAGGAATGTTCATGCCAGATTGCTGTTCCTACATTTTCCCTCCAAGCTCACACAGCACTGGAGCTCTGTGTGGTGCAGGAATACACAAGTGTGGGATCCATGTGCAAAGAGCCAGGCTATGCCAGGTATTTTGCAGTGCTAATCCATTAAGTAACTGGAGCCATACATTGAATGGCACTTTTATCTCACATTTAATGGGTAACTACAGGCAGTGAAGTTGTTGGCTGTGTGTCACAGTCCCTTTGTCTCAGCTTCACATGGCAATCATTCTCTTCATTTCACTTGAGCTGTCCTGCAGCTGATTTATCCCCAGCCCAGCAGATCAGACACTCAGAGAGTGATTGGAGTCAAATCTTTCCAGTTTGATACTGATGCAAGACAAAACTGTATGTTTGAAATCAGATTTTTCCTTAGAGTAAGGAAGAAGAGAAGGTGTTCTCAGCTGAGGCAGCTGGAGGGCTGCTTTGTTTGCTTGTTTATTCAGAAGTTTGTGACTTTTTAATATTCCACTCTGTAGAAGACAGTGCTGCTGCAAAGCACATAAAGAAAATAAGAAGTCTAAAGTAGAAAAATCAGAGAAGTCTTGGAGCTGGTGAGAAAATGAGAGGTGACATGAGAACAGGAAGGAAAGGGAAAGGTTATGTCATTAGAGACTGGAATTCAATGTTTTGATGAAACTCCATGGATACAGGAAGGAGCAGGGCGGGTAAAAATAGCCAAATGAAAATGGTATGAGTTCCAAGAATTCAACTCTGAAAAGAAAAAAAAGAAATATACGTTCTTGCTCAAAACCAGGTGGAAAAAGTTATGTATTCTTATGAAGCATTAGAAAGGCTGAAGCAAAATTTGCTGTCTGCATTTTCTTTATTTTTTTCCTCCAACAAAAACTTGAGATTTTGTGTTATTATACACATCTCTTCCAAATCCTCAGTGGCCTGGTTCCCAGGAGAGGGAACACTTTGTCAGAAAAGTCATCTCATCAGAAGCCCTTGGATGCAGTTCAGATCCGAGGAGGTTTTGGGGCTGAGCACATGCAAATGCTTACAGCCACAGGAATTGTCTCCCTCCCTGAGTGGCAGGAACACTCCTGATGACTGCAGGAGGAAATGGCCCTCACTGGGAGCACAGTTTACTTTGCAGGACGTTGATTTGCGCACAGCCAGCAGACAATTACACTGCAGTCTCTATTTTCTTGTACTGAACTCCCTGTGCTCGCAGTTCCCCTTGGAGATTCACTCTTATCTACAGAACAGAAAGCTCTTACTACAAGAAAAAGAAAGAAAGAAAATCAACCCATTTGCTTACTTTGATTTTGTTTTTGTTAATTTCTGAACAGATGGTAACATACCACAATGGAAGTTTTATAAAAATTTCCATCTTTTAACCGAGTGCAGGCCTGAAATTTTTCCCTGGTGAAAAAGCGGAGTGTGAGTCATTAACCAGGCTCTGTGCTATCTGCCTGGGATTTTCACTCTGCACTCAGAAGAGGCAGAAAGCCCTTCCATTACAGTAACTACCTTTTTTTTCCCCCTTCACCTGGGCAAATGGCCAATTCCATCATCTCAGGCTCAGTAGGAACAAGGAAGGTACAGTCTGAGGAGGGATGTAATGCACAGACAAGGGGAGAGCCATTGCCACAGGCCAAGAGCAGGAGTCCAGTTCTGGAGCTCAAACAATTGTCAGGAGGAGTGGCCTGATTTATGATTTCTCCAGTCCAGTCTGAATTCAGTAATTGAAAAGTTATGGGCTGGGTTTACAAGGGAGATGTTCTGTTGCCTGCAGAGTGCTCAGCACCTACAGAGTCTTGGCCCCAAATTATCATTATGGAGATAGAGAGTCTGAACCTAATCTTTGTTTGGACTCTTTGAAATTTGGCACTGATTGCTGTGGGACAAATAAGGCCCAGAGATGCTGAGTGTTCTTTTCTGCAGGTCTTCTGATGTGACCTTGGGGAGCTGGAGGAGTCCAAACTCTCTGGTCTCCAGTGCTGTTCATTTTAGTGAAGTTACAGAACTTTGCTGAGAGGGGTTGGAAATAAAAAGGGATTTTTACACTAAGGCTACAGGGCATTTGTAAAATCCTTTGTGTCTCCCCAGCCCTGAGTGCAGGCTCTGGTGCCCAGTCCTCACACACAGCATCTCCCTGAGCAGTGCAGCCCTCACCAATCTGTTCCTTGTCTCCTTTGTAGTGCCTGTAGAGCAAAATTACCTCAGAAAAATCAAACCAGGATCTGAAATTTGCATTTTGGACTTTACTCTGTATCACATCGAGGTGGTGCCTTCACCAGCTTTGGAGTGGAGATGTGACCAAGTTGCTGACAATTAATGGGTGTGTTAGAAATGCACAAGGATGGATGGATGGATGGATGGATGGATGGATGGATGGATGGATGGATGGATGGATATATCATCCTTCAAGGTCTCTGTCATTCAGGAAAAGATGAGTTAGTCCTTCTCAGTCTGTGTGACACTTAATGACATGTACAAAGGAGGTGAATGGCATCTTGTTGCATAGCAAGGGTAATATAGAACACAATTTCCCCTGAAGAAATAGCTCACATACCTTATATAATGAATGAGCTCATTTTGCCTGTGTTTGCCAGAAACAATAAAAGTTAGAAAATGTCCCAGTAATTAAAATAAAGTGTTACCCAGATTTATGGTGAGAAATGTGAAATGTCAGGCAATTGAGTGCAGCTCCACACTCACAAATAAGCTTCACATTGGTTAGAACAGGTTGCATTCATTAGGAGGAACAGTGTGGGTCCAGGGCTGGCCCCAGAAGGCCAGGAATGGTTTCTCCTGCCCAGGGAAGGAAAGCAGAGGGGAGGGAGAGGTGCCAGCTGGCACATTCCTGATGGATCCTGGTCCTCGTGGTGATGCTGCAGCAGGCAGGACAGACAGGATCAGCTTCAAGATGGGCTTGGGTGACATGATGGATGGGAGGGGGAGAGGAGAGAGTCCCACTGTCAGCCTGCCACGTGCAGGAAAGAAATGTAATAAAAATTTTTGAAGGGTGGAGATGAAAAAGGGAATCTAAGCGTGGCCAGCCTTTCCTGCAGTCCTTCCTCTCACAGTCTCTGTTCAATATTTTAATACAAATGCTGTACCCAGGAATAGTTTAGAAGTTTACTAGGTATGAGCTCATCTCTTGCTTAAAATAATCTGAAACTCTAATTATTTTTTCTATGCACCATTCTTTGTCAGAGGGCCACGTAAGTGAAGTGGGTTTAATCTACATAAATACCATTCCTGCAGCCACAGGGAACCCTGAAAGTGCAGAACTGCTGGAGACAGGAGTGGAACTCTCTGAAAGTCTGGTGGAGGCTCATTTGAGCAGGTCCTGCTGGAACATCCCCTGTGCTCTGTGCAGCTGGAGGAGGGAGGGCTGTGGAAATGTCCTGCTGGGACACAGGGACACTGGGAACCTGCTGCCCCAGTGCCTCCTGTCACCAGCTTTTGTGCTCCTCTCTTCTGACACAGCTAATTAAAAATTGAAGAGGCTTGAAATGAAAATGCTTTACATAAAAGCAAGTCTGACAGTTGATGCTGTCTAGAAATGAAAACGTTCAGTGCCTTTTTCTTGGAAAAGAGAACAGGGCAATGTTAAATCAGACACTTCAGTAAATACAGATCTAGTGGGGGACTCTCACTACCTGCTTCCACCAGACTGAAGTGTCTGATTCAAAATACTGTCTTGTCCAATGTAGTATGGAAAGGAAAAAAAAAAATTAAACAACCCCAGTCCTCTTTGTCTTTCAGTGTTGGATTCTGTTATTGCATAGTTTTGATCTGGGAGTAGTTCTAGGAATATCATGGAGTTTTGTCAGGAAAAAACCCAGTCATGAAGCTAAAAGCAGTTGATTCTAACTTGGTAAAAGATTTGGATTGTGATAAAGATCTGCAGGGTGGCCTTAAGTCAGTTGTGTATCTTCTCTGTTCTGCAGTTCCACATCTGTAAAATGACAGAATGAATTTGTTTCGTTTTCATTACATGCTTGTAGGAAAAATCTCATTATGCTAATGAGGTGTGCATGTGCTTTAATCACAGGTTCATTCAGAAAGCCCATAAATGAAATAAATATGAGATCAAGGCATAAGAATTTGTGAGAAAGGAGTAGAAATGTGGGATATTTAGGACAGCACGTTCTGAATGAGTGAAGTGATGATGCAAGCACTGATCTCCACAGAGGGCCTGGTGCTCTGTGTGTTATTTATAGGAGGCACAGGCCTCTACAATAAATTGCAGGTTCACCTGTCAGAGCAGCAGACAGGGGATCACTTTACAACAAGAGGGAAGAGGTCATAAATTGCAGGCAGAGTCATTCCCTGCCATGATTTTGGATGTTGAGCTGCTGTAAAGGATCTACCAAGAGACATGAGGAGAGACACCAGGATCAGAAGCTGTGGTGATAAAAACCCAGCAAGCAGATCAGGAGATCTGACAGAGTCTTTGTGGCAAAGGTGCATTAAGCTTATCAATATTATTTGCAAAATACAGATACCATGATGCTGAGAAATGCTCTCAAAGATGGGAGAGATTATGGAAGAGAGAGGTGAATTCCCTGGATGCAGTCAGCATTCCCAGAGCCTCTCACCATGGCAGGGAGGGCAGGTCACCCGCCCTGTGTGCTGCAGCTCAGGTTTTGCTGATCAGGAGCTCCTCTAGGGCAAGGCTGGCACACTTCCTTTACTATGGATTGCTTTGGGATAAGCTGTGGGAAAGACTTGCTTAAATCCAGGCTTAGCTTTGTCTGAAATGGTTGATTTTTCTTGCCTGCAATGGTGATGGTGGCTCTGGGAGGAGCTGCTGAGGGGGGACAGCAGTTCAGGGCACTGTTGACAGGGACAAGGCTCTGGCTTGGTGCTCCTGTCCCTGCCTCTGCTGGATGTGGGGCTCTGCCTTGTTTGCTCATTGCTGGTTATGCTGAGACATGAAAGATTTGCTGTTCATGTAAATGGCAAAAAGTCTGTGCAGCCTGACTCCCTACAGGACTATTCTGTGAGCTCCTTTGGGAATCCCAGGGGTTCCAGCTTTATTCCCTTCTCTGACTCTGATTTTTCCCAGTGAATTCATTTTTTATTGGAGGTAGCAAGCATGTTTTTTTGATTTTTAAATGAGGTGTTTGGCAGCCTCCACTGGGACATGTAGGTGCAGAGTGTGTGAGGGAGGGAGGGGCAGCCCTGAGCAACATACCAGGCAACCTGGGATGAAAAAAATCCAAAAAATGGAGAACTCTTTCATGTGCTTTTAACAACCCCTCACCTCCCATACTTCCTAGGATGCCTGATGATTTCCTGCAAATTAAATAGGAATTTTAGGTGAGAGCAAGCCATGTGTTAAGCAGGTCATATGTTCATTGCATGTATTCATCATGGATATATGGCCAGGGGGCCATGACCAAGAGGTTCTGTACTTGGGAAAGAAATAAAAGATACAGGAGGCAGGCCATGGAGCTGAGCTGAACAGAAGGAAAAGAGTTAAGGAAATAATGATGAGTTTGAATCCATGGGGCTCTCTGGGAGAAACTGCTGTGAATCTGGTAAAATAAAATCAGTGAGCTGGACCAAAGCCCTAAAACACAGCCTTGCTGCCATTGCTGAAAAGTCCCAGCCACCTCACTGAGCTCTTTGTCCTGAAAGGTGTGCTGTACATAGTTGACTTTTCCATTAATTAAAAAAAAGAGACTATTTTAGTTGTTATGAGTCTATTGCTGACTTTCTCAGACAGCGAAAATTTTTGTGTGTTCATCTTAACTCTGACTGATTCTTGAAACTTTTTTGGGTGACTTTTTAGATGGCTTAAATTCCCTTATTTCAATGCATATCTCAGAGAAATATGTACAAAAAGAAGTGGTGTCTTTAAAATAAATGTTTCAAAATTAATTTTGGCCGAAAAGATAATTAGATCACATTTGTGAAATAATTTTCTGTAAGTGGATATGCGTGTTGATGAAAAATTGAAAGATTTGAATGAAAAAGACCACCTGGCTCTCAGATAATCCTTTCCAACAGAGAGTTTGAAACCTTATTCCTCAGGTTCTGGATAGTTTGGCATCCCCCAGTTTCACTGTAATTGATCAGTTAAAATCACGAGTTTGATAAATGATAATCTCTAAAGGAAAAGAGGGAAAGAAATATCCTGGCCATGCAGAAATTGTTTTACTTCTGACACAACTAGCAATGAATATGTACAGTGCAAGCATGGAGCAAGTGGAAATTGGCTGCTCCAAGGGCTGTGCTGTCTAATGTGAGCTGCAGCAGGAATTTTGACGTGTTGCATTCGCACCCACGCTCCCCCCCTTCCTTCTTCACAATCTTCACAATAGGCCCTTCCCAAACGTTTTGTCAAATAGCTGCAATATGCAGCACAGCCCTTGCTAATCCCCGAGCAGGCAGGCAGTGAGAAGCAGAGGGGGCTGGGGGGAGCACACTTCTCCTGTGTGTGTACAAACACAGCACAAACATCCCCCCAGCCCGGGGGACGTGCAGAAGGTGGGACCCGGTGCTGGGGAGAGGCACCGAGTGAAGGCGATGGGGAGGGAGGAGAAGTGCCTGTTAAATATGGAAAATGGAGTCTGCTTTTTGTTCTGGGCCTTTGGAATCTGTGGGTGGATTGGAACTGGCAGGCAGGGAGCAAACACCCACCCACCATAGGGCTGTGTGGTTCAGAAGTTTACAAGAGTGTTTGTGTTCCAGGAGCTGTTGGCCTTGAAGCCAATGGAGAGGGGGAGGAGAAGAGGGAGAGAGTGAGAAAAACACTGTGGTGTTAGGGCCCTTCCTCGGAAATATTTTTCCCCTCTCCTTTCTCCAGCTCCAGGGCTTTGGAACTGGAGCAAGACTCACTGGGGGGACAGATTAATCTGATTTTAAGATGCAGCACTCACAGTCCATCATGGAGAGGCAGAGACTTGAGAAGCCACTGGCACCTTAATGCCACATGACAGCTCCCGTGGCTCCCCCTTCTCCTGCCCTGCTGCTCTTTGCTTCTGCAGAGGCTGTGGGATGGAAAGACGTGGAAGTTGTGCTGTGTTGTTACTGCAGGAGCTGGGGCTTGGTTTCTGTCCCGTCATGGCTTTCGGTTTGGAAGCTGCCACTCCAATTGCTCACTGTCTGAGTATTGCAGATACAGAAACTGAGGCACAGAGAGACTGAGCAACTTGCCCAAGGCAACAGGAAATCTGTGGGAGATCTGGGAATAGACCCCAGATGTCCTGAGTTCTCCGTCTTAACCACAAGACCATCCTTCCTGTCTCTTTGGTAGTCCCCTCTGCTTCAGGAATTCCATTTACAAATTCCACCCAGAAACAATCTGTTGCATGATCCAGTGATTTACTTGCAATAAAAAGTCATTTGGAAGAGAAAATGGCACCTCTCTGAAAATGAACTGCAGCTACTGCTTGCTGTCCTTTCTTTCTAGGGCATGAAGGAGAGGGAGTGAAACAAAACAACCCAGCTTCCAGAGCTGAGAAGCTTTTCCATTGCTATCCAAACTTCCTGCAGGCAGTAGTTTGGTTCTTTAAAAGAATCAGGAACTCCATATGTGATGTTTGAGTTTATCTGGCCATTTATATTTTAGTGGATTATAAAAAGGCCTGAAACTGCACTAAATCCATCTAGGGAGTGATCCTGCTGCTGGTCCCCATTGTATCCGAGTGTCTCTGGTGACAGTCTGGTCAACTGCCACAGCCCTGAGGGAATTCACTGTGTGTCTGCTGCTTCTCCCTTGTCACAGTCACAGTCAGAGCTTCTCTAGGAGGAGGCTGAATGCTGGGAGGGGTTTTCATTCTACCAAAGCACACCCTTCAGTTTGGAAACGGTGCAGTGGATGGATGTCCCTCATATTAACAAAAGGTACCATATGTACCTTCTGAAGATTGTAATTGAAAAATGATTCTTAACTAAAACCTTTTAGATTATCCTGTTACCCCGTGAGGAATATTCCTAGCCCTGCTTTCTCTTAATGTGGCAACTTCTTTAGCATCAGGAATCAACAAGGACTGTATGGCCTAGATTGTAAAATCCCATCTTTAGACCTTGGTATTGTGGTAATATCTAAAAATCCCACTCACGGGTCACCAAATCCTCCTGTGATGGATTGTATAGACAGGAACTTCAAGAGTCCTTCTTGCTACCAGTGGCTTTCTATTAAAACAATTTGGTGGAGATCCTCCAAGGGATCTCTGAGCAGATGAAGACACAGCTGCTGATCTGGACCAATGTGTTTGGTTCCTGCCTCTTCTGAAGCCATTTAGCACTTTGAGGGTTGGTGTCCAAGTTGGGTACGTGAGAGTGGGTTCTGGGGAAATGCTGACTTAGGGGCAAGGTCAAAGCTCTTATCCAACTCTTACACCTTTTCTCTTTATTCTGAATGGGATTTCAGAATACAAAAGTACAAATAGAACACAAGAGCTTGGTGTGTGTCCTGCCCCATTACAATGAGTCTGAGTAAATCACAGCGGGTTTGTTTTCCAATTGCTCTTTTAGGCACTGTTTGGATATTTGTCTGTTTGCTCCTCCTCCTTTGTCCCAATGTGTTTTTTCTGCTGTTCCACTGCTATGAACTCTTCCAGAGGAGACTGTCCAAAATTCAATGTCTGTGTCCCTCAGTCACGCTCTATGGATGAGGAGGGCTTAAAGTCCTTGTTGCATTACAAACACTGTTAACAATTGTGCTGGTGTGAAAGTGCTCCCCAGCCCTTTTTGGCACACAGTTGACAGAGCTCTGAGATAACAGTGGAAACCTTTTAAGCTTATTCCTTAATGGTGATGCTAAGTGGTGATTGAAATGTTTGTTAGAATTCTAGGTGTGCAGTCCACGGAAAAATGGGAGAAGACACAAGTTCACAAGTTTTTTTGCTTTAAAATTTGATATTAATAGAAAGTAAGAGCATCTCGCTCCTGACCTGAATAATAAATCCATAATGGAGTTGGCAGTGCTGCTGGGCACTGGGTGCCCGTGCCCAGTCATTGGGTGTCCATGCTGTGGTCAGTGAGTGCCCATGCCCTGGGCACTGGATGTCGGTGCCATGGGCAGTGGGGGTCTGCGCTATGGTCACTTGGTGTCCAAGCCCTGGGTGTCTGTGCCACGGTTACTGTGTGTCCATGCTGTGGGCAGTGAATATCCATGCTATGGGGAGTCAGGGTCTGTGCCATGCTCAGTGGGAGTCCTTGCTGTGGTCAGTGGTGAGTGGTGTCCATGCCATGGTCAGTGTGGGGTCCATGCTCGGGACAGTGGATATGTCAGTGCCCCAAGCAGTAGGTAGGTGTCCGTGCCATGGTCAGTGATGTCCGTGCCCTGGTCAGTGATCAGTGACTGTCTGTGCCCTGGTCAGTGATCAGTGACTGTCCGTGCCCTGGTCAGTGGTGTCCATGCCATGGTCAGTGGTGTCCGTGCCCTGGTCAGTGGTGTCCATGCCATGGTCAGTGACTGTCCGTGCCCTGGTCAGTGATCAGTGACTGTCTGTGCCCTGGTCAGTGGTGTCCGTGCCCTGGTCAGTGATCAGTGACTGTCTGTGCCCTGGTCAGTGGTGTCCGTGCCCTGGTCAGTGATCAGTGATGTCTGTGCCGTGCACAGTGACTGTCCATGCCCTGGTCAGTGGTGTCCGTGCCCTGGTCAGTGATGTCCGTGCCCTGGTCAGTGGTGTCCGTGCCCTGGTCAATGGTCAGTGGTGTCCGTGCCCTGGTCAGTGATGTCCATGCCATGGTCAGTGGTGTCCGTGCCCTGGTCAGTGATGTCCGTGCCCTGGTCAGTGATCAGTGACTGTCAGTGCCATGCATAGTGACTGTCCGTGCCCTGGTCAGTGATGTCCGTGCCCTGGTCAGTGGTCAGTGATGTCCGTGCCCTGGTCAGTGGTGTCCGTGCCCTGGTCAATGGTCAATGATGTCCGTGCCCTGGTCAATGGTCAGTGGTGTCCGTGCCCTGTTCAATGGTCAGTGGTGTCCGTGCTCTGGTCAGTGGTGTCCGTGCCCTGGTCAGTGGTGTCGGTGCCCTGGTCAATGGTCAGTGATGTCCATGCCCTGGTCAGTGGTGTCCGTGCTCTGGTCAGTGGTGTCCGTGCCATGGTCAGTGGTGTCCGTGCCCTGGTCAATGGTCAGTGGTGTCCGTGCCCTGTTCAATGGTCAGTGATGTCCGTGCCCTGGTCAGTGGTGTCCGTGCCCTGGTCAATGGTCAGTGGTGTCCGTGCCCTGGTCAGTGATGTCCGTGCCCCGGCCGCGGTTGTGCGGGGCGGTCGCGGTGATCTCTCATCGGTCGGTAGAGGGCGCCCGTCCCCGCCGTGCGGGGGGCGCTCGGTGCCCCGGACACTCCGGACAGCCCCGGACACTCCCGGACAGCCCCGGCCCCGCGGGTGGGAGCCCAGGAGCCGACCCGCCTGTGTGCCAGCAGCGTGGCCTGAGTGCTGCCTCTGCCTTCCTGCTCCAGCGAGGGCTCGGACAGCCCCAGCCCCAGCCCCTGCCCCTGCCCACCCGCGCTGCGGTTGCGCCTCTCGCTCCTTCCACGCGTTGAGCGTCGCCTGTGGGTGGAAGGAGCGTGTGACGTGTGCGGGAGCGGGGAACACATGTGTGTCGGGACAGGGAAGCACACCTGTGTCGGGACAGGGAAGCACACGCGTGTCGGGACAGGGAAGCACACGCGTGTCGCTCGCCTGCAGCGCTCGGTGGGTCGGGGGCTCCGGTGTCCCGTGGCGCCCCGAGGATGCGCTCTCGTCCCGCGCGGTTGTCGCCCATCGGTTGCGCTCTCACGCCTGTGATTGCTGTCGGCGCGGGGCGTGTGCCCGCAGCTGACACCGGGCAAGGCGCCGTGAGTGCTCACACACGCTCCGTGCCCGTGCGAGCGCGACCAGCGCCGCTCCCCGCGCCTGTTCCATTTCACCGCTGCCAGAAATCCAGCGGCGAGAGGGAAAAAGCCCTCGCCCTACCGCCCCTCCTTGGCGGCGCGGCGGTCCGTGAACCCAGCAGTTTATCCTCCCCCCCGCTCCCTCCCTCCCTCGCCGGCGCTGCCGCCGGGGCCGCGCCGCGCGCCCGCCCGTGCAGCGGCTCGGCTCGGTTCGGCTGAGCTCGGCACGGTTCGGCACGGCTCGCTTTGGCGCCACTCAGCACAGCTCGGCTCGGTTCGGTTCGGCTCGCTGGACTCGGCACATCCCAGCTCGGTTCGGCTCGGCGCAGCTGGGCTTGGATCAGCTCGGTTGTGCTCGGCGCGGCCGGGCTCGGCTGGACCGGCTCGGCTCGGCTCAGCTCGGCTGATCCCGGCACATCCCGGCCGGTCTGGGCGCAGCGCGAAGGGGGAGGCGGGCGCTGTTCCTGGAAGAGCCCGGCCCGGGGAGTTGGTCACATTCTTGGCCGGGATTCAATGACTGAGGCAGACACCAACAAACAGAGGGGGGGAGGCGGAGGGCGGGAGGCTGAGCCCGCCTGCATTAGCTCAGCTCTCAGGCACTCTCAGTCACTGCTGGAAAGAGGAGCTGGGAGGATGTGCGCGCTCTCACCGCGGCTCCCCACGGCACAACGAGAGCACCGGCAGAAATAAGGGAAGGAAGGCGAACCCAGAGCCGAGGAGCCCTCCCAGGCCGAGCAGAGGGACCACGAGGGGCAGCGGAGCCGCTCCTTGCCCGTGCGGAGCCCCCGCGCCGCTTTGGCAGTGCCGGAGATCTGGGCCTTTTCTCCTGCGTTGTTCCTTCCACAGAGCGAGCGTGCTGCCTCCTCCTGCTTTTTACTTTCCTCCCCCGCGCCTTCCCTCGGTGGATATGGACAGAAGGGGGATCACTGCAGAGAAGCAGCAGCCGCCAGAACATATTTGAGCCCCGGGTGCTCGGAGCGTGGCACAGACTTTTTGTGTTTCTGTGGGTGGTGTGTGTGTGTGTGTGTGTGTGTGTGTGTGTGTGTGTGTGTGAGTGAGTGTGTGTTGGAGGTGTGGGAGGAGGGATTGGTTTGCCTGGGGGTTGGCTGAGGGGGTGAGTGCTCGGATGAAGACCTCTTTTTGCCGTGATTCTGTGCTCCATCGGGGCAGCTTGGAGACTTGGAGGGTTTGAAATTGTAACGCGAAGCAAGAGAAAAGAAAGAAGAGAGAGACACGCATACAAAAGGATTTATTTCCTCTCCGTTAGTGGATTGCTGAGTGAGAAGGAGGAAAAACACAAGGGTGGGTTGTTTTATTTTATTAATATTTTTTTCCTTAAAAAAAAATCCCTTAAGTGGATTTGCACCAGGGTGGAAGATAATTGGGGATTTTTGCTGTTTGTTTTGGGAATAGAAACTAAAAAATGGAGACTGTAAGTAGAAGCAGCTTCCAGCCTCATCCAGGACTGCAGAAGACCTTGGAACAGTTTCATCTGAGCTCTATGAGCTCCCTGGGTGGCCCTGCTGCTTTCTCAGCACGATGGGCACAGGAGATGTACAAGAAAGACAATGGCAAAGACCCAGCGGAACCTGTACTGCATCTGCCCCCGATCCAGCCTCCTCCGGTCATGCCTGGTCCCTTCTTCATGCCCTCGGACAGATCCACGGAGAGGTGCGAGACCATCCTGGAAGGGGAAACCATCTCCTGCTTCGTGGTGGGCGGAGAGAAGCGGCTTTGCTTGCCCCAGATCCTGAACTCGGTGCTCAGGGACTTCTCCCTGCAGCAGATTAATTCGGTGTGTGATGAGCTACATATTTACTGCTCCAGATGCACTGCTGACCAGCTGGAAATCCTCAAAGTCATGGGCATCCTGCCCTTCTCCGCTCCTTCCTGCGGGCTCATCACGAAAACTGATGCTGAGAGGCTTTGTAACGCCTTGCTTTATGGTGGCACCTATCCTCCCCACTGCAAGAAGGAATTCTCTAGCACAATTGAGCTGGAGCTCACGGAGAAGAGCTTCAAGGTGTATCATGAGTGCTTTGGGAAGTGTAAGGGACTCCTGGTGCCAGAGCTTTACAGTAACCCCAGCGCAGCCTGCATCCAGTGCTTGGACTGCAGGCTCATGTACCCACCTCACAAATTTGTGGTCCACTCTCACAAATCGCTGGAAAACAGGACTTGCCACTGGGGCTTTGACTCTGCAAACTGGAGATCCTATATCCTCCTCAGCCAGGATTATACTGGGAAAGAGGAGAAAGCTAGACTGGGCCAGCTCTTAGATGAAATGAAAGAAAAATTTGACTATAACAACAAATACAAGAGGAAAGCCCCCCGGGTAAGTGGTGCCTGTAATTTTAAAGGGGGCGGGGGGAATTTCGGTAACATTCATCGATGTACCCAAATCGTTACCAGCTGCTTTTCCTTGGAGTCATTTTGCAATTTTAATCGTGTTCTCCATTCTCCCCGCGTGTGTGTCACTGTGGAGGAGCAGTGCTCGAGATGGCACCTTTATTTCTCTGCTTGCGTTCTGACCACGGTGGTTGGAGTTTGTTTAAATTACGTATGTGTATTTGTATATTTTACTATGTGTGGACCTTGGTCTTTGAAGCCCATCACGCTGGCCCAGACTTTATCTGGCAGTGCGTGATTTCGGGTCTTTAAGGGCTTCTGCACTCAGGGGTCAAGGCAAGGAAGAAGGCAGAAAAAGGGAGCAGGTACTGATGGCTCCAGACGCAAGTCCGTGCACTTTTCTGGTCGATGGAGTGTCGCCAGGGATGGAGGTGCGGGCTGAGTGCTCTCGATGCTTGTATGGAAATAAAATGTGCCTGTTAAGGAAAAAAAAATGTGCCGGTAGTGCAGGTACTGGTTTATAGATGAAGTGTTCAGAACGTGAATGGAGAAGTTCCTGCTTTTAAAGTATCCCTGTGGAGCCGAAATTTCCCCAGCAGACAGGCTTTTGTATATTGGATTATGTATACATCCAGCAAATGACTCTGTCTAGGGCCAGCTGCAGCAGCTCCTTAAGGTATTCCATGCCGTGCTGTGCTGAGCCAGACAGCTCAAGCACATTTATTTTTTTTAGGTGCCACTTGTTTTTCTTTCAGTCTGAGCTGCCTTTGGATCCCAGAATCCCTGGTGTGTGGGTGGGAGGCTGCCTTGGCATCTGGCACCGCTCCTGCTCCATGGGCAGCAGTGCCACAAGGCCTTGGGGACTCACAGACAGCGGGATGTCTGTCTGGCTCCTGCCACGGTGCCACCGGCTGGGGATGAGCAATTCTGCTTCCTGCTCCTTCCCCCCGGTGCGAGGGCAGAACAAACTCCTGCCTCCCGAGTTCGCCCCTGCAGGTTTGTTATTCGGGCTCTGCCTCGCTGTCAGAGATTTCCAAACTTTGGGGTTTTGTGTCTGGAGTGGAAGGGCAATACACAAGCCTGGTAAAGAGATGTTTAAAACCCACTGTGAAAATTTTGATTAACTTACCAAATACCTGTTTAAACGGGCAGACGCACGCCCTGACTAAGGTAGAGCTTTTATTTATGAAAAAGTGCAACAAAAATACCCAAGCAAACCCTAGATTTTTTTAAGAAATATGCTGTGCAAACAGTACAGTAATTCCACAACCAGTGTAGGAGGCCTAGTGAGCCCATCTGACCGGGCTGCGCACTTCTGGATGAAGGAGCAGAGTCTGACTCTTCCAGTTTCTGTCCTGGCCCCCGGCTCAGTCCTTGTCCTCACCCCTCCTCTTCCTCCCCGGAGTGTCAGGACGCTGTGACAAAGCTGGGCTGTAATGAGGCACATTATCCCCGTGGTTGGAGGTGGATGTGTTTTTAATGGCTTGTCTATTCTCCGTCAGTCATGTGCCGAGATGGGACGGTGGGATAGATCTACATGGATGTGAGAGGAGAATATGGCTCTCAAACTGGAGACATTTTTATGCCAGGAAAGGAATTTTCTAGGGCATGCTTCGTTTGGGAAGTAAAATGAAGAAATCTCCACATTCTTGTTGTAGAAAGGTCCTGTTCCCCTGGCTTGGTCATTTTCGTTAGTAGAGAAGCGTTTTCCTTTTCTTCCAAGGCTTTTTCAGTGTTCTCTTCAACTGCATCCTTTATCCAACACTCCAGGCGAGGCTGCAGAAGGAGAACAAGAAAAGGTTACTAAATCTTGGCTGTGCCTCAGTTTTTTTTGGGGACCCTTTCATAGGTCCTAGATCAGAACATGAGAAACATTCTTCCCTCAACCCCCAAAACCTGCCTGGAGTGCAGAGTCAATTGAAGATACCTAATAGTGAATGTCAAAAATTGTGTGAGGAAATGGTGGCCATCTATTTTCTGGAAAAATTTACCAGAAATCTATCATGAAATGCTAAGTCTCCCGCACAAATTCATTTGGAAGGTGGCAAGGAATGAGGTGGGGAAGAATAGAGTGGTGTGTGCTCAGACTATGGGGTAGGGAAAACAGAATGTTTTACCTCATATTAAGTTCCAAGGCCTTCAGGACTCTTGTATTAAAGCAGTGCAGTCCTGAGGAGACCCTGACGGTGCTGGCAGAGTTTTGTACTCTTATCCTTCCTTTTCCTGAAGTCTTTTTCCATTGGGCTCAGCCAACGGATATCATATGCTAAGGTCATTTGTGTTGTAGCAGTGTGTGTGGATAATTACGGAGAGATTTAATCAGGCTCTAAGATTGGTAGGCTGTGGCCAGGGGCAAGTAACATTGGAGTAAAGTTGAGATGCCTAGTGAGGAAATGACAGGATGGTCCCATTCTGTGTGTGTTAGATCCTGTGTGGGTTTTGTGTGTCTGTGGGGCTCTGGCTGTGTGGGGATGAAAGGGTGAAGCACATGTGTCTTTGTGGTGGGCTTCCTTTTTGATGTAGATCTCAGCTTTGCTTTGTTCTGTTTCATACAGAGGTGTTCTGTGCCTGGTGTGCCATAAGCTGCTGTGTCAGATATTGGGTTTTCTGCTTTCAGGAGTGGCCTTTTTTTTCTGTTTCTCAATTTATTTATTCCTCTGTGTGTGTACACACATTGCTTTGTGTGGTGTGTTTTCCCTGGGGCTCTGGTAATATGTTGGTAGCATGGGATGCATATGACCAATTTTATGGCTGTTTAAGCAGCAGTGAGTGTTTTGACCTTTTCATGTGTCTCCATGAGGTTTCTGTGATGAGGTCTGGAGATTTCTGCCAGCACAGCTCTGCCTTTTAAGGGTCTGACTTAAATGGAGGAGCTGGGTTGGCACAAGCCCCTGGTGCAGATTCAGCGTAGTGGCAGAGCTGCCTTTTTTTTCTCCCTCTTTTTTTTTTTCCCTTTTTCATTTTTTTTTCCTTGGCGTGGTTTTAAAGCTTTGCTACAAGGCGTAGCTTTTCCTAGATATTTCATTCCCAGCGCATATTTCTCTCTACATCAAGTGTCTGTAGTGCATATCCATCCTTCTGTAGGAGATGGATGTGTAGATGCAGAGATCTCCTCTCTCTGTCAGCTGTGTTGGTTGAACAAGGCTCCTGTTGCCTGGTCTTGCCACTTGCAGAGGGACCCTTTGTCCAGACCTCTGTGAAGTCAGCAAAGGGTCCTAACCAAAAGCTGGAGGGAGTTGTGACAGCTGGGGCACTCCACTAGAGCGGGGACCAAAAAGGCCTCAATCACATTCCTTACACTGTTGTAAAATTTTGGTTTTTATATCCTCCTTGTTCATGCTTGGATGAGTAACTGACCTCCCATAGGGTCTGTCACCTTGATGCCACTTCCCAAAGCTCTTTCCTCTCTTGAGCAGTATAACTTCTCCATTTTACTGACTTTGTGTCCTTCACTGGGTGTTCCACCTTCCCATGCAGGGTTTGTTGTGCTTTGCTTTCTCTCTGCACCAACATGGCTTTTACTTGGGTGGGTATCTTGTTTCCCTGCCTCTCTCATCTCATCCACCATTACTGGTGTGGAGCACAACCAAGAGAAATTCTGGGGTATTTCTAGAAATAAAAAATGTGAATAACCTGGTGGGGTTGCAGAACGGGGTCCTAGAAATCCAGCATCAGTGCCAAAGCCTTTTCTTGGGCTCAGCTCCTGGTGCCTGGTGCGTGCCCTCCTGTGGGACCGAGGTGGCCTCGTGTGTCTGTGGCACTGCTCTCCACTCACTCCTGTGTGACAGACAGCTCCCTGCTTGCCTCACATCAGGATGCTCCACTCACACAGAATTAGTTCAGACGCAGCCCTGAAGGCTTTGTTGGTTGCTATTTCCAGAAGAGGAGGGTGGGTTCAGCTGTGTCTATTTCGAACCCTTTTTCTCCAATACTGAACCGAGCGACGTTTGACGGCACTTTGAGATTCCCCACCTGTGTGCCAGACGTGTGTACCCTGAGCAGGACTGGCTGTGAGCAGGGCCCAGGAGAGGCAGAGCTGTCCTTGCACGCGTGTGAGCACACCCACACACCCAGCGCTGCCGTGTTCCCACGGTTCAAGTCCCAGCAGCACTTCTATGAAGTAGCTGGAAGCCAGAAGCAGCATTCTGGGTACTGACACACAAATGAGCACATGAGGCCTCCCACTTTATTTCACAATGCCTCCCAACCCAGCGCTGCCACAACATGCAGCTCGCTCAGCTGGAGGAAGGTTTAGCCAGGTCAAGTGTGCAGCAGAATCAAAGAACCCAAATTGCTGCGAGCGGAGCAGCCGCGGGTGGAGGGAGGACGTGGGCTTTTAGGTGCTGCCCAGTGCTTGCTGTGCTGTGCTTTATGGCCACCTGAAAGGCTGCAGGAGTAGAGCTGGAATTTGTGTCTTATCCTAAAGTCCTGCCTTCTGGCAGTAGTAACCTTTCTTTGTTAATGGGTATGTCCTGTGGTGGGTGTAGCAGAGCGATTCTGAGTTTATTCCCTGGCAGCGCTGTTCAGACTGCAGGATGGATTTATTCCTTTTGGTAGAAACTGATGTAAAAAATATTGTTGCAAAATTTTTGCCTGACAACTGGGAGTTCAGTTGTTTTCCCATGGAATGTTGAAGTTGTGCGCTCTGTCTGATGTTCAAGAATTGTTTTAGAGATTCTCCAGTAAAAATTTAGAAGTCTCTGAAACAAAAACATTGCTGTCTTGGGACAGTAGTTTAGTTCAGAAGTCTTTTACAGCTTAAAAGTTGAACTTCAAAAGTGACACCAGCTTGAATGACATCCCATGTACCCAGGGAGAGGACAGTGTTTAGCAAACATCAGCAGTTTCTTCCCAGGCGTGCAAACAGTTTTACAGATGTTGTAGATCGAGAACAAAGCAGCAGGTATGTGCATGTGTGTTGGACAAAGAGTTTGCTGCCAGTGATCTCATGGTGTTGAGTCAACCACGGCTCTCTCTTGCTCCAGAAGAGTTCCTAAGTTCCTCAAGTCAGTTCTCTTGAATTAGGGTGGGAATTATATGCAATCTCTGCTTTTGAAAATCGCTGCCTAAAATATTTAAACTTCTGCCTCTCCCTCCATTGTCTGGCTGTCTCGCTTGCCTCTCCATTTCTGTGGTTTCAGGCTTGGGTGTGTGTCCTGCCCAAACGGTAGCACGCTTTGAAGATGCGTGTAAACACCGCTTCACTTTTGGATGTGCTGGGAGCCTGACACCTGGTCCCTGGCAGGCTGGGAGCCTGGTTATCGCTGGCTGGGGCTGCCTGACCCGGGAGGGTGTGTTTGCACTTGCTGAGAGGCGCCTTTGCATCGGTGTTGTAAAAGCATCTGGAGGCGTCTGCGCCAGGCTGCTCCCAGCGTGTCCGGGCAGCGCAGCAGGGCTGGAGCCTCTCCTTGCTTATCTGCACCCCAGGCACCAGCTCTGCCAGAGCAGGGGGCTCCAGGGCCACAGCCACGGCCTCTGGGTATCTGCAGAGTCCAGTCTGACAAAAAACTCACTTTGTGTTCATCGACTGGCAGAGTCATTTCACAGAAGTGAAGGGTTTGAATGGCCCCAGTGCAGGAGGAGTGGGCTGGCTCTTACTGGGGAGCACTGGTGATTGAACTCACATTGCTGGCTCAGCTGGCCAGACTGCTTTGCCATCACATGAGGAGCTGTGCCTCCATGTGTATTAAGACACAGATTATTTTTTTTTTATGTTTGGCTTGGTTTGGTTGTTTTGTTTAATTCTAAAGCACACTTTGGACTTGACTCTAATTCTTATTTAGGAGGGAACCGTCATGGAAGAGTTACACCAAACCCAATAGGGGATCTTGGGAAAAAAGTAGACAAAAATGACTTATACTGGATTGTTGAGAATCTATTGATAGAATCCCTCAATTACTAGGCTGCTGATCTATTTTAGCTGAGTGGCCGTAGAGCACTTAATTCAAATTGATCTTCACATACAGGAAGTATTACTTTAAAATGTAGGAATATTGCATGTTTTTGTTTGAAATCTGTCAATTAGACCATGTGTGTTAATGATACATTTTATCAGATATTATCTGCTTTGTGTATGTTTTGTGTGTCTGGGTAATGTGTATTATGAATTCATAAATCACCACCAATTTTTTAATGCTATTTCACTCTGTCTCTAATACAGGCAGTGTATATTCTTGGAAAATAATTTCAGAGAAACAAGTCTGCTCTGAAGAAATGTTCTCTGGTCGCTTCCCTCCTCCTTTACACCTTGTGCAGTCTTGTATGCCTTACATTCATTGTCAGCATAGAGAATCAGACTCAGATCATCACTGAAATCACCTGCTCTGGATCTTCTGGAACAGAGCAGGTTAATCCAATGGTTTGGGGCTTTGGGGCCGGTTCTGCAGCTCCCACTCAAGAAATCAGCCCACAGTAATTGGAACCAGTTCACCCACAAACCACAGCAGACTCGTGTGTATCAGCCTCCTTCCTGTGTGTTGGCTGGCAGAGAGCAGGGGCAGATGTGAACCAGAATGTCCCAGTGCTCAGGCACAGTGGCTTCACTGAGTTCATGGCCTTAGCTGGATTTACAGGACTGTGCTCACTGAGACCCTGTAGTTCTGCTACTGCAGTGTTTTCATTTTGCTCATTAATGAGGATTTGGTGTAGAAGACATTTGGGGCAGCTGGGAGCTGGCTGCAGACTGAAAGGGTCCTGTCCTGTTGGTCACTACATGCCAGATTTGGTTTTAAGGTTGTACTAGAGATCTACCACAGAGATCTTATCTTCCTGTATTTAGGATTTGTCAGTTATTTTCTTTTTTATTAATGAAGAAATATGTCTAAGGTTAGCATAAGGAGCAGCCTTTTCTGCTGATGCAAATTCAAGGACCACAAGCTTGGCCTCAGAGTCACATCAGGAGCAGGAGATTGAGTGTGCAGCTTTCCTTGGCTTTGGGGAATCCTGCTGGCTGACAGAGGCTGGCCCCTCTGCACTGAGATAACGATTTTTGCTTTGACTTTTGGTTGGATGAGGTGACGAAAACACTGATACTAATTTGAGCTCTGATCCTGTCAGCGTGTGATGGACAGAGCTCTTGTGGGAGCCAATGGGAATTCCCATGTGTGGAGCTGTTATCATCGCCTCCATCTATGGTTTGGTTGCTATCCTGTAAAATTAGGCTTCTCCAAGCAGTGGATGCATATTAACACTCCCTGATAAGCTGCACAGACATATGTTCTGGGAAATAAGGCAGGTCCTGCCATCCTAACTCAGGCAGCCTTGTTCTAACAGTCCTGTTTAAAGTGTCAGGGAAAGCGTGCATGAGGCTGGAGATTCTGTGTGTGTGTAAAAATTGCAGCATCATTCTGTATGCTGGAGGTAAACAGCAAAGGAGCTAATCAATAACCTGGGCTCTGGCTTTGTTGTTTATTGATTTATGTACAGTTACCTTTGCACATGCTTTGTAGAAAACGGGACTTGTATGTTTGGTTTTCTGTAGTTTTTATTCTAAAAAAAAAATGGAAGCTGTTTGTGTTTTGGTATGAGAATCAGTGCCACTGGAAGCACAAGGGCTGCTCAGCCTTTAAGGGTTAAAAGACAGCAGCAATATCAACAAGACAAGGTAGAGCCTGGTGCTTGTCTTTTCCTGGGGAAGGTTGCAGTGATGGATTTGGGGGCTGTGGTACCCTGGGCTTTGTTCCTCGCCCGCTGTTCACTCAGTGGTATCGTTTTATAGAATAAGGTCATTGACTTGGATTGCTTCTTGGTTTCTCAACCCTTTTCACCAGCCAGTTTGTGTAATGTCTGTCTGAAACATTGAGTAAGGGCATTGAAATAGCAGACAGGATATCAAGTGTTCGGAAGTCTGGGTTAAGTATAACAGACAGTTCTGGCTGGCGAGAGGGGAGCAGCCCCTGGAGCTCCCTGACACTCGGGCTCTGTGCAAACCCCAGAGCAGGGCTCTGCAGCCCTGCTCCAGCTCTTCCCCCCTGTTCCCTCCACACCCATATCATTAATCGTGTGTGGGTGCACCTCTTTTCTAGATATGCCTTCCTTGTTTCTTAGTGGCGCAGGATTGTATGTAATAATGTCTCTTTCTAAGGATTACATAAGTTGAAGATGATTTCTCCACTGGGAGAATTATGCAAGTTTAAACTGAAATGTATTTAGAAAGCTTTTATGTGTGTGTTTTCTGACTCGCAATGCAGAGGGTGATTTATTTGCATCCTTAATTGAACAACATCTGTTGGGCTTGGAAGAAAAACCATTTCATATCTTTTCACTGTCATATCCTGCATTTTTATGAAGTCCTCTACCCCCTCCACTTCTCACATTACCTGTGTTACAGGTGCTGATTTCCAGGTAGATCACTGATGTGGTGTGGGATGTTCTGGGCTCTGCAGCATTCCTGATGCATATCTGCTGCAGTGTTTTCTTTCACTTGTTGGATTTCCCAGACTCACACAATCACTGAGGCTGGAAAAGACCTCTGAGATCCTGAGTCCAGCCCCTGATCACCGCCTGAATGCTGTGTAATGCTGCTCTTGCTATGCTCTGACCATTTAGTGAGGAAGTTCCTGCTGCCCTTGAGCAAAATCAAGTTTTGTGTCCCAGGAGAAGAAAGCACTGCAGTCAAGAGCATTTATTGAAGTTGAAGAGAGGGAAACAGCTCCTTGTTTCAGTGTGAATTTCTGTGTGAGGCTCTTCCTGGCACCTGTACCCCTGCCAGAGGGTGCACAGGTCTGCAGAGCTGTTCCTGCAGTTCCAGTGCCTTTGGGAGAGTCACTTTCTTTCCCTCCCTGTGCTGCACTCATGGTGCTGGGAGCTGCTGTTTCCAGGATCACAAAATTAATTCTGCTGAGTAATAAAAAATACAAGTTGCACAGGCATCCTGCTGCTTACCCACACAGAGGTTGCAATAGTACCAATTAGAAGCAATGAATTATGTTAAATAATTAAAAACTAAGTATTAAATTTTTCTAGGTTCTGTATTCTTTCACCCTACAGAATCTTCAAGATTGTTCAGGTTTACCTGTTCATAGCAGTAAAATAAGTTTTATAGCTTTTATACAGGGCTAAAAAAGGTGGAAAAGACACAATATTAGGGCTAAAATATGGTTTCATTTCAGTAACCATCGTTGATGTAATGAATTTCAGACTTACATTTTTGTTATTAAGAATTATATCTTAAACAGACTTTTCTGAAGCACCATCATTCCACAGCTGGAAAACTTGCTTGACTTGAAAGATAACAGAATGTCATCCAAAAAAAAAAAAAAATCTCAATTTTTAACTCCCCACTGGCAGTTCCAGTTCATTCAGTGAATTATCTCACCTGTGCTGGTATAATTTAGAAATATTCCTTTGAAATAACTGTATTTAGAGTGGTGCAGAGCTGCTGGGGGAAGTAAATCAACCTGAGAGCAGCCCAGCCTGCACATCAGGTCCATCATTGATATTTCTTT
The DNA here is from genome assembly GCA_039654755.1 of Calcarius lapponicus. Taxonomy (NCBI): domain Eukaryota; kingdom Metazoa; phylum Chordata; class Aves; order Passeriformes; family Fringillidae; genus Calcarius; species Calcarius lapponicus. Next base: position 14,717,385 of record JBBFKN010000017.1, read on the forward strand.
GTTCTCATTCAGTCACTAAGAAGAAACATGACATGCAATGAGTCCTTGTCCTTAAATAGCCAAAGATTTCGTTTTATTTGGCTTTTTGCCCTTTTTTTGCCACAACAGTGTAGTTTTTTGTAAAACCAGTGGAGCCAAATAACCTTTGGGCCATTTTCAGTGGCAAACAGTGATAGAAGTGGAGTAAAGTGCTCTATTTTACTATCAGGGAATATGCAGAACTACTACTCAAAGGCCTTGGCCCTCACAGCCTGCAAATCAGGTGCTCTTTTCCCAAAACCTAATTTCTAAAAACATTTCTGTGAAAATCTTTTTTTAATAACGGATTCATTGATCATTCTTTTGCCCTGTTGATTCTAGAGCAAAGGGATTGTGTTGAGAACTACTGAGTTCTGAAGGAAAAAATTAACTTATTTTTATTATTATATAGTTTTATACTTTTATTATATAAATTTTTGAGTACAAAATGAAAGTAAATCAGTTATTTAGGGGCTAACTGATTTATTTTGAGGGGAAGAAGAGGTAAAGGGAGTTGGCTGTGCCTTAACTACTATTTGCTTGTATTTGTTGTATGACTTGCTTCGTTATTTGTAGCATTAACTTATTATTGTGCCTTTTAAGTAAATTTGGTCTTTCTGCAGTTTTTGAGCAATTAACCTAGCTGAGATGAGGCTTGAAAGAATATCATCTGCACACCTGTTTAATGTTAAAGATGAGGCATTCAGTGCTTTGTGGCTTTAGCTTGAAATTCAAGTTGCTTTGAGTCATCCCTTTAGTCTTTTGTTTGGGTGGAAAAAAGGAGTGGCAGCAAAGGGCCTGCAGCTAAGAAATGAAAGAGTTGAATTAGGTTTTAGAAATGTTAGTCTTGGCATTTGGGCCATTTGCATTTGTAGAGATCGTCACGCTTGGCTTTAGTTGGGCTTGAGCAGTTTGGGGATGGAGAATGTTGCACATCTCAGTCCCAGTTGCTGCTCAGGGGCACTGGGAGGAGCTGGGAGCTCTGGGCTCACCTTTCCACCACCTTTCCACCACCAATAATCCCTCGTGGGGATTATTGCTCCACCTGGATTTCCATGCTGAGCTGCACAACTGCCTCGGTTTTTTCTAATTCTGCGACCCAGAGGGCTCTCCACTCCTAAATCACCAACTGAGTCACAAACATGGGACAGAGCTGCTACCAGAGAATCACAGCATTCTCTCTATTTCCCTTATTTTGGGTTATTTTATTTGGGTCGTTTGGGAATGATGGGAACTACAGATATTACACATTTTCCTTGGCTGGGATTGATCTTAAGGAGTCAAAGTGTTTCCTTGTTGCTACAGTCGGGAGGCTTGCTCAAACCTTCCTTAAATTCACACTGAGTTTAGTGGTAGAGAGGGACAGACATTGATATTTTTTCTCCTGTGGTTGTTGATATGAAGGACTTGGGGTTTTCCAAGTAGAAATGGATTCTCTTGGAGGTAAACTCATGTTTTGTATAGATGAGCAGCCAGTGATGATGGGTTAAGTAGCAGGAAATGGAACAGAGATAAAACATTTGCTGTAGTTGTGAATATTAGTGCTGGAGTAGTAACTGATTGCAGTGAGTTCTGTTCTCATGTTCCTCACAAATCCCTGGGAATTGTGTGAGCAGCCCAGGCTGCTGTGCCACCCCTGCACTGCTGGTCCATGCTCTCACACTGCTGTGCTCTTGGTGAGCTTTGGGAGAGAGAAGAGAATATTCTAAATGTCCCTGTGGTCCAGACCTTGAGGGTCTGTCCTCAGTTCTTTGGCCTGGGATGCAGCCAGGATAATCTGTGTGATATCAGTGCTGTCAGGGAAACCCTGAAAGGGTCTGAAAGGGAAGAAATTGGAGCTTCCCTGCCCCAGACCCTGCCATGGAGCCCCCTCTGCCCCAGTGCCTCACTCCATCCTCTCTGCTTTGACTCCACTGAGCTCACTGCACTTGCTTCAGATTTATTAAAATGTAAAAATCTCTCCCAAATGTGCCCAGGTTTTCCTCACTGGCAATGATTTGAGGGCCACATTCTGCTGAGATGTTACAAGTGAGAATTTCACTTGTATTTGAATTCTGCTCTTACAAATTTACATGCAAATTTATAATTGAGGTTTCTAAAAAAATTTATCAAATTTGCCCTTGTTAGCTGGACTAATTTATTGGTGCAGTTTTCTCTTATTATAACATGATTTGATTTCAGTAGACTCACACACAACTCCGTATATTCCTTTGTTTCTAAGAGGGATGCTCATTCATGTGCTTGTAAAAGAGCAGCTGGATCCCATCTTGGCAGATGTGAAACCCTTACATTGAAATTGCTGTATTTTTGTATGTAGGTTTTTTCCTTGAAAAAATCTCTTATGAATTAGATCCCACTCACTTTTGAACTTTTTTGCTCCCTCAGCCAAAATTTTAATCCCCTGTGACACCAGAATTGACTGCTCTAGACAATTGTGATGTCACAAAGTCTCAGGGAGGAGAAATATGGAGACACACAGATCCTGCTCAAAGCAATTTCTTAACCAAGAAAAGATTACTTGGTTTTTGTTTGCATTTTTAAGCCAGAAACAATTTTTACCTTGGATTATCGTGGCAGAGTAACAATTGGGTTGATCCAAATTCACTCTCAGCCATCATGGAAAGGCTTCTCCAGTCTGTGATTCCTGCTTGGACAGAGGGAACTGCAGCTCTGGGCTGGGTCACTCTAGGGCCAAAGGAGAATTGCAGCCCTGAAAAATTCGGTAAAGACCAGCAGGGCAGAGCCATGTCCCAAAGGAGAAGTTTGCAGAAGTAAATTCATAATTACCAGCTCTGTTGCTCCTCTTCCTGCTGGTTTGGACACATTTGGTAGCTCTTCTTTTAGTTTTTTGGGGGAGTGTGGTGGTGTTTTTGTTGTTAGGTTTGTTGGTTTGGGTTTTTTTCTCCAAGCTCCTTCTCTAGGCTCTGTGCCCGAGTGCATCTCGGGATTTCCCTTTTGCTGAATGAGCTGCTTGTTTGAGAGGGAGGAAGTGAGGTCCCTTCTGGATTAGGAGGGAATGGGGGTGGAGGGTGGGGAAATGTCCTGTTTCATATGCAAAGCACACTGAACTGAAAAAACCCCACATGAAAACCTTTTAACAAAACCATCCATGTCACAGACTGGCAGAGCAGCTGCTGGCTTTGTTAGGGAGAATATTAATGTTTCAAAGACTTACAGAACCTTTTAAAAAATGAGATAAAGAATTGATTTTATTTATTTTAAGATACAAGCTGAGGCAAAAAAAAATTCTTATCAATATCTGTGAATGGAATGTGCAATCAGCTGATGTGACACCAGTTTCCACACAACATGGTGAGATGTTATGATCTACACTCTTCTTGTGGAGACTGGAAGGGCCCTGATTCTCCTGGTGTTCATTGGTGTAAGAGCTCTCACTTGAAAAGCAGATTATTGAAAGGAACTCCTAGAACTGTTTTTCACCATGTGGGGAAGTTGTGTTCCTGACTCTGAGTCTTTACCCACTGTAAAAAACATCATCTGACCTCCTTGGAGCAGGGCTTCTGCACACTTTGGGTCGTTTGGGAATGATGGGAATTACAGATATTACACATTTTCCTTGGCTGGGATTGATTTTAAAGAGTCAAAGTGTTTCTTTGTTGCTACAGTCTGGAAGTTTGCTCAAACCTTCCTTAAATTCACACTGAGTTTAGTGGTAGAGAGGGACAGACATTGATAATTTTTTGTCCTGTGGTTGTTGAAATGAAGGACTTGGGGTTTTCCAAGTAGAAATGGATTCTCTTGGAGGTAAACTCATGTTTTGTATAGATGAGCAGCCAGTGATGATGGGTTAAGTAGCAGGAAATGGAACAGAGATAAAACATTTGCTGTAGTTGTGAATATTAGTGCTGGAGTAGTAACTGATTGCAGTGAGTTCTGTTCTCATGTTCCTCACCAAACCGTGGTGAAAATCTCTCCTGAAAATTTCTATTTCATTCAGAACTAACATTGTTTTTGTCTTATAACTTAGTTTATGTTACTGAGCTGCCTTCCTGTACAAGGAAGTGCTTGTGTAATGCCCAAGCCATTCCCATTCCTCACTGAATGATATGCAAATCTAGTCAATTAAGCAGGGGGGATTTAATTAGCAGTTTAAGTTCATGTGTGAAGTGTCTTGCCTTAATTACTTAACAGTTTTGTTGCAAATTTGCTAAGGTTTTTTTTTTTTTCCCACAGATCTATCAAAACTGTGATTATATTTATTTATTTATTTTATTTTTTTGGTAACATTTTCCAGTCCTGAGCATTGTCCAGTGCCTTTAACCTCTGTGTGCATGTATCCCCCTCCTTCTGCAGCTCTTTTCAGAACTGGGGGGACAAAGCAGAACTCTGGTTATTGTCTCAGAGCAGAACAACACATACAGAAAAACCTCAGGAATTTTGGAGTGAAAAGCCATTTATTTGTTGGTTTTTTTGCAGCTAGGTGACACCATTATAGTAGCATCAGTAGCAGCCTCGTGTGGTTGTCATGATTCTGTTAAATGGTGGCTTTCATTTCATGTTCTGCCTGGCCAAGGTGCTTTTCTGCAGCCCTGCAGAAGCTCAGGCTGTGGCTGTGTCTGGGGGTTGCTGTGCTGCAGGTCACTCAGTATTGATACAAACAAGATTTTTGTGCTGATATCAGACCTGGTGAGTTTTTATTTCACAGATAGTCCTGTGGTGGGTGAGGCTGGCTGGGGGATGTTCAGGTCCCTGCAGGTGTGGTTTGTGTGTCAGGAGGTGCTGCCTGCTGGCCTTGTCTTTGGTGTAAGGGTGGGAAACTGCCATGGATTGATGTGGAATCACCTGCTCCTCTCTCACCACCCATATCTGCATCAAAACTCTGAAATCATGGGCTGCTGTAGCTTCATGCTGTGTTCCTGCTGTGTTTGACACCAACAGAGGGCTGGTTTCTGTTGGTGACCCGAGAGCAGAGCAGGACCCGTGTTTGGGACAGTCCAGGAGTGTCCCAGGCTGTGTGTGCTCAGTGATCCCAGGCTCCTCAGGTGCCCCACTGCTCCTTCTGCAGCTGGAGATGCCACAGGAGGAAACCTCAGGAGGAGGGGAAGAGGTGTGGGGTGTGAGGAGCTGTGTGGGAACCCAGGACAGCCAGGACCCCTGCCAGGGGGCTCAGAAGCCCAAAACACCTCTGGGTTTGATTATGACCCGTGGAACAAATTACAACCTTATATGAAGATCAGCAAGCCACAACAGTTTAGGTAGAATAATAGTGAAGTTATCGTGGGGTGAAAAAGTAGATTTTGGGGCTTCTGGAATGGGGGTTCAGGGGGCAAGATGGAGGGATCTGGGCATGTCCAGCCTTTCTCCTTCTTCTTCTTGGCCTTCATCTTCTGCTGTGATGTTGGCACTTACAGATTGGTTTAAAGGGTCTCTTCTCTAGGACTGACATAACTTTATAATTGCCCATCAGTACCTTGTGAAATTGTGTTTTCCACAATGCACAAGCTGCCTTTAACCCTGTGTTGTTGGTGGTGTAGTAGTGACATCCTGGGTTTGACAACTTTTAGACTTGAAAATGGGGTTTCTACCAAGCAGGAGTTTGAGACACATGGGTAGGAAAGTACTGCATTAGTTCTAGTGACTAATTCTCACATCTGGGCATCTTGTAGAGAACAGATTTTAAATAATTCAGTGCACAGATTGAATTGTCTGCAGTAGGAGGGTTGTTAGAGTCACTTCACTCAGCAGACATCCAGTCTGGGCAAAAGGCTGGGGTGCTCATGTTACTTTCAGGTCCTTGGGTTAAAGGATTCTGTTTAAAGATTTACTGTAGCACCCTATGATGGGAAATTCACCCTATTAATAATTCTCTTTATGAAGACAGGAGTCCTCATTTCATGTAACCGCTCTTTGTAAATTGCTTTTGTGAAACAAAACTATCAAAAAGAAAGAATAAAACCACTACACTTCTTACGAGCAGAGACTGAAATCCTGAGTTATCTCCACCACCCCCAAGCCCCAATATTAGTGGAAATGTCAAAGAATCCTGTAATACAAAGCACTTCTCCCTCTCCACAGACTTGCAGCACATTTCAGATTGGCCTGTTCAGGTCTTACTTCCTAAGCACAGTGTAAGGGGCTCAAGAAAGCAAAAGTTACCAAAAAACATGGAGTGACCTGACCTGTTTGGTTTCCAAACAGAGGTGTAAATGCTGTGAATCTGAATTTTCGTTTTGCTTTGAAATTTCATACCACTTGTAAAAATAGAATAATATAAAATACTCACTTTTAATTGCATCTGTTTGTTCCTTGATTTTTTCCCTGTGCTTTCCCAAGCTACATTCTGGAGGCATTTTCTGCAAATTTATTATTATTACTAATCTTAGTAAGACCCTGCATTGGTGCCAGGATATTTTTAAAGAGAATTTCTTTCCAGTTCAGCCAGGGCAACCCCTTTGTTGAACCTTCTTTTGGATGGTGTTCCCATGTGCTGCAAAGGCGCTGACACATGACCTCGTTACACATAGAAAATCCTAAATGTCCTGCCCCTTGCCAAACCTATCACAAAACTACCCATCACCCCCTTTTCAGGATCCCAGATGGTAAATAGCAGCAGGAGGTGAAAGGGGAGCTTTGTCTCCATTCTGAGGCCTGTTTTAAGTATTCTGTGTCTGTCTGTATCCCTCTGCTTTTCCCACTCTGCCCATAAATTAGCAAGCCAGCTTTTCTGACGAGGGAAGACAAAATGTCCATAAGCTGCAGTAACATCACCTACTCAAAAGAATGTTTTTGAAAAGTTCCATTTATTTGCTTGTGATCTCTCTTGGTTTTGGTAGAACCTCTGCCTGCCCTCCTCGCTGCAGCACTGAGGGAAAGGCTTTCCCCAAATACCAGGCTGCAGTTTATAATCTCTGTGCCACATTGGAGTTTATCTACAAAAACAAAAACCCCAAACCCAGAAAAGAAAAACCCCACAAAGATCTGCTTGTCTGGTTGCAGTGTTTTTATAAAGCCAAAGTGGCAGGAGGAGCAGCAGTTCCTGCTGCATGGGGAGTGCTGGGAGCAGCTGGGAGCTGAGTTAGGAGGGGATTTCTCAGGCAGGGCTATGGACAGGGGATTCAGCAGCAAATCTGGGACCATTTTGAGAAGCTGTGGGGATGCACCAAGCAGGATATTGTCTCTGCACACTTCCCATGGAGTTCCCCTCGCCGGCAACAATTTCCTGTCCTTAGTGCAGGAAAGATGATGTTGACTTTTGTGCAGGGGGATGGTGTGGTGGGAGCTGTGCTGGCCTCTGGAGCAGCCTTGGCAGGGCCTGTGTGGGGGCAGTAGCTGGGTACCTACCCAGGGGCTGAAGGATGTGTGGGATTCACGCTTTGAGCATCTCTCCAGTATCAAGCTGACCTAAACATGCAGGAATAGGAGGCTCAGTGGTTTCTGTGCCCTGCTCTGTGCAGGTTTCCCTCAGTGGCTCCAGTGGCTCCTGCTCAGTAACACTGATTTATGCTGCCCCAGTACGTGTCCTTGTTTGTTTTTCCTTAATTAAGATACTGCATTCTACTTATTCTCCCTTATAATTCCCCAACCACCCTGCATTCATCCTGAACCTGGAATCTGGCAGCTTTTTCAGTCTGAGATTAGTCTTTCCTCTAACCTGGGCTGGAGCTGAAGTAATGACTTTCCAGTTTCAGCTGACTGGAAATCAGGGGCTGGTGAACTGAAATACTGAAGACTTAATGAATTCCCTGGATTCCCTGGTGGTTTTTTGGTACATCTTTATTTTAAACTGTTGAATATTAATAAGGAAAGGGGAGTGGGAGTGCAAGGCCTGTTTACTGTCTAGTACTTGAAAGGGATATTCTTTTTTATTTGTTTGTTTCATTTTATGTTGCAAATATTGTTGTAGAAATGCTGTATGTTTGCCAAGTTCCTACCTAGTCTTTGGATGCCAAGTTTTTGTCAGCTGGGAAGCTGCTGGGAGGGATTTAAAGCAATATTACCTCTTTTGCAAATAAGCCTCTCAAACCAAGAGTGAGTCCACCTTTGACCATTTTTAATGAGACTTCATTTCTAAGTTATGAGGAGAATTATGAAGAAGAGAGAGAACTCAGGTGTCATTTGCTCCTTTTTTCTGGGTAAGATTACTCTGCTTTCCACACTGAAGGTTGATTAGCAAAGTTTTTTGTTTTCCTTCTCTGAGATCTCCTATGTTTCTCCTGACCTGTAATTTTATGTATAGTCATCAAGTAAACTAGATCTGATGGGCTCAGTTCTGACATGTTGTGTTTTGACAGCACATTTTGTTCATACTGACTCAATACTTTTGAAGCTGTAGTTGCTTGGTCACTTTAATTTGACATATACTTAGCTGCTGCCAAAACTCCTTTTGGCTTCTCCCCTAACACCAGCCTACTGTTCCTGTCACCTTCTTTGACTGTCACTGGTGCTTTTATGGCTGCACAATGTGCAACAACTCACCAGGGAATCAATCTGCCTGAAAATTAGTCGTTATATAAGGGAGAGTCACAAAAATTAACTGAACAAATGTGCTGTTGAGTGCCCAGCAAAAGCACCTTGGGGTCTGCTGGTTTGTTCACTGGGGTTGTGTGTTGCTGTTTGGGATTGCCAAAGGTGTTAGAGTTTCACTTAAGAAAAGGAGGGTGTGTTCATGGTTTATCCTTTATCTTAAACCCAAAAAAGATAAATAACAGACGAACAATGGTGGCAGTGTGGGTTAGAATCAAACAATACTTCTATAAGTCATCTGTAATTTGTTGAACTTTTGTGTAGTAGATATGGCTGCTAGAGCTTGGGTCAATGTCTTAAACACCTTATTAGGCTCTTGCTCTAAACCAGGAACTTCTGGAAATGCATTTTTCAATTTTTTTAGAAAGGCTTTTGATGGATGAAGCTGTAAAATGAATAGAAATAGTGTCTCCCTCTTCCTTTTTCCTCCTACTCAACGCTCACACACAGTCAGCCCTGGGGTCTTTTCTTTCTGTGTGGTTGGCAGAACAGAGGAAAAGAGAGAGAGCAGGAGACTGTCTGGGCCCCTGGTGCTGTCAGGAGAAGAATAGCCGTGCTGTTAGTGCTAAATCCAAAGGGACAGCCTGGGAGCTGTGTGCTGCAGCAGCCAGCGGGCTGAATTAGTGCCATTTAGGCACTGCTAAGAGGCTAATTGAGTCACTGGTACTTGCTGATTAAACCAGCAAATCCAATAATGTATGGATGTGCGTGTTTGGGTTTGGTTCTGTGCTCCCTGGAAAATAGGCACGCTGGGTTTGCTGTAACTCCTTCCACTTTGGGCAGGTTACTCAGGAGCTTAAGGAATATCAAAATGTCAAAATGAATGTTTTGGGGGGAGCTGCCTGTATTCCATTCTCCTCCTCTTTGCAGTAGGATTGGATGAGAAGGCATTAAAACAGTTCCATTACCAATGGCTGAACTCCACCAGTTTTAAAAACACTGCCTTAAGTGAGCCCTGGGTTTAATGTGGGATAATCCAAATTGGGAGGTGACAGAAGGCAAAGAACTGAAGCCATCCTTGGTGGGTGATATATCCGTGCCACGTGGGGATGACAAGCAAAGCCTGTGTTGGAATTTTGGTTGGCAACCATCTCCAACCACCCCACCTTCTCAGAGGTGTGTTAGTAATGCACAGGTGGTGCTGGCACTGTGTAATAATGAGGATTAGAATGTGGGTAAAGAGAATTCTTGGTTTCAGTGGGTTAGAAGGGGAGTTCATCGAGAGTCTTTTAAGCTGACCTAAACTTTATTACACCCTTGCCATGTATTTTCTAATCCATTTTCACTCCTGAAATGTGCCCACAGGCAGGCCCTGCTTCACTTCTGCTCGCAGTGGTTGTTATAATGATTGTGGCTTGATTGACTTCAGCAGAATTATTCCTAATTTGCAGCACTCTGACTGGAGAGCAGAATTAGATTCCTGTGTTTTTCTTTGAAGTATGCAGAGCTCTCAGGGAGGCTGTTGTGCTGAGGGCATATTGCTTTCAGTGATTCTTTTTAATTTCGTTTTTAACATTTAAGAAGAATAAGACGCCTCTCAATCTAAACCAGAAGGACTTGTATGAAAAAATAGTGAGACTCAGAGGCGAATGGTGGGTTCAGAACCTTGTGAGTCACTGCGGGGAGATTGACAGTTTGGGAACATGAACGCGGAGGAGTGAGGATGGGATGCTCAGGGGCTGATGAGATAAGGGAGTCTATGGAGTGGCAGCACAGGGGTCAGCAGCAGCGTGCATCTCATTCCAGAGTTAAACTCAGGCATTGGGAAATGGCATTCCTTGATGGCAAACACAATCTGACAGTTCTCAGCTAGCTACAGTATTCACCTCCTCCTCCTCCCCCCAACTGCGGAGCAGTGGGTGCTTGGGAGATCGTGTCTGTTCTTGCCTTCAAAGCAGCAACAAGAAAATATTTAAAGCCACAAGCACACCTTGGAGGCTGAGCAGGGTAAGTCAGGTTAGAGAGACATTTCTGCACTATAAAAACTGTGTCCTTGTTGAGGCAGCTCAGTCCTTGGGGCAGTCAGTCTGGTTTAGCTCCTGCTCAGGGATTATGCTTCACTTGATGTGGAGCACTTCACTTCTGTCTTTCTTCTTTGTCTTTCTTTCTTCTTTCTGTGTTTGTGAAAGAATTTCCCTCTGTTCATGGGCAGGCCTGAACTGGATCAGCTCCTGGAATTAACTACATAGGAGTTCATTCATCCCTCCTCTGGAATTACTTGGTGTTTGCTAGGTATAACTTGTTCATGGGTGGTGTTATTGTTATTACCATAGGTGCAGGGAGGTAATGCTGCCTCAGTGGGTAGGGCAGAAGATTGAGGCAAGAGCAGGTTTTTATAGTCCCAGCTCCTGACACCACTTAACTGGGTGACCTTGGGCAAGTTACTTCCCTGGCAAGTCACCTCACTTCTCTGTGAACAGGACTACCAATATTTACCTCCCTGCCCAACAAGGCTCTTAAAAGAGGAATTTTGTGAAGCATTTTACATATAGACAGGAGTGTGTTAGTGCTGAGAGTTGTTGTTTCTTGATGAATATGTATGAAAGGTGCCAAGACGTTACCTCACCTTGGCCTTCACACGTTACTCATTACAGGCTTGTGGTTGCTCTGAATTTAGGCAGTGGCAGAGACAGGGAGTGTTGTCCTCAGAAGCTGGTGACGTACTCAGAAGAGAAAGTGCCAAACAATTTCTCCTCTAATTAGCACTGTGTTAAAAGAAAAATGTATTTATTGTGAATATGCAGTCCTTCTGGTGACATTTTAGGGATGGGGCCTAGGAAGGCTCCTGTCAAACTAAGTCTGTGCTATTTTTCTGTAGAGCTTTTTATGAGATCTTATGATGGAACTCATACTGCTGAGGGAGGAGAAATAATGGTGAAACATTGTGCTGTAGTTTTATTTTTGATTCCTGACAACTGAGCTTTGACAGGGGAATCGAGCACAGCCCCACGAGGAGGTTGCACAAGCGCCGTCTCCAGGGTGTCACTCCTCTGGTGTCAAGGAAAACTTCCTCTTTTCATCAATTCTGCTCTGCAGCTGCTCTGAAAGGGTGCTCAGAGCTGGGAGGGTTTCCAGTTTGTAGAGGAGAGACGCGATCATCACCTCATTGGATCTTTTAGGCAGAGTGGGAGAAGGGCAGGAGAGCGTAAGGGAAACCATCACAGATCTGGGATGGGGAGGGAAAATGTTCTTAGGCAGAAACTCAGGAACACGGCCTTGTGTAGGGGTGCTGGTGCCCATACAGCCAAACCCTGCTCATTTTATCATAAATGTGTGTTCCCAGATGTCACATGAAGAACTTGTGAGTTCATTTTTAAGATTTTATGGATGTTATTCTTGAGCTCTGCCAGTATTTCATTCCGTTTCTCTTGTGCTGTCTATGAAAAAAAAAAAAAGGAAGGAAAATTTTTGGTGGTGTTGCCATAGGAGTCCATGTTTGGGTTGCAGCTGTTGAAAGGCGGACAGACCTGAGTACCAAGTGCTTTGTAATAACATCCCAGCCCTGCAGTCCAGAGGTCTTCTCAGGTGATGTGACTCAGTGGTGTAATGACAGCTCTCAGATAACATCTGTCCCTGCTCAGAGCCAGCAATCTTAGCTTTAGTCTGCTGTGTTGGCAAGGCAGGCTTAGGTCAGAGAGAAACCTGTCAAAGCTCTGATCTGAATGGACAACTGGGCTTCCTCCTCTCCTGGCATCTTTGGGTTTGTGCTGTTTGGCCAGGGCATTAACACTCATCTCTGGAAGCCCATGGTGTTCACTGCACGTGGAGATAAAGAATTAAAAAGTGAATGTGTGCCACCAAGAAACATGAAAGGCTGTAGAGCCAGCTAAGCATTGCTGTTGTTCTTAGCAGTCTGTAAGAAATTTCTGGAGTCCACTCTTCACAAGTTCTGTCAAGCTGAATGGTTCAAGAGATGCAGTAGATTTTCACACATTTTAAGGGAAGTCTGTGATAAATTAATTGAGGTTTATTCATTAGTAAAACATTTATTAGCCAGTTTTACCCCAGAACACTCCCCAGTCCTTCCATGGGTGGATTTCTGTGCTGGCTGAGAGCACACACAGCTCAGTTTTGTGGGGTTCACACTTGCAGATGCTGCTTTTTTAAGTGTGTGCGTTCTTTAAAAATTCTGTATTGTTGGTTAAAATGAAAATTATGTGAATGAACATGTAGGGTCAACTGTTTGTGATGTGGAAAAAAGTCTAAATCATTATGTGCAGTTTTGATCCCATATTTAGATTATTGTCTGCAGTTAGGAAAGTTACTTTCAGTGGTGGAAGATGGAATGAAATTCAAACTTTTGTTAAATGTTGGGTGTTGCTAATAGAGGACAGAACGTACCTTTTCCAGATTGCAGCCTAGGTGCTACATACAAAGTCTGGTTGATTTTCACTAGAGGCAGGAATTGCTGGCTGGATTGTGTCCATTGTAAGGTTTGAGAGGTTTTGTGTTTGTCGTGGCTCTTTTAGCCCTGACACAACTCTGATCCTGGAGGGGCTGTGTGAGCACACTGGGGTCACCTGTACTGAACAGCCAGGTGTTGTGGCTGTTGGAAGGTTAAAAAATTTGGTGTGACCTGTTCCTTAGTCCTCCCCCTCCTCCCACCCTGACTTGTTGATAGTTTGAAAATAATAGGTTTGAAAATTTTTATTTTATTCATTTTAAAATTGCATTGTTTAGTAGGCATCAGGTAGAGGGCCGATGTAAATCAGAACTTTTCACAGTAGCAAAAAAGGTTCCCATAAAGAAATACTTTGTTTCGTGGTTTGAAACACCAGAGCACTGATTGGCACTTCCTCCCTGTGTCTGTGGCTGACTTCACCTTGTCACATCGGGGAGATCTGTGACACTTAGCACCTGATTCTGCCGTGCAAAGGTCAGGCAGCTTTCACAGATGATCTTTTTGGGATGTACCAGAGATACTTTCCAATTTGCTTACACTCATTTCACGGCACCTGTGCATTCCCTTCTATTCAGCTGACAAAGGGAGTTGAGTGTAAGCGAGAAATAGTTTGTACATTTACTAGGAGTAGTATTGCCTGGAAAGCACCAGTGGAACAGTGCAGATGCTTACTGGAAAGGTCTCCTGGTTTGAGGTTAGAATTCTTACCTTTGAAAGCAAGAGGGGAATTTAAATGTGGGCAATTACTTTATATTAAATGTGCTTTCTTAATTTGTGAAGTGCTTGAAGATGTACTGACACGAATGGCCCTGTGGAAGGGTGAGTCCATGGCAATAAAAAAGGAATTTTGCAGATTTCTGTTCTGTGCAAGTGCTGATTTGAGTGGATTGGATTTGTTTAGTTGAAATGGTTCTTGTTTGAGAAAATTAGAAGGGCTTCATTCCTGTCATAACAGAATTGGGTCACTGTATTTAACTGGGTCATAGGAGTTTCCAGCATGGGAGGCCTCTTACCATGTTTGATGAGGGTAAAGTATTAAGCAGCCCAGTCCTGTTAACTCTTAGAAGGTGTTGAGCTTTCTGCCTGAAGTACTGACAGAAACCACGTGCCCTCTGAAATGCCAGCTACTGCTTCACCCTTGGTTTGGTAACTGAGCTGGGAGCCAGGGTTTGGCTTCTGCTGTGGCCTGAGGCTCTCTTATATTTCACTGGGGGAGAGGGAAAATGCAAATATAGGCAGCTGTGTGTGACCTGAGAGCTGTGGGCTCACCTATTCCAAAGAGCCCTGCTCTGAAATCACTGTTGTGAAGCACTGGGTGAGTGTGGGAAGGCTTTAGGAGCAAACCCCCTCTCATTAGGGAGAGTCTCCCCGTTTGTCTGTGTGCTGTGAAAGGAGGCAGTGTCTGAAAACCCAAACAAAACCCCCGGAGCACAACAACTGGCCCTGTTCCATGAGCCAGCCCTGCTCCCAGGCTGTCCCTGCTCCAGGAGCCAGCACCAGGGGCACGGGCTGGCAGGCAGGGCCAGCGTGCCCAGAAAAGCCTGGGATTTGTGCTGGAGCCGGGACGCTCCTCGGGTTCAGCTCGGCTGGAACACAATGTTCAAGACAATGCTGTGGGATCCAGCTGGAGCTTCAGCGTTAGTGCAGCGTCAGCCAGATGGAAATGAGGTGGAGAGGGCTGCACAGCGCTGGGGGATGGGGAATCCCTTCCCTTTCCAGGGAGGGGAAAACAATAGTGACTCTGAAATCCATATTCACATGGGTCTGCAGAGTTCAGTGCGAGCTCTGATGGGCATGCTGGCAGTCAGCTCGTGCCAGCAAGATGTCACTTGTGCTTTGTGTGGCATTGAGGAAACAGGGCAGAGAGGAGAGCCTGTGCCACTGCACCAGGGCTGGATGGGCACCACAGAGCCAGGGCACGCTCTGCCCTTTGCCTCTGAGCTCCAGCAGCCCCAATGAGTTTGTGTGTGCAGCTGGACGTGCCCGGTGTTGACCTGCTGTTCAAAAAGTCCCAGATGTACCCATTCTAAAATTGCCAATATTGAAAGGTACGAGCGCCTCTTTGGAAACTTTCATTTCTCGATGTGCCACGCAGCTGGTAAGTGGTGATTGCCCAAATTTGTCCTTTTGACACCTTTTATTTCTGCTGATGTGAAGGGATGTGCTAAAGGAGCACAGAGCAAGGTCCATCAAGTTTTTCCTCCTCGATTTACAGCATTGCTTTGTTCTTTGCAATGGCTGGGATGGGGTAAGGCGTCATCTGTTTGGGTGAAATGATAGTGAAACAAAGCTCCCATCTCCTATTCGTGCACGTCGATGGAGTTGAGGTTTTAGATGTCTCTTTGCACTTGATGCCAACATTTGATATGATGAAAGTAATTTCACATTAGTAGTTGCTTTAAAGAAAAATCTGTTCTGTTTCATCTCTCACTTGCTGTACAAGATTGGAAATTGTGAGCTCTACTGAGCCTCTGGAAAATCTGTGTGACTATGGAGAAACTGGGAGCGTTGAGTTCATGTTTTCATGGAGAAGGCAAGGTAACTTTTTACTGCTCCCTGTTCCTCAGTCACACAGCCTTGTGCTGCTCTCCTGAGAGAACACATGAAATTCAGCAAGCTACTGTCCTTCGTATCTTGCTTCAAATGAACCAAAATCCATGGAGTTCACCTAAGGAGGGTTGAAGGAGCTTGCTAGGTGGCTTTCCACTGGAGCCATGGGAGTTCTTCACATGGTTTGTCTCTTCTATTCATTTCCCATTTGAACTGAGCAAAAGCAGAGCTACCTGAATACAGATTGAAAGAGCCAGTTCTGTTTTTACAGAAATAGGAAGAAGGAAGGAAGGATTCCTCCTTTACAAGAAGGAACCTCTCCTCTCCCTCTTTGGTTGGTTCATTTTGCTCTTTCCTCTTTAAGGGTGGAGGTCAGCAGGTTCTAGTGAACTCTACTTGAAAAGATTGAGAAATATCTGGTGGTGCATTCCTGCAAGCAGGCTTGGTTCAGCAATGACTCTTAGAACATCTCTGAAAGTGCCCTGGGGCTCTAAACCATGGTTCAGGGCCCTTCTGAGTAACATCAAGCATTCATTTAACATCACAGAGCCTGGGTGGGCAGTGGGGCAGCCTGGATTTTGGTCCTTTGAGGAACATCTTTGGGGAGAAAGCATCTCCTTCATGTAATAAAGGAAACACTTGTAGAGTAAGAAGAAGAACAAGGAGAGGAAGCAGGGAGATGTTGCACTTATTGGCTTCAGTAGGCAAGAGGAGGTGCATTCTCTGTCCTGGAATATTCCTGGGTTCTTCTCCAAGGGGCTGAAGACTTGCAGTATCAGAGTTGGCTGCAGTCATGTGTTGGATGCTGAACTGTTAATTAAATTATCCACAGCACAGGTCCCTGGCCAAAGCCTTTAGAAGTGTTCAGCACTCTTTGATCTGTGCCCGAGTATCTTCTGGGAGCAGCTTGCAATTACAGTGAGATCCTGATGAGAGCTGTGGAGGCTCTCGAGCAGGGCAGTGTTAGTGGTGGTAAAAAGGCAGCAAAGTCAGTGATTTACTGGTGGCAGGTCAGTGCTGGGAAGGCCCTGCCCCTTCTTTAAAAGTCTCTTTTAAAGTTCTCCCAAACCTGCTGTTCCCAGGCTCCCATTCACGACTCAGAGAGTGAATTTGTCTCTCTCCTCCTCTGCTGTGTGTTCCTGTGGTCCTGCAATCATAAGTTGTGTTGCTGTGCTCCATTTTTCCCTTGCCTGTGGCTTCTGGGCTTTTGTGTGACTTCTTTAGAATTTCACAAGTACATCACAAGATGCTATTTTGGGTCTCTACAGGATAAAGAGTGTTTAAGATCTTCAGGATGCCCTTTGCCACTCCCCATTAAGACTGCGGAGATACTCAGAAAACGAAATGAATAAACCAGAACTCTTGGTAAATCTTGGTTCAGCCTGTTCACTTTTACTTGCATAGATGAGTTCAAAAGGTGTTACTTTTTAATTTTTTTTCCCCCCTGGGTTTATTTTGATCCTGGCACACAGTTTTCCAAATGCCTGAGTCAGAAGCATATGCTTAATGAGCCACAGAACTGGAGCGTGTCCCTCAGCCCCTCCAACACTTCTTACACACTGTCCTTGGACAAAGGAGCAGGAGCAAACACGCTGCAGGTATTTATGTTCTGTCTGGGGGCTTCTCACCCCTCGGCTGAGGGATCCTGGGATGTGTCTGAACATCCACCAGGCCGTATTTCGTTCAGGTGTAGCCCTCAGCTCCCATACAGAAGAGGCTTCACTTCTCCATCCAACCTGTCCCTTCTTACATTTGTGGTACCCCCTGCTCTTGGGGACAGAGTGCCCTGTGGGTGATGAGAGCTGGTGCTGAGGACAGAGTCCCTGCCCTGCAGGGCTGTTGGAGCAGCACCTGCCTGGAATCAGCTGCAGGAACTCTCTGGCCCCGGCGCTTCCTCCCTCCTGTGCCGCATTCCTGGCGGCTCCCACTCGGCCTTATGTAACTGTCTCCGAGGCAGGAGAGGTCACTCCAGGTGCCTGTTTTGATCCAGCAGTGTCTCCTCTCCTCTCCTCTCCTCTCTAATGCTGTCTGGAAGGATTTGTTCGAGTCTTTTTTCAGCAGGAGAGGCCGGCCGTGCTCTTTGGCACATGCACACGGAGCTGCTGCGCTGGGATTTAAGGGCAAATGGAAGCCAGGGCTGTGACAGGAGGCGTGATTAGGAACACAATCCTTTCACAGCGCTCTGCTTTTGCATTTAAAGAGACCTGGGTGTGCTCAGCCTTCAGATGGCTGCCCCAGTGACATCCCAGCCTGGCAGGACCCACTTCCAGCAACACCCCCAGCAGCGCTTTCCTTCCCTGCTTAGTTTGCTGGAGACTGTTGGAACATTTACATATGTTAAACAGCCATTGTGTGACCCCGTGACAAAGAGTTTTATTTTATCCGCTCCTCAAGGAGTAAACTGAGATAGAGAACACCCCGTGGCTTGTCTGTGGCCACACAAGAAGTTTTCTGGTGGACCTGCAGTTAGAACCCTCTTGTCCAGGCTCTGCTGTGTCCTGATGACCTGATGAGCTTTTCCTCCTGGCACGCAGCCTTTGCCTCCAGTGTGATGTTCTGACCTCCCTGTTGTATCTCCAGACCTGGATAAAAGCTGAGTGTCACAATTCCAGCCGTGTGGTCCATGAGGAGGATGTCCTGGCAGCTCCCAGGGATCCCATGTAGCCTGGGATTAACTGAGGGGACACTGGGAGCTGCCCAATGGAGAAAATCCATGTGCTGCCTTTGGCCTGGTGAGCTCTTGGAAACATTTATTGTTGCCCTTTGTACACAGAAAAAAAACTAAGCAGGATCCTGTTTGGTAACATGGTGCCTCTTTGAAGAAGTAGAAAATCCAGAAACCAACCTCAGTGCTGGAAAGATGAAAGTTTGGATGAATGTCAAAACGCCCTGAGCTGAATTCAAAGTAGAGTTTCTGACGAGTGTAAATAACGGGGGGGGATTGCACAGCACCAGATTGACACATCTCAGTGTCCTTCCCATAAAGTGCTGCCTTGTAAAATGGAAATCATGTTTAGCTCTGGTTTTCCCCTAAACTGTATTCCAATTTTCTGTGGGAAAAGTATCTGGATGGCAGTGCATGTTAGGAGAGCTTTCTGCAGAAACACGCTGTCCAAACCAGCACTGAATTCAGTGAGAGGTGGGATGTTACTGTATAGAGAAGATGCTGAAGGAGATACCAAACTATTTACCTAAACCTCTTCATGGTAACAAGAACTGACTGCAAATAAACTCAGACTTTACATATCTTGCTTTATAGTGAGCCTTGAATTCATGTCCCTTTCCTCTGGTTCAGCTGTACATAGTTGGACTGTCTCATGTCCCTTCTGGGTTGGGCTGCTTTTGGGATGATTTGTCCCTTTGCTAAAGAAAAATAAGGGTTATATGGGTAGATTCCTAATTTTTTAAGACTTCCAGTTGTATTCAGGCACCACTATAAAAGGTATCCACATTCCACATTCTCCTTTCTCAAAATGTTTTCCAGCTCTGAGTTAATTAATAAAAAAACCCTCTTTTTTCCCCTGGTGTTAACTCATTTATAGGTGAAGTGCATGTTAAATTCAGCAAATAACTTCCTGCATTTTTGTAAGTATTCTAAGAGTATCAGCCTCTCTGGCAGCGTTGGAAGGATTCATGTGGTCTGTATTTAGTGTTGGGATGCGAGTTACATGCATGCAGTAAAGAAGAGGGATGGATCAGCCCTTCTGCTGACCAGATGTTACATGAAAGGAAAAACAGAATACAAAATTCTAAACTAAAAATGGCAGAAAAAAAGGTGTGCAAAGAATTTACTTCTCAATTTGGTGTAGGGAACTCAGTATGGCCAAAATAATGTGTCCTTTGTCCTGGGAGTGAGTAAGAAAACCTCCATCATGGGAACAGAATTAGAAACCCTTCCATTTATCTGGAAGTAGGGAAAGGGGAAGAGCCAACAAGGATGAAGCTGAATTTCCCAAAGAAATTCTCCCTTCCAGAACAATGTGTACTTCTAAAATCAGAGATTAAGTAAATTCATCCCCAAGTGGGACAGTTGGGAAACTGTGCTCATATTTTTTTGTTCTGTTCATGATGGAATATTGGACTACACTGACCATTATATTCATTACTTTTTGGGGCCTCATTAGCGAGTTATTTACAGTTTGAAATCTGTTGTATCAAGCTTACAGAAATGTGTTTGAAGTTGTCTGAGGTAACATACACTGTGCACCTCTGTGGGCTGGCTTTTGTTCTGTGATGGGTTACCTGAGGATCCCTGCAAGCATTTGGGCTTGTTGTTTAGAAGGAGTCAGATCAGGATCACAGGGAAAAGAAAAATAATGGGCATTGCAAATTCTTCTGGGTTTGTGTCTTTTTAGAAAATTTTATCAGAGCAGGATGAATCCTACAAGAGAAATAATACTTAAGTGGTGATTGAGCCTGAGCATTCCACATGTAAATAAGAAACTCTCCCTAAAACAACCTGAAGTCCTCATTTTGCATGGGTGACTGTGGATTCCTCCCAGTGCTGGTGATTCTGTGCTGCTGTGGTGAGATCTTGCTCTGAACCACACTAAAGACAACACCTAAGGGAGAAGAGGGAGCAATAAAATCCAACTGAAGTATGTGAGAGGAGAATCAATCCCCTAATTAAATCTAGGTGATAAAGATTAAGATACCTTCTGAGTTCCTGCCTGTTCATATTCTAGTAAAGTTCAGCAGAAGTTAAAGTTGTTTGTAATTGAGAAGCAGAGTTGAGGCTTTCTCTGGGTTTGAAAGGCTAAATTCTTTTCTTTTTCACTTTCTTTCTTTCTTTCTCCCCCTTCTCTGCTCATTAAAAAGGTGCTATTTGTGGTCATTAGGAGGCACCCAGAGCAATTAGGTCCAAGTGACCTTCGTGATAGCTATTCAAGACAGAAGCTGAAGTAGGATTGTATTGTAAACAACCCCAGAAAGGGGGTCACACTAAACTTTATGGCTTGTTGGTATGTCGGGGGGAGATTAGAGGATGATGCAGTCACCATCCCTGTAAATCTTATTTATCACTGTTGTGGGGGAGGATGCCATATCTGAGGGGAATCCTAGGACAGTGAGGTTGTGAACTTTGGGGTTTTATCAGTTAAAATGGCAGAGGAAGGAATGGGAGGAGGGAATGAAAACAGAATAAGGCCAAGCGACTCAGCTCTGAGTGTGAACTGCTTGGGGACTGGAGTTAGAAGGAAAAAATGCTTTATCAGGAAAAAAAGCTTTATCAGCTGTGTTGTGTGAGAGTGACCATTCTGCTCATCCTAGCCCAGTGCCCTGACTTGGCAAGTGGGCAACTGAAGGAAGGAGACTGGCCTGAGCATGCAGAGATGCTTTTCCCAGTATATATTCCCACCAGTCATGAGTGGCTTAAGGGTTTCCTGATTTGGGGAGTTTGTGTTTAAGAGCCTTAAGGGACTTCCCTCCCTGAGTTTGTCAGCTCTCCATTTTACCAGTGCTGTCTCCAGTGAGGAGCTAATCCTGATTGAGTACTGGAAAAGTGAAGTTACAGGCAAGCAGTGCCTGGCATTTGAGCTGCCTCAGGATCAGCAGGTGGGTGTGCACACTCCCAGCCTGGGAGAACTGGATCCTAAATCATATTTGCTTGTATGGCTCTCATGGCATTTGCAGTGGGACAGCAGAGGGCCCAGCTGCTGCAGTGCAGGTTCACTGGGGACAGGAGTGCCTTTAGCCTGATAATCCCATGGGAAGAACCTTTGGTGTCCAGTTTTTTTTAGCAATAAAAATCTTTGCAGCTGAATGTATTGAAAGAAGGTGGTTTACAGCAGCCCTTAAAGCAGAAGCAGCATGTGACATTGCTGAGGTGAGGAAATGGCCAGAGGAACGTGGTTAGGGTGTATCAATAATCAGATTTGCTGCCATGGAGTCACGGGTGGATCCACTGCCTCCCCGGTGGCAATTCCTCCTTCTCTGGAAGATGAATCCATGAGATTTATTTTGGGTTTTGGTGGGAGGTTTTCTGGTTTCTTTGGTGTCTACTTGGGAGAGATGAAAAGGATCTTTGTAGTGCATTCACAAGTTGGATGGTTATGGCGATGGGGTAGAGCAAGAGGAAAAAAAGCATTCAGGGAAAGGAATCCGGACAGTTAAGGACAAACAGGAGAGAGCTGCCTGCAATTGAAGTAGAAATGGGAACTGTGTTCCCTCCCTGCTCTGGACTCTGTGGTGTTGCTCAGTCTCGGCCCAAGCAGGGGATGTTGGAAGTCCAGATCTTGGCCATGTGGGGAAACTGAGGACAGTGGGAAAAAAATAAGAGGTCAGTCTTTCACAGCAGCTCTTTGCCTGCCATTCTGGTCTGTAATAAAAGTTGACTGTATTCCATAGCTCTGTCTGAAAACTCCCTGGGCACTATGGCATAAAATGCCTTTTATTTGGAGCAGTGTATCCACACAGGCCATTCTGGAATAGGTGTTGGGATATTTTTGTGCGTGTCCACAAGCCAGTATCATTAAAATAGGATTTCTGCTTTCCTTGTGTGTGATTGTGTTCACTCATTGCACAGCAGTCAAGAGAAATGGTTGAGGAATGCTCATCCCTAAGACCATCTCTACCCCTTGCGTACGAGGTTTAAATCCCCTTCGAGGTTTAAATCCCCTTCTGGTGTTCCCCTCCTGTGTACTTCTGTGTAATGTAATGTTTTAGGAATGGCTGACCTGCTGCTGGCTCCAAACCCGGGTGTGAATTCCTTACACAGAATTGGAAACAACGTTGGTACAAATGGGGTCGGCTTCTTTAAGGTTTGGAGGTCTCTGTGTGGGATGGGTAGGGAAAGGCTTGGCCCCTTCCAGTTTTATGTGGGGTCAGGCAGTCACGGGGATGAAGAAGGCTCTCAGTAGAGTCCACCATCTGGCAATCATAAAACGAGTAATCAACATTTTTCTGAGGAGGATGGTGAGGAAACAAGCTGCAGACGATTGTCGTGAGATGCCGGCCCCGCACAGACACCTTTATGGCTCTGCTCTGTTCTGGTTGGGTGTCTGCGCCGCAGGTCAAAAGTTCAGCCTGTCCTCTCCCCCTTCTTTTTTCTTCCAAAGATGGGAATTAGGCAGCGGACTGGAATGCCGAGAGACTGTAAAATGGCTTGTCCTCCAGCCCCTCCTACCCCTTTCTCCGTGGGCTCGGTGCTGGGAGGAGGCTGGGCAGGGCAGGCTCACAGAGCTGGGGAACGCAGGAGTCAAACCTCAGCTGGGTCAGGGAATACTGGAGTTAAACACAGCCTAAACTGTGTCAGGGAATGCAGGAATTAAACTCAGCCTAAACTGTGTCAGGGAATACTGGAGTTAAACACAGCCTAAACTGTGTCAGGGAATATTGGAGTTAAACACAGCCTAAACTGTGTCAGGGAATACAGGAATTAAACATGGCTTCAGTTGTGTCAGGGAATACAGGAATTAAACTCAGCCTAAACTGTGTCAGGGAATACTGGAGTTAAACACAGCCTAAACTGTGTCAGGGAATACTGGAGTTAAACACAGCCTCAACTGTGTTAGGGAATATTGGAGTTAAACACAGCCTAAACTGTGTCAGGGAATACAGGAATTAAACATGGCTTCAGTTGTGTCAGGGAATACAGGAATTAAACTCAGCCTAAACTGTGTCAGGGAATACTGGAGTTAAACTCAGCCTAAACTGTGTCAGGGAATACTGGAGTTAAACACAGCCTAAACTGTGTCAGGGAATACAGGAATTAAACTCAGCCTCAGCTGTGTCAGGGAATATTGGAGTTAAACACAGCCTAAACTTTGTCAGGGAATACAGGAATTAAACACAGCCTAAACTGTGTCAGGGAATATTGGAGTTAAACTCAGCCTCAACTGTGTCAGGGAATACAGGAATTAAACTCAGCCTCAACTGTGTCAGGGAATACAGGAATTAAACATGGCTTCAGTTGTGTCATGGAATACAGGAATTAGGGCTTCAAGTGTGTCAGGGAATGCAGGAATTAAACACAGCCTTGACTTGGTCAGGGAATACAGGAATTAAACACAACCTCAGCTGTGTCAGGGAATATAGGAACTAAACATGGCTTCAGCTCTGTCAGGAAATACAGGAATCAAACATGGCCTCAAGAGTGGCAGGGAATACAGGAATTAAGCATGGCTTCAGCCGTGTCAGGGAATGCAGGAATCAAACACAGCCTCAGCTCTGCCAGGCTGTGCTCAGATGGAGCGGGCAGGCAGCTCCCAAACAATGAGCTGGCAAGGGCAGGCTGGCTGGTTACTCTCCTTTTTTTTTTTCCTTTTTTTTTTTCTTTTCCCCTGAACACAATTAGTAGCTTATAAAAGTTGTTCTGCTGCAGAAGCAGACCTTGAAGGAAAACATGAACACGAAGATTTTGGGGGTTTGCTGTTGAGAACAAGGCATGAAATCTTTCTCAAAGAGATGAGGTGTTGTCTCTGGAGCAGTTCTGGGCAGTGCTGGCCCAGGAGCACATGACATTAAGGGGGTAAACACGTCAGTGATTCAGCAGATCTGATACTTCTCTGAATTACACCAAAGAAAAGTAAAACTTGAAATAACTATATAAGGCTTCCTCTTCTGCTGACTTGCACGTTGTGTACAGTCCCAGCTCCTCCCACTGAGCTCCGTGGCCATCCCTGGGGCAGGGTGAAAGTTCCAGCTGCCCAGATGTGACAGGAGTAACATCTGACAGAGGCACTTTGTGCATTACCCAAATGCCACGGTGCTTTCATGCTGGAACAGAGCAGGAGGCACTGCTGGGCAGGCAGCTCCATCCATGGCAGGGCAGGAGGGGGCTCAAGGTGTTCAGACAACTCCAGCACAAGTCAGAGAGCAGTGTCTGAAAGCAGCAGCAAGAATTAAATACAAGGAAGGTTCAACTGTGAACATGGAATGTTTTTAAAGTGATGGATGATAAAAGACCCATCTCTTTTTTCTGAAGAAGAGAAGCTGATTAATTTCTGTTTCTGAATAGTAAAGAGCATTTTAAAGCAGCCATACCTGGTTAATATGAATCATTCTATAAACTGTTTTTTCCTCCCACACAGCACAGAACCTCCAGATTAACAAATATGCTGGAATGCAAGAGGCACATCTGGTCTGCATTACTGCAGGCCCGGCTGTAATCACATGAGAAAGCTACCTTGGGTTTTTATGTAGAAATGTTTGTATTATACAAACCCCTGTTGCCAAGCAATTTTTATTAAAACAGCCAGTTTATGCTCAATATAGTGTCCTGCTGAGGAGCTCGGAATGCCATGAAAATCTACTCCCAGCTTCACTCCCAGTGCTTGAGTTCCAGGGCCTGAGCGTCACCAGAGGAGGAGGTGATGGCTCTGGTGGCTGAGCTTTGTCTGAAATTCCAATTTCCCTTTGGAATCTCCAGTTGTTGCTGCCATCCCCACAGCCTTGCCTTGTCACAGTCACAGTGGATTGCTAAGGAAGCTGGAATTGCAGCCACCATTTTTGCCTGGCTATAATGACATGGAAATTAAAATATCACTACCTAGGCTAAGCTAGTACTCCAGGTGGGCCTGGATTCCAAAAGTGGGGAATTAAACCAAACCAGATTGTAGCCAAGGGGAGCATGGCAGGGTTGGTTTTGAGGGCCTGAGGGTTTCTAATGATGCATGGAAGATTAGAAATGCTTACTTTGAAATCCCAATTCTCAGGACATAATTTTAGAAGTTGCTTAGGATAATTCTCTTAGGGACTTAAAATGATTAAGATTTACCATGTGCTTTAAAGATGCTTCACATTAGAATACTGATCTGACCTGACTAGCAATGCTTCCCAGAAATTGAGTCTAAAAGTGTAACTGTAAATCCAGAAGTTTGGCTGAGTGAAATTTAGGTAAATAAGTATCTGTGAAACTTCTCACACTCAAGGCATGTTCATCCAGACATACTGGGGAGGTGTCTAGTAGTAGAAAGCTGGAAATAAATGCTACAAAATTATTTTCCTCTTATCCTGAAAGAGTTAGAACAGTTGGTACTTGTGGTAGATTAGGAAAACTTCCCCAGCATTTTTCAAGATCTGACACTTCTGAGTTAAGAATGTTTTGGGTTTTTTTTTATTTTTTTTGCCTTTCCAACTCAGAATGTGCTTCAGCAATGGTTACACACAGTAAACCTGAACAAGTGGCACTAAAGGTCATGAGACAGGAAGGGGAAGAGGGAGGTTTTTCTGGTTGTGTCAGTCACAACTGTCTGCAGGAAACCACAGAAACCTGCCCCAGTCTGGGGGATGTCCAGTCACAACACACGTTGTTGGCCAAGTGGTTCCTTCCTGTCCTACAACTCTGCATGTCCTCAAACTGGGAACTTTCTTCTCTTCCCCAGCCTGTCCAGGGGGAGAGCTGGGAGCTCTCACAGAGTGTGTGCAAGTTTAAATCCTGCCCTGGCATGGATTGCCTTGCTTTAATTTGGTTTAAAATGCTGTTGATGATCAAGCAAAGGCTGGTGGATAGAGGGGCTGCAGGTGCCTCATCCCCTTCCAGTGCCCTTTCCCACATTCCACAGCAGGGACATGGCTCTTCCTTAGAAATTGAATGTGTTCTTTCAAATAAATGTGACAATCCTCGATGGTTTTTGCCTCCACAAAGTGGTGAGCAGTTTGTAGAATCAGGCCCTAAGATTTTACACATCTGGGATCCACTACATGCTGTGTCCACATGGAAAATCTGCATAATATTTAACCTAATGGGTGAATTTAAACTCCTGCAGCTAAGTCAGAGCAGCTGTACTTGGAATGTGTGCAAACAGATCTGATAAGAATGGTCTTTTTGTTTGGATTTGTCACTTAGGAACATCTTAATTTTAAGTACAACACACAAAAAAATACGAGTCTGTTGCTGTTGACACCAGTTTAGTTAGAAACGGGTGCAGCTTTTCAGTGTAGGAATGATGCTGGTGTTCCTTTCCTCGTGAACAGTTTAATTGCTGTCCTTTAAAGAGAAGTTTAAATCTCCAAGGGAGTGTGTGCCAGACTCCTGACACGCATGACAATTGAACTGTGTCTTTTCCTGCCTGCTATTTAACAACACTATTGGCATATAAAATCACTTAAGTTGAATGACTTGGCCTAGCTGAAAGTGGTGGTAGGTGCAGAGATAAAACTGAGGTAATGAAGCAGTGTTGTTAACATAAAACTGAATTTTGCCTTGATACTCTTACTACAGTGATGATGTTAAAAACCCCCAAACCACCATGCCTGTTCTGT
The DNA here is from genome assembly GCA_039654755.1 of Calcarius lapponicus. Classification (NCBI taxonomy): domain Eukaryota; kingdom Metazoa; phylum Chordata; class Aves; order Passeriformes; family Fringillidae; genus Calcarius; species Calcarius lapponicus. The sequence goes on from JBBFKN010000017.1 coordinate 14,744,041, forward strand.
ACAGAACTTGTACAGCTTAATAAATCCATATACAGTCATGCAGTGAGGTGCCACTTTCCCTTATTTATACTGAACATGCTCATTATATTTAATTTTTTAGTGCAGGAGCCCTGTTAGAGCTATAGATGTACCACCTTTTTTGAACACATTTTCTTGGCACAAATTGGTGTGTTTTGTTGGTCTGTCACATCAAGCAATATCCTTGTCAGTGCCAACTAATTGCTATCAATCATCTGCTGAGCATGAAAGGCTGGTCTGAACGTTTATTAAAGCACGTTAGAAAGCACAGGCCACACGATTCCTCCCCAAAGAGGAGCCTGGGAGGGTGGTTCTGGAGGAAACAGGCTGACACATCCCCGAGTTGTGTGGTGGGTGGGTAGATGGAGCAGGCGTGAGTGATTTATGGCAGGATTTAGTGCCTGTCGCTTGAGAGCGAGTGTGAAAGTGGTCAGGAGGAAACCATTCCTCCCTGATTGCTGCAGGGACCATCAGGGACCATCTGCCTGCTCACACCCGGCTGCCAGAGCTGCTGCTGCTGCTGTGGGGTGCAGGTGATGCTGCAGGAGCTGAAATAATCCACTCTGGTCAGTTAGGGCATCATTGACTTGTCTGAAATTCTCCCTCTTGTTAAATCAGCTGTTTATTTCAGCGTGTGCTGCCTCTTGGATTGTCTTGGCATCCAACCTGATGTTTAAATTGTGTATAATTTATTAGGATAACAGTAAGTTATCCAGAGCTGGTGAGTTTCCTGCCTCCCTTGTTCTGGCTCCAGCTCCAGGATCCTCCAAAGCTTTGCAAGCCCTGGGTGAGGAGCTGTCCCTGCATTTCCCAGGTGTCCTCCAAAGGCTTTGCATGGAGTGAGGAGCTGTCCCTGCATTTTCCAGAATCCTCCAAAGCTTTGCAAGGGGTGAGGAGCTGTCCCTGCATTTTCCAGAATCCTCCAAAGCTTTGCAAGGGGTGAGGAGCTGTTTCTGCATTTCCCAGGTGTCCTCCAAAGCTTTGCAAGGGGTGAGGAGCTGTCTCTGCATTTTCCAGGATCCTCCAAAGGCTTTGCATGGAGTGAGGAGCTGTCTCTGCATTTCCCAGGTGTCCTTCAAAGCTTTGCAAGGGGTGAGGAGCTGTCCCTGCATTTTCCAGGTGTCCTCCAAAGGCTTTGCAAGGGGTGAGGAGCTGTCCCTGCATTTTCCAGAATCCTCCAAAGCTTTGAATGGAGTGAGGAGCTGTCCCTGCATTTTCCAGAATCCTCCAAAGGCTTTGCAAGGGGTGAGGAGCTGTCCCTGCCTTTCCCAGGTGTCCTCCCCTGGAACAGCCATGTCCAGCAGCTCCATGTGGACCCAAGGCCCAAAAGGTCAGAGCTCTTGAGGCTGTGAGTGTTTATTACCTTCCCTTGGCTTCTCAGGAGTCCCATTTCATGACCATCATCAGTCCTGGCCAGGGCACCAGGCAGGTCAGGGCTGTTGTCTCTTTTTTTATGGCTCTTGATGTTTTTTTTAGGGGAAGCAGTCATTCCTTCTCTTTCTCACAAGCTCAACTGAAAGTTCTAGAAATGGCTACCAAGGTTTGAAACATTTTTATTCTTTAAGAGAAGCTGAGTGTTCACCTTAATTTTAAAACAAGACATAAACTTCAAAACCCAAAGCAATTGCAAGTCTTCACAACTGCCTGGAATAACAGCCTGAATGGAGGAGAACGAGCAGGGCTGGAAATAAGGGAGGAACAGCTGTGCCTCATTTTGGCCTCTCTTTCCTAACAGCAGGAACCCTTTTCCCACTGAAGGACTTAGAGACTGCAGTTTGCTGGTGCCCAGTACACTCATAAACCATTTTGAGGGCCCTTAGGATTTTTTTTTTCTCTTGAAAATGTGAAACATAATTCTGGAAAATGTGACTTGCTATGACAGCAGGCACCAAACAAAAAACACCAAAAAAAAACCCACCCCACCTAAATTCTGAGGAGAAGTGAACAGGTTTGGGGAGAAGGAGGAAGAATCACACTCCCCCTCCCCCCCTTTTTAATCTGGTGGAGTTGGGTAAGTAACACATATTTTATGTCTTGTATTTAAATTGTGGTGATGGGTTTGGAAGAATTTTCCCAGATAAATATCTTGTTTTCTGACTGGAAGATGTGTTTTGTTCCTACAGTTCTATTCTGGAATTCTGTTACCTATCTATCTTCTGTTGTTTCCCAAGGGACTGCTTGTGCTTTGGGAACTTATTATTTAGTAGTAGTTTAGTTCTCCCTCTCCCCTTATTTATTTAAAATAAACAAACAAACAAAAAGTGGACAAATTATCGTTAAAACACTTGAACACCTGAGCAATGTATTATTCCTTCTTGTTAGAAGTCATTTATCTTACCATTCATACTCATTGTCATTAAATTACATTTTAATTTCCTTGTGAATGGTATAGGAAAATATTTTCCAAATGGATTTCTCGAGAGCCTTGCTGATAACAGGCAGTAATGGGGCATTTTTCTGCAAAAGCACAGCAGAGCTGCTGTTCTATATCACAGAATTTGAATGTATCTTTGGAGAAATATCCAAGAGCACTGATTGCTTTGCCCAGGTGGACTGTTAGAGAAGTGCACATTCCCCAGCTGCAGATCAGCTTTCATCATTCACTGGGATCTTTCCTAATCCATCACAGGCGCCTTCAGAGAAAGCCCCAGAGAAGTCTGCAGGAGACCTGGGCTTTTGCTGGGGTAGCCTAAGTAACAGAACACAGGCAAAATATAGAAGCAGGGCTTTAAATTTCCTATGCTGCTTTACAAACAGGCTAATGTTTCAAGATAGTGTTGGTTTTTTGTTGGTTTGTTTTTTCTTTAAAATTAAGCAATACAAGGCCTAAAAAGAAACATTTACTCATCAAAAAGAAAGGCTCTGAACAGGTAAAAAAATGAAGATGTGTTTAATTAAGATAAAGATCTCCATAGGAAGAGGAGAGGGATTATAATGCACTTAAGGTCTTAATTTTTGTGTTCTCATACTTCCAGGGAAGCCTCATTTGTCTTGACTGGGAGCATTGGGTTTCTTTTCCAGTGGAGCTGGGCTTTGCAGATGGTGTTGGATTGGAGGCTTTGCTGAGATGCTTTGGAAAGCAGTGCCAGGAGGGGAGAGGCACAGGCTGTGTCAGTGCAGGGTCACTGTGGAGTATTTGGGTTTGGCTTTGGAACCCATTTCCTTTTCTGGGGTTTGCCAGGTGAAACTTTGTTTGCTGCAGGCTTAAATTTCATTTTTCAAGACATTAATTCAGAAGTATTTGAAATATGCATTTCCCCCTTTTCTCCCCAGTTAAAATAAAATCAACCTGAAGTTTGTCAGCTTTGACTTCTTTCCTGAAGCCTAAGCTGGACCTGTCCTGGAAGTTCCCAGTTGCAGCTTGGTGGTGTTTCAGTGCAACAAATTGTTCACAATCAAAGTTCAGCACTTTGGCTGCTATTGAACTTTTCCCTTTTTGTCACAAAATATTGAAAGTGAGGAAGTGAGTATTTGTTTTTGGTTGTCCAAACCAAAACCACCTCAAAAAGGTTCAGGTTCTGGGAAGCAGTGAGGCTTGTGTTGGTTTGCAGGTTTGTCATAGAGTGTTCCACAAAGTGTTATTCAATCACTGCCTGTATTTTTAGTCACAGTTTATTTGTATTATGGTAGAAATCGGAGGTAGTAAAAACACAATAGAGGTTCCCACTGCTGGGAAGTTCAGTACATAATCCCAGAGAAAACTCACTGGATGCAGTGGAAAAGTGGAGGAAGAAAACCCAACCCCCCAGTGTGCATTGGTAGATGTGTCCTAAAACCAACCCCAAATCCTCGCCAGCTTCCATTGGCTTGGTTATCAGGCCAGAGCAATTTCTGAACTGCAAAAAGCAGGAATGCCATTGTGTCCCAGGAAATAATGATCCTGCAACATTTACATCACACCAGATCTGCCTGTCACTGGTTGAATTGTGGAACAGATCTCATTCCCAGCTGCATTTCCAGAGGGAATCTGAAAAAGGCAGGGTCACAGGGAGGTGTCCCTGTTGGCTGTGGAACTGGTTACAAGAATATTTGCTTTTTTTTTTTTTTTGGTGTATGCAGTGACAAGAGCCTGCTCTGTATTTGTACACAACTTGAAAGCAGAGTGATTTGCATTCGATGGCACGGACACAAGAACGGACATATGGATTGTTTTGAAGGAAGTGAAAGTTGTTTTGTTTCTGCAAACTGGAGCAGTTAAAAATACATTGTCAAAAAAATTTCTAAACCCACTTTTCCTTCAGGCAATTCAGTGAGAGCTTGTTTAGGGGTTAATATTGCATGCTTGAGTGACTTGAAGTTGTAAGAACCCTTGGAATGTGTAAAGAGGGGAACGATTCTGGAGATAAGGCTGAACTCTGAACTCGGGGCACAATCCAGTTTACAGTTAATCTCCCCCCATAAAAGCAGCATCAGCTGTCAGACCCAGCCAGGACTCCACTCCTCCTCTTCACCTTGTCCAAATAAAGAAAGTAGGCTATTGCACCTGAGAGCAGGGCAGGGAAGGTGGATTCTGTGATTCCTGAGCTTTGAGGCACACAGAGCTGGAGAGGAAAAGAAGAAGTGTTGATCTGAGGTGGCTCGGTCTCATGGAAACTGAGTCCTCTCCTAGGGAAGTTGTTTTTTGTGGGTTCATTTGGGGTTTTTTAATCCTAAGCCCCTTTCCCTTCCTGGATGTCATTGGGAGCTTTCAGGGACTGCATTGTGCAGCTCTGGAAGCAACAAATTCAGAGTTACCTGTTAGTGTGCAAGCAGGGAACAGGGGGAGGAGAGACACCCACTGCAGCTGTGCTGTCATTCCCAAATGTTTCAGTTTCAAAATGGTGAAAATCTGGCATAGACATGACTCCAAGTCAAATATTTCATCAGTAGAGGCCTGTTATTTAGTTTGCATCTTAATGTCCTTTCCTTTTTGCAATGTTGTAGCTCCCTCCTAATTCCACCCCTCAGTGAAGTTCTGAAGAAATTGCCCACGTAGGAAAAGATGGGAGTGAGCAGATTTTTGTGAATCTTATTTTCTTACTTTGATTCTGTGGCAATCGTCTCGTTCACATGTTTAATCTTAGGTATTTTATGTGAGGGTAAACCTCTTTGAGTTGATTCTAGAACACACAGAAATAGTTTGTGATTATAAACAGAAGTAGGATGAGATTATTGTTGGATCATACCTGCATCTTGATGATAATGGTCAGCTTGAGGGTATTTGAAATGTGGACTTAGCAGCTGTTGAAAAATCTGCAAGGGGAAAAAAGCACATAAACTTTAAATCCAGGAATTTGCATTCTGTGGCAAAAGCTGATTGTGAATTTGCATTGACTGCCCAAGTAATGACTGGGCAGCTGGTGACAATTAGATCTCTTTATCTTGATTTTAGCACCTGATGTGCCTTGACCTTCTCTCTTGCTCCTCCAGAAATGAAGGGATGTAAAATCATCATTTGTTTCCAAAATCTTAAACCAGTCCCACAGGCAGAACAAACTCGTATTTGCTCATTCTGTCTGGAGCAACAATTTGTGACCTTACTAAAATCAGGAGGTTGCTGTGTCATTCTCACTCTCATTTCCTCAATGTCTTCCCTTTTTACATCATTCCAGCTGATTTTCTGACTTAGGACATCATTAATTCTCTTACAATCAGGGAGTATGGGGATATTAAGAACTGGGCATGGGTGTGAAGGTCAGGGAGTTGGTTCCTATTTTTGCTGCTGAGTGATGGGCTCGAAATCCTTGTCTCTGTTAACCTGCCTGCAAAAATTGAGATAATGCTGCTTATAGACTTATATGAAGCACTTAGAGGGTTATCTTTTTTGATAGGCTGCTTGTTAGGGAAGGATAAAACGGCTTGAGAGCTTGTGCCAAAACTAGACTGCACTGAACATTTGGAGAAATTGATTTTAATTTAAATTTTCACTCTCGCTGCTGGTGGAAGCCAGAAGGGAAGGAGCACTTCAAAAAGCAAGTCTCACTGGCTTTTTTTTTTCTTTTTTTTCTTTTTGGGCTCTTTTTGGAAGGTAGGAGTGCAGCAGCTCCCACAGAAGAGGTGCAACCCATGTTTTTAATGACTGGGGCTGGGGGATCACTGATGAGGCTGAGTTCTTATTTAAACTAAGTTTCAAACCCAGCTACTTGTGCTGAAGAACACAGTCCTGTGAGGTGCAAAAACCACCCTGTTCTGCCATTCCTTTTCAAATAGGGCCCTGCTGATGCATGCAGAGGCTCTTGCTTAGGAGATTGCTAAGGAAAGGATTGAACCTTTGAAATAGAGACAACAGCAGAAAAAAACACCCATAGGACTCTAAATGGTACCTCCAAAGTGTGTAGGGCAGGGATGGCAAAGCCTTGGGAAAGTCATTATTAAGAGATCAGTATTGGGAGTGCCAGCTTCTTTTCAGTGCCAGACTTGGTGGTGGTGTTCAGGATTCACTATTCCCAGTAGAAATGACATATTTGAGAGAATCCTCCTGTGTCCCACTGGGATTGCCATTCCTGTGTGTGTCCCACTGGGATTGCAGTTCCTGTGTCCCACTGGGATTGCTGGTGGTGTCCCACTGGGATTGCTGGGATCCCTGTGTCCCACTGGGATTGCTGGGATTCCTGTGTCCCACTGGGATTGCTGGTGGTGTCCCCCTGGGATTACAATTCCCATGTCCCACTGGGATTGCTGGGATTCCTGTGTCCCACTGGGATTGCAGTTCCTGTGTCCCACTGGGATTGCTGGTGGTGTCCCACTGGGATTGCTGGGATCCCTGTGTCCCACTGGGATTGCTGGGATCCCTGTGTCCCACTGGGATTGCTGGTGGTGTCCCCCTGGGATTGCTGGGATCCCTTTGTCCCACTGGGATTGCTGGGATCCCTGTGTCCCACTGGGATTGCTGGGATCCCTGTGTCCCACTGGGATTGCTGGGATTCCTGTGTCCCACTGGGATTGCTGGGATTCCTGTGTCCCACTGGGATTGCTGGGATCCCTGTGTCCCACTGGGATTGCTGGGATCCCTGTGTCCCACTGGGATTGCTGGGATTCCTGTGTCCCACCAGGACTGCAGTTCCTGTGTCCCACTGGGATTACTGGGATTCCCATGTCCCACTGGGATTGCAGTTCCTGTGTCCCACTGGGATTGCTGGGATTCCTGTGTCCCACTGGGATTGCTGGGATTCCTGTGTCCCACTGGGATTGCTGGGATTCCTGTGTCCCACTGGGATTGCTGGGATTCCTGTGTCCCACTGGGATTACAGTTCCTGTGTCCCACTGGGATTGCTGGTGGTGTCCCCCGGGGATTACAATTCCCATGTCCCACTGGGATTGCTGGGATCCCTGTGTCCCACTGGGATTGCTGGTGTTTCAAGAGGCTGTTTGGCTCTTCCTGTGCCCTTTGGAGCTCCTGCAGCCACCTGGGCTTGGAGAGGGACACGGAGAGGTGAGGGAGTGTCTGCTTGGCTGGCCCTTATCACCTGCCACCACTTCTTCAAAGGTTGCTCAAGGTTTAAAGTTCTGGCTTTGAGTAATCGGCCCAGGAGGACCTTCCAGAGGGAAACAAAGGCTGAATACAGAGCTGTAAATGCTGTCACCAAGGAAGTGACTGGGTTTGTCTGAATTTACAACCTTCTGAGAGAACCCAAAATGCTCTGCTTACATTCTGCCTTTGAAAGAAAAGTGTCCTTTTGGCTGGATTTTTCAGCCCACTTTCTGTCCCCCTCCCCCTTATTTTTTTAAGCCACCATTTTCTTCCTATGCTTGTTCTCTAGGTTTTTTGGTTTTTTTTTTTGTCATTATATCATGTTTCTCAGTGGAGATGCTTTTTTTTTTTGTTAAAAAAAAAAAAGAAAGAAAAGCAGCCTCTCATCAGAGGAATGTGCAAGCAGAGTACATTTAAGAGCCACATTCTGTGCTGCCATGGCAACCAGAGTTTTAAAAATGATACCGTCGGTGTTCCAAAATGATGCAACCTACAATGAACATCAGGAATAATTAAGAAAAGTCGTGTGTGCTCTATGCTCAGGAGAAGAAATGACGAGGGGACCATTTCTCTGTTGATTTTTTCCCCCTCCAAGTGACGTGTGCTGCTGTTTGGGGTGGGTTTTTGCACCAGCAATACTCTCACAGGGGTCAGTGGCAGGGTAGTGAGGAACCTCCTCGTTTTTTCCTGAGGGGTTTTCTAAGGTTTTCCCTGCTGAATCTATTTATTTTTTTATTTCAGTAACTGCAGAGCTGGGGTGTAGCTTTGGGATGAAGCTCCTGCTCTAATGCCCCATGTTTGCCTTCTTCCAGGGCCTTCCAGCCCCTGCTGGTATCCCCAGCCAGGAATTCTTGTCCCAGCATACAGCCTGTGGCAAAATATAAAAGCTCTGCATTTATTATTGTCCCTCCTTCAGCTTCATTTCCATCTCTGATTCTCCTGCCAGTACTGGAGAGGGAGCAGTAAAACCTGGAAGTCCCAGGGGTGGATGCTGGTGCATGGGGGAGTCAGGAGGGCTTGGAAATGGCAAAGGTCACAGGTTAAGACCCTTCAGTGAGGAGCACAGAAGTCTGAACTTGTTAATGAAATGACTGGGATTTTTAGCTGGGTCAGGAAAGGGAGGAGGTTGGGAAGGAATAGCAGCCCCAGCTTTTGGGAAGCCTCATGAAGCTTAATTGTGAATATTGCTGCTAATCCCATGAACTGGATACCTTCTCCTTCCTCATTTTTCTCCAAACAAAAAATTAGCTTTTTTCCAAATTAACTGTTCAGTCTATTTAGGAGAATAAGACTGAATCCTGCTGTTTGCCAGACATCTAAGTAGAAATTATATCTGCTAATTAAATTAGTACAATCCAAATAGCCATGCAAGTTCCAAACAGGATTGCTGTGCTGGGGGAACTCCGTGCATTTCCAGTTGGAGGAGAAACATTTCTTTAGTGGACATGGAAGGTTCTGCTCTTTTGCTGATTCCTCAGATCTTCATTACCAGCCAAACAAAGCATTTCAGACATAGGCTTGTGCATGAAGATAGTGTAAAACACCAAAATTACTGCTGAAAAGCTGTTAAGTTGGTCTTTCCTTTTCCTGCTCTGCATGTGTGTGTTTTTTGTGCCCAAACACAGACAAGCCTCGAGAAACAGGTTCTGTATCCCTTCAAGGTTGTCTCACGAGGACCTTAAACAACAACGATAATAAAAGACAAAACCCAAACCAATACCCAGAGCAGCCAGAAGCGAATGGTCCAAGGCCAGCTCACTCCCATCTGTTCCAGCAGGGTGAGATTGCACATCCCAGCAGTGTAATTGCCACCCACAGCTGCACCTCCACACCCCCACGCTGCCTTCCCCCTCCTCCCAGCATCCCCACCCGGACAGCGAGACACAAACAGCTCTGTGGTAACGTGGGGTTTCTTCTTCTTAATTGCGCAGGGTGAATCCGTACAAGAACACGGAGTTCATGCCCCAACCACTTCCCTAGAGTCTGGTATTATAAGAATCTGATTTCTTTCCTCTTTTGCTGACGAGACAGATTGAAAGTGTGTTTTACGGGCACACCCTTTCAGGTTTCTCTATCTCCTCTCTTGCATTAATTTTTAATCACTTCCTCCAGTTGACATGCAACAATGCCTCTGAGGACTGGCTGGATTTATTCTCAGGCAGGCGCTGCTCAGCCTTTATCCAAAAATCTAAGGTGACGTGACCTTAAAAAACGGATTCTAATTTCAGACGGGCTGGTGTGCGTTGGCTTCAGGGGAGCAACACGAGGTTCCTGGAGATGGGAATCACAAAAACACCCCTTGCACTGGGGAGCAGATTTCCTGGGCTATCACGTGTGCCTGCTAGCAGAGGATTCCTTGTGCAATTATGGAATTATGGAAGTGCTGCCCAGTTTTCAGGCAAGAGAGAAAGGTTCTGCTGGTTCATTAACCCTCTTGTTCTGAAGTTTTAAACTCTACGAGGGAAGTGAATACTTGGGAGGATCCTTATGTGTATGGATATGTATTCAAAGGGTCTGTATGAAATACTCCATAGATGATTAAAGATGCAGTTTCACTTCCCAGGTGATGTGCCAAATTCATTCCAATTAACTAGAAAACCAACATGGGAGGAGGGGGATTTATATATTCAGTGTGAGTAACCTTCTCATATTTTTAAGTGTCCAGCACTGCATTGATGGGATCCCAAAATGTTAATACGTGGGATCCCAGAATGTTAATACTGGGATCTATGGGGGCAGATTTTAGTGCTGTCTGTCTGGCAGCCTTTGCTGCTCGTTCATGGGCTGAGAATTTGGGTCAGAAACCCGAAAGGAGCCGCAGGTGGGTTCGGGGAGGAGCCGCTGCCACCTGCACAGCCTGCAGTGGGGAGCAGCAGCTCAGCCCGTGCAGGTGCTCTCCTTTCAGCCCCTGCTCAGGGTTGCCTGTCCTGGAGGCACGAGAGGAAGTCATGCGGTGCTGCTGAATGGATTTGCCTTGGACACAGTCCCAGCCGGGGAAATTGTGTGACAATTTTAGGGCAAAGGTTCCCCTTGGGTGACATTCGACAGTATTTCAAATATCCCGTGTGCGTTCCCCGGCCCTGCCCTCCTCTGCCTCGAGACAAATCAGGGCACGGAGAATTAATGAGCCGCTGGCTGGGGCTGCCCCGCGCGTCCCGGGGTGACAGAAGGTGACAAAAGGTGACAGAGGGTGGCAAAGCAGCGGTGGGTGCGGGCCGGGCAGGCGGCTCTGCGGAGCCGAGCGCTGGGACAGGCCGGGGCACATCCCACAGCGGGATGTCGTGTGGAAAACAGCCAGGGATAAAGCAGCAGAGGCCGGCGGGGAGCCCCGGCTCCTCCAGGGCTGCAGAGGCCGGCAGGGAGCCCAGGGAGCCCAGGCTGCCCCGGCTCCTGCAGGGATGCAGAGCCCAGGCTGCCCCGGTTCCTCCAGGGCTGCAGAGCCCAGGCTGCCCCGGCTGCTCCAGGGATGCAGAGCCCAGGCTGCCCCGGCTGCTCCAGGGATGCAGAGCCCAGGCTGCCCCGGCTGCTCCAGGGCTGCAGAGCCCGGGCTGCCCCGGCTCCTCCAGGGCTGCAGAGGCCGGCAGGGAGCCCAGGGAGCCCAGGCTGCCCCGGCTCCTCCAGGGATGCAGAGCCCAGGCTGCCCCGGCTCCTCCAGGGATGCCTGCGGGATGCGTCAGCGGCGGCAGCCGGGGCGGGCGGGCGCGGGGCGGAACAGCCGCAGTCTGGGCTCCAGCCTCCTGGCTAGACTGGAGAAACTTCTAATTGAGTTCCTGAGCCTCCCCTCCCCTCCCTGCAGCTCAGCTGAAAAACACCCTGGCTCCCAGCCATGCCCTTTCGCAGTGACCTTGCCTGCAAATAGCGCGCAGGAATTTTTACAGGCGCTGTGCACTTGGAAAAAGGGCTGGGGGGGGTGACAGCAGGGAGCTGGGGAGGGGGTGCGGGTCCCTCGGCTTTAAAAGCCAAATCCATCAGCTTCCCTTGTCAGCCTCCTCCCCCTTCCCCCCCCCCCCCCCAAAAAAAAACCCACTGAGCCCATGAATTGCAAATTTCGATTTATTGTGCTTTCTCCTTTTTTACAATGCTATAGATTAATTTCTCTCTCTGATGGTATGACAAATTTTAAGACTCTAAAGATTGATGTAAGTGATTGGTTTAAAGGGAATTGTTTTGTGTAGCAGCAGGATGGTACACCGTGTGCTCAGGTTCTTTGCACATAGAATTATCCTTTGACATGTATGTAAAAAACATGTTCTTAAAATGTAGGGAGAGTGTGTGTGCATGGACCTATAAAAATGTTCCTACATCCAGTTATGCATGAACATAATGTAAAATGATCCTGGTAATGGCTGTCTCCTTAGTGTATATACATAAAAAGCAGCAGCAACCACTGGCTAAAAATAACCCCAAATTCTTCTCTCAGATTACATCAATTAAACTTAGAACATTTGATGCAAAAAGTTCGGCTGGTAAATTCTGGTTAAGAATCCCTGGTTCTGGGCTACTGGCATGTGGAAATCCCCGGGGCAGGGGGACACAGGAGCCACCCGTGGCTGTGGCTGTGCCTGACGGCTCCTCCACCTCCTGTCAGCAGCACAAAGTCAAATTATGGGCTTTTCTGGGAGGGACGAGTATGACCCGTGTCAGCAGAGGTGTCAGAAGGGATATTCCTGCTGGAGCTGCGTGGTGCAGCCTCTTGGATCTGGGGATGTTCAGCACTTTGCAGGATCCTGCTGTTCACACGTTGCCACCTTGTTCTCAGTCCCCGAATCGCCTTGTGTAACGTGTCACTGGTATCACGCTCTTCAGGCGTATGTGTGTTCAAACTTCACGGTACAAAAGGGAAAATTGATAATCCAGAAGTGGCTTTAATTAAAACTTGTTTTTCTTGTTCCTTCCTCCCGTGTTTGTCTGGGGCAGCCCCACTCCCTATAGTCAGCAAGCTGCTTTTCCTTGCTCTCAGGAGTTCAACTGTTGCAATCAAAGGTAATTTTGTTTGTGCAAGATACTCATCTCCAAAGGAAGGGCCAAGAATAGGGGTGAAAGAGAGGACAGCAGGCTGATGACTTAAGTGTTCCTGTCAGGCTTTTCTGACAACCCCAATAATTCTTTAATGGCTTCCTAATAAAGGGTAACATCATTATGTCTGAGAGGTTTTTTGGATCGCTTTTCTACTCATTTGCTAAAGGGAATGAAAAAGAAGTGGTCAAAACCAGCAGACTTCTGTGCCTCCATGCTGTGTTGAGAAGATGCTACAACAGTGTGCAAGTTCTTTTTAGCTTTTATACAAAAAAGGAGTAATAGATTAAATTTTGTTACATATAAATTCAACTGCAAGATTCACCAGTACACATTTTGCTCCTGGCACTTTTTGTGTAAGCACCCCAGTGTCTCCCCAGAGGGTTCTGATACCTGAGGGATCCAAAAGGAAAAAAAAATAAAAGATTCTTCTGTTGCAAGATAGAATTTGCTTAGTGTGACTTTCTCTGAGACATATGGTGCAGCAGCACCTGTTTTGTAAGTATGATCTCAGTGCAGAGAGAGCAGATCCTCGAGAATAGAGGAAATTTCTGCTCTCCTTCCCATAATTCCACCTGGCTGCCACCTGCTCCCACATTTAATTGGCCTTAGTCCCTTGGCTTCCCACTCCGACCGCAGGGTAGGCAGGAGGAAACGGAGACAGACAGTGAGTGTGCAAAGTGTTGTGGGGAAACAAAAGGGACTTGGAAAGAGCAGCTCAGGGAGAAGCTGGGCTGCTTTGTGTGAGCCTCATCATCCCTGGGGACACAGCACAGCTTCTTGGCAACCTGGGCCAAATAACCTCTGCACTTCTGCACCATCCACCGCTCCTGGTGGTTCTGAAGTTCCCACCTTTCAGGTTTGGAGCACAAGATAGTGGTGATAACAGCTGGGAGGATCCAAGTGTAGCTGGCAGTGATGGAGCCACACACCAGGGATAAACATCCTGACAAAATTGAAGTGTTTATTTGCATGTGGATGTCACTGCTTGGTAAATCCCAACACATCTGGTTGCCACCACTGAGATTTGCCAGTAAAAAGGAGGGTGTTTTGCCTCGTTCTTCCCAGAACAAAGTGAGCGTGGTTGCTCATGGAGAGGAGCTTTGAGAAACTGATATGTAACAGATTTCATTCCTCCTTGGCCGTGTTCACCCCAGCCCTACGGAGTTCAACCACCTTTTTTCACTTACTTAGTATGACCACAGATATTTAACCACGGATTCTTAACTCAATCTAACCACACTGGTAGCCGTGGTGAAGACGAGCAGCTTCGGAAGGAAAAGGTGGTAGTGACACACAAACCTGTGGGGATCTGTCTGCAGAGCTGAGCACTGCTTGAAACCCTTCTTGTCTCTCTATCTCTCTATCACATGTGTACCCTGGACAGCAAGCTGGAGTTAGAGGTTCAGAGCACTTGAAATAAGGACTTTTGTATGAGGTGGGCCCTGAGTTACAGGCAGAGCTGGGATGGATCACAGCAGTTCTTGGTAAAGCCAGGATTCCTATCAGTGTTGTGCTGTAAAGTCAGCGAGCTTTCCCATTCTGAGTGAGGCCTGCAGTTGCTTTCTGTCTTACAGCACATTCTGAAGTGTTCTCCATCCATTTTCTGCTGCTGAAAATACTCAGGTCTGAACTATTCTGAGTTCCTGAAGCCCAGAATTTCACTGACACGTGTTAGGAGATGCTTCTCAAATAGCTCTGGGAAGCCTTTTTCCATCCTAAGGTTTTGCTTTTGCCGTGCAGTGGAGCTGGGGATTTCATTTCAGCACCTGGCTTGGGGGTCAGTGCATGGACAGCTTCTCCCTCCCTCTGAGCATGCAGGAAGAGGGAGGAGAAGGACATCCGGAGGAACCAAGAGGCTTAGGAGGTGTCCAGACTGTCTGCAGAGTGTGCTGGATAATCTGGGGCCACGAGACACTCCCAGGCAGTGTGAGGTGGCTCTTGCTGATCTGCAGCATTCATTTAAGGTTCTTTCTATGTTAGTGCACTTTCACTTCCTTTTCTAGAAAAACAGCAAACTGTAGCTGAACGCTCCTGTTACTGCCCTGTAGGCCCCTTATGCAGCAGTGGGGAGAGTCTGTGGAGGGAGGAGATAAGAAAACCACCTCACTTGAATGAGAATTAATTGCTTTTGCCTTGGTTCTGGAACATTCCTAGCATAAGACTGTAATGGTTACTTTAATATGCAGAGCAATATATGAAATTGTCTTTTTTTCTCTGGGAGCCTTTGAGTTTTCTTTAACTGCTGCCTACATGAGAGGTCAGAAAGTGCAGGAAGCAGAGCTGACTGAGCTTTCCACTGCTGACATGGAGGAATATGTGCACTGTTCTTCAGGTCCAGTGCCCAGTTTTCAATGTTTGGGACACTGCTGGATTTAGCAGAGGAAGGAAGGGACCAGGATGACCCTTGTTTAGCTCTCCCTCAGTGATCTGGCTTATAGCTTTTGCCTCTCACCCCTCAGTTCTTAATGGATTTTAAAAGAGTTTAAATAGTTGGATGATGATGGATGTGGAGGCTCTCATGTCTGCACGTGTGGAGAAGTGGACATCCACAGGCAGTGTCCATAGCAGACATTCCAAGGTGAGCTGTCTTTTTTTGGTCAATTAGAGCTTTAGAACAGTCCTGCTCTGTCTCACAGTTCCTGGCTATAGGCGTGACCAGGGAGGCTGCAAACACACACACAATGCATTGTTACACCTGTGCTGCTGGGGCTAAAACAGAACTTGCACCATTACAGAAACCATTTCTATAAAATCTGTTCTTACAGGGCATTTTTGTTTAGCTTGAGGCTGCTTTATGCTGCTCTAAGGAGGTTTTAGCGCCGTTCAGAATGCGCTGCACAGCCCATCACCAGCCTCCAGGCACACGAAGGGGAACATTCCCAGCTGTTTCCCAGTGAAGCTGATTTGCCCACCTCTGCCCCTGTCACAGAGCACAGAGGTGAGAGTGAAATGCAGTAGCAGAGCAGCAGGAGCTGCCCCTAAATCATCTGGCAGTCAGGCAGCAGAGCAGCGCCGGTGCCAAGTGCGCCTTATCGGCGGGGCTGATAAGGGAAGGTCAGTGCCCTCAGAGCTGTGTTTGCAGAGGTGTCTGCACAGTCAACACAGCATCTGCTTCTCTGCCTCTCCTTCAGATTTCAGGTAGAGAACATCTCTGGCTGCTCAGAGGCAGCCAGGCAGTGCTGAGCATCTAAAGTTCCATGTGCTCCGTGGAATAGCGTAGTGAGGAGTCTCGCAGCCAGCTCCAGTGGAAGCTGAGACTAAGGATATGTAAATTTAATTCCTTTGCCACATAAATCCTCTGTAAGTATGATCTAAATCGTGTTAATCCAGATCTGCAAAAAGGGGCCTTTCTTTTCCTTTTCTTTGGATTTAAAACTCTTTGGAATAGGAATTGCTTGTAAATGCGTGTGCTCGCAGCGCTGTGCTCTTGTCAGAGGGCTGTAAAAACTTCTGCAGGGTCCCTGCTGAAAGAATGGGATCCATTGGAAGTTTTTAGAGAGAGCGCAAGGTCTTACTGAACTGAGAATTCTTCCGCCTGCCAAGGAGGAAGCGAGGGCAGAGATAGCCTGGTGCTGTTTGATTGCAGAACAAAGAAGGAAGTCATTAGGCCACACCCTTTATGTGTTCCCTTCCCCTGCACGGATGTGAATTTCGGACTGAGTTAAAGAATCCTAAAGGTAGGGGTGTGTTTGTGCCCTAGAAAAACCAGACGGGATGGTACAGAGTCCTCACGAGCTGCTGTGCACCCACTGAATCTGGGTTTGCTGCCAGCTGAAACAAGAAGTTACGTATGATTCTGTTTTTCTCCTTTCCATATTTCTTTTTTCCATTAGCTTTAGAGTCAGTTAATGTTTATACAGACTGAGTCACTCATCCCTACCCAGCCACCAAAGAATGCATTTAATTCACAGCTCAAGAAGCAAAGTGAATGTTTAAATTGACTCAACCTTTGTGGAGGCTTTGATCCATTCTGGAGCAGAGTGACTAAGTGAAACCAGGGGAAGTCAGATTGCAGTACCCAGCTCACGACTGTTGCTGTGGGATCATTTTCACAAAGAACCCTGAATGTTTCAGCACTTTGGGAGTGGCATTGGGGGTTCTGGGCTGGGACAATGGCTGCTTTCTGCAGGGCACCACAGTGCAAAATGACTGGGCAGCAGCCAGGTCCTGCAGACCTTTGGGGCTCTGCTTTTAGAAATGCCAGCCCCTTCCAGGGCTTGGATTTGGATACCTTGGAGGGATTTAATTTTCACAAAGTGCTGAATACACACGCTCTGAAAAACAGAGGTGCTGGAAACTTGTCCTGTGCAAAGCCTTGCTTGGTGCCTTTTTCAGAGTGTGGTGTTAAAAAAGTGAGTCAGATGTGGCCAAAGACCAAAGCATTAAAAGAAACCTTTTCTCTGTCGTCCCCATCTCATCTTCTGTCCTCAATCCCTCTCCCCCATTATTCCTTCCACTTCTGGAGCACTGAAGGATTTTAATGCAGCTGGATTTGAGGTGTAAATAACGAAGCTGTGTGTGGCTGGTTGTGGGAAGCGTCAGGATCTCTCCTCCAGGGACTCTGCAGGATCTGGAACGCGTCCTGGCCAGGCTGTAGTGCCATGCTCCTGTCTCTGACCACCATTCCATACTGAACCAAGGGCTCCAGAGCCTTGCAGAAAGGGGGTAAATTGTCTCTTTTGAGCCCTGCAATTCCTGTTGTACGTTTTCTGGGGAGCAGCCAGAAATCCCTGCACACTGCCTCTCTCTTCTCCCTCTTATGCACACTTTGTCTCTCTAGCTTTTCCCTTGCCTTTTGTGCCAAGAATGTGGTGGGGGAAGGGGGAACCGCACAGGAAATGCCTCTTCTTTTCTCTAACGACATTTCCAGCTGCATTTGGATGGGAGAATTCGAGGAGGGGGAAAGCATCAAATCAGTGGAAAGTTGTTCAGCTGCCAAGTCAAACTGGTACATTTTAGCTCTGGAGACAGTAGAGCCTTTTCTCCTGAATTTTGGCCCATTTTTAAAGTTCCGTTTTTGGAAAAGCAGGGGGAAAAGAAGTTAGTGACATCAGTGCTCCTGGTTTTTATTTATATACATATTTTTTCAGCAAAAATGAAGCTAAATTGCAGCTTTACTTCTAAAGGTTGAAAGTGCAGTGGGGTTTAGGAAAGCTTGAGCAGGGGGATGCCTTTTTCTTTCATAGCAAGGAGTGCCTGCCTGCCTCTCCATCTTTTATCATCTTTTATTATCTTTTATCTATCCAGCCACCCACGTGCAGAGCCAGAACCTCCTGCTCTCATCTCCTCCTCGGTGTTGTTGTTTAGTAACTCTCCTGTCACACCTGGGGCATGGGCTGAAGCAACACCCTGCAATGCAGGCTCAGCCCTTTTCCAGCAGCTGGGGATGGATCCTGCAGGGGTGGCCTCGCAATTTATGAGGTGCCAAGGACACAGAGGGGGCAGCTGCAAAGTGGAGATGTAGATAGGACAGGAGATGAAAGGTGTTCCAGCCAGACAACAGCATTTCTTCTCTTCATCTCTGTCCAACGAGGAGGAGGAGTTCTCCCAGAGTTGTCTGAAGTGTTGCAGGAGATGGGCTTTGCCTGTGGCAGGCTAAATTTGGAGTTTATCTCTCTCCTTGGTTTGGTGCCCAGCATCCTGAAATCTTTTGTTCAACTCATGTTCAAACACTATTCTTTTCGTGGCCTGTGAGAGTAAAACTTGTGGTGGACCTAACAGAAGTGGCAGGCAAGCACCAGGATCATTCCAGTGGTGCCTGTTACAGCTTTAACAGCTCGGGTGCTGTGGATTTTGCAATTGTTTGCCGTATAAACTCTGTTTCTTTGAGTAAGGTGCAGTGAGACATCAAAGCTCTGCAGCAGTTTTACCTTGTGAAAAAAATATATAAAAGGAGGAAGAAAGAAAAGGGGGGGGGGGGGGAAGCAGCTTGTTATTAGCAGCCTGGTTGTCTGCATTTAGAAAACCTATTAAAAATGCATCATGCTGAGGAGACAGTCTGCACAGTGTGTAAAAAAGATGGGTTGCAATAATTCTGTCTCGGTGTTTTGAACCACAGCCTCAGACAACATACACAGGATGGGGAAAGGGGGCTGGGAATAGAATTCTAAGAAAAGTTGTTTATTGCAGTGCAGTTGTATCCTGGACTGGAACCAAATGCGTGACTGTGCCAGGGTCAGGAGGAGCTGCAGCAGGAGAGAGGAGAAGGGCAGCAGGGTGGTGGGGGGCAGGAGGAGAGCCCCCCTGAGCTGGGGTGATACCCTGGGGAAGGTGCAGCAGAGCTGGAGTTGAGCTCAGCTGGATTGATCCCAGTCTCTCCTGAGCTGGGGTGAATCAAAGCTGGATTTCTGGAAGTCACATGGCTCTACATTGATGGGAATCTCCAACATTACTTAACTGAAACACAGGAGTTGTTTGATTCTTCTTCTCTCTGCATTTGTTAAGGTTAACAGGGGAGCACAGAGGGAGCAGAATGTCTGGAGGAAGTGGGGGAGAGCAGAAAGTCCAGTCTGTGAATTCTCTGTGCTCTGCTCTGGATGCTGGTGAATGCCCTGGCTCAGAGTTTCGGGTCACCACCAGCAGGGAAGGTGAATCAGTCACCTGCATGAGCATCATCTCTGTGCCCACGAGGGCTCTGATGCTGCCAGGGACACACATTGTGTGTTCAGAGTGTGCCACAGGCCTGGGCTCAGTGATCTGAAAGGTCTTTCCTAACCCCAGCCCAGGGATTGTGTGGTTCTGGTGGGGTCACAGGCAGGGTGTGCAGCACCCACACAGCCCAGCTGCTGGCCCAGGGCTTTTCCCCCAAACCTGCAGTTGCTGATAAGTTTATTCTTTCCCTGGCAGCTCA
The DNA here is from genome assembly GCA_039654755.1 of Calcarius lapponicus. Classification (NCBI taxonomy): domain Eukaryota; kingdom Metazoa; phylum Chordata; class Aves; order Passeriformes; family Fringillidae; genus Calcarius; species Calcarius lapponicus. The sequence goes on from JBBFKN010000017.1 coordinate 14,763,378, forward strand.
GAGGAGCAGATGGGTGTAGTGCAGTGCCAGCTTCTCTGGAGATGCTCTGCAGCCTCCTGTCTCTGTACTTCGAGAGAGGAGAGGGGAGGGAGTGTTGGAGCTTCATCCTTTCCAGGGGTGAATCCCCATTTCCCCACAAAAGCCAGAGTCACTGAATTGCCCTGTTTCCACAGCCTTGAGGAGGGTGGATGTCCACACTGTGAGCAGCCTCTGCTCTTTTCCCTCTCCCCTCTGAAAATGCTGCGTTCCTTTATCTCCCTGCTCCCAAGCCCTGTTGTCCCTTTCTGCTTTCCAGAGGCACAGGGGAGGTCACTGAGTGCCCAGGGTGGGCTGGGCTGGTGTTTCCTGCAGATTGGGAGGGAAGGAGCAGCGAGGGAGCTTGGAGCCTGCCCCTGCTGATAGCAGGAATTGTTTTCACTTGGCATTTCCATACTGTAGCTGTGCTGTTCTTACCTAACATTGCAGCAGAATAATTGTCATATAGCAGGGCTGGGAGTTCACTTTCTCTGGCGTTTTTGAAATATTTTTATTCAAAGGTTTGAAGCTTCTTGTGTTGAAAGGCAACAGAAATACTGCAGAAAGCCCTAAATTGTGATTTTTTTCCCATTTATTACTTTGTTGCTCTCTCTTTGCTTCAGTTTTTTGTACTAAGATCTTTATGAAAATGCACTAAAGGAGCACATCAGTGTTCAGCAAGGTATTTTCTCACTTAAAACTTCATTTTAACATTGGGAACAGTCTCCTGCTCTTGCAAGCATAAATTCCTTTGGCTTAGATAAGGGAGAGCTGTCTGGTGGCCACACGTGGCCTTGGACACACAGCTGAGCAGTTCTGCTCCTGCACAACAGGTTAGGGCACAGGGCTGAATTGCAGAAGAACTGGGATTTGTTCTTGTATTTGCTTTTTGTGGCCGATTATTGTGTCCCCTGTGTGTGTTTCTCCTGCTGCAGAAGGTCAGTTACACACAAGTTTAATTTGTGTGCATTTTGCTGCCTGCAGAGCCACACACCCCTGAGGTGTGGGTGAATTGTACCCTGTTGTGACAAACTGCTGCTTCTTCAGTGCCATTCTGGGCACTTTATTCCTTCTGCTGTGCTCGATTCATGATGTGATGGGTGCTGTTTCCCAGTGTCATTATTTGATATATGCTGGAGGAGCTGGTGTGGAGCTGTGGTTGTGCTGCCTTCCTGGACAGACCTCACTGGACAGACGGACTGTGCCTTTATCCTGAGCAATACCTTGAAGGATCAGATGTGCTTGGCAGCCTGAGGGTATCCTGGACATTTCTTTCCATGTCTCTGTGTTTCTCTTGAGTCTGCCCTGGGCCAGGCTGTGTTTGTGGAGCTGGAGCCTGGCTCAAACTCGCTGTTATGTCGGTTTCTATGGAGGAAAAAAAAACACACGGGCTGCCAGACCTGGAAGAGTATTAAAAAAGGAGAAGAAGGAAGTGGAGGGAGGGTGGTGAGGGGAGTGTGGGGTGGAGAAGAAATGTGATCCTCTTGTGCTCTGAAAGTAGAATCTTGATTTCACCCCTCTCTCCCCGTTTTTGAATTGTGAGGGGTGGGTTCTGCCTTCCCAGGCAGACTGAAATCTGTGTGTCTTTAACTGAGGGCTGTTTGCAGCAGGGAGGAGCCCTGACCATGAAGTGAATTCAGTGGCTGAACCCAGCTGGGGTGGGAGACGCGTTGGGGTTCATCAGCACAGAGGTGATTTCTGCAGAGCCTCTGGGTGAGCTGCAGAACTGGGGGGTCGTGGAGTGAGTGTTTCATGCACGTGCTTCAAACCCTCCCTGGCCTTCCTCGGGTTTTTCAGTCACTCTCGACAAAGCTCTGCTTTCTTAGGAGTAGTTTCAAACTGTTTTTTTAGGAGTCGTTTCAAACTGCTGTCTTCCCATCCACACCATGGGTTACATTTCTGTAGGTGAGTTTTTCAAGTGGCTCAGTAGCCACCTCTGGCATCAGATAAAAGCCCCTGCACCCGTTGCTGCTAATGGCAGTGAGTGAGTTTTACCATCTCCTCTCCATCTGCCTGGTGCAGGAGCCATCTCTGAAAGTCCTGACTCCAGAGAATTGTTGGAGGCTCCTGTAAAACAGAGAGGTCTGACACGTGCTGGGCAGGCTGCAGGGGAACCACAGCCCAGCAATGAGAAATCACCTGCCCCACACTCATCCCTGGCCTCCAGCCTCCTGACACTTTGAAATGTCTTCATAGCTGTGTCCTGAGATGATGCCTGAAATTGTTTTGGATGGGTTTGCAGCTTTGTGTTGCTGTATCCCTAAAGGAGAGACCCCCCCAACTTCATTTCACTCATCAAAACAGCCCTAAAGGAGAGCTGGTGGTGTTTGCAGGCTCCCAAACCTCAGACTAGAAGGAAATCCTGGGGTCTTCAGGTGTCATTATAACAATTCACACTTGGATTGAGGTGGTTGAGAGTTGGAAGCTTGTTTTGTGACCGGGCTTGGAGCTGGTTCCAGGGAAGCTGGGAGCAATTTATGGTTTTGTGCACAAACCAGACAGAATTTCTGTGGGTTTTTTTCCCCCTGAGTTTTGGTTTTATTGGCTTCAGAAATAGTCACAGGACATATACAGGCATCTATAGCTGAAGTGAAAAAGCCCTCAGTGCAGTTTCTCACGGTAGCCTATTCAGTTGTTCCACATTATAGGGAATATTCCCTCCTTTAAGACTTTAAAGTACATCTCTCAGAAATGCTGACTCACAGAACTTTGGTATCTTTGCCTCTAAAAGAAATCCCCAGCTCTGGTTTGTGTAAACTTTTGGATGCTCATAAAAACGTGTCGCATTTGAGGCTCTTCTTGCTTCCATATTTTATATTCAAAATCAAGACAAATCAAGGAACTTCTGTACTCTATGGGCATAATTATTTGCACCTTAGGGCTCAGTATAATTGCTTTTACAGGTAGATCATATTCTCAGAAATAGTCAAAAAGCATGCTCTATTGCCTTTACAGAGAGAAGATTATTTAAAAAAAAAAGATAAAGAATCCATCCGAATCTTGCACATTAGTCTTAAGATTAATGTATATTTGCTCCAAGCAGCCCAGTGTGCCTTTTCCTTTTCACGAAAGAGAGGTAATTTTATTTTCAAACAGTATTGCTCCTGCTTGTTGAATGTTGGTATTTTTACCTGGAAAAGAAGGGTGAGAGCCCAGGACGAGGCACAGACACAGCCAGGGGATCCTCACCTGCCTGGCAGTGGGAGGGAGTTCTGTGCTAAGAAAAAAGTGGATGAGCTCACCTGGGGTTTTATTGTTGGTGCTGTTTGAGGGGTCCACACATCTCATTGAGAATCTGGCTGTTCCCCTTGGGTGGCCTGCAGGATGTCCTGACATTTCTGAGCAGTGTCACTGTGAGCAGCATTGAGAAGATCCTGGGAAATGTGCAGCTCCTCCATATAATAGTTGGTTTCAGAACAAAGCCTGGAACACTTAACCACATTTCCCCTTTTATTTTGACAGTTCAGACACTGACCACAGGAAAGGCAGTTCCAAACATCTTTAATTGCAGCCTGGGCTGGAGGAAGAGGAATTTCTGTTTAAATCCTCTTCGGTTCAGCAGTCCTGGACTGGTGGGGGAAGGTGTGGTGGGATATTTGGAGCTGAGGTGGGACCCAAACAAGAGTCCAGAGGCTGTTCAATGCACCCTTGTGTGTGAGCACAGTGAATATGACATTTGTAAAAACTCTGCTTAGCTGGAAAAGTTTGATAAGGAAGGGAAAAGCAGCAGTGGGTTCAATTTGCCTGCTCAGAAATGGTTTGTGGGGCAGGGGCCGCAGCCTGGGAGGCTCCTGGAACTCCTCCACCTGAAAATCTCTGTGGTTCTGAGCATTCCCCTCAGCAAACATTGGCCTCAGCTGGCAGCTGAAGCAGGGCAAGAGTTTATTTTTATTTCTTGGAATTCGGTAGACCTGAAATCTCTGTTAAATGTTAACTTTCAAAAGGCACATGCATCAGCATTCTGAGCCACCGCTGGTAGGAAAAAAGAACAGATTATAGAGAACATAAATTAAGTCAGATTTTGGCCTTTCTCAGCCTGCTGTCTTCCTTCTCCTCTCCATGCTTGTCTGCATGACCTGAAGAACAACCTGCAGACAACTGTTCACATCTAATAACTACTATGGTTTGCTTTTAATTTGATCACAGAAGAAACTGTGCTGGCAAGGATCTAACCCCATCCCCTCTCTTCTTTTTTTTTCTTTTTTTTTCAGAATGTTTTCATTTAAGTGAGTATGGTGGTTGCCATAGGAAAAACTCAGCAGTACAGAGTCAGTTGTTGGAGTGTTGACTCATAGATCGAGTGCTAAAGAGGTGTTTGAGTCTGAGGAGCTGTTATCAGAAATGGCACAAAATGTCTCTCTTGACTCAGTTTGTAAACTGTATGTGCATATATAATGAACAAAGGGACCTTGTTAAATAGACAGTTTTGACCTCAGAAAGGGAAAAACCCCAAAAAACTATCTGGAATTTTAGCTTAAGCTAAAGCAGTTTCTCATTCAGATTAAGCTTAATTCTGTAAAGACCCCAGAGAAGAAATGTATCCCTCCTGCATTAATTTGGTACTTTTAGGGATTTCATCTAGTAATATTAAGGACTTCTTAAGTTTTTCTTCCCAACAACAATTTGGAATTATTCCAGATTTATATCAAACTGGATGACAACTGAAAGAATTGTATATATAATGAATCTTCTCCCACTTCTGAGTATTTGTGGCTAAGGACAGTAATCTGAGTAAGGGGATGGTCTGAATTATTCAGACCAAGTTTCAGGTTTTATTTTCTACGACAGTTGTGTAAATCTGGACTGATTCCAATTGACATCATCTTGGCATTCATTTGTTGACTTTTGTTTCTCTCTATGCTAATAGTAGTACGTCCCTCTCTGATCTCACGCTGTGATTACAGGCTCCATTTCACTGTAACACCAACACCAGATTCATTATTATTCCTGCTGTAGTAGAGGCTGGAAACCAGAGTCATGACCTTCTGTGCTTCATGCTCTGTAAATGCATCGAGAGGCACTGACTTCCTTCTTGAAATCTAATTTAGCAGAAAATGAAGCAAATGAATGAGAGTGTTGAGAGGAGGACAAAGGTAATGAGTAGGTGTAGCAGAGTCGAGGTGGCTGTTGTGCAACCTGATTGTTTTATCATAATACTAAATATATGGATATAAATGTAATCCACACCAACTCTCTTCACCCAGCACAGCCTTTTCAGTGTGCTTGAAATCAGAATAGGAATGAGAGCAGGGAAGTGTTCTAAATAGAGGAGTGTAGGGGTTTCAGGGGTAAACTCCTGCAGGCAAAGATGGCACGTGCCAGTCCCTCAGCTTCTGCAAAGGGCCTGCCACAGACTAGGAGAATAACTTCACAAAATACCTGTGCTGTAACGGGTATTTTGTGAAATAAAATTATTCCTATTTGGGACAGAAGTGAGGGAGAATCTTGAGTTTTTTGGAGTTTGGGTTTTTTTGCTGCTGGTTGTTTTAAGGATGAATTCCAAAGCACCTCAGCTATGTAGTAAAAATAATAATATCTACTTTGCCCTCTCTCAGTTCCCATGTGAGCTGTGCACTCCTTCCTTCCAGCTGCTCACATTGAACTGGGGCAAAACATTTGCTTCTCCCAAAGCTTGTTTAGACTAAAGGCATTTGCTACCTTACTGTAATTCTGAAGGGGGACGGGAAACCATTGACAGAACCTAACTGGTCCCAGCTGTGTGGGGTGAGCAGCTCTCTGGGGCTCTGCTGGGATGTTTATAGTGCATCCTGGAATCTCAAGTGAGGCTCCTCTGGCTCCAAGTATCCTTTTAATTTACACAGATGTTTCTTCATCATCTATTCTTTTCGGGCTGTTGGAATGATCAACAATTTAGTCTAATTGTGCTGGCTGTTTGGGTTGTGGGGCTGTTTATTTTGTCTGTGTGTCTGGAACAGTCACTCTTTCAAGGACTCTGCTCCCCAGACCGCACATGATTTAGAGAAGAATGGGTTGTGTTGGCTAAAACCTGGGAGATGATGTGCCCAAGCCTGCTCCAGGCTCTGTTCTGTCCTGGCCCTGCTCCATGGCATTCGCTCCTCTTGGTGTGCAGGTGGGAAGGGCAGTGCTGGTCCTGATTCCCTGGCAGTGCTGGTCATGGTTCCCTGGCAGTGCTGGTCCTGATTCCCTGGCAGTGCTGGTCATGGTTCCCTGGCAGTGCTGGTCCTGGTTCCCTGGCAGTGCTGGCCACGGTTCCCTGGCAGTGCTGGTCCTGATTCCCTGGCAGTGCTGGTCCTGATTCCCTGGCAGTGCTGGTCATGGTTCCCTGGCAGTGCTGGTCCTGGTTCCCTGGCAGTGCTGGCCATGGTTCCCTGGCAGTGCTGGCCCTGATTCCCTGGCAGTGCTGGCCCTGATTCCCTGGCAGTGCTGGTCCTGGTTCCCTGGCAGTGCTGGTCCTGATTCCCTGGCAGTGCTGGTCCTGATTCCCTGGCAGTGCTGGCCATGGTTCCCTGGCAGTGCTGGTCATGGTTCCCTGGCAGTGCTGGCCATGGTTCCCTGGCAGTGCTGGTCCTGATTCCCTGGCAGTGCTGGTCCTGGTTCCCTGGCAGTGCTGGTCCTGATTCCCTGGCAGTGCTGGCCATGGTTCCCTGGCAGTGCTGGTCCTGGTTCCCTGGCAGTGCTGGTCCTGATTCCCTGGCAGTGCTGGTCATGGTTCCCTGGCAGTGCTGGCCATGGCTCCCTGGCAGTGCTGGTCATGGTTCCCTGGCAGTGCTGGTCCTGGTTCCCTGGCAGTGCTGGTCCTGATTCCCTGGCAGTGCTGGCCATGGTTCCCTGGCAGTGCTGGCCATGGTTCCCTGGCAGTGCTGGCCATGGCTCCCTGGCAGTGCTGGTCATGATTCCCTGGCAGTGCTGGTCCTGGTTCCCTGGCAGTGCTGGCCATGGTTCCCTGGCAGTGCTGGTCCTGGTTCCCTGCCTTGGGAATCAAGGGATAGGAAAGAGCTGTTCTGCTCACACAGAATCATTTCTTTTTTCTGGAGACGCCTGTAGTCAGTCCCTCCACTGCTGTGTCTGATTCTAGCATCTGGAATGATCTGTGGGGCCTTGGAACAGCACTGGCAAAGATGATGTGGCAGAGCACCCAGCACGCCAGTCTGTGCCAGCCTGGGCTCCAGGGCCATTCCAGTTCTGGGAGATCCTTCCCAGTGCAGTGGCTGCAGTTTCTCATTGACTTTGTATTGTCTGATAAATAACAGAGGTGGATTGTCTTTTAAAATAATAAACTTTACATTATTGGCAGTGTGGTTTCTCTGTAATTAAGGTATTGATTGTAAGTAAACATTTATGACAAGTCCCAAAGCAGGATGGTTTTTTTTTTTGGAGAATTCATCCCAGCACACCTTAGTGACTGGAGTAAGTGCAGTAGATGCTGTGATCCCTGATAAAAATGAATGTTCTTGTAACTGAGGGAGATGAAGAGAAACTAGAAAAGCAGTAGAGTAATTGTTCCCTTTTTAACAAATCTGATGGATCTTTAATAGCTGTAGTCAAACAACCTTTCTTCACCTCCCGTGATCATCACAGATAATCAATTGTCTAGGACAATTGATGTGTAATAAAACACCAGTTAGTGCAAGAAAACCCAATGTGTGGAGAAAGAAAGAGCCTTTAATGACTATAAGACTATTATTTAATCCCAGGATGTTCCTTGGAGACTTCTTGAGTTTATAGAGGTGTCCCGGCCTACAGTACATTAGGTTTGCAATTAATCGCTGGTTTCACTGATGAAAAGTATTTATGAAGTGACTCAAGTATTGCTTTTTAACACAAGCAGTAAATTCAGGTGTGTGTGGCATCAGGTGTTCTTGCCATGGAGTTGTTGGTGTCTGGAGTGTGCACTCAGTTACACTGGGGGAGGTGAGCAAAATGTACTTTCTCTTTTTTAGTCTTGAGCTTCTCCCTTAGACGCTGTGACTTTATTCAGGAAAAGTGTTCGTTTTCCTTATTACCAAGAATAATAATTTGAAAGCCTGCAGACCACCTGATGGAGGCCGTTTATTAAGTAACATTTGAAATGCATAAAGTTGGTGGCTTGGTTTGTCACTTACTGCATTTTTCCACAGCCAGCTGTGGGACCTGGGGAGTTTTTGGGAAGACTGGGAATGTGTGTCTGTGTGTCTGTGTGTCCGTGTGTGGCTCTGTGCTTTCCACCCCACAGCTGGTCAGTGCTTGCATGTTTTCAGAGTTATTTTCAGTATGAATGCATTAGTTTGGTTTATGTTTTAGCCCTGAGCAGCACTTAGATGGAATTTTCCTGGTAATATTGTGGTTGTGAGTGCTGGTTCTGCAGGTGTCACTCAGGTCTGGTGGCTGGAGCACAAGGGCAGTTGTATATTTTATATTTTATATTTACTGTTAGAACCTGGAGGGCTCAGAGCCAAAGTAAGCAGGGAACATCAAGAGTGACCAGAAATGAGACCTGTTTTTTTCAGGACTAAACATTAGAGCCAAAATTTCCAAGATTTGCAGCGCAGGACTGTGGGTCACTGATGATGGGAGTGTGTGTCCATATTTCTGGGCAATAGAAGCCAATAATCCCAGTGTTAGTTTTTGTGGCACTCCAGTGGCAGCCCCAGAATTGTCAGCTGTGGATTTTGGGAACTGGCAGCTGCTGTTGCTTTTCCAGCTTTGTGAACTATTCCATAAATAGATCTGGTTTTTAGGTAAAACTCCATTGAACAAAAGCATTAAACCATTTTGAAGACAAGCTGTAAAAATGGGGTTTGTCCCCTCACTGGTACATTTTGTTCTTTCCTGAGGGTGAAGTGGACAAGACAACTCTTCACTGGAGTGTCAGAGCTGCCTTCTCAAAGTTCCTCTGGTTGGGTTAATGGCCCACCTTAGTGACCATGGTGATATTAATCTCTTCTTTCATGGATTTATCAAAATTCCCATAGCTGGGGCACATTTCTTTGTTTCAGGGGCCTTTTACAGCAAGCAGGTCCTGTGGAAGAGGAGAGAATGGGTACTGAAATTGGGGATTTTGTCTCATACTGAGGGTAACTTTGCTTTTGCAAATTGTGGTTTGGTCAGGAAGTCATGGCAGGGGCTTCCCCAGGGTCCCAAACCAGCAGGATGGGATTTCTCCCTGTCATATTGTCAGTAACTTGCAGTGTGAGCAAGGCTTGGGGTGAATTGTGATGTCCTAACAGGGGGCTGGTATTGTACCTCTGAAATATTTCATTCCCTGTTCTCCTTTATTTTGTTTTTTTCCTAAAACTGTGAGCAGTGGCACGTCCACTTTTGAAAAGTTCCTTGCGTTCCCTTCCCTTTTCTTGTTACTTTACCTGATGTTTTCTTCCTTCAATTCATCGTTCTGTGCCAAACCAGGAATCTTTTGCATGGAGAGAGGAGAGAAAGAAATTAGAGGAAATAAAGGGTTTTATTTTGCATGGAAACTTGGCAGAGTTTGATGCCAGCTCCCAGACACAACCAGTGCTGGGCCTACCTTGCACAGGGGGTGATTTAAAGAAATCCCCTCTTGCTAGACATCCTAGAACTTGTTTTCTTCTTGCTTTGTCACCTTGGAAATGCTGTGCTTTGCACCAGATTACTTTTCCTGACATTCCTCTCCCAAGCCTTTCAGGCTAATAGCTGCTGGAAAGAGCTCTTTCCTGTCTGCAAATAGTGGCAGCGCTTTGCAATTCTGTCCCTGGCTCTGGCGACACTTGGCAAAGATGTGGTAATGACAGGCTCCCCCTGGGTGCTTTTCAATGCTGCAGGGAGCTGAGAAATTCATGGCTGGATTTAAACCCCGTCCCCTGTGCTGGGACCCTCACACTGAGGGGCTGGGGCCCCAGGAGAGGCTGAGCGAGCTCAAGTTTTCAGAATTATTTTCAGTGTGAATGCATTGGTTTGTGTTTTAGTCCTGAGCAGCCCTTAGATGGAATTTTCCTGGTAATATTGTGATGGTTCTGCAGGTGTCAGGGAAAGGGGCTCAGCCTGGAGAAAAGGAGGCTCAGGGGTGGCTCTGCACAACTCCTGACAGAGGGGACAGCCCCAGGTCAGGCTCTGCTCCAGGGAACAGGGACAGGAGGAGAGGGAACAGCCCCAGGCTGGGTCAGGGCAGGCTCAGGGTGGACACCAGCAGGAATTTCCCCATGGAAAGGGTGCTCAGGCCTTGGAACTGCCCGGGGAGCTTTGGAGTGACCATCCCTGGAGGTGTCCAAGGAAAGCCTGGACATGGCTCTGTGTAACAAGGTGGGCATTGGGCACAGCTTGGACTCTGATTTCCACCCTAAATGTCTCCATCATTCTGTGATTCATTGTCCAGCACTGTGCAGTACCCAGAATTTGCCCTCTTGCTGTCGGTGAGTCGCTGCTGAAGTCAGAATTGAACTGGTACCTCTGTATGGAGCCTGCAGCCTGTCAGTGCTGGCATTCCATGGAAATGTGGCCAGCTGTCAGCCCTCAGGAGGAATGGTGTTTTAACATGCATAATGTTGCTTTTCTGATTCTTGAGATGCTCTAGTAGAACATCAGCATACTGGGGATTTCGGTATTTCTGATTTTCTCTGTTGGGTCTCCCAGAACTCTGAACGGGCTTGGGTTAAAAATGTTTTGTAGGCCCCTTATGTATTTCATTTCATTGAAGGTGGGAAAATGTCCAGCCAGTGGTTGATGGGGTTTTGGAACTTGTTCAGACCTTTTACTTTGGGGTTCTTACCCTGGAATCAGATCCAGCCTTCCCTGTGCTGCAAGGCCCCTGCTGGCTTCCCACTGACTTTTTGCTCTTAAATTTATAAAGAAAAGAGAGAGGGGAAAAGCAGCAAAAAGTAGAGCAAGCCTGAAGTATTTCAGTTGGTTCTGTGTTGAGGATAAAATTTAAAATTTCAGAACAGACAGGTCTGTACTTCCTGCTTCCTTTTTTCCCCGTCTTGTTGCCCTGCCAGGGCTCCTGTGTTTGCTGAGGTTTTCATCTGGAGCCAAAATCCAGCAGATCAGGTGAATTATATTCGAGCAGCCAGTGTTAGAGGACTGTTCGTTCTGTGAAGTTCTCAGTGAAAGTTAAAAAACTTCCCAAGTTCAGGATTTTTGAGGACCCTGCTAAGCACTGAAAGCTAAGCCTGAACTGGGGCCTCATTGCAGGAAGAGGAGATGTGAGCATCCCTGAGGGAGCTTGGGACAGGTGAGTCCCAAAAGGAGCAGATTTTCAACAGCATAGCGAAAATGATGTGAAAACCCCTCCTGATCTCTGTGCAGAAAGGGGTTTGGAAAACTGAAAACTGACTTAGAAGGCAGGCCTGGTGCATCCTTAACGCTGGAGCAGCTTTCAAGCAGCTCTGTAATTTGGAATGTGAGTGACGTCAGTTCTTCTGGCCATCTGCTTAGAAAATCTAGTTGTAACTGAAAATATCCAGCCCTTTTTTCTCCATTGCTAGGTGGTGACTACACACTTATGTAATTTAACAGCTCAAATTCTTTTCCATTCTGGTGATCTCTTCATGAAGCTGGAACGGGGAGGATGCTGCAGGGAGGGATCAGGGATTCTTCAGGTCCCTGCCCCGGGGGGAAACCCAGGACTGGGGGTTGCAAAATGGGATCCTGCTTCTTCTGGGGCTGTTTGCTGGGTGACCTTGGACAAGAACGTTCTCTTTTTTCCCTACCTCAGTTTCCCTTATTAAACAGTGATAATGACACTTCCTATCTCCCAGGCATTGTTAGGATCTAATGAGTCATGCTATGGAACACTCAGCAAGGCACAAGGTATTGTTATAATTACTGCCTGTGCTCTTCTGCTCAGTCCCTGCCTCTCCCCCCCTCTTTTTTCCTGCTCAGCACATCCAAACATCCCATTTTAATGCTGTTCTTTAAATACCTGTCGAGCTGCACTGCTCCTCCTGCCCAGGTTGTAACTGGATTATAAAATTGTATTGATGGAAAATATATATATGAAAATGCACCCTGTGATAGTGCCTGGAAAATAAAGAGAGCAGAGCTGTTAGCCATTTCCTAAAGCTGTTTTAATGGCAAAACTTATAAGAGCAGAAGAACAGGTTGTAAACCTAGAAACTGTAGGCAATGCCATGCAACCTAATGTTCAGATAAAACATTTTTTATTATTATTTACTCATTCCTAGTAAATAAATTTTCCAAGCAGAATAACGAGAACGCTCTCTGATTCATTTTTGTTGAGCATTTCCTCTAATTCTTGGTGAAAAAGTGAAATCTTTCTGTATTACTGATCTTTAATGCCAGCAGAGTCCTGGATCAAGCATCCCTTTAGTTCCCTCCCTTTCACCAGTGACCATTAAAAAGAGCTGATATCACTGGGGACAGGAATGAGAGAGAATTTGCCAGGGATGAGCTGAAGTTTTAGGATGTAGGGGGGAAAAAAGGACTTCCTGCATATTCTTTACAGCTGCTCAGGTCATGCATATTAAAATTCAACTTGAAACGGGAGGAACTACTCCAGTTTATTATTCCAAAGGAGAAAAACTAATGATAAATAAAATAGAAACCAACTTGCTCAGTGGAGGTAGGAGCTGATGACAGTGTTGTGCTCCCTCCCCTTTTTTAAAAGCAAACATATTACTGCAGGTAAAATGGGGTTTGGATTTGCCTTACAGGAGCTACTTTGATAAAAGACTTTTAGCTCCTGTAAATACATAAATAGTGGTGAATGGGAAGCTGAATCACTGAATGCAGAGCTGCCCTGGCCTTACAGGAATATATGTCTGGGCTGTATATTTGCTCCCTGACATATTTGCTTATGTGCCACCACTCCTGTGCTCTTAGGAAATAAATCAGGAAATAAATCAGTTGTCAGTGAATAAATAACAGTGAAAAAAAAAAAAAAACAACCTAAAGGAAGGCTGTGATAGGCAGGAAATGCTCTCATTTGTATAATATCAGAACCAGTCACTATACAATAATTTATTTTTTTTCCCTGAAAGCTTTTCCACCTGTCATGCATAGCTGAAAACTTTAAATGACCGTTCAGCTGGCTCCAGCACCAGCTCTGGGAAACAGTAAATCTTTGTGTTGCATCTCCTGTTACAATGCACCATTTTGGTACATTAATACTGACTTGGAGCTCTAGAGCTTACATTTATTTTCCTAAAGCATTAGAAAGAATGATTTCATATTAGAAGGGGGGGAAAAAAAAGAGGAGTGGGAATTACTCAGTAGTTAGGTTTAATTGTTCTGAATCCTTCCAGTGCTTCATGAGAAAATGTACTGAGGAGATGTGCAGCATAGTGGGAAATGTGATGGAAAGGTATAATTTGACCACCTACCAGTAGCAGCTGAAAAGCAATTCCATGTCTATCAGGATTAATCACTGGCTCATTATTGAAAATCCCTTCGTGCTCACTCCTGAATCCTCCTTCAGGACGGCTCCAGCTCAGCCCTTCCCTCCCTGCAGCTCCAGCCCAGCTCTGTGCTGGCCTTGCACAAGAGCACCTTTTGTTTGGGGCAGTTTTGGAGCTTTTTGCTGTGGAGATGGCCTCGGTGGAAGGGCTGGAAGGGCAGGGCAGCCCCCCCAGAGCAGCAGCATCTCCAGACAGTTTATGGCCCCCCTGTCTGGTCATTTACCTCCAGCTGAACTCTGCCGGTGGACGTGGCCAAGTATTTCATTTGGACAAGGAAAAAAAAAAGAGCATTATTGAAAGGGACTGACCTTTCCATCACCCTGTTCTGTCGTCATGGTGCTTTTATAGCATTTCTCTCGACCAACCCCTTCCCTTTTCTCAACCACAATCATTCCCCTCCTCCTCTGCCGTCCATCCTCCCTGGAGGCTTGGTGGTTTCTCTGTTTCCTCAGACACCTGCCCTGCTGCCCTCATCCCTGAAATGATCATTTGGTCCAGCAGCAGAGCTGGGAGACGCTGGATTTCCCTCTGGGCTGGCTGAGGAGAGAGCCCAGGACAGGAGCCTTGGGAATGGATTTCCTCCTCTGCTCTGGGAGCTCAGGGATCTCATGGCACTTGTGCTCCTGGAGCATTTGTTTTACAGAGAGAGTGGCTGTTCCTTTGTGGAGCAGGGAATTCAGTGCCTCTCCTGAGCTGAAATCCATCTATGAAATAATCCCATGGAGCCCCAAGGCTGTGGCACTGAGGGGATGATTCAGGCAGAGATCCGTGCTGGGCACTGCCTGAGAGATGGGGACAGAACCCGTGCCCATGGAATGTGTGTCATGCTCAGGGAAGAGTCCAGCCTGAAAATGGGATTACTGATTTTCCCTGAGCACACAGGAAACACCAACACCTGTGTCAGTGCAGTGGGAACAGTGAAAATGGCAATGTATTATACTGCATTTTTATTTTCCTTACAGAAGTTCCTGGCCAATCTAGAATTGTTTAAAATGACATATTTACAAAATATTGGCAAAGGTGTGGTGTTTCCACGAGTTTGTTTTGATGAACACAAAGTACCAATTTGCTCAAAGCCATTTTCAGGGGAAACTGAGATGCTTTTGGGGTGATAATTTACACTGAAGTGTTTTGGTTGCCACTGCATTCCTGGGATTATTTGATATTCTACATGGAAAAATTCCACCTGTCCTGCCTCAGTGTATTACACAAATTTTGGGGCCTTTTGTTCTGTCTGTTGAGGTCACCTGGATTGTACCTGCAGGAATCTGTGCATAATTCCAGGTGATCCCTTCTATTGCTGCTGTTGTTATTGGACATTCAGTGTTTACTATGGGCATAACTTTTGGAGATTTTTCTTCTAGATGCAGCTCCCTTCCACTGATTCTTAAATCTCCCATGATTTTAGGGTGGCATCCAAACTTTATATTTCCCACAAGCTTCAAGTCAAGCACAGTGTCAAGAGAGGTGAATTTTAAATACTGATGACATATTTCTGCTTCAAAACATGGCAGAATATCTGTGGTATTTCAATGAAAGCTTCAAAACATGGCAGAATATCCGTGGTATTTCAATGAAAGCTTCAAAACATGGCAGGATATCTGTGGTATTTCAATGAAAGCATTGCACTTGTGCATTCCTTAACCAAAGACTCATCTCTGTGTGCTTGGACAGGTAAAACCTGGATTTTCCTCCAATTTCTAATGAACATTTCAGTTCAGTAATATACAGCTGACAGTGCACTTGGGCTGGCATGAACTCTCAGTTCTCTACAGGCTCTGTTTGGGCATTTGAAACATTTTTATTGAAATCCAAGTGTGATGCTGGAATCCTGAGGAGGGGTTAATGTAGTTCAGCCCCTCAGGTGAGACCTGGACAGGTGAGACAGCCAAGGCCTCACCCACGTTGTGTTCCTGCTATTTTTATTTTGCCCCTCTGCAAATCTGAATCTTTGTAGTGCTCCCTGTGCCTAAGCAGGAGGTTTGAGGAGGAGGAGGGAGAAGGAGGAGGAAGGCAGAGTGCTGCTGGGCTGTCCCAGCTGCCAGGTCCTGGCGGATCGATGGAGCACGGGCTGGGAGCCAGGATTCCCCGGCCTCTCCCACATCTGGGGGATGGAGCAGGGGGGCCTGGCACGGGTGGGGAAGGGCCAGACAGAAACATTGATCCTCCCTTTAATGTCAGCTGACATCAGAGAACACAGAGGGAAAACTGCAACCTCAGTGATCCATGTGGAGATCTGTGGGATGGAGTGGTGGCCTGGCTCTCCTGAGCTGAGTTTGTGGGATCCTTTCTAGGGGAAAACAAGGAATGTGTAGCACAGTGGCTCAGTGTCCCACTAGGGCTGTGTGTACATTAGTCAGACCCTTGATGATTCCTGCAGAACTAATGATGCTGTCAATAAACCCATCAGAAAGGGTAAAATCACAGCCAAATGATTCAGGAGTGTGGTTGGAGTGGTAAAAACCTTCCAGACAATGGAAGCTGAGTATGATGGCTCAGCCACCTTTACACAGGGGTAACTTGCTGTATTTGTAATCTGCTTTTTGGGTGCAGTTTCAGGCATTTGCAAGTAAAACATCTTTGCCCACAAGAAGGGAGTTGCCTTTCACTCCCTTCTTCCTACCCTGGGGCTTTCTGGATATGGGGACAAATGAACCTTGGACCAGATCACTTTTGTTCTGCTGAAAAATGTAATCATTAAAAGAGAGCCATTCATTAAAATAATTCTTTAGGCTTGTTGTTTCATGTGGAGGAGAAAACACCACAAAAATAAATCTGACTTATGCATGAGGCATAAAAGTGTTGTCTAAGATGTTAACAGATCTCAGTCAGCTGACGTGAGGGAGCTGGGAGAAAAGATCCTTAAATATTGCCCCTTTACAGAGGGACCAGTGTTGTTTCAGGGGTTTTGAGCAGCTCTTTGAGGACATTTAGACATTCATTTCTCTGTGCAGAGCATTGTCCATGAACCTGGATAAACCCAGGACTAAGTTACTGGTTGGCTGCAGTGTAGGTGTTTAAGTCAGTGCTAACTGATGGATTATCTGCAGTTTTAAAGCATCTCCTTCAGGGTGAATTGCAATCCAAAATTACCTTTCTGATGCCTGCAAGGGAATCTGGACAGCCCCATGTAAACATCTGTAAGTAGAGGGTACCTGTGGTGAACCCAATTCTAAATAATCCCATTTTACATATCAGTGCTTGGGTTTGGACTCAGCACATGGACTCAGTGATGGAGAACACAATGAGCACCAATTCACAGGGATGTGTGAGAGGTGTCAGGAAAAGGAGCAAGAAAAGAGCAACTCTTGTGGAGTGTCCAGTTTTGGAGGATTTTATCATAGACTAACTTAAATGTTCTTTTCTGTTGAACTCCATGCTTTTATTTAGAAAGATGAACTGAGCCCTTTTGAGTTGTTGGGAGTTTCCACAACTGGATCCTGCAACAGTTCTCTGCAGCTATTGGCAAGTTGCAGTCAAAGGTTTGAAAACTGAATGTTCAACATGCACCAGACAAAACTCATGAGCTGCACCTTGAATTGTTTCCCAGCTGGAATTAATGGTGTTTAACCCCATTAAAGAATTAGGAAAAGGAGGTTCTTTGGGGTTTGCTTGCTATGAAAACATCAGTCTTGTTTCTGTAGTGCCTTCTGCTAGAAAATACCAAACTGGAATGCTGTTTGCATTTCTTTAATGTTTACATTTTATTTATCTAAAGCCATTTAAATAATGTCAGTGGCAGAGCCAGGAATAAAACCCAGTGCTGCTGACCTCCGGGCTGTGTAACTCTCAGTCCTGCCCTAAAGCTGATGGACAGATCATTCTTCACATGTCACAAGGCATTTTAATATTTTCTCTGGGAAAACAAGGAAGAGTTATTGGAAATATCCATGAGAAGGATATTAAAGTAGGTAGAACCAGTGAGTTTTGCACAAACCCCAAGTCTGTGACCCTAGATTTAAAGCACATGTGTCTGCTTTGGGCTGTTGGCATTTATTTGTTCGGTGTCCTCACTCCCAGCACTGCTTGAGGACAACTTCATCTCCTTGTTTTGTGTTTAGACTGATATGCAAACTAAAGAAATTGGCTCCAAAGGAAGGAAGTTGAGTTTTGGGGGTTTTGGTGGGATTTTTGTCCAGCTTTAATTCTATTTAAAAAGGAGAAAGAAGCACAAACTGTGACTGCTTTCCCACCATCTGAAGCTGCCTCAACTTGCATTCCACGTGGGTCCTGCTGGCTCTACAGTGTCTGCTGCTGACAGCACATGATTTTAGTATCTAATTCTATTAGTCATGACCCAAATCAGCTTTAAAATGGTTAAACACATAGAAGAGGAGTAGGAGTAGAGTGTCAAGAATAGCTTGGAAGAAGATGTTATCCCACATACCAAGGAGCTGGTATCTCAAAGGTGTCACAGTGATGGAAGTGAGGAGAGGGCTGAGCTGCCAAGTTGGTGTAACAAATAAATATTGACTCCCAATGGAACGTGCACTTCTCCATCAATTCAAAATATCCCGTGCAGTCCTGGGGCAGAGCTACCACCGAGTTCAGCTTCTTGTGCTGCACCTTTGGGAACAATTCCCATCCAACCTGGTGGGGAACAGGAGCAGGAGCCAGAACCCAGCAGCCTTCATGCTCAGCTGCTGAGTGAGTCACTTGGCCTGTTTTTGTTGTGCAGGAGGAAGCTGGGATGGGGCTCCTGGATCTGATGGCACAGCTCCTTGGCTCTTCATGCAGGTCATGATGTAAAATTAGGCCTCATTTCTGAACTAATTGTCACTAAAAAGGCATTTTTGGCCTTAATGTTTGGGTTGCTCTGGTTTACTCTGTGTAGAGCTGTGGAAATGCTGCTCCATTTACATTTTTTATAATCCTATTTCTCACCACTCCCAACATGCTATCGTGCTGTCTTTGGATGGATGGAAGGAACCACAGACCTACAAAGCAGCAAGTGGAAAACTGTAGGAAAGAATGTCAGGAGCACTGACAGGGTCTGAGGGAGCTGTGCTAGAAGTTTACAGTGGATGTGTTGGAGTGAAGGGAGTGTCAGCAAACCCACCTTCCAGGGTGTCTTGGTGGTGTTAATGCATTCACATTAACTGCAGCCCTTAATTCATTTGCATTTCTTCGTTTCTTGCTGCTTGCCAGGAGCTTCACACCCTATCGAGAGGAAAGGTGACCCAGAAGGAGCAAAAATCCAGGATTTTTAAAAAGCATACATTTGCCAGAGATAGATATTGCTTCTTCTTGGATTTTAAAGGGAGAGAGCTCAGTTGGAGCTCAGTGTTGGAGCTCTCCCTTTAAGGCTTGTGGTTATAGTCCATGTTTTAATCACTACTTTGATCTGATTAAATCCTCAGCCACAGAGAAATCAGCTTAGAGAAACATGTCTCCTGTTGAACCTGAGAGCAGCAGCAATTCAAAAAACCAAGCCAAATATCATTTGAAAAAAAAATGGAAGTTTTAGGTCTCACCAAGAGTCTGTGGTGTGGTGAATCACTGGCACTGCTCCTGGCAATGTCCAAACTCCCCTGTGCCTTCATCTCCTGTGCAAACACATCAAACCTGGCCCAGAAGGGAAGCCTGGAATTGTCTGGGTTTTTATTCTTGTGCCTTCTGCCTCTTAGCAGTGTTGGGATCAGGAGTGAGTAGGATGGAGGGCAGGGAGGAGACAAACCTCACTCACTGTGCTTTGCTTGGGAGTTGGGGATCAAATGAGTTTTAATCTTCTTTCAATCTGTCTGCCACCTTATTACTCTCAATCTCCTTTCAAGATGTTATTCAAATCCACATGTGGCTCTCTTTACCAAGATTATAACACGAGAAGTATCCCATTAAACAATTCCGGTGGCACCCTACCACAATCCTTAGCCTGTGGATCAATGTTAAAGTTGTATGGAGAAAAAAAGGGGGGAAACACCACTTAAAACAAGAAATGTGTTTTCTCTGATCTCAGATTTACCCTATTATTACTCACAGTGCAGCTTTCAGCAGGCTCTGTGTCCATCCCTACTGGTACAGGCAAGGAATGTCTAACACTGACTGCTAATCTTAAATTAAATGTTTTATGTTTCACCTCATCTTTTGAGCCAGCAGGTCTACAACAGTTT
The DNA here is from genome assembly GCA_039654755.1 of Calcarius lapponicus. Classification (NCBI taxonomy): domain Eukaryota; kingdom Metazoa; phylum Chordata; class Aves; order Passeriformes; family Fringillidae; genus Calcarius; species Calcarius lapponicus. Next base: position 14,782,852 of record JBBFKN010000017.1, read on the forward strand.
CATCCTAGAGTGAAAATAAAGATCTGTTTCTCTCCAAACTCACACAAAATAGGAGTCAGGATATGGGAGCCTTGGTTAGAAAAGTCAGTCTCTTCTGTCCATGCCTTTCTCTGAAATTCCAAGGAAGCAGTGAAGTCCTTGTTTACACTCTCACTTCAGCTCTACTAAGCCAGACCAGTTAGACTCCACCATTGTGTAAGAATTGCCATTTTAAAGCTCTTCTGCAATGGGGTCAGGTTTGCAGCATTCCTGGGGCACAGCAGCCCTGTGGATCAGGGTTCAATGTCTTGCCCAAGGTCAGGCAGGCCTGCAGTGAGAGGCAAGACAAGAATCATGTTTTTTCTACTATGGTGGCCAAAATCTTGGCAAACCAATTCTTTGGCCATTTTTTTTCCACTTTGTGACCTGTTAACAGACCCTGTTTTAGCCCTCTGGGTGCTACAAGCTCTATATCAAACAGCAGTGCCTCCACTCCCCTCTGGAGCAGCATTCCTGCCCCAGGAAAATCTGGAATTGTGACAGGTTTGTCCCAGTGTCCTGCAGCATGGCATTAGCTTTGTCCTGGGAGAGAAATTCAGCTGAGGAGAGGGGTCAGACAAAATAAATTTCATGGGGCTGAGTCTGTTCTGAGCTTTTTTCTACCCCTTGCTGAAGCTGAAACCTCCCCCTGCCTCCCTGCTCAGTGCTGGGGAGCCAGGCACACAAACGGGGGGGATGGAGGTGTCACTTTTCCTTTTAAATTGTGGAGCTGCAGGGGAGAAAAGGCCTGTCCAGCCCCAGCCCCTGAGCTGCCCCGAGTGCAGCCAGCTATTCTGGGAAGGCAGCAGCTCACAAAAGCCATGAGAAAGGCAAGAAGACAGAGGGCCCCAACCTATTGTTTCCCCTGTTCATTCCAAATAATCGTGACTCCCGTGACCTCCTGGCTCCTTCCCTGCAATGAGGATTTGGGGGCAGCTGCTGCCCTGAACAGCTGAGCCCTGCATTATCTGCCTGGGTCCCTGCAGCTCCTTCCTCCCAGCCCAGCAGAGCAGCAGTGGCAATGATCACCTCCTCTGCCACAAAATTCATCTGTCCTCCTTAATGAGGGTTGGGGATTCTCTTTGGTGTTTCAGTGCTTGTTCTCTCCTTTCCCCTGAGATTTGCTGCTTCAGCCCCATTCCCTGTTCCATGTGCAGTTGTTGCTGTACAGCTCAGCCTGTTTCTTAGGGAAGTTGGCTGAACTTGGCCTTGTTGAGAGCAGGATTGTGATTTTTGTCAGAGTTCAATTTGCAGCCTGGTTCAGCTCTTTTCCCTCCTAAGCAGAAGTTTCCTTCTCCTGCTTGGAGAACCTGCCTGAATTTCTTGGACAATAATTCTCAAGCCGTGTGTATGAACAGCTTTGATGGTTGCAAAGGATTTTTGCCTTAATCTGTTTGAGGCCTTTGAAGCTTTTGGTTCTTGCACCACTTAAATTAGGTTTATATCTACCTAAAGGTGATAGTTTTTGTTTCCTTTAGTGGCTGGCAAAACTCTCCTTGAGGTGAGCTTTGATTTTCTCAGCCTCGCTTGTGTTTAGGTGAAATGTCAGCTTCCCTGTGCTTCAGGCTAAATGCAGTTCACAGCCCCTGTGTTTGTACCAGCAGGTTGTTGGGTTTTTCCTTGGGGAGACAAAAATCCACCCCATCAAACCCATCTTGTCCCCTTCTCCTTGGTCTGTGGGGCTCCTCACCCCCTCCTGCCATGCATGGAGAGAGAAGGGATTTCCAGGCAGTGAGTGGCACTTTGGGAAAGGGACCATTGAGATCCTTCACTCCATGCAGCCCTCAGGCTTCACCTGACACAGGTATATTCTGTTAAACCTTCAAGTGAACCTGCTTGGTTAATACTCAATCTCAGAAAAATGGGAGAGAGAGATTCTGTAACGTGAGGCAGGTAAAGGTTTAGGGGTTGTTGGCACAGTGTCATGGTAAAGCAGGCAGTGAATGAAATACAAATGTTTCATTGGAACATCTCACTCCTGATCTAACAGTAGCACCTGATCCATTCATTTGTCTGTCCAGGCTCTCCTTTTCTGTTGAGTTGCACAAGTGAACCAGGGGATCAGTCTAATTTCAGATTTTTCTTTCATGCTTGACTTGTGCACCTTTTTGCTTTGGTGTTTCTGTGAAGGAGACCCCTCAGTGAATGGTGATTTGCAGCTATGTGAAATCCTTGCAGCACTTTATTCTTGGCAGTTTTGTGCTTCTTTAGACATCCTTTAAAGCAAGTAAAGCTGTGGGAGTGTAAGAATGGTTAAATTATCCTTATGGGGAACTGCAAAGATCAAAGCGAACCTTGGGATTACCCATCTCCCAGGACTGCATTGTTGTTGGATTCTTCACTGGGATGTGACTGATTGTGCTGGCATGATGAGTGACACTGGCATGGAGGTTTTGCTGGTCCTTTTGGGAAGATGTCAGGGCATTTTTCCACACAGACATCTTCCTGGTGTTCATCCCTGTCTCTCTGAACTATGTGCTGCACACACAGATGGAGTGGCCCGGGAGTATCCAATGCAGGGAACAGCAGCACAGGACCTTGTGCCAAATCTGTCCTCTGGAAAATGCCTGGGAGTTCTCTTCTTCCTCCCAGGAACAAGGCACTTTGTGTCTGACTGCAGATCTCTGACATTTCTGTTGTCACCCCACAGATCTGAGCCCTTCACCCTTTTAACCACAATTTCCTGCAAACTCAGCCTATGGTTATTGAGTCCCTTCTGTGCATGATCCACCCTCCCTTCAGCTCCTGGCATTAGACAGAGATTTCCTGTCCCTGTTCTAGATGGATACACACCACCTCCTTCCCTGATTTGTTATTTATTTATCATTCCTTGTGTGCTGGATGTATGAAAACAGCCCTGAAATGCAGAGCCTGTGAACGTTTGGTGTCCCAGAGCAGTGACATTCTGCAGCTCCCCTGATGTGGCAGCCTTTGCCCTCGTGCAGTCAGGGGCTGAGTCAGGCTTTTCCTTCACCTAAGACTCTCAGGTCAGGCTTTTACTGCCAATTTATATCACTCCTGTGGCCAAAACACATCACAGCTCTGCTCTGCCCAGGAGATGGAACAGCACAAACCTCTGCTAAGGTCTGGCTTCATCTGGGCTCAGCTGCTCACCATGGTTTTAACCTCCAGTGCTTCTCAAAGCCTTGTGTGTGTGTCAGTCACTGCATTAGAGGCTGCCTTAGAAAAGTTCAACCCAAGTGGGTTTGAGGCTTCCAAGTATGAGAAACAAGAAGAAAATCAAATATGAGGCCTGGAAGCCTGGAGTTCAGCTCTGTGCTGGTCCCCATGCTGGGTTTGGTGCAGTGTCAGTGTTGTGAGAGCAGAATTCCATCAACAGAAAGACAGAAAGAAGGGCCTTGGACTAATATTTTGGAAATCTTGCTTACTGTGCAGTTTGGAAGTGTTGACAATAATAAGAAAAAAGTTCACCCCATGCTTTAAGCAGAGGCAAGTGGGGGAAGGGTTGTTGGCATTCGGAGCTCCAAACTTTCCCTCACCCCTCTCTTTGTGTTCCTGATCACGGGCTGCAGTCCAGGCTCTGTGGTGGTTTGTAATTAAACCCAAAGCTTGAAGGTTCTGGGGAGTTCTTGTTGCCTACCAGGTCAAACTGAATCTGGTTTCTATCACGGAATATTTCACTTCAGTTACCCCTTGAGGAAGTCTGGGAACAGACAGGCCATTCATATTGAACAGATGACCTGGGCTTAAAAAAACCCTTTTTGTCTGTTAAGCTTATGGCTAAGATATTATGAAAACTGCTTAATAATGTGCCCTAACATTTATACCACACTATTTTCTTACTTTAATTTTCCAGGCAATTAAAAATAATTGAAAGTTACTGCCAAACCCCCTGAAGATATACTTTTTCTTTCAAATAAGCTTATTTTCATACTTGTGAGGTCACCAGATATTTATTTGACCATCTTTATAGGGGTCAGGCCCGTTCCACACACAGAAGGGGGATGTGGAATAGAACTTGCATTGTAACAGCAAAGTGAGAAATGAGAGCCAAGTGGTGAGGGGCCGTGTTTATTGCTGGGGCACCACAAACAGGACTTGTACATCCACCAACCCAGGCCTAAATTCTGCAGTTCAGCACTCAAAGTCTGTGTTTAAAGCCTGTTAATTCTGACTAGAGGCAAACAGAGCTTTTTGAGTGCTTGGTGAGGATGAGCTGGGGCCAGGCAGGGCCTTGGGGAGCTCTCAGTGGAAGGGTTTGGTTTGGGGGGGCAATGGAGCCTTTTTGGGGGCTCTGGGCATTCTGAGCCCCACATTGTCACTGTGGCCATGAGGGGGGATGCAGTGGGGAGGGAAAGCAGGAGTTCTGTTGGGGGATGTGGAGTGTGCACACTCAAACCTCCCTCTCTGCTCTCCTATTAATAGAGTTGTAGCAGACACAACCCATGTGGCTGTGCAGTCACGCTGCTCTCAGCACTGCTCAGCCAGTTCTCCCCTAAAGGCTCCAAATCTCTCATGTTATACAAGAACTGAAAGCCTTCTTGGAGTGTCCCAGATTTCCCCCTCCTGCCCATCCTATTCCCCTTCCTTTTTTCCCCTTCAAATCATCTTTTGCTGCCTCATCTGATGTTACACCAAGTAGGTGTTTTGAAATTTTGTGTCTTTCTCTCTCCATATTCACACACAGGGGGCGTTTCCTCTTACCTGTAGTCAAAAGGGGAGTTTATGTTGGGAAAAAGGAGAGAAACAGGTGGGCTTTTTGTCAAAATTCTGTCTGTTGGGCAGGACAATTTGCTAAAGGCTTCTTCTGCAGTGATGGTGTTCACATTGAACATCCCAGTGTAGGGGATAATATTTTTACAGAATATCCTGAGCTGGAAGGGACCCAGAAAAATCATCCAAGTCCAACTGCTGGCACAGGGCACCCCAGCAATCCCACCAGGTGATTTTGCTCAGTTATTTTAATTTTTTGGTAACTGTTGGAAGTGTTTCTCTTTTCTCAAGGTGACCAAAGGATAAAAATCCTTTTCTGAGCACATCACTCCTGTGTTGTGGCTAAAATTAATTCTGATTAGACAAATCACTCTCTGGAACGTGGCAGGTTCCTCCAAAGCAAACCTTTCCTGACACAGCAGAGCTGCTTTGGCAGAAAGAGCAAACTCAAGGGTTCTCTCCTTCATTCATTCATCCTCCTCCTCCTTCCTCCCCTCTTAAACCACCCCTAACCCCCCTTAACTCCATGTCTGGTGGAAAGAGCATGTGATGCTTCTTTCTAAAGGCAGCAAAATAAGCTTTGGAAGTCTAAGACTGTAATTGGTTGTCTGCCTTTATCCTGGGAGCTCTGGGAGGTTCAGGAGTAATAAATGTTACTTAAAGTGGATGAGCTCCTTGTGCCTTTCCTGGAACTGCAGAGCACCGAGCTTGTCTGGTGCTTAGGGAAGCATCTGCCTTGTCTGCAGCTTTCAAAACATTTTGTAAGCAAAGAATTGAGGTTTTCCCTCTCTTCTGAGTGTGGAGAAGTTGCTTAGTGCGTTCTTGCAGGGCTTGACTGAAAACTGAGTTCCTTTGAAGGATATTAAATTTGCTCAGGAACTTAAAGCTATCCCTAGAACTTAAAAATAGTTACCTTAATTACCTAAAATATCTCTAACTGTATGGTTACTCCTCTTCTTCAGTCATCTTCTGATAGAAGGACTCAAGGTGGGAGGTTTTAGGTATCTGGGGCCTTGCTCTGTTTTTTTCCCACTGGGACTGGGGGTTTTCCATGGCTCTGCCTTGTAGCCTTAATAGGATTTGTAATTATTAATCCATGGCCAATGCATTGACTTTCACTGATATTTATGTAAAGCAGTCTTGGGTTTAAAAACTGCATTGGGCGCTGGGTGGAGCAGAAAATTCAGATTCTGTGGTGATGTTACAGTGTTGGAGGTAATTGCAGATGTTTCCCTACACCTCATTGTGCTTGGGCTGCAGAGCAGAGCCCGGCTCTGTGTCCTGTCATTCCACACAGAATGCTCTGAAGCTTTCCCTGTGGTCATCTCAAGTAAATGAAATTCAGTGAAAAATAAATGTAGGGCAGTGCTGCCTTTGTGCAGCCTGAGGATCCCAATTGTTTTGTACAGTTTTTATTCTGTATGACCGAAAAATGACCCAGATGTGCTGCTAAATGCTAAAATGCATTTTCCTGCAGTGGGATGCAGGGCATCCTGTAAATCCTGCAGGTGAGTGTGGGCAGACAGTGGGGGCTGTGCTTGCTGTGCTCCACTGGCTCTTCAGCCTTGGAGGTCGTTGCTGGGGATGTTCTCAGGCTCCTGTCCCAGCTCAGGCTGCTGTGCCCTGCCCTCAGTGAGTGTCACACACTCACACACCTCTCCTGTGTGCCCTGCCCTCAGTGAGTGTCACACACTCACTCACACTCGTGTGCCAGGCCAGGAGAGCAGCCTGGCACCAATGCCAGCTGAGGGGCTGGGGGGGGTCAGTGGGCTGACACTGAATTCTTCAGCTGGACTGGGAGAGCTGTTCAGTCAAGGCTGGGTACTGACTTGGCTTTTTCTGTGCTGTTTGCTTTTCCTCCCAGAATTAAGAAGGTTGGGGGCTGGTGGCTCTGCAGGGGCAGATTGTGTGCCCCAGGAGCTCTGCAGGGGAGCTGGGGACACCCAAATCAGCTTGGCAGCTCCATCCCCAGCTACCGCAGAGAAATTTGACCAAACAGCATCAAAACCTCCTCAGTTTTATCAGTTTCAGAGCTCCCTCTCTCCTCTCTTGGCCTCCTAAACTGTGCTGGAACTGGGGGAAGTCACAAGGGGAATGCTGCTCCTTTTATGTAACATTGGAGACCAAACTGAGGTTCTGGCTGGCAGAGTGGACTTGTCTCCACAATCCAGGAGCAGATGGAGCTGGAACTTGAGTCAGTTACAGCAACAGAGCCTGCTTGCATTGCAGATAAAATGTGAGGAGAAAATTCTATTCACAAAGGGCTTTTTAATTACCAGAACTATGACCCCACAAACCGAGCGCAGAGGAAATTCTGCTTTTCCTTGCTGAACCCGATGGCATCCCTTGGTTCTTTCCCAGTGCCAGAAGTGTTTCCTGGGACAGCCCTGGCTGCGTGTGCAGCACAGATCCCTGGCCACCTCCCCTCCATGGTCACTCTCCTTCCCCTGCTCCTGTCAGGGCATCCCAGAGTTCCCAGGAGCTGCTGCCAAGAAAAGCAGCCGGAGGAAAAGGGGCCATGCCCTGTGCTCAGCCCCTCTGACCCGCTCTGGCTCCAGCCCTGCCTCTGCCCAGCCTGGCCAGGGGCACTGGAGCTGTTTTGTTTTGATTCAAACCACAGGGCAGGCAATTCTTTTCAAGCTGTAACTTTTAGTTTCCACTGGAAAGGCAAAACAGCTTCTTAGCCAGTGGAAAAGGCTTCCAGGTGCATCAGCCAAGAGGCAAAAGGCAAGGACATCGTGTAACAAATGATCAGCTCTTTGCAGAGGGTTTTTTACCAGAAAAATCAACAAATCAGGGCTGCTTCATTGGAGGGATTTAACACTGAGGTAGCCACATTCTCACATGGCTTTTCCTTTTTTTTCTGGCTTTTTTCAGTGTTCCCATCTGGGAATGATGGGTTTGTGCTCTGCCCATGGCAGAGAGATTTCTGCAGAAATCAAAACCACTCTGAATGGGAAATACTGATTTTGTGAGCAACTACTAAAGGTTCATAGAATTTTGGGACCAAGAGAATGGCTATTAGAAGTCATTATTTGTAGAAGATTTGAAGAGTTCTGTGGATTTATAGATCCATATTTATATCAAAGAGCAATTCCACGTGATGGATGTAGCAGGAGAACAATAAATTAAAAGCATAATTGTAGAGATCAGGGATTAAACAGCCAGGTGAGCTGGCTGAGCAATTTTTATCAATGCAGGTTTCCAGGTAGAATCTTCATCATGTCCAGGCTTCATGGAACTTGGAAAAAACTTCCTAAATTGCAGTGGCCCAAAGAATCCCAGCAGCTTCACTGGTGAGAATTAGGGAAGATTTGCCTTTCTCCCTGCATCTGAGACTGAAGTTGGTGGCTCTGGGTGTGCCTGGGAGGTGCTTGCTGGGTCTGCTGGAGCACAGCCTGCTAGAAATGCCTTGTGTTTGCTCCCAAGGATAAGTGCAATCAGCAGATGTCATCTGGCCTAATTTTTGTGCTAAAGGAATAAAAGGAAAGAAATGTTGAGACAGGAGAGAAAAGGGTTTTTTTCCTTTCTTTTATGCTAGCCAAGAAGCTTTGAAAATGGATGATGACTTATGCCAGGGGCTATGTAGAGTGTTCTAGAAAATAATTTAAATTTGCCTTTACAAAATGAATTCATCAAAGGATACTTGCAGGACTTTGCTTTAAACTGGGACTTTGCCCAGTCCCTTTTCACTTCTGCTGTTGTAAATTCTGGAGATGTTTCCATAGAAATTAAAGATTTTTGCACAGGTGTGAGAAAAACTCAGTTCCCAGGTTTTTTTAGGTGAACCTCCCAATGCTGCCAACATGACCCAACCATCTCCTCTCATATCCAGTTCTTCCAGCCCAGCTGGGGAGGTGTGTGCATGGAAAATCAGCCCAGGGAGGACACAAACCCCCAGGGACAGGGAGAGCAGGGCAGGGCAGGAGGGATTTTTCCCAAATTCCTTCCCTGGTAGTTGTGGTTGGTGGAGATTCCCCCAGGTCACCCCTGGGGGACACCCTGGCAGCCCAGGCTGTGCTGTGAAGGCAGGAATAGAAAGCAAATACTTCCCATAATCACACATCCCAAAACGACAGGGGAAAAGGAGTCCTTGTGCTTCCACCAGAGCAGCAAAAAAAAAAAAAAAAAGGGAAGATGGAAAGTCTGGATTCCTGCCCAATGAAACCAAAATTGTAAAAAAAAAAAAGAAAAAAGAAAAATAAAACAAATGCTCCATACACTCCCTGGAACTGACACTGCAGTGTGGTAGGTTTTTTCTCTTTTAAATATCTCCAGCAGACAAGCAGTAAATCTTCTTACAGCTCCGTGGCACAGCTTTATTTTTAGCTTTTTTTATTATGGAGACAACCCTCCCCAGCTTTCAATCTGTACCTGAATATATTTATTCCTCTAATCCACGTGAAAGTGCAGTCCTTACAAAGACCTCTAATACCTTATTAATCACTTCTGGACCACGTCACAAAGAGGCTTTAGCAAGAAGTGCTCTGGCCATGGGCAACGTGCTCCTGGAGGCTTAAAGGATGTGGATAAAGGGCCCTTTTCCCACATGGCAGAATCCTCCAGTGGGCATTTTAAAGTTTGATTTGAACTGGAAATTTGAAAGGAGCTGTCAGAGCCCTCTCCCTTCTCATGTGGTTCAGGCTGTTCTTCGGGAGCCTCGGGGCTGTGATTTGTGACAGCAGCACGTGGAAAATTCCAAGTTCAGCTCCCAGGTGTGGGAATTGTGGTCTCAGTAACCTCCAGAAGCAGATTTGAATCCTTGTCACTGGTCAAGGAACATTCCTTCTGAAATGCCATTTACACAACTGGGGAACTTCTTAATCCCTGTGCCAGCAGGAGCCTGAAAAACGTGTCCTGGGAGGAGCGGCCGCTCAGAGCCAGCACTTCCCTGGGCTTAAAATAAAACTCTGCATCCTTCTGTTCCAAGGAGAAGCAGGAGATAAATGTCATGGCACCCTTTCAAAACGGGTCAGTGGTGTTACCCATTTTCTGTCTGCTGCTCAGCGGGGTGTGACTGCTCTGTGGTCACACAAGTGACCCAGGAAAGCCACCCAGAACAGACCCTGGAAATTCTCTTTCTCACTTCCACTTGCATTTCTCACTGTGCCCTTTGTGGAGCAGGCACAGGGCTCAGACACTGCTTGCTCAGACATTGTCTGCAGTTCAGAGCACCACGAAATGCAGAGATTTGTGCTCTCTGGGGGCACAGGGTGCTCGCTGTTGGCTCTGCTGTGGTTTTACCCCGTTCTGTCCTGCCTGGCTCTCTCTGGGTTTCCCCAGCCCAGCCCTGGTGGTTGCTGCCCTGCTGGGAACGGGGCTGAGCCTCTGAGCCCAGCCAGGCACAGGAAGCTCCACCCGGGCTGGGCTGTGCCTGTCTGGGCTCCGGGGTGACACTGAGTGACAATGAGTGACAGTGAGTGACAATGAGCAGAGCCTGACACGCTGAGAGGACACTGCACATTTACAGCCCAGTTTTTATTTTCTCTGCTTATCCCTCCTTTTCCAGCTGGGTTTTCCAGTGGAATTGTCTCTGATTTACACCTGCCTTAAGGATACAGAATGGAATTCTGCAGCCTTGCAGTATTTTGCCAATTACTTTTTTTTAAGAATCCAATTTCTCTGGGTTGGGATAGCTCAGTAGCTTTGGGGACATGAAATCTTTTATTTCTAAAGATGCCACACGATGTGCCAGGATTCCTGCTGGGCTGGGGGCCACATTTCCCATCCCTGTTTGAAAGGAGAGGATGAGCCAAGGGAAGGGTTCCCCAGTGGAAGCAGCACCAAGTGCAGTCACACCTGGCTGGGAAGGGTGACCAGCTCAGACAAACCTGTGCCACTGCCCTGCTTTACCACACCTCTGTCTTTAACCAGGATTTGGGATTTATTGCCCAACTCAGACCCAGGTTGGGGAGATTTTATCAGCAGAGGGTAGGCAAGGATTTGGAGCGTGGGCCGACTTTTGAAGGTACATTTCCAAGCTAAAGATTCCAAAGGTATGGAGGCCTCCTAAGTGCTTTCCATTTGTTGATGTTTTCATTCTTAACAAGGCAAAAGCAGCCCAGTTTTCAGTACCACATGTTGTGGGTTTGCGGCAGAGTAGCAAAGGATGAGGAGGGAGCAAAAGCCTTTGGTGAGTCCAGATGTGTGACACTGGGATACAGCAGGGGAAATAAAAGTGAATTATTCAGGAAATGTGTTTTGGTAGACACTAGGGCACCAAGAATCATACCTGTGAGCACTCCCACATCTTCAAATATAATAATTTTTTCTGGGCTCACTTTCCATTGCCTTTGTAGCAAAAGGTGTTGTTGAGGTGCCTGACCTGCAGCTGCTGGTTCTGCTCCTGGTACCGAGCTCCAGGGAAGGTTTGTCTTCCTGAGAAGGAGAGGGTCAAAAATTCTTTCCACTGGTCTCATGGTTTGTTACTGTAATATTTAATTGAAGTAGAAAATTTGATCTGACATGTCAAATGTGGCCCTGGCTGGCTGCGGGCCAGGCTGAGCCGCCTCGTTTCGGTTTGCCTTAAAATGGCTGGCAAAGTTCACAGGCCCAAATTTCCCTTTGGAATGTACCTCTGAAAGCTTTTTTTAGTGACTGTTTAAATCTTTCTGTATCTATTTTTCCCCTAAAATTTGCTTCAGAAACCAACAGTCCCAAAGCTTAAGTAAATGTTTCACATAAGCATTTCTGGGCCCACTTTGTATCCTGAAGTTTCTTCCATCTGTGGATTGGAGAAAATGTTTATTAACAAATGGCTGTGTCCAGCACAAAGCCCATTTGACAGCAGATTATTAAATTGCCTCCAATGGAAATAAAAATGAATAGGAAATAAGGAAATATTTATTTCAGTCTTCCTGAGTTTTTGTTTGAGTGTTTCATAAATCGTTTATGAAGATGGCAAAAAAGCGAGATCGGATTTTCAGTATTTCTTTTGCAACTTGGTGTGTGTTTCATTATTTGGCACAGAGGAAGAAATGAAATCAAATCATCCCCATTTGAAGCAGTCCCAAGGTTTGTTGGCTGCTGTGGCTGGGCTGGAAGTGTCAGAGTGGGGTATCTTGGTGCCTGGAATCTGTCCTGCCGTGGGATGTAATGGCTGAGTCACATGGAGAGCAGATTTGGTGCTCAGTGTCTGTCTTGTTCCACAGCTGAGTCTCTTCCTGTAGTAGAAACTACTGGAATTGGTGCATTTCTACGTTATTAAAGTGAAACCTAAATCCAAGGTGGGTTTTTTGAAGCATCTGCCAAGAGGCAATTCTGCCTTAAACCTGTAATGATCCATGGAATCCAGGTGGGACAGGGCTTGGAGCAGTGAGCACAGCAGCTCCCAAACCACGCTCACAGCAGCCCTGGGTCCCCGGAGTGCTGCTCCAGCTCTGGGCTCTCAGGAGTGCCCAGGGTGGTTTTAGGGCAGAAAAACCTCAGTACCTCCTCTGTGCCCCCTGTCCACCCCCCTGGGGGAGCACAGCCCTGCTTTCCCCTGTGTACACCCCTCCTTTGCTGCTTGTTTCCAGTGCACCCCACGTTTCCAGATCAGCTTCTGGGCAGGGAATTGGGGCAGCGTTTCCCAGGTGTGCTCAGCCCCTCCTGGTCCTGAAAGCAAAAGAAAGGGGACAGTGGAGAGAGATTGAGAGAATTCCTTTAGAAATGCAAACGAGATCGTTCTGCTGGAACATCTCCCCCAGCCTTTCCAGGGCTGTCCCTGCTCCCCACTCGCAGAGCTGGGGGTGCCTGGGGGGCTGCTCTGGGCCAGCCTGGGGCCCGTCCTGCTCCTGCCTGGACAGAATGTTCAGGATGGACGGACGGACGGACGGGGGGAGGGACGGCTTCCATGCTGAGTCTTGCCACCTGTTGCCTTTTTCATTCCAAGCCCCCCTTCCTCCCCACCCTGCAGGCTGAGTCCCCTCCCCACACAGCTCCCCATCCCCAGTGGATGGGGCTGGGATCAGCAGTGCCCTGCCAAATGCCTTTCCCATGCTGTCACTAATTCTGCACAGGCAGCATCTCCCAGAGCAAAAACAAATCTTTTCCAGTGCATTGTGCTGTGTTTGCTAGAGAAGGGCTCAGGAATGCCTTTTCCTAGTTGGGTCCGAGGGGAGGGCCCGTGCCCTGGCTGGGCACGAGGCAGCCCTGGGGAAGCCTGAAGCTGTGCCCAGAGAATCTGCTGCAAATCCCATGGAGCTGGAATTTGGCACTGGCACGGGCTAATTTTGTCCTGGGGGTTGCACACACACCCCCACAGCCCTCCCATGTCATCCTCCTTCATCTGCTGTGCATGGAAAGCTGCCCCGGGCTCCCCATGCCAGGGAATGTTGTGCTGAGCCCTCCAGGCCTGGCTGGGTGACGCTGCTGGGCACTCTGGGCTGGCAGGGCACAGAGGGGGCGATGCCAGGTGGGCTGGCAGGGGCTGCACAAGGATCTGCCCTGCTCCCACGGGAGCAGCAGGCTCTGCCTGCACTGAGGCTCTCGTTTCCTCCTGATCAGGGCACTAAGGGGTGCAGTTAGAGAGCTCTTGGCTAGGGAGGCCTGAGAAGGGCACTTGGACAATTCTGCAGGTGCTTTTCAGGTAAATCATTTAAATCACAGTGCTCAGGATTCAGCATCAGCTGCAGGAGCACTCTCTGAGTTCCCAACTGAAGGTGCCTTGAGGGGACTGATTTTCAGAGCTCAGGACATTGGCAAATGAGGTCCTTCCTGGCCCTGGGCTGGAGCATTTCAGGCTCCCAGGATATTGCCAGCCCAGGTTCTCCAGACACACCTGGATCAACACTTGTTTGCCCACAAAAATCATGGTGAAGTGAAAGGATGAGACAAATGAATGCAAATATGAGCAATTATTAATGACTGCAGTGTGGCTCTGCCACCCTTCTGGGAGCCAGGCTGAGTGGGAATGGGGAAAGGTGGAGATGCAGAACTGCAAAAAGACACAAAAATGAATGGAAACAGGGGTGGGATGCTTCTTTTATTGTTTCTGGTCATGATGCAGCACAAGGTCCAGAACCTTCTCCCTCCCTGCTGTGAGAGGTGTTTGTACTGGCAGCCCTTCAAGCTGGTATCCCCAGAGCACCAGTTAAACCAGTAGTTACCAATTTTTTTGCAAGCCACGCTGGGACTATAGGAATTTTATTCCTTCACAGTGTTGAAGGAAAGGGATTTTGCTTGCCAAAGGGCTTTCTTATGCTTGAGGATGATTTATGGGCCAAGCTGAGCCACTTGTGGAAAAGGCAAAGCAGCTCTTGGCAGCACCCCCAGAATCCACTGCAGCTGTGGGGTAGTGAAGTCATCGGCATAACAACCACTGCAAACAGAATAACAAAGTCTGTTCTGTTCTCGTTTAAAATAATCTTTCCAGTTCAGCAACCACATTAAACTTACCTTTCTGCATGCAAAAATCATAAAAGGCTGATAGTTCTCCTCAGCTTGGAGCGAGTGTCTCCCTTTGATCAGTGCCCATCTCTCCTGTGCCATGCACACTTGACCCGAGTGTCTCCCATGGAGGAGTGAAGTGTGTTATGTCACAGTCTGTGTCTGCCCCTTGTTTGCACTCCTTTGTTTGGCCTTACATTTGAGAAAAGAAGAAAAAGACCCAGAGTTTCTTCCTTCTAAATTGCAAAATTTGCTTTTGCTTTATAACTTGTTTCTAAGCTGGTTGCAAAATGAGGAATCTGACTTTGATTTTTCCTGCCTTTGTTTCAGGTCTCTTCAGATCCTCCTGCTTCCAAAAAGCCCAAAATAGATGACTCTGCTTCCCAATCTCCAGCTTCTTCTGAGAAGGAAAAACAGTCCAGTTGGTTACGGTCCTTATCCAGTTCATCTAATAAGGTGATTGTTGAATACTCTGTAATCAAGAGAGATCAAATTGGCACAAAGCATCACTCTACTGAGACCAGAGGAGAAAATGAGGGAAAGAACATGCCCAGGGTTTCTAAATTAGTAACATTTCCATCCTTTCCCTAGTCAGCATTGAGCTACACGGTCCCCCCAGATTCCTTGTCACCCTCCAGTGCTCATTGGCCTGGATTGTGCCAGGGAAGTAAGGAATTCCCTTGTGCCTTTGAGGTACAGGAATCCTGCAAGGCTCAGGATTTGTTTGTAGCTCTTTGTGTGAGTTTGTAGCTCTTTGTGATCCCTCCAAACTGCACAGAGCTCGTTGGCCAGCAAAACCCACGAGGGCCAGCAGAACCGCTGAGCAAGGCGGCTGTGGCCAGTGGGGAGCAGCTGTGGGGATGGCTGAGGGTGGCCTGGGCAGCGCCAGGTCCCCTGTGGGGGGATTGATGAGTTGCTGGGGTCACTCACGTCCCGCCTGTCCCCAGAGCATCGGCTGCGTGCACCCCCGGCAGCGCCTCTCCGCCTTCCGGCCCTGGTCCCCCGCCGTGTCCGCCAGCGAGAAGGAGCTCTCCAGCCACCTGCCCGCCCTCATCCGGGACAGGTAAGGACACACGGACAGGGACAGCGGCTGCCAGCTGCCCCTGGGCTGTCCCCGTGCTCGCTCGGGGCGTTCGCAGCTGCAGGGTTTCGTTTGCAGAAAGGAAACACAAAAAGCGTCGCTGGTTTGTGTGTGAAGGGGTTAAAGGTGGCACCTGCCATAGAAGGGTCAGGTGGAGGCTGCTCAGAAGGGGGACACACCTGGGGGTGCAGTCACTGAAGGTCTTGGCAAGGTGGGAGTCCCTGTCCTGGGCAGGGCTCAGGGAGGTGCAGCCGCTGCCAGGCCCTGTCCGTGGTACCGGCTCCTGTCCCAGCCCAGCTCCATCCCCACCCCTCCCCACAGCGCCAGGGAGGCCAAAGGGCAGCAGAGATTTCCCCAAAGCCTCTGTGTGCCCTGGCCCTGGGGGGTTCTGGCTCCTCAGCCTGTCAGACCTGTCCAGAGACCGAGCCAGGAGCAGCCCTGAGTGAGTCACCCAGAGCAGGTGGGACCTCGGTGTCACACTGAGAGCAGAAAGTGTCAGGGCAGTTCAACATCCCTGTGCCAGACTGGAGCTGTGCAGTCTGAAAAACCTCCGAGCCACATTTCTGCCTGAGGGTGATGATTGCTTTGGAAAGTTTGACTTCAGTGACCAGGTGTTTTTAGGGAATATTATGGAGAACATATTGTGCTGCCCTTATGAATAAGTTTCTTAGAAGCTGTGGGGATTGATTTTTAAAAAAGGAAAATAGAAGGGAAAATGTCTATCAGCATATCCTAATTTTTAAACTAGGTAGGGAGAGAAGTGGTGTAAGTGTCCTTGATATCCCTGTGAGAAACCTGGCTGATTTCAGTATTGGATAAAGCCCACCTACAACAGCTTCAGGAGAAGTTTTAACTGATAACAGATCATGTTGTAGGTGCTAAATTGAAGTTACAAAGTCTTTGCTCTGCTTTTTGCAAAATTCCATGTATTTGATGTCATGTTAATGCACCCCTTTAACACCAAGGTTTAACCAAAGGCTTGTTGGTTGTTGTACCTGTGGTTTTACACACGGACTCTCAGGTTTGTGTCAGAATCATAGGCACAAGAAGATGCTGTTCCACTCCATGGTTTTCCTTAAGGAAGTGCTGGTTTGAGTTTACAAAACATTTGTGGATAGATGAAAGTCCAGCTGTGCACTTGGTTAAAACAACAGTGCCATGAGGAGCAGAGGAAACAGCTTTAGGCCTTTTAGGCTCTGGGAGGTCTCATCTCCTTGGTGCTCTTAGGACATGTGGCCCTTGGGATGGGATCCTTGGGTTAAATGGGGGCAGAACACTGAACAGTGCCATGGGCAGCTTCTCAGCTGGTGGAAATCAGTGGGGTTCACTGTGGGGATGTGCAGTGGAACTCTGGACTGGGAAGCTCTCCATAGCCAGGATTGTGACCCTTTTCTCCTCCTTCTGCCTCCCCCCAAACCAGCTTTTACTCCTACAAGAGCTTTGAGAGCGCCGTGGCCCCCAACGTGGCCCTGGCCCCTCCAGCCCAGCAGAAGATGGTGAGCAACCCTCCCTGTGCCACGGTGGTGTCCCGGGGCAGCGAGGCCCTGGGCTCAGGGCAGCCCAGGAAGAGGAAACACGGCCCAGAGCACTCGGCTGTCCCCGAGGCCGCCGCCACCACGGCCACCACCGCGGCCACCGCGGCCCCCGAGGAGGACAAGGAGTCAGAAGCAGAGATTGAAGTAGAAACCAGGGAAGAATGTAAGTGACACTTGTGGCTGCTTTATTTGGGCTGGGTTTTTTTGCAGGGCTTCCTGTGCAGTTTCTGTGGGGTTTAAATGGAATTGTGGAAGCCCAGTCCCTCCATGGTAGCTTTGAGACATGAGTTCACACAAATTGAACTCAGTCCCTTAAGTCAAGGTTGCATTTTCATCATTTTTCAAGTATCAAAGTATAAAATGAGTAGGTTTTTAATTTCCTTTCCTATTTAAAATTGATTATCAAGTGTCTCTGTACAAAAGGGCCTCAGCACATTTGGAGCTGTATAATATATATATACGAGCTGTATATAATTACGTCTTAATTATTGACATTTTAAAATTAATTTTCAATGTTCCTTTTTTCCAGTCACCTCCTCCTTATCCTCGCTCTCCTCCCCATCCTTCACCTCCTCCAGCTCTGCTAAGGACATGAGCTCCCCTGGGATGCAGCCCCCGGCCCCCGTCAACAGCTCCTACGAGGTGGCTGCACACCCTGACCCGCACAGCAGCGGGCTGGAGGCTGAGCTGGAGCACCTCAGGCAGGCCCTGGACAGTGGCCTGGACACAAAAGAAGCCAAAGAGAAGTTCCTGCACGAGGTGGTGAAGATGAGGGTGAAGCAGGAGGAGAAGCTGAACGCGGCCCTGCAGGCCAAGCGCAGCCTGCACCAGGTGAGCCTGCCCTGCCCTGCCCTGCCCTGCCCTGCCCTGCCAGGTACAGCCCAGCAGGGAGCTCTGAAAAAGGAATTGCCTCATTTTTCCCAAATAGCAACAGCCTTTGCTGCGCCTCTGTTTGTAAATCCAGCCGGGAAACCAAAGCACAGGAACCAGTCTTATGTTTTTAAGCTTGCCACCTGTTTTTCCTTGGGTTATAAATCCATGGTTACCAAAATCAACATCTTTTCATTACTGAAAAAATCTTCTAGTCCAGCAGAGTTTATTTTGTTTTCATTTCACTGAACAGGAAACATTTCTGGAGGCTTTAGCTGGAGTTTTAAAGGCTCTGTGAGGGAGGGTGTTCCTGGGACACGGCCACAGCTGAAGTAAGGGCTTTGTCAGGCATCCCACTGGCCACACTGCTGAGCTTCAGGCAGGGAAGCAGCTCCTTATTTCTGGAATTCCTGGATCCATCAGTGTGTCCATGGTCATGCAGGGCTGCAGGGCAGGCCTGAGCACAGTGATGGGGGAACTGCATTGATCTGGGGTAAAAAGAGTGCAGAGAAATAGAAGGGGGAGCCAGCATAGAAGATTTGTGTGTCCTCTTTGAATATTTGGTGTGGAGCTGTTCCCAAGCTGGGGCTGGAATCCATGGGATGGAGTAAATAAGGGCCTGGTTTGAGACACAAAACCAGCAGTGATGCTCTCTTTTTAAGTTACCCTGAGCAAATTGCTTAATTCCTTTGTGTTCCAGTAAATCTGTGCTTTATTTAAGTAAACATTTATGCATAATGTGTGTGTGTGTGTACTTCCAGGGGCTCTATGTATTTCCAGAGGTTCTGGGTATTTCCAGAGGTTGTGTGTGTATTTCCAGGGGCTGTGTGTGCATTTTCAGAGGTTCTGGGTACTTCCAGGGGCTCTGTGTGTATTTCCAGAGGTTCTGGGTACTTCCAGGGGCTCTGTGTGTATTTCCAGAGGTTCTGGGTACTTCCAGGGGCTCTGTGTGTATTTCCAGAGGCATGGCCAAGCTAACTTCCAGCCTGGCTGGGAAGTGAGATTGTCAAAAGAGTGAATTTCCCATGACCCTGCAGTGCTACTTCACAGCAACCAGGGCTGGAGGGTTTGACTCGGACAGGGAGGAAATGCTGCTTCTGGGGGAAAAAATAGATCTTTAGTTTCTAATTTAACCATTTAGGAAACGTGAGCCACATCTCTGGGCTTGCTGTGAACATGTATTTTAACAACTGTGGGGTTTCTTCCTCTGTACCTTGAAGGTTCCTTATCATTATCACTTCAGTTAATGGTTCCCTCATGGATTTGAGATTCCAAGGCAGCAGCTCCCAGCCTGGACAGGGGGAATGGCAGTTCCCAGAGCAAAATGTGGTTTCTATTCAGCTTCAGGTTTTAGCCTAGAGTTTTCCAGCTTTTGTGACAGAACAGTCAATGAGCTGGTTGTGAGGAGTCTTGGGGCTCACCCCAGTCACCTACAGCACCCAGAGCTAGAAAAGACAGAGTTTCTGTTCTGTCCTTGCCTTCAATGGATTTTTGAGGGGGGCCTGATAAAATGGAGCTGATTTCTGATGTCCTGTTGAGCTTTTCCATACACAAAGGACACTCAGAACTGCACTTTCCACGTTGTGCATCTTCAGAGCCTTCAGCTCCAGCCCAGGCACTGCAGTCGGGTGGTTTGGAACGTGGAGCTGGTGCTGGAGCTCTCTCCAACTGCAGTTCATCTTTATTCAGGCCCAGATGGTCGCAGCTATTCTGCTTGACAAAGCAAAATGGGGCTGTAGCGCTGAGCTTTTTGTTATCCTGGGCTTCAGGGTAGCTGGAGTGCAGGAACTCCACAGGATTTAAAGGAGAAGGGCTCGTGCAGAGTTCAGAGCGGGGTTTAGCCACGGGCTGCCTCGGTCACAGGCAGCAGGAGGTGGGAACGTGGTTTGGACGGCTTCCCTCGCACTCACTCCTCACCTGCCTCTGTGTCCCAGGAGCTGGAGTTCCTGAGAGTGGCCAAGAAGGAGAAGCTGAGGGAAGCAACGGAGGCCAAGCGCAACCTGCGGAAGGAGATCGAGCGCCTGCGGGCTGAGAACGAGAAGAAGATGAAGGAGGCGAACGAGTCGCGCATCCGGCTGAAGCGGGAGCTGGAGCAGGCGCGGCAGATCCGCGTGTGCGACAAGGGCTGCGAGGCCGGCAGGCTCCGCGCCAAGTACTCAGCACAGGTGAGGCCCTGCAGGGCTGGAGCAGCTCCTCAGCTCCCTCCTGCTGCTCCCACCCCTGCTGCTGAGCTGGGACGGGCATCAACAGAGGGCAGGAGGCCAAAAAATGGGGCCTGAATTTAAACTCCATGCACCTGCCACAGAGGTGCCCCTTTAGCTCCCTCAAACACAGTCCTCAAAAGCTTCTGTTCAACAAACTTTAATTTGTATTTCAAATACTTCACATAGTTTAACTCAGCCCTGAAAGGCTCGTGGCAGAGGGAGTTGCAGGAGTGCTGGAGCAGCCTGTGGTGACACACAGGTGCTCCTGGAGCTGGGAGCTGCAGGTCCCTGGCGTGGTGGCTTTAAGGGAGGAGGGGAAGAGCAGAAGCCAAGCTCACAATCTCCAGGGCTCTGATAAGGGGAAGGGGAGTGGCCGCCTGCTCCCGCTGAGACACGTCTGGCCAGGAGCAGGAAATGATGTGGGGCTTCCTCTCGGCATCACAGGATGTCTCACTGATAAGGGGTGTCCAGACTAAACAGAGCCTCCCTGGGGCTGCTGCACTGGGCGTTCCCCCCTCCCCTGGGGAGCAGCACCAGGGCAGCTGCACACAGCCTGGGCTGGGCCTGGGGGCTCAGGGGTGTCCTGGGGGTGACTCTGTGACACTGGGCATTTTCAGTCTCTTAATACATTCCTTCCTTTAAGCTTAAAGGCTAAAAATCACCTCAAAAAGAACTTAAGCAGCCAATTATTCCTCTTTTCTGAGGCCAGGCCTGGCAGGTTGGCAGTGTCCCCTGCAGCAGCCCCCTGTCACAGCCACCCCTGAGCCCCCCAGAGCTGTCCCTGGGCAAAGGGCACGTGGCAGCTCCTGTTTTGTGGCTGGCACAGCTGGTAACAAAACTCCTGTGAGTAACTAACTCCCAGGGCTGAATTTTATAAGATGTCACTATAACTCAAGTTCTTAAGTCTTGAGAAATTTTAAAATAAAGCTTTATACACCCTTGTAGCTACAGCTTGGAGTGCAAGAGGAAGTTGGTCACATATTATTTTTGAGGAAACCGCAGTTCTCTAGACAGGCTCAGTCTGACAGAAACAGCATCAGGCCAGGGTGGAAATGTCTCAGTGTAGGCTTAAAGTATTAGATGCTTAATGCCCATTGAGGAGCTGTGGTTTATACCTTCCTTTTTCTTACCTTGATACTGAAATCCAAACATGGATGGGGGAGGTTTACCTGCATTGTAGCCCAAAACATTGGAGGTTTCCCTTCCTGGTTAAATGGCAATCTTTGCTGACTGCTGACATTTCCTTTCTCGCTGGGTGCTGTTTCTGGTATTTGCACTTTCCGGTCCTGGGGGTTTTCTCTGCCTTTTCTGTCAGAAAGTACCAAACAGGGAGGTCAGGGAGGCCAAGGGCAGTGGCAGGTCCTGCTGGGAGCAGAGTGGGGACACTGCAGGGCTTTAATCCATTCCTGGGGAGGCCTGGCCCATCAGCAGCCAAGGCCCTTTCTGGTCACTTCCATTAACAATCATTGTAAAAGAGCTGAAAGTGAATCCCCTGTGCCAACACCTGGGGTTTGCTTTGCTGAGCTGCTGTCACTGCCTAAAGAAACAACAGCCATGCTTGAAGAAGTGACCAGATTGTGTGGCACTAAGGAATTCTTGAACTGTTTCTTAACACTTCTGGTTTTCACCTTCCTTTCTGGAGCTGGAGTCACTGGGGATGTTTAGTTTCAAGGCTAAGCAGGCACTGTACTGCAGCAGTGTATGGAAAAAAGGAACAGGGAATTCCTTCCTTGCCTCTATCTTGATAATCCTGTGCCTGGAGTGGACACTGTTTGCTCCCCTGGCCCTGTGCAAGGTGTGTGTCCCACAGCGCTGTCTGTCTGTCCCACAGATCGAGGACCTGCAGGTGAAGCTGCAGCACGCCGAGGCCGACCGGGAGCAGCTCCGCGCCGACCTCCTGCACGAGCGCGAGGCCCGGGAGCACCTGGAGAAGGTGGTCAAGGAACTTCAGGAACAACTGTGGCCTAAAGCCAGCAGCCAGCCCAGCAGCGAGAGCACCTCGAGCCCCATGGAGAACTGACCCCTCATCCCCCAGCACAGGGAGGGAGAGAGTGGGACTGGGAGTGCACGTGTGAGTAGTGGTGTCCTGGCACACACTTTAGGAATATGGATTCTCAGTAGTTGGAAGGCAAATGTTGTTACTCTCTAGAACAGAAGCACTGAATTCCGCCTCTTTTTTTTCCCAATCCATATAGCACAACATCTTACTGTGCCTAGAAAACACAAAGTGTTTGTAAACAAAATACTTTTAAGTCCACAGCAAATTTTCTACTGGCAAACTCTAAGCAAAGCAGTGTGGTCCAGCTAAACCCGGAGTCCAAGGTGAGCACGGCAGTGGCTTTGTGTTCTCCTGCCTGTTGGAACATTTTGGAATTTAAAAACAAACCGACTTTTCTTATAAGCTATTTAAAAGAATTCATTACACAGACTTGGTATTAAAAAAAATTAACAAGATTTTTATAATGAACCTTTAAAAGCAAAACAAAAAAAAAAAAGACAAAAAATAAAAAACCTTTGATGCACAATTTTTAATGACTTTATAGGCTTTGGGATTCTTTGTGCAGAAGCCCCTCTTGGTGATGATGCCATCCATGTCAGGAGCAGTTTTCCAGCCATCTCAGAAGCCATCGCGGTTCCATCCCGTCACGTGGGTGTAGGAGAAGTTCAGAGTGCTTTTCCAAGTTGATTTTTTTCCTTAGAATGAATTATGTCCATTTCCTGCCCTGGACACAGGAAGAAGGGAAGCTGCAGGAGAGTGCAGGGGATGAGGGGAGCAGAAGGGGTTGGGTGGAGAGCCCCAGCCCAGCCCCACAGACCCCCCTGTGTTCAGAGACTTCACCCACGAGCACGTCAGCCTTGGGAAAAGAAAGAGAGAAAGAAGAAAGGAAGGAAATGGATGATCAGTTGGTAGAGGAACAAAGCAGAGACATCTGTGTGTTGAAGTCATTCTGAAATCTTCAGCTTTCAGTTTTCTGGAAAACTCATCTTGTTGCACCATCTTACCATGAATTCAGTATTTCCCTGCTTCCATTCCGAACTGTCAGTCAGGATTTCTGTGCCCAAGGAGAGTCCAACGTTGCAGTGTCGGATACTACAGAACAGAAAACCAACATTTTTGCTGCTGTGAATAAGCCTACATCTTTTTTTTAAAAACTTTTTTTGTTTTTAAAAAGAGCAATTACTTTAATTTTGGGATCCAAGCCGCGGCCCCGGGATACAATGCAGCAAACCATCACTGCCTTGGGGGTGGTGCTGAGGTTTTTATATATATATTTTTTTTTTTTAAACCTGCACTTTGTCAGAATCTTACTCTGCATTTTATTCCCTGTTTCTAAGATGTACATGTCAAGTATTTGAGATTCTGCCCTAACAGCTGTGCAAACCATGAACCCAGTCTGCCACCACTGACACCTCCCATCAGCATCCGTGTAAGCAAAGGAGGATCCAGCAGGTGCAGAGTCCCCAGAGCAGGAATTCCCCCTGTGCTGCTGGTTCAGTTAGAACCTGGTATTGTGGCTGTGTATGACCCAGGCTGGGGAGCAGCAGAGATGCTCCCAAAAGTGCTTAACAAATAAAGTTGGTGCTTTACTGATCAGGAGAAAATTAATTTTCACCCATAAACACTCACCTCTGACATGCTCAAGCAAGTGAAAATGTGATCTGGGGCTGCAGATGTGCCTTCCAGCTCATTTTTCCTCTCAGCATCTTCTCTGGGCAATGCTGACACTTTTTTTACCTTAAAGAATAATAATAATAAAAAAAAAAGAAAAAAAAAGAGAACCCCCTATGCATCATCATACCCAGAGTTATTCTAAAAGAAGAAACATATTTCCAGTAATCTTTATTTGCTTTTGGACATTAATGCAAACTATGTAAGCTTCAAAATTATTTCCCAGTAGACAGAAAGCGGCTTCCAATCCTAAAATTATGGTATTTACTTACAGTACACGAGAGAGATTTTTTTTTTTTGAACAAGAGCTGTTTGCTTGAAACCATTATAGTAACCATTATAGTAACTGTGAGCATTAACAAAGAAGTTCATATATATGTTTTAGGTACAAAAAAGAAGAAATATAAAAGGAGTGGAATTACTGGGACAATGTAAAACTGTTGGGAGCAAGAAACAGTCACACCAAGTCAATGACCTGAACCTGTCTGTGGATACAGGGGTTGGCCCTTGTGTGTTTGGGATACTGGAGACTGGCTCTAGGTGCAGCTCTCCTTCTAAAGTGCAATGCAAAAGGAATTTTGATTATGCTTGAGCAGGTTTTGTTTTTGTTTTTGTTTTTTTTTAATGTGGGGTTTTATTTTCTTTGTATGTTTTTTTCTGCGATTATTAAATCATATGCATGGATTAAACTCTGCCATATAGTCATTAATGGGCATTATTACTGTCTTATGTAAAGGGGTTCTTTTGTTATGCAGTATGCAGAAAAATGGTCTCAGCCTTATGATTTCCAGATCTGTATTATCCACTTATTTCTTCAAGGGAAACTAAACAACTGTAGCTGTAGCTGATCATTTTTGTGCATTTCAAGTCTCTTGTGCTCTGCTTTACTGCCGTGTTGGGAACCTCACAGAGAACAGACCCCACTCCTGTGGCGGCTCATGGAAGCCTGGCTTTGGAAATTTTGCTTGTTTGGGTTTTTCCCCCTCATCTATAATGGTTTCTCTCCCTTTATAACCCCAAAAAAATGGCAACATGTCCATGTCCAGCTGTTGTCTCCCAGGAAAAGCCACTCACCTGAGCACACCGTGAGTTTTCCTTTTTATGTCCCGGGAAATGCAGCCACTCACTGGGCATGAGGCTCCTACACTTCTGAAGGAAGGAAATCTGCAGGATTTTCAAAGGAAAGAAGCAGAACAGTAAAACAGTCAATCAGCACCAAGCAGCCTCACCTGTGCTGCACAGGTAAAGGGTCCCAGGGCAGCTCAGAGTCTCCAAAGCAGAATTACAGCTGGGGCTTTCCTCTGCCCCACTCCCAGCACTCCATGCAGGGCCATACCTGCAGTGAACTCACCCCAAAACTCCCCAGGATTTGCTCCTTGGGAGTGAAAAGCCATTTCTATCAATTATTATTTTAAATCACGAAGAGAAATAAGGTGCAAGAAGAGCAGGAACAAACATTCTCCAGCAGCAGCCACTGCTCAGGAGGGTCTGCCAGGGCTGGGGCTGGCTTTGAGCGCTGGGCATTTCCTGGCCATGTTTAACAATCAGAGTTCACTCTGCAGAGCAGGTGAGTTCTCCTGCAGAGTGTGGGATTGAGTTGGAATTCAGAGCCATCAGCAGTGTCTGTCCCAGCCCCAGGGGCCGGTTCTCACCAGGGGGGCTCTGCAGAGCAGCCCCCCCGTGTGAAGGTGCTCGGAGCTCTGGGGTCATTCCTGTGCCTGCAACACCTCAGTAAAGCTGTGAGAGCCTGGTCCATGGAATTCCTTCCTTCCTGCAGCCCCCACTCCCTGCTGCATTCCCAGGGAGAGGGGCTGCCCCTCCATCCCCCCATCTTCTGTGCTTTAGTTTCCTTTAAGAAGTTCCAAGGGAGAAGAGGTGTTTCATACAGGCTGTTGACTCTCCCTGTACCTACAAATATATTACTACTTGTATATTCAGTTTAATTACTCCTTGTTTCTATTACTGAACGAAGACTTAACGAAGGGAAAAAAAAAAACCAACAGCAATAACATTCATATCTATGGAGCAGCTAACTCTATACATAATATTCTGCTTTTCAAACAGAACTAGCCAATGTAAAAAAACATTAAAAGTAAATTCAACATGTAAATACTTTTTTTCATTTTACACTGTTGTATTATAAGTGTATATGGTGTTTACTTTTTCAAAACTCTTTCTTACCTGGTAGTTGTCTTGTTTTATGAGTTGTGTTTTTAACTGAGAAGAACCTTTGCTGTCTGTTAGGAAAAAAACAAAACAAAATCTTTTTGCAAGTTTTCAATGTGGGTTATAACCTTTTCTCCATCATTTGCATTTTATTTGTCCTTATTTTCACTGTAAAGTATTTTATTACCAAAAGGTTGGTTTTTGTTCCATTCTGCCCTCTCAGCAGTCCATGTGTTTTAGAGAGAAGTTTTTTGTTGGCTTGGTTGTTGTTTTTTTTTTTTTTTTCTGGTTTTGTTTTGTTTTTTAATTGAAAGAACTCACAGAAATGACATTTTTTCAATTGAAGAAAAATAAATCTTTACATTTATAATAGCCAATAGCATTTCAGCACATTTTTGTTATCCTGGTCTCTCCTATGCTGCTGCTAATGACAATATTATGACTTACTCTACTATTCTAGAACTATTTTTATGTAAGTAATGTATGCTTTCTTGTTTATAAATGCCTGATTTAAAAAAAAAATAAGAAAAAAGCTTGGCATATTTATCTATTTCGCTGTGTACCTTGATAGTCCTTTTCCACCCCCTTTTCCACATCCCCTCCCCCTGATGCAGATAATATTGTAAAATAAAGGACTTTATGAGATTATGTATGAAAATAGCTATGCTTATATACCACAGTGACTGAATGTACAGTGTATAGACGCATTACCGAAAATAAAATTGTTTGTCCAGAAAAAAATAAAGAGCTCTGGGATGTTTTTGGAGTTCTCTGTGCTTTGCTGAGGTGCTGCTCCCCCCTTTCATGATGATCCCACAGCACCTGGTCCCTGATTTCCTGAGGGCCCAGGAGAAGGACCCTCCCTGAGGCATCATTTAACACAAAACACTGCTAATAGATAATAATATACAATAATTTAAATAATAAAAACATTTAGCATGGACACTGCTGGAAGGAGACTGGAATTTAATTGGGATCACAGTATTCCACTGCATGGGGAAAATCCAACACTCCAGTGAAATTTCTTTGGAATAGTGAGAATTGTAAGCATGGAGAAGTTTGTTCTAGGTCAAAGAAAAAGAAACACAAGAGGGGAAAATGCAAAAAGCAGGAGATGGAAACATATGTCAGAATAATTCTCTCATGGTTTTCTGAGAAGTGGCTGCAGAATTTCCACAGCTCTGGGACATTTCTGAAATGCCTTTGTAAAGCAGTGGAAAAGCTGGAGAATGAGCAAAGAGCTTAAAAAAAATAAATCTCTTCTTATTTGAGACTCACCCAGCTTTCCAAGGGGTGGGTTTGTGTCCCAAATGCAGCTCCACATCCTTGGGGAGGGATTTGTTCCCCACATCCCAGCCACATCCTGGTCCTTCCACCTGCACAGCCCTACTGGGACTCAGGGTCCTGAAATGAAAAGTTCAAATAACATTCCTCCTGCTGTTCCTTCTCACAGAGGCTTCTCAGGGTATTCCTGTTCCAAACTAAATACCAAACTAGATTTGGCTTGATAAGGCTTGGTACCAGAGGCTGAAAAAATGAAATATTCTGTCTCCAAGGACCTCTGAGAGCAACAATACAGATTGGTAAAGCCCAGTCAAGCTGTCTTGTGTTTCTGGGAAGGGGTAACTAACTGGGTTTGAAAATTCTGCTTCTGCTACAAAATAACTTCAGTTTACTAGGAATGAGATACATTAGGAATGAGACATGAACCTGCTCAATAACCAAGTGAGCTGAACTGACTCAAGCTCAAAGTAGCTGAAATAAATAGAAATAGAAATAAAAATCCAATTTCCTGAGGCCTGCAGTAAAAACTTCTCATGATTTACTCAAGAGCTTGTGTTACCCAGCCATCAGAAAACACCACTAAAAACCCAAACATGGGGTGCATGTGGCAAATCCAAACTCTGTGTGGGGCACAGCTGAAAGAAACAGCCACAAAATCCCAGAAATGGGGATAAACAGAGCACCTCATGTGAGCAGCCCACTGATCCCAGCCTGGCAGATGGAGCACAGGGAAGCTCAACACACACAG
Organism: Calcarius lapponicus; assembly: GCA_039654755.1. Lineage (NCBI taxonomy): Eukaryota > Metazoa > Chordata > Aves > Passeriformes > Fringillidae > Calcarius > Calcarius lapponicus. Next base: position 14,810,471 of record JBBFKN010000017.1, read on the forward strand.
AGCAGGGAGACACCTGAGGGATTTTGGGGAGAAAGGAGGAAATTCCTTGTTATTGCTCAAGGGATCCAAACCAGACCTTTTAGGTGCTCCCACCTTCAATTGCTGAAAAGCCATTAAAGAAGCACATCCTGCAGGGAAGGGATCCAACGTGGGGGAAATGAGAGGAATCTGGGAAGCAGCAGAAGCCCAGGAATGGCAGAGTTAATGGAGATCTGAGCTCCCAGGCACTGTCAGGAGAAGAGCACAGCTCTAATAAAACCCAGCTGTGTGACGTACACAGCACTGGAATTTTTATGAGATGGCTTATGTGCACTTTAAGTATTACCTGACTGCAATGCAAATTCCCACACACTTTTATTTGGGAGGGAAAAAAAGTTTCCACAGCTCTCTGGGCTGGACTGGTTGAGCCCAATTGTTCTGCACAGCATCTCTGGGGTTTCTGGCTCATCATTTTGGATTTACCTTTGTATTTGTTTCTGTTGAGTCAGCTCCTCAACCTGGAACCTTGAGAATTTCAGCCTTATAAAAGTGCCCCAGGCCACCCTGGCCCAGCCATCCCAGTCCTCTGGCCCTTCTACCACTGCTCTTCCACCTCCCATACCTATGCAGTTGAGGAAGACTCAAGGAACAAGAGGACACCTGCACAGGTCAAAAGAAAATGAGGTTTCACTGCTTCAAAGGTCAGATCTGCTCCAAAAATCTCATTTCTGTAAACACCATAAGGACCATAAACTTGAGTGACCATGATCTTGGGAAGGAATTTTACAAAGAGCCCTTTATAAACCCTGTTTATAATAGAATGTTTTGGGTTGCTCCATGTGCTCAGTTCCAGCCCTGGAACAAGAAATTCCTTTATTGTCTGGTTGTCAGAAAAGATCATTAAACCCTTCCCTTTATGTGACCAAGGATCAAAGAGGGGCATGAACAGAGCTCATGGCCCCACAGCCCACGAGTGAAACCCTTGAGGCAGCACCGATGGATTCCCTGTGCAGCATCCCAAGTGCCAGGGCCCTGCTGTGCCCCTGCAGCCACATTCCCAGCAGAAGCACCCACCCAACACCTCCATGGCACTGCCCAGTGCAGGACAGCAGGGCAGAGTGTCCCTTCCCAGGCTGCTCAGCATTCCTGAATCCAGCTCCTGGATCTCCAGCACTGCTTTGCAGATTTAAGTGACCAGTCAGACACAGAGAAGTCAAATTTCCTTCAGTTACCTTTCCAACCCACAAGGTGAGTGGAGCAGCAGAGGAAGGCTCGGCACCAAACCTTCCATGTTCCATCTCCTGGCATGTTAAACTCCCCCACAAACCCTCTGCCCCAGATTCCAGCCCCTGTGCCTGGCAGCAGCTCCCAGCTCAGGATTACACTGCAGTGCCAAGGCATTCAACACACACAGCATTTTTCAGCAATAGAGGTTTCCTAGGCCTGGCTCTGCAGCCTGCAATTACTGCATCTTTGCTGATGTCAGCCCTGCTGCTTTCCCTCCAGCGCTCTGCATGGAAAATCTGGGATGGGACTTTGGCTCCACCAAAAAAAAGAACTCAGGATGGGATTGTACATCAGGACTGTGAACAGACACGAGGCTCCCAGCTGGACCTGCCGCTGTGGGCTTGGAGGTTCTGCATGGGAAGTTCTGAACTCCTTGTGCCCACCCAAGCCCTGCTGGTGTTGGTGGATGCCCGGGAAGCTGCCAGGGAGCAGCAGCCCAGGGCAGCTGCCACCATCCCTGCCCAGCTCTGAGCACACCACACGCAGCTCCCGTGCAGGGATCCCGTGCTGCTTAATTCAATTTGGCAGATAACACTGGGGAAGGCATTGATTTCCTCCCCTCGCTCCCTCCTTCCCTTCCATCAATTTTCCCAGATAAGCAGCCTGTGGCTCGGGTCCTGCTGGTGACGGATGCCTTGTAATTGCTCTGAATGGATTATCCCCAGACATGGAGCAGGCATTTACAGTGCACAGCTGTAATCAGAAACACTCGCACCCAGGAGAGGGGCTCTGAGGAGCAGACAGCTGCCTCTGGCCTCTGCCTTGTCTCTCTGCTCTTATATTAAGCCTAACTTTATGTATTTGTATTTTTATATTCAGGCCATCCACAGAAATCAGGGTCCAGATGGGCTCGGTGCCATCCCGACCCTCAGAACTGATCTCTACTTCTCAGGCTACAAAGGTAGCCTGAGATTGTCCACCCTGCTCAAATTTTTCTAAAGATCTTGCAAATTATTATTTGGCTAAATTAGAATCCACCCAATTGAACGGGTAACATCACCCCAAACTTAGGAAATCCATGCAGACATACTCTGTCCCGGTAATTACTGGCTAAAAGACATTAGATTCTAGAGACAGTTCTCACCTCACTTTATTGCTGCTTTTCTCCCTCTGCCCAGACTAAATTGTCAGCAGTTTGTTTATCAAGATCCCAGTGACTTTCTAATTTGTATGTCTGGGGGGAGAAAACCCATGAATAACTAAGTGTGAGACAGACTGTTACATAGGAACAAAACACGGCAATTTGAGCCACTGAATTTTAATTTTGTGCAATTAACCTCAGCAGCCCAGCATCAAGGGGCAGCAGATCCACGACCGGGATGCTTAGGCTGAAAATCTGATCACCATCAAAGTGTTTTGCCCTGCAAACTTTCATTGAGGTCACTTAATGAACGAAGGAAAGCAGCAGAACAGCACCCAGCAAGGAAATTCTGTTCTACACTCCCAGTTACTGGAAGCTCTCTCACACTGGGGTTTCCTCCTCCAGCACTGGTTTTCCCCTAGGATCCCTACATTAAACAACAGATCATGGATTGTGCTGGGGGATGCAGGACTCAGGAGCTCTCATCCCCTTTGGTTTGGTGTTTGTGCCACCCTGGTTTTCACTCTCTGCTCCTGCAGCATCAGTTTGGTCACCCTGTGCAAGACATGGACAATGGCAGCTCCACAGGAAAGGTTTCGTGCTCAGTATGAACAGTACAAACTTCACTCTTCCAACCTTTAACCAAAATCCAATCCTATTGTGAAACAAAGTCCATCTAACCCCACGTTCCAGCTCCCTCTGCTATCTGGGAAAGCAACAGGAATTCTTTCCTGGAGAAAATGATGCCTTGCTGCTGGTTTGGTGCTGGAATTGAGAATCCTTCCCTGCACACTCCATTCCTCTCTGGCCAGCACAGCCCTGCAGGGCCTGGCCTGAAGTGGGGCCCATTTCCCAGAACTGCAGGGAGTGACACCTTAGAACGTTTCACACTGTTTTATTAAACATGCAGAAATCAACTACTTGGGAAAAAAGCTTTGTTATAAAAAAGCTTTGTTTAAAAATCACATAACACAAAGCCCTTTCCCTTTTTTGCCCCCCAGAAGCAGCCTGCAGGCTGGGACAGAGGGGACAGTGGCTTTGGGACGACACGTGCACAGCCTGGCTCGTGCAGCTGGCAGATAATGGGCTTTGCAGGTCACTGGCTCTTGAGCACTGTTATCTCTGTGTAACATACACCTTGTTGTGTCTTACTGCTTAATTACAGCTGATACACAGGCCATAATATTGCTTATCATTAGCCAGAGGATGACAATTACCATTTAAGATTAAACAGCTTGCTTTCTTCAGCCAAGTCTCCATGTGACACTTCCTTGCCCAAGAAAAGATTTGCACATGCAGAACAAATCCCCAGACTAATTGGAGATGTGCCCCTCACAAGGAGCTGGAATTTTGGAAGCACAAGTTGCAGGTGAACATCACCAACAGTCACTGCAGGGTTCAGCAGAACCCTGAATTTGAGGTGAAAACAGTGTTTCATAGAATTTCTGAAGTCTCTTGGCTTTATCAGGGCTCTTGTTTCTGACATGGACACAGTGAACAGAGAGTTGGAAGCAGTTGGAAAGCCTGGGCTATTAAAGGATCAGCAAAACTGCTGAGGCTGCACAAGCTGAGCTGTCATTAAGTAGCTTCACCCTTCCCACAAAACACAGATGTGTTCCTGTGCACAAACATGGTTTTGTCTTACTGTGCACACACAACACCAAAACTGCTGGGAAATACTCTGCACTGAAACCCACCCAGGCCTGAGAGGAGATTTCACTACTGAGCACTACAAAAGAAGCAGAAAGCCTGAGTGAGAACCACATCCCTGCACCTCTGCTGAGCATTTCTGAGATTCCCTCAGAGCAAAGCCTTTCCCTCCAGAACATCAATGTGATAACATACAGTTGTGATGACTCGTAATGTCACAGGTCAAGGGTTTAAATCTCGTGTCCTGTATTTTGTCAACTCCCATTTATCCCATCCTGCACAGCACGAGGGTACCACACATAAATCTTCCAAAAATGTGTTCTGATCTTTCACCTACAGTAGATTAAAAATAGCCTGGAGCAAGAGCTTTTAGCATTTTGTCATAGCAATTTCTCCATCAAGTAAGATGGATGGCCAGCTCCACGGGGAAGGAATGAACCCACCCTGAGATCAGAGCATGAAAAGGCTGAGTTCCACCTCCAAGGAGCAGGAGTTGTGCCCTGGGTGGAAATCCCTGCTGAGCTTCCCCTGCTGAGCCCTGCTGCAGCACAGAATATCCAGGGAGGCTTTTCTTCCCTCCCTGCACACTTTTCATTTCAGCCTCAAAACAATTTGAGGAGTTCAGGCAAAAGTCTCAGGTCCTGGTTTGGATTTTGAAATCCTCCAGCATGACTTGGGGCACAACTCCTATTTCAGGTTTCATTTTTAAAAAGTATCTGAAGACAGGTGCTAATTTTGGCTATCCAATATCATTATTAGAGCTCCAGCCACTGAAATTTTCTGAAAACCTAAAGGCCAGAAACTGAATAGCCACAACAAAACATCTTCCTCACATAATTCTGCTGAATTATTCTGCTATTAAGCCTTGTTATTTCTTAGGGTTATGTGGTGATCTAGCAGCAGTGAGATGCACATCACCACCATTAAAGCACAGAACACCTTTTCACTACTTGTAAAGCCAAATCTTTACAAAATCCTCTCCTGATCCATTAATGTCTGCTGGGCATTAATGGTTCCCTTTCAAAACTTCAAGACCTAACTGCCTGAAAGTGAATCCACCTTTCTGTTATCAGCTGGTTTGATAAAAGGTCCAGCCTACTGCAGCAACTGGGCTTTACTTGTGTCTTTATCTCCCCACAGCCACAGTTGCCAAAGTGGAATAGATGTGCAAAGAATTTATTCAGGAAACTAAAGCTTGCAAAGCTGCAGCTGCTTCCACATGAATTCAGGGATGCAGAGTTTCCCAGCAGCTCACAGAGACTGCAACATCTGTTTACCAGACACCTTTATGACATTCTACCTCAGTGTGCTGAGATCTCAAGAGTTATCACATTAAATCTTGCAGAGGTGCTAAATAAACTGCACTCGAAAAACCCACCAAAAATAAAAACAAAAAAACAAACAAGCAAAAACTCCAAACAAAAACAAAGCAGCACAGTCTTGCTCATAACCCAGAAAATCCTGAGAAACTGAGAATTTGTACCCTCTGCCACAATTCAGGGCCCAACTTTCAGGTTTTCCAGAGAGGCTGCCTTTTTATTTTAGGCTGATTACAGATCCCATTGTCTTAGATATAATACTGTGTATTTTATATATATATATAAACCAGAAAACCAGCACCTGTAACAGAGATGTGCAGCTCTCACTAGTTCAAGTTCCCAATGAGCACTTTCAGCATCATGTGAGAGAAACTGGAGCATCACCTGTGAGTCAGGACTGGGTAAAACCTACAGAATTTACCCAGTATTTCCCATTGGTTCCCCTTTTCTAAAACACATTCTCAGTTTAATGAGATTTTACTTTTGCATCAGGGAAAGAGTCTCTGCTTTAGTCTCCAGTGTTACAGCTGGAACAACCTCTCACATCAGAGATTTCCACACTTTTCTAATGGGATGCTCATCAAGAAAAGAGCCTTCACCTTCCTTCCTCTCAAGGCCACACTGCAGCTCTTGGATTAGAGCAGAAAACATGGGGAAAAACACATTTAAGGTTTGGACTAGATGATCTTTAAATCTCCTTTCCAACACAAACCATTCTGTGATTCTATGACACTTGTGGTATTTGTGTTTATGCTTTTCCATAGGTTTTTTTTAACAGACCTCAGGGAACCATTTGTGGGGCCAAAGTAATGTGGATTCACATGATCCCATCACATGTTCCTGTTGGTTTTGATGCCAGGATCAAGAGGAGAGATCCTGTGTTATTTTTATGCTTCTGTTACATTTATGTTATTTTAGCCTCATTAATGGGCCTGTGGAAGGGGAAGGGCCCATGAAAAACACACACAAATGCCAGGACATTGGGTTAATTCAGATTTAAGTGAACACTGACGTATCCTCAGAGCTCCCTTTGGGCTTTGGGGAGTGGGGCAGGGGGGCACTTCAGTGACAACAGGGCAGATTCCATCTCGTGGACACTGCAGCATTCTCTGGCTACTCAGTCATGTAGGAAACTCTGACACACCAAAATCTGCAATTTCATATTCTGCAGCAGTAAGAGAAGACAGAAAACAAAGGTACAGCTGCTAAACTTCCCACCAGAAGCCAATCCAAATGGAGGGATGGGGTGAGTCAAGCAGGGCCAACAGCATCCTTAAAGGGAAGATAAAAAAGAAAGGAAAACATGTTCATCACAGTTATACTGAAAGATATTTGTGATTTTATCACTCATCTTTTGGTGTCCTGTGGATTATTTACATGTGGAGGATGGAGGTGAGCATGAGATTCAGCCCCAGCCCCAGGTGGTTTGTGACACACAGATAAGGAAGGGTCTGACTCTCCCAACCCCAGGCAGTGATGGAAAGAAACACCTCCCAGAGGCAGCCAGTCCCTTCCAGCCCTGAAGCAGGCAGCATTTCCCTTTTCTTCCAGCTGCCCGTCATCATAATACCTTCTTATCTGTATCCTCACCAGAAATCCTGGATGCATTAGAGCCCAAAGGGCTCTGACAATTCCAGCTAAGGCACACTCAAAGGGGGACTTTCTGCTTCTCTGCAGGGTCTCACATCCCTCCAGTGGCAGGAGGATCCTGGAGCTCAGCAACAGAGGCCCAACACTGCCCTCTCTGCCCCTGCCCTTGGTCCCACACCATGCTCATTTTCCATTTATAAGCAGTTTATATGGAGGCAATAAACTATTCTCAGGTGTTATAAACATTTTACAGGCTGGGGCACTGCACACGCTGGGGTGAACAATTATTTACTAAAGCAGCCACTAATCATTTACAAAAAGGGTATGAACCGAGGTTGGGTGTGATCCCCTGCTCTGTGCAGTGCCTCTTATCTTGGCTGCCCCACTGGGACTGGCCAAGGATCCCCAGAGTTCAAAGATTAACCAAACACCTCAGGGTAGGAGCAGCCAAGCTTCCCAACAGGGAGCTGTGACAGGCTCACACCTACCACAGGTTGGAGTAACAAAAGTACAATAAATACAGGAAAAGTTCACTAAACCTCCTTATCGTATGACCCAAATTTCTCAGCCCTGATTTTTCGTTATCTACAGTTTCACCACCTGTTTGTAGGGATATAAAGGATTGTGCCAAAGTTCCTGGATATGGTGCTGCAATCTGTAAACCCCCTGAATTTTGGGTTTCCTGATATGATGGGTGCTTTTCTTGACCACCTGGGAGGGTTTCCTGTCCACTCTGGAAGGATACAAAGGAATAGCTTCATTTCTTTGGCATTTTTAGTGGGATGAGTCAGAGAGTCGTGAGCTCAAACTGCTGAACATACTGGTATTTTCAGACACCTCAAATGCTTCTATGACACAAGAACATTATGAAATATAAAACATTTCTTTACTGTCAAACCAACACTGCCTTGTCCTGCCAACAACCTGCCTGCTGATTGGGGTTTCTGTGGATTTCTTTCTTCTCAGCATGAGTTCAAATCCTGTGCACTTCTGCCATATTTCAATTATCCATTACATAAGCGATCTTCTTGCATTAAATCTGATTTAGGATGAGTTCACAATACAGGGCATCTGCACAACAGCACTCCCTCCAGCAAACCAGCAGGATTTTTCATGCTCCAAAACTACTTGAGAACCAACAGAACTGAGAGTTCCCCTTCCAGCACCTCCTCCTGCAACAGGTGTGTGCTTTCCACATGGAATTATGCAGCAGAACCTATTTCCCTCTGACCAATACAGTCTGCTCCTGCTCAGAGGCTGACTTAGATGGTAAATCAGCCACCCCCAGGCTCTAATCTGAGGAAATGTTTAAGCAAAAGGCAAAGGGAAGTGCACAGCCACCGAGTGGGACTGTTTGCTTGCTCAAGCACGTGCTTGAGCACTTTCCTGAATGGAGACTGTGAAGCCAAGGGCAGCCCCAGTGTAACCCTGGAGATACAACAAGTGTCCAGGCTGCTCCGTGAGCCTGATAAGCTCTAATCTGATAAAGACTTCACCACCCCAGCTGCGTCAGAGCCACGCTGCAGCGAGGGGATATTGCAAGGGTGCTGCTTATCTGGCTGAGAACAAATGGAAACTCATTCAAAGAGCTCAGTGCCTTGGAGATAAAGCTGGGGAGGCCTTGTAGGGCAGGCACAAGGAGATGAGGTTATCACAGAGACAGACAGGCCTGAAAAACCCCACCTCTTCATTACAGTGGCAATTAAAAGATAAAAGTCGTAGACCTTCAAAAGCTGTAGAGGTGTCTCATTCCAATTTAAATCACTGGATGTGAAGCACTTATGAGCTTTGAAAATTTGGATCGTATTGGCACTGATTTTAAAGGGCAATGAAATTGATATTACACTTTTTAAAAAGACCTGTCTGTCCCCATCCATTCTTCACGAGTCATTGGAACAAATTAATCTGCAAATTTAGGTTCAAAAGGGAAGAATCCATAAGAGAAGCAGATTCCATATTTCATATTGTCCCCTGTGATGGAATACCCGTTCCAAGGAGGATCCCAGCACTAAAAATGAACCCTTCAATTTGGGGCAGGACAACAATTAGACATTTTTGTAGGATGAGCACCTGTGTACTGCTCCAGTTGACTCAGTGACAGCTACAGGAACACAGTGCCTTCAAAAATAATACTCAGTAATTCCCTAAATTCAGCCACTGATGATTAGCACTGAGATTTCAAACAAAAGTATTTCCCCTCTCAAGATATGCCAGGGCTAAAGGAAATTTAAATAACTTTTTTCTTCCTGTATCTTGAAAACCACTGTAAGAAGGTCAAACCCTACGGCATGGGCTGTTTTCTCACCCAGTGAAACAGAGCACTGGCCAGTTTCATTTCCCCAGCACTGAAATGCTTAAATTCCCTGCTTTACTGAAGAATTGCAGCTCTGAGCTCCACTCCGTGCACTGTTTCAGTTCTCAGGAGGTTTGTTTCCCACAGCTGCTCTTCAGCCAAGCTGTGAATGAACCTGAAAATTCATTTGAAAACCCCTCTATGGTTTCTCATGCTTTCACAATTACAGTATAGCTTTCCTCAACATTTACACCACCCCCTGCAGGGAATTCCCCCGGCACAGGGCTAAAATTTACCAGCAAGGCTTGTAAACCCTGATAAGCGTTTCATCTCAAAGAAGGCAAAACCGTGGTATCAAGTGAGTCTGGGAAATGTTCTTTTGCAGTGATTGTGCTGTGGAAGTTGGGCCTTTCAGAGCTCTGGAGCCCTCGGAGGCGGCTGGGAGGACTCTCATTAATGGGAGCGTTCCCAGCGCTGTCTGTCACTTGGGCTGTGACTCAGGAGGGAAGTACCCGAGCTGCTGCGGCTGGGGACAGCCCTCCCTGCGCTCAGCTGGGCTGACGTGGAGCCTGGGGCACTTTGTGGGAAATGGCACAGGAGCCACTGCCCGGGGGCTGCAGCTCCTGACAACAGCAGGGTGTGTGAGGATTGGGGTGTGCAAGGATTGGGGTGTGCAGGATAAAGGTGTGCAAGGATCAGGGTGTGCAGAATAAGGGTGTGCAAGGATCAGGGTGTGCAGAATAAGGGTGTGCAAGGATCAGGGTGTGCAGAATAAGGGTGTGTGAGGATTGGAGTGTGCAGAAAAAGGGTGTGCAAGGATTGGGGTGTGCAGGTTAAAGGTGTGCAAGGATCAGGGTGTGCAGAATAAGGGTGCGCAAGAATTGGGGTGTGCAGAATAAGGGTGCGCAAGAATTGGGGTGTGCAGGATAAAGGTGCGCAAGGATCAGGGTGTGCAGAATAAGGGTGTGCAAGATGTGAGGTGTGCAGAATAAGGGTGTGCAAGAATTGGGGTGTGCAGAATAAGGGTGTGCAAGATTTGGGGTGTGCAGGATAAAGGTGTGCAAGGATCAGGGTGTGCAGAATAAGGGTGTGTGAGGATTGGAGTGTGTGAGGATTGGAATGTGCAGAATAAAGGTGTGAAAGGATCAGGGTGTGCAGGATCAGGGTGTGCAAGGATTGGGGTGTGCAAGATTTGGGGTGTGTGAGGATCAGGGTGTGTGAGGATTGGAGTGTGCAGAATAAGGGTGTGTGAGGATTGGAATGTGCAGAATAAGGGTGTGCAAGGATTGGGGTGTGCAGAATAAGGGTGTGCAAGGATTGGGGTGTGCAGAATAAGGGTGTGCAAGGATTGGGGTGTGCAGAATAAGGGTGTGCAAGGATCAGGGTGTGCAGAATAAGGGTGTGTGAGGATTGGGGTGTGCAGAATAAGGGTGTGCAAGATTTGGGGTGTGCAGGATAAAAGTGTGCAAGGATCAGGGTGTGCAGAATAAGGGTGTGTGAGGATTGGAGTGTGTGAGGATTGGAATGTGCAGAATAAAGGTGTGAAAGGATCAGGGTGTGCAGGATCAGGGTGTGCAGGATCAGGGTGTGCAAGGATTGGGGTGTGCAAGGATTGGGGTGTGTGAGGATCAGGATGTGCAGAATAAGGGTGTGCAAGGATCAGGGTGTGCAAAGATCAGGGTGTGCAAGATTCAGGATCTGCAAGGATCGGGATGTGCAAGGATCAGGGTGTGCAGAATAAAGGTGTGCAAGGATTGGGGTGTGCAAGGATTGGAGCGTGCAGAACAAGGGTGTGCAAGAATTGGGGTGTGCAGAATAAGGGTGTGCAAGAATTGGGGTGTGCAGAATAAGGGTGTGCAAGGATTGGGATGTGCAAGATTCAGGATCTGTGAGGATTGATGTGTGCAAGGATTGGGGTGTACAGGGATTGGAGTGTGCAGAATCAGAGTGTGCAAGGATGAGGGTGTGCACGATTCAGGATCTGCGAGGATCAGTATGTGCAAGGATCAGGGTGTGCAAGGATCGGGGGACAGGTCAGACCCAGCTCTTCACCAATTTCAGTTAGTGATCAGTGGGGTCACAGTTCACACATCAGGGTGACAGTCACCATGGAAACCTCTGGAAACATCTGCCTGGGGAGCTGCTTGCCCTGCTCAGGAAAGGCTCCTGTCACAGAGCAGCTCCCAGCACTGATTCCCTCCATGGCTCAGTCACACCCCCACATCCCAGCCCCTTTCCTGGCACATCCTGGCCTCCAAACACACCAGGAGCCCCAGGCTCCCTTGGGCACTGCCACTGCTTTGGTCCTGGGGTAAGATTCTGCCACAACCTAACACAGTCAGTCCCCAAACCCCAACAGAAGCTCTCATTTTTAATTCATACTTACAAATCAAACAAATTTCAAATTCTTCAGAATGTGTTTGCAAAACATTGATGCTTGTCATCTTATTATACATGCTATATATAAATGTATCTTACCTATAATCTAGCTACTTAAAATCAAGGTGATAATTAAACAGAGCCTTGTAAAATGAATATCCACAGTATGGGTTAGTTTCTGATAAGCCCATACCAAAAAAAGATGCCTCTATTAGATACATTGAGCCCATATCTATTTCATTTTTACAATTTATTTGTGACTAGATTTTACACTGGCCACTACCCTGCTTTTCCTAGCCCTTTCAATAAAAAAGAGGTGAACCTGGGACACTTCTGTGGATTAGGCCTGGAAACTGTGGTAGGAACTTCCTACAATGTGCGAGCATAGCTCTAGAGCAGTAAATCTTTGATCTTTCCTTTTAGCCAGCACATCACCAAACAATTAATATTGTTCAGTAGTGTCTTACATATTCAAAATATGCTCCTGCATAAAGTTCATGCCCATGAACCCCATTTTAAATCAGTACTTGTGACTGATCAAAGGAAATCACTGACACAGAGTCAGCTCCAATGACACTTGCTGGAGCATAATTTAAATAAACACCGTGTAAACAACCTCCTGAGACACATTCACGTTCTCTGAGAAGCAAAGGTGACATGAAAGGCAGCAGGGGGAGGGGTTTGGGCAGATTTTCACTTCAAGTAGCAGATATTGGTACCAGCACATGAAATCTGCACAGGAATGTGCCCAAACATTGAGGGCAGCTGACACAGAACAGCCCATGCTGGGATTGGAAACCTCTCAGCTCTCTGAATCCGGGTGACTGCATCAAAACCACTTCTTGGGAATGGTCTCCAGCTTCAAACCCTACCTGGGAACAGTTGAGACAAATACCAGCCTGCACAGGCCAAAATTCTGCCAAGCAACATTCCAGCACTTCACTAGTACAGTATCATGTTCCACACTTGAGGAACATTCCTGGGAACATTCCCAGGCATCCTTGATTTTACTAGCATGGACACAGCCTAAGATTTCCAGATGCTCAGCAGAATAAAGTTTTGTATTGGACACTGTCATCTGAACAGAGAAACCAGGCAAACAAAAAATGAAAAAAAAGAAAAAAAAAAAGAAAAAAAAAAAAGAAGGGTTTATTACGGCAGACTATTAGAGTTAACACTTCCTAGGAGGGATTCCAGGTCCAGTGGAGCCCTTGGCAGAAAGCTGTGTGCTCATCAGACCCTCACCCTGCCCTGGAACAGCCACAGCAGGTCTGGCAGATCCCACCCCAGCCCCACTGGCCCATCTTCCCTTTGGAATGAAAAAGGGATCTCCAAGCAGAAACCCAGCCCAGCTGTGAAGTGAAATCACAAGTGTCAAAGCCCACACAAAACACAGGTTCCTGCCCACGAGCTGAGGTTTCCCTTGTCACCTCCTTCCCCCTCCAAGTCCCTTTTGATCAGTAAAAAATGGTGTCACCTTAGCCCAGAGAGACACCAGCGCCAGCTGCTGTGCAGATGCACCTTCAGGCTGGGACAAAAAGTTCCAGGAAAACAGAAAAATACTCCAGGATGTTCAAAAAGGTGGACAGTGGGAAGAATCACTGGAAAAGGAAAACAGAGAGCATTTCTTTGTCCCCAGGTAAATCTACGAGTGTGCCCATATTTGGGTCCAGTCCTGACCTCCTCCCCATTTCATAAAATGAAAATTGAACTGGAAAAGGCACAGAAAATGGAGGGAATGATTATAATGATTATTTTCTATAGAAGCATTTTTAAATGGTTTAAAAATTTCAAGAATTACTTGAAACAAAATAAATTTCATTAGCTTACTTTGATTTCTAATTCCTGATGTTATTGGATCCCATTTTCTTGAGGTTTTCCCCCTCTAACTTCAAAAGCCACAGAAATCCAGCTTTTTAAACACAAAACCAAGAGTCCTATGGCAAGAATCCTGAGGTGGGCTTGACAAAACCTCCCAAGTATCACGATGTTAAAAACCAAAGAGTTGGCAAAATACCTCAAATTTGAGGAGGTGAAGAAATATGAGTGGCACTAGACGGACTTGAACAGCTGTACATATTTCAGCCCAAGATTTTAAAATTTCTGTCAAAATATTGCAGTGAAAAACCAACATTCTCCATGGAAAGCAGCTATTTTCAGTGAAAATGCTATTTTATCAAAACTCTATTTTCCATTAAACACAGTTTTGACAGAAATTTTTCAACTATCCTTATTCAGTGTTATGCTCTGTAGTTGGAAATGTTAGCAGTTTTTAGGCTGTCTCTACAACTGCAAAGATTTATAGGAACTTGGCAAAGATTGAAAACACACCAAAAAAATCTGATTTAAGACTCATCTCTGTCCTTCTATGTTACACTCATTCCTGGAAATTATTTTACAGAAGTTTAATAAAATACAAGACACAGCACAGCAAAACTTCAAAACTATTAATATCTTCCTGATTTTTGTTCCCCTCTAAAAATTATTGGCAAAGGATCTTTCCTCTGTTAGCTCTGGATAATTCCTTTTTGGCTTGGCAAACTACAGGGGCACTTTTCCCCGTGGCAGGCCCTGGTACCTCTGGTCAGTGTGCTGATTTCAGGGTTCTGTAGGTGGAGCTGCCCCTTGCTGTCCTTTGGGATTTGTGGACTGTGCAGAATTCCCTGCTGGAATTACGCAGGGCTCCCAGGCTGGCTGCTGCTCCCTGGGTGTCTCACATTACAGCCCAGTCTGAATTAAAACTGGGGGGGAACAGGGAACCAGAGGGTGCAAAACAGTTTTTGGAAAATCAGAAACCCACTGCTATAAAGGAGAAAGAAGCCCAGAGAACTTTTGAGTATTGTGTGATAAGCAGAACTTTTCTAAAGCTTTCCAAAATGTATTCACAGGGATTTGGGGCTCTGCAGCCTCCCCACTGTGTGCTGAACTCTGGCCAAGCCAGCAAATCCTCGGGAACTGGATCCCACCAGTGAAAAGGGGAAGGAGAAACCACAGCCATGACCTTCACCCAGCCCAGCCCTGGCCTCTGCCTGAGCCTGCAAAGGGACTGCAGAGTTTGGAGCACTGTCCCACCCTTCCTGCTCCTGGGATGCCTGTCCCACAGGAACAGAGCTGGGATATCAGCTGGAGGAACTCAGGGTCTCTCTACTCAGTCTGGGCATTCAGAGCTGCCATGAACCAGTGACACATTGGTGTCACACAGTGTGGTGAAAACAGGACCTGGATTTTGTTGCCACTGTTAAAAGATTATTCTCTTGTCCCTTCTTCCTCTTGCTCAGAACTCAGAGTCACCATCATCAGCCAAGGCTCCTGAGCTTGCAGTCAGGGATGAGGGGCAGTCTGAAAGAGCCTTTTAACCCACAATTACACACAGAGCCCATGTGCACACACCAGCCAAAGTCAGGCAGAACCCAGGCACAGAACACCTTTGACCTAAAGGAATGGGCCAAAAAGAAAACCACGCCTGAAGCGTGGTTCAAAGAGAAGGAATCTTCCATACAACATCCCCACCTGACTGACTAGAGAAGGATGCAGGGAAACAACAGGCTGTTCCCAAATCAGAGACATGCACACACGTACACTCACAGAGTTTCTGCTAATTGTCTCCGTGGAACCCCTAAATATCCAAAATATCATTATAAATCCTTCCTTCCTGCAAGCCAGCATTCCCCAGCCCGTTCCATCTCTCACTTCCCCCACAAAAATGACAGACTGACTCTAAGCTCCCACCTGCATAAATCTCCTACAGACAACCACAAATATTTTAGCTATGCTGATTTATGGAAGCACGAGCAAGACTAAACCAGGAGATCTATCCTCCATGCATGGTGACTGATGGCTCGCTGCAAATCTTTCCATTTAAAGCACTGTCACTTTTGCAGCTCCATAGAGAGAGAGAGAAAAGAGGAATAAAATAACCTGCAGTAATGCAACTTATGGCAGCTCCTGGGGAAAAAAACCCAAACGTTTCTGCAACCAGATTTCTTCCAAGTTTTCCTGCATTAGATCCTTGCTACTAATTGAAGAAATTCTCTTTGAGAGAGGATGTGAAAACAGCCGCAAGGCCCTCAAGTCCTCCTCCTCTCCTTACTCCATTTTCTAACTTTGACCACAGCAATCTTGATTTACAGCCAATGGGAAGTTGGCTTTTTGACCAGTGTTTTGAGGCTGATGGTTTAGTATCTGTGGATTGAAAAAATGAATGGAGATGGGGATTCCCTTCTCAAATTTAACTCTATCAGTAAACAAAACCAGGCTTCAGCTCCTCATTCCAGAGCAGTTAACAGGAAAGGGTGGAAGAAGCCTTGGAGGCCATAGGCCCAGGCAACTCCCCTTGACCTTGGAGAACTCCCCCACAGATGGGATCAGTGTGACAAGAAGGAGACCAGCACTGCTGAGTTTGCTCATGGGAGATAACAAAAGAGACAAACTGTGCCCAACAGGAGCCCTGTCAGTGTCTGCCTCGCTGTCTCCACGCTGGGTAACAGCCCTGTGGAGGCTGGAGCTTGCAGAGGACACTGAGCCCATGTAGTTGTTTTAAGATTTGTGTTTTGCACAAGGACATCAGCAGGGACAAGTAAATGCTGCTGTGGCAACACTTTACTGCTCCTCTGCTGAGCAGTTTCAAGAGCTGGGCTGGGACCTGGAGTCACAGAGCAAATCAAGAGGTTTCTGCATCCTGGCTCCACCAACAGCACATTCCCAGCACTGTTCCCTCCCTGGCACTTCCTTGCACTGGGCTGAGAGGTGCTGAGTGTCCCAGTGTCACCTGTGAGTGGTGCCCAAAGTGCCAGTGTCACCTGTGAGTGGTGCCCAAGGTGCCAGTGTCACCTGTGAGTGGTGCTGAAGGCCTCAGTGTCACCTGTGAGTGGTGCTGGGTGTCCCAGTGTCACCTGTGAGTGGTGCTGAGTGTCCCAGTGTCACCTGTGAGTGGTGCTGGGTGTCCCAGTGTCACCTGTGAGTGGTGCTGAGTGTCCCAGTGTCACCTGTGAGTGGTGCCCAAGGTGCCAGTGTCACCTGTGAGTGGTGCCCATGGTGCCAGTGTCACCTGTGAGTGGTGCTGAGTGTCCCAGTGTCACCTGTGAGTGGTGCCCAAGGTGCCAGTGTCACCTGTGAGTGGTGCCCATGGTGCCAGTGTCACCTGTGAGTGGTGCTGAGTGTCCCAGAGTCACCTGTGAGTGGTGCTGAGTGTCCCAGTGTCACCTGTGAGTGGTGCTGAATGTCCCAGTGTCACCTGTGAGTGGTGCTGAGTGTCCCAGTGTCACCTGTGAGTGGTGCCCATGGTGCCAGTGTCACCTGTTGGCACAGCAGGCTGGTCCCTGCAGCAGCTGGGCTCTTGCTGCTCTGCTGTCCCTGAGTGGTGGCACCATGGAGCAAACGCCTCTGGGACAGCTCTGAAATTCACCAAACTCACCAAGCCTTGCTGGGCACGGGGCAGCTGAGTTTTCACATCCCAGCTCCAGGAAAGAAAGATGGGTAAAGAGAGCAGCAAGAGGTGTTTTATCTCTTAGGAATGCAGAGCAGGACAGGTAGATCTGAGCTGCAGTGGCTATTTCAGGGCATGTTACACTGTCTACATGGTCATTATACAGAACCCTGGGCTCAGTTTTCTCTCCAGGATCTCTAAATAAGCACTTCCTTTCTCTAGACCTTAACTTCCTCAGTCAGTAAAAGGGGAAAATTTAATCTACCCTTCTTAGAAATGCCTTTAATGACAAACCTTTGTGCAATACCTAATTGTGCAATATCATTAATAAAGAAGACCAGCTGACAAGTACCTTGGGACATTTCCTTCCATATCAGTGACAAACAAGTTTTTCTTTAAGGTTCTCATCCAATAGTCACTAGTGAAACTTGAGAACACCTGTACTAACAGGGAACTTTGCCTTTTCTTGCTATGATTAAAAAAAATGAAACAAACCAGTGGTAACATTCTGTACTTTTTTTTTTTTACCAGCCTGTAAATCTAACATAAAGATGGGAAAGGAAAATCCTGATTTGATAAGGAAATTAAAAAGCCACAGAATTCAGTGACAGACACTCCAGTAAGGCTCAGGTGACTCTCCTGGATCTGAGGGTGGAGTTGTGCACACTGAGGCAGCTCGAAGTAAAAGCTGGACGCAGTTACACAACTTGCAGTACCTTCAAACAGACAGCACAACAAAAAATCAAAGAAAAGCCAGAGAACAGGAATGAAAAGAACCACTGGTAAACAACTGGGTGGAAACCACTCCTTTAAGAGTTTGTTTTTGTAGATTATCCTCTCCAAGCTGCAGGAGGAGGCCAGGGAGAGCCTTTGTGATGAGGGCTCAGCCCACCCTCCCTGCGCTCTGTGCACCTGAGCTCCAGTGCTCACCCTGGGGGCAGGAGGAGAGCTCTACTCTGCATCCTGAGGCAGGAATGGTGGAATAAACGAGGGGTCCATGGAGTCTTCGCAGTTCACAGCCTTGACCTACTTCAAAGGAGGACCAGGGAGGGCAGTGGCAGGTTCACGCTGTGAAGAAATTGTTGCTGCTCCAACCCACCATGGCAGATTGCAGGATGCTGCTGGGAGGTCACCTGAACAGATTCAGGACAGAATTCAAAGGCCCAGAGTGACCTATTTTAGGTCTGATAATGAAATAAGCTGCTGGGAATCATTTCCAGAGAAGTACCTGGTCAGTGACTGCAGTGAAATGTCAGTACAGTCAGCACAGCCCTCTCTAGTACTGCCTGACCTGCTCCAAGAAAAAAATACCACCACACTCACTTTTAACCCATTATTTGTTTACCTTTACATGAGGGCCTTACAAAGGACATGCAGTCAGAGACAAACCACACAAACGTCAACAGAATCACTTTCTCATCTCAGCCTCCTGTAAGCCAAAAGTAACTCCTCAATGAGAACAATTTAAACCAGAAGTCAAACCAAGGGTGTGTTTATGCAGTTGAATAAGCAATGAATGGCCACCTGAAAGAATTAAAAGGCAAGAATTTCAAACCTGAAGCAAGAATTTTTGTGCCAATATTGTTCCTTCTGACTACCAACCCCTGCACAAAAAAGGTGGTACATATTCATAGTTCACTACCAAACATTAGGGCAGATTTTCCAAATGAGCTCAACTCCCAGCTTAGGTACTTAAATGATGGCTGAATTTCCAAAAACACATAGGACAAGGTCACGGCTAAAATGGTGTTTTGTTTTCTTTTGGTCCACAGAAAATGGAATTTTGGCAAATTCCAGAGGTTCAACTCAACAGAAAAGGGGATCTTGTTTGCCACAAACCAGGAATCAGCACTCTGATTCTTTCTCCAACTCCAAGGACTTGTTATTC
This sequence comes from Calcarius lapponicus, assembly GCA_039654755.1. Taxonomy (NCBI): domain Eukaryota; kingdom Metazoa; phylum Chordata; class Aves; order Passeriformes; family Fringillidae; genus Calcarius; species Calcarius lapponicus. The sequence goes on from JBBFKN010000017.1 coordinate 14,829,362, forward strand.
ATAAAAGCTTCCTACTTGGAAAGACAACAGAAGCCAGCAGCCTCAAAAGACAAGAAAGGGCCCCAGGAAAGGAACTGCTTGTCTCTTTCCCCTGACATTCCATGACAAACCAAACACAGACTGTCCCCTGCCCTGCTCTGAGAGCTTCAGAACACAAAACACAGAGCCCACGGATCACAGGGTCCTCACCTCAGCTCTCCTTGCTTCCTCCCAAAGCTGCATGACCTCACTGCTCAGGCACTGATCTGGATCTGTGCAGGAATGGGTGGGAAGTGGCTGGATCCTGGATGAGTTGTTAGCACATTGTGCTCATGTTGCACTTCTCCCAGCATCCAATACATTTGGTTTTGCCTGGAAAACCAGCACAGGGGATGGAGAGGCTGAGAATATTTTTTTGTGCAGAGGAGAAAAAAAATGCATTTCGAACTGAGCAAGAAAGCTGCCTCTCCAAAAGCCAAGAGGGAAGGCTCAGGAAACCAAGCACGTGCAGGATTTTGCACATATGAAAACATTCTCACAAAATGGGAGGATCTGTAACTTTGCAGCCTGGATTTTTCCCTCAGCACAGGGAGCAAGGACAGTGCTGATGTGCTGCAGGTGCCTGGCATGCCAAGAGGGATGGATTTGTTGAGTATGAGCTGAGGGTGCCTCTGCCAGCTCCTCTCGCCGCAGGTTGCAGGATTGATGTTATAACAGGCAGACTTCAAAACTGCAAAGAACATTCCTTTAAACATGAGGGTCAGATGGTTCTGATCAAAAGAAAATAAATCAGAAAAGCAAACAAATGCATTTAAGAGGACAAGTTTCACCATGAAAGGCAAGAGGGTCTTTTTTCTTTGGTTGCTATTACCTTTATCATCCTGAAAATAATGGTTTGGGAAGCAGATTTCAATATATGCCATAAAAAAAAATCAGTGGCCAGCCTGGAGGGAAGGGTGAACTACTCTGGATGTTCTAACCAATGAAATGATTTAATAACATCAGCTAGTACAGCTCACTTATAACTTTCATAAGCTTTCACACTGTATTTTACTCACTTGAGAATTCTTGACAGCTGTTAAGATGCTTTCCAGGCACCCAATTAGGGCAGAGGAATGGTACAATTCCAAAAATTACTTTCAGAATTTGTCAGAAAATTAGAGTAAATGAGTGTGACTTTTTTTTTCGTTCAGAGAGAAAGGTATGATAGCTGACATTAAAATGTTTCTGAAGGAGCAAATACTAAGGAAGTATTTGCACGTGGCAAACAGGCTGAAATGTGGGTAAGAACAAATCCACACCAGCTCACAAGGCTGAGGAAATCACTTCTCCAGACAGTCACAGACAATCAGGAAGGTCTGTTGCAGGTTTTATTTTTGGCTTGGTTAAATGTGATATATAAGATTATCAGATACACTGCAGGGAGATAAACCAGCATAGAACAGAGGCAGATCTGGGCTATTTAATGAAACACCTTCTGGTAACAATTCAGCTACATCAGAGGGCTGTATCCTGCAAACCTTGCCAGGCTGAGCAGAGGGTCTGACAGCAAAGGAGTGTTTGTATTTTGTATTTTCTGAGGAGTTCATCTGAGTACAAACCTCCTCCCATCTCTGAATAAGGAGGAGGACACACTTCACCAAAACCTGCAGAGCAGGGCCCAGCTCTGTCCTGCTCCTCAGGCTGTGACTTGGCTCTAACCCAAGTGTCCCCCAGACCTGCTCAGAACAACAATACCTGGCACAAGGTACACAGCCTGGGCTTAAAAACTACCAAAAATGGATAGCTTGGGCAAAATGGGATGTGCCCAGCCTTGTACAGAAATTTGGAAGTATCCATGCTCCCCCCAGGACAAGGTAATGTATGGTCTACATTTCTCTTACTCATCTGGCATCAGGATTTTTGCAGGACAAGAACTTTACCCAAACTGGAGAAGAAAGCTCCTGAGCTCAGTTTGTGGCTGACACCAGCTGTTTCTTGCAAAATTTGTCAGGTCACCCCACTTTCTGTATATAAAGTAGGTTTAAACAATGGTTTTAGATGCACTGGGAGAGCAAGATGAGCACACACAGGTGAGCTGAAGTGAGTAAAATGCTTCACAATCCCTCAGCTGCAGACACCAAAGCAAATATTCATCATGTTAGAACAATGCTAGTGTTCAGAAAGCTTTCTTCCATTATAACTGGGAAACTCACATACCCAGAGCACACACTGCCCCTTTTCTTGAACCAAATTAATTTGGTTCTGCTGAAGTCCCAGAGCCTGACATGGTGCTTATATCCCAGTTCCTGGTGTGTGTGTGTTGTGGCCACCAGGACAAATGCAGGATTTCTGTGCAGGACAGGCCAGGGGCAGAGAGCTGTGAGTGCCAGGAATGGCGAGGGAACAGGGGCTGGGAGATGGGAATGCATCACTGCCCCGTGCAGACACAGAGCTGCTGCAGCAGGGCAGCAGAGCCCAGCCAAGATCTCCCTGTGATCTCAGTGTCCCTGCACAGATCCTCACCCCACTGAAGCTCGTGGAGCTGGATTGTGGCAGCTCATCCAGTGGGACACGGAATAAAAGGTTGGATCAAAAGGATCGCAGGGGAAGTTGCTGGTACGGTTTGTGGGGTGAGCTCAACCACTCTTAACATCACAGCTGCTCTGCGTGGCCAAGACCGCGAGTGTCACAGTGAAAGGGGAAGAGGGGCATTCTGGAGGAAGGCTGAAGAGATCTGGAGCCCAGATAGACGTTTTCAAAGGCTGGGCAGAGTGGCAGATGCCCGTCCGGTAATTCCTCCTGCCTTCATCTTCTGAGCTGTGCAGTGGCTGTGACTAATATCAGTCCTCCCACTTCTCCAGCCTAGTCATTTCAGCTGATATTTTAGAGTGTACCACACTGTGCTGACATGCCTCCACCCTCTGCGAGCTTTCCTGTTCTAGAGAGAGACACAGAGAGAATGACTCATGCAGCTCTCCTACTATTTGAGCCTTTTAAGCAAATTCAAAGGAAAGTTTTAAAGGTGCTCTCTTGATTTGGGAATGCCTGGGTGGGGTTTTCTTTTTTCTGCGTGCGCTTGTTTTGTCAAATTACATGTAATTTTCCAACCTTTATGATGCTGAGACGTTTTAATAATTCATGAACCTTCCTGACACCGTCAAATTGCAATTTGGAAATGTCAGAGGTACCCACTGGTACAGGCATTTGTGAATGCTACAGGAAAGGAAATGGAAAAGAAGAAGGATGGTAGAATTAGGTTGCTAAATGCCATGTCTGGCTTGTGCTCTGTTTGACAGCCATAATTAAGAGCTGAGGTGGTAGAAAGAGGAAAGTGAAAAACCTGAAAGGAAATGGTATAAAAAACCCTGATACTGATGCTAATTGGTAACTTTGGAACGTTCTGAGGAAAAATAAATGCTGGAGATTGTTATTTAACTTGCACAACATTTATGCCACTTTTAAAAGCGAAGTATTTTATCACCAAACCTGGGAGCTTTGAGGTGACCTAATTGTGGTCTTCCAGTACCTGAAGGGGCCTGAAAGAAAGAGAGAGGGACTATTTACAAGAGCTTGGAGTGACAGGGTGAGGGGGAATGGCTTCACAGTGACAAAGAGCAGGTTTAGATGGGATATTGGCAAGGAATTCCTGGCTGTGAGGGTGGTGGGGCCCTGGCACAGGGTGCCCAGAGCAGCTGGGGCTGTCCCTGGATCCCTGGCAGTGCCCAAGGCCAGGCTGGATGGGGCTTGGAGCAGCCTGGGACAGGGGAAGGTGTCCCTGCCATGGCAGGGGTGGAACAGGTTGAGCTTGAAGGTCCCCTCCAACCCAAACCAACCTGGGATCACAAAAGGTACAACAACAATTAATCCTGACTGCAATGTGAGCAAAGAAACAATAAAACCAGCCTGAAATAAGGACTTGAAAGTACCTCAGTGGGTTGGACCAAACTTGAGCTGTTTGGAAGGATTGGGCTGTATTTCAAATCTTCATGAGGACACTGCAGATCCTGCTCGCAGCTTCACCCAAACACAGCTGATGATGATGGCAACGGGGTGATAAAAAAAGAGCTGGATCACTACAAGGCAAATCCTCATCCACGGGCAGCGCATGCAGCCAGTGACACGCTATGGTCGTGTCACCACGAGGGACGCTTTCTTTGCCATGTAAAAGTGTAACACTATTAAACCAGTGAGGGACACTGCACTCTCTCTCTGAGGAGTTTGTTCCAGTGCTGGTAAAGAAGTTCTGCCTCATGTCCAGGTGGAGCTCTGTGGGCTCAGTCCCTGCCCATGGCTCTGGGCCCTGTTCTGCGCTCCCTGCACACAGAGACACCAGGGCCGAGGCTCCTCTCCAGGCTGAGCAGCCCCAGCTCCTTCAGCCTGGGCACGGAGCTGCTCCAGGACCTTCCTCCGCCCCGCAGCTTTCACCGGCCCTGCTCCAGGAGCGCCCTGTCCCTGCTGTGCTGAGGAGCCCAGAGCCGGACACGGCACTGCAGATGTGCCTGACAGGGCTGGCCAGAGGGCAGAGTCGCTCCCTATCCCGCCGGGAACGCCGTGCCCCGCAGGGCCGCCCGGCGCCGCCGGAACTCCCGGCCCCGCTGCGCTGAGGGGGCCCGCGCGCGCTGGCGCCCCCTGGCGGCCGCTCCCCGCCCCGGCCCCGCCGCAGCCGTCGGGGCTCCCGGGGCGCCGCGGCCGCAGACGGGGCGGGAGCGCCGGGGAACGGCCCAGGGGATGGAACGGGCCCGGGAGTGTCCCGGGGAGTGTCCCGGGAGCGCCGGGGAACGGCCCGGGGGATGGAGCGGGCCTGGGAGTGTCCCGGGGAACGGCCCTGGAGCGCCCCGGGGCACGGGCCGAGCAGCAGCTGCCGCCTCCCGCGAGGCCGTCTGGGAAGAGCCGCCGTCGGGAACGCTCCCTCCCTCCGGCTGGAGCTCTCCATCCCTCCGGCTCCATCCCTCCAGGCGGGAGCTCTCCATCCCTCTGGCCAGGAGCTCTCCATCCCGCCAGGCCACAGGGATGCTCCTCCTCTGGGAGCTCCCCGCTTCTCCCTGTCTGGTCGGGAGCTCTCCGTCCCTCGGCCCGCAGCTGCCGGGGTGGATCCCTCGGTGTTTTTTTTTTGCAGCCGTCAGTCCCAACTGCGCATTTTGCCTCATTCAACCCCCCTGAGCCCCGCACCGCGCCCCTGCCCGCTGTGAGCCAAGCAGGTGCGGGAAAGACGGGTCGGTGTGTCCAGGGTAGGGCAAAACCCTGAGCAAAACCCTCGAGTCACAGAAGGAGGGATGGAACTAAGGTTCTTCTGGAGATGCAGAACACAACTCCCCCAAACCTCTTCGCAGTTAACACAGATGAAACACTGGGAAAGCCTTTCCAATTCATTCACCGCCCCAGTCTCTTGGACGGGGTAAATTTTGCCACGCCACGGGCAGGCCAAGCCGAGAGCACGCCCATCCTCCCGGTTCCGTGTCAGCAGCGCCCAGCAGCAGCGTCTGTCCCAGTGGGACTCCGAGCCGACATATGTCAGTGACTCACCCAGGCGCCTGCCGGATCATTAGACCATGAATACTTCTCAAAAAGACACTGAAAAGAAGAAAAAAAAAAAAAAAAAAAAAAAAAAAAAGAAAAAAAAAAAGAAAGAAAAAAGGCAGCCCAATAGCAGCTTCTGAAAAAATAAAAAATAAAGGGACGCCAACAAACAGCATCAACACTCCCAGCCAGCTCAACCCCCCTCACAGCCGGACTGTTTGTCTGACCTGGGAGGCAGCATTTTATCACTTAGAGATTGCAAGTTCGATTGCAAAGCCTAGGCTGATGGCTGGCTGGATAATTTGTCTCTCAGCTCCGAAAGAAATGATGGAAGTCAATTTGACAGCTGCGAGGCTCCCTAAGGATTCCAGACCCAAAGTGCACGGAGCAGTGACAGACACGCCGATGCACTGAATATCAATGAAGCTCTGCCTGGGAATAATGCTGAGGCAATACAAATTGCACATGTTCAGCTGGAAGGTTATCACTATCATTAGAGTTATTAATGATTGTTATTATTATTTCTATTATTAAGACGTAACAGAAGCCAAAAGCTCCTCGTGGTCTTGTAGAAAGTAGATGAGTTCCCAGCTCTGACTGACACACTGCTCTCCAGGTCAAGCAGCACGTGGATGGAATTGCTGAGGTTGGAAAAGACCTCCAAGATCACTGAGACCAGCCTTTGATTCACCCACACCTTGTCACCAGCCCAGGGCACTGAGTGCCATGTCCAGCCCTTCCTTGGACACCTCCAGAGATGGGGACTCCAAAGTTCCCTGGGCAGTTCCTGCTGTGGCCTGAGCACCCTTTCCATGGAGAAATTCCTGCAGTTGTCCAACCTGAACCTCCCCTGGCACAACTTGATTCTGTTTCCCCTTGTCCTGTCCTTTCTTCCTGGGAGCAGAGCCTGCACCCTCCTGTCAGGGAGTTGTGGTGTGCAAGGAAGTGGAGCTACAGAGGGTTAAGAAGATCCTGCACCAGAAACAGCCACAGAGCTTCTCACCAGGTGGAGAAGAAACAGTCCTGGGGTCAGGGAAGAAATGGACTCATTTGGGCCCAACTTTCCTGAAAGTGGAAACTCCATTGCCTTCTCTTGTCACGGTGCAGGGAGCAGCCCTGTGGATCTGGGAATGGTCAGGCAGGAAAGGCAGAACCGGAGGGTGAGGACAGAAGTGCTCATGGTTCTGGTGTATGTAAACCAACAACACAGGCCTGCTGAGCTGGGAACTGCAGAACTTGGCCATCAGTACCTATCAGACTGCACTTTATAAGTTTAAATAATAACATTCAAGCCCCTGTAGCTCAGTTTCTGGGATGGGTGGCAATAAAACTGAACATCCTTTGCTGTCACTTGCAAACACAGGTGTTCTCATGTGAAAGCCAACTTAGATTCTTTGCTTATTCTGACTTCTCTGGCTCCCTTGGCAAGCCTTGGGCAGTTGGCTTAAAGATCTTTAAATCTCAAGTCAAATGCAGCATAAAAAGAAAAAGAGGGAAAGGAAAAGAACTCCCACTTCTAAGCAAAATGACTTTTGTGCTCATATTCAAAACCATCCTTTTTTGCCATTTGGAGGAAGAGGGATCAATTAAAGCAATATACTATAACCTGCTTACATAGCAAATTTATTCCTGAAAAACAGATTTACAAGGGAAACTCAGCTCAGTGGCAACACCATCAATTCAGTCTGAAGCAGCACGATTGTTTGGCTAAAACTATGGCAACTGCACAGACACTAACATGCAATCCTGCTTTATTAAATCAAACCTCCAGTGAATCTGTTATCACCATAGTAACACTTAGTTATTACATGGAAACATGTGGAACTACAGTTGGATATTAGCATCTGGTTAGCATCTGCACAGTCTCTTATTCATATTACTAAAATTATAATCCAGGCAGTGAAAAACTTAAGTAAAACTGTAGCTTTAAAGCCAAGTCCTGGTCTCAGGTGCATTATATTTAATGTACAGGTCTATGGTACATTCCCTAGATCTGGGTTTATAATTAGGGGCTTGGGGTGGTATTTGGAGGTTAGTTTATGTATCTCCTAGGATGTAAATGTGCACAGTGTTGGTTGTAATAACATCCAGGCAAAAAAAATTGCAAAACCATACGATAATTGCAAGTGACCTTCCCCCTCTCCCCAGCAGGTTTGCAGGACCTGCTTGGAGCATTCCCGAGCTCTGAGCACTTCCAAGCAGAGCTTGTTTGAGTCTTATTTATTTTAAGCCACCTGCCACAACATTTTTCCTGTCTTCTTCCTCCCACAGAAAGTGTGGCACTTTGTATTCAGGCCAGTGCCATTTTGTGAATAAAGCTCAGAATTCTGCAGGGGTTGGTTTAAGGCCCAAATATCTACGCACGGTCGGGATGAGAAGTGGCTGAGTTGTATCACTAGAAAGAGAAATTCCTGGGCTAAAAAAGATAGGAATAAAAAAGGAAAACTAGTGGTTTTCTTCTGGGCTAATAATAGATTGTGATATGCTTTTTCCCCCTCTGCCACTGAAGCCCACATACTTCAACTCTCAGTAATCAAGTTTCTAGATTTATAGAGAGATGGAAACAAGTAAATATTCTCTGTTATTTAAAAATAATTTCTCATTTTTCAGGCTATAGCAAGTAGAAAATATAAGATGGAACAAAGTGTTGCACACTATTCAAAATATGCCTCTCCTCGTCTGAGCAAAGTTTGTCATGCCAAAGGAAGGAACAGTTTCAAGCACACTCAGATTTTAAGGAAGTCAGTAAATTGACACATGCATATTCATGATAAGTCTCTAAGTGCTACCACGTTTGATGGAGGTTTTGGGTGACAAAAAGAGAGAAGAATACTTGAATCCATGAAATACAGAGCTTCCTGATCTTTCCAGGTGCTCCCTTATGGACACAGCCCAAAGTGCTGTGGCAGCCCCAGAGAGCTCAAAGAGACCTTGAAGATTCAAAGATGACCAACCCAGAGAGCCTCTTCAAGGGCATTTCCTCCTCAACCAACCAACTTAAAGCTCTCTTCCAAGCCAGTGATTCAACCCAGGTGGAGCAGCTCCTCAGTCATTAATTAATTAGTGCCAGTGGAGCAGAGACTCTCCCCAGGTGGGTGAGGGGAAATCAGCCAGGCTTGGTAGAAACCATATGGAGGAGGTCTAAACTGCAGCACTACCAGAGCAGGTGAACAATGCCGGCACTATTTGGGGATGAGATTAACATTACTGATGTTTTACATACACTTACTTTCTTCAGTCTACAATAAAAAGGACTGTCTTGGCTCAAAGTATGGCCAGGAACTGGAATTCAGAGCAACAAATCCTCCAAGAGCCAGGGGCAGGCACAGAGCTGCACCCTGCAACTGCATTTTGGTTAAATAAAAGTGCCAGCACACAATTCAACAGTAACACAACACACACCACCAGTAAGGGCAGACAACAGAAATAACAACGACTGAGACAGGGATTAAATTAAAATCTGCAGCTTTTTCTGTGCTTTTAGCCACATGTCAGGTTCATAGATGCTTTTTGTCTTTTAATATAAGTTCTACAACTCCCTCCTGACTCCCACATAAAGCAACAGGCTGCAGACAGTACACGATATGATCCTTCTCTGACTAAGAAGCAGCTTTAAGATCCCCAAAGTTGCACCATTAAGAAGCAGCTAAGAACAGTGGCACCAGTAAGAGCAGGTCATGAAACTCAAACCCCACTGACCCAAAGCACACAACCTCTGCAGGGAGAGCCCAGGTGACCCCCAGGGCTGCTCCTGCCTCTGTGGCAGAGCTCAGGTGCTGTGTGTTCCTTGGGTTTCCTCAGCACAGCTCTAACACAGCGGCCATTTGAAAGTTTCTTCTTGCTTGCCCTTTTTTTTTATTCCTCCCCTTTTTAAAGAGTGAAAGAAGCCCAACAAGGACGCACACTGAGCAACCCCAGGTCTAAAAGTAAAAACATAGTTGGTACATACCCCTGCTAAAGCCAAAAGCAGCACCACAGCAGGACTGATCCTCCTTTGGCTCTGATCTTTGGTGCTCCCTTCCCCACTGCTCAGTTCACCTTCCAGCAGAACCTGCTGCTTCCAATTGGCAATTTCATAAGCACCTGTGAGAGAACTTAATTGAAACTAATTATCTGTTGGTTGTCTGGGACCTGAGGAGTCACAGCAATTACTTCAGTCAAGAAACAACCTGGGGGAGGTCGTTGCTTCTCTTCAGAAAAATGAACCAAGCTACTCCCTGAAGGAAAGTTCTTAAAGAGATGGAACCTGTCAAATGCAAGTTAAATACAAGTCAGTGAAATCACACCAACCAAGGATTTATGATTGCCATTAATAAACACATCTCTAACAGGTATCTGCATATGCTCATCAAAGATAGGTTTATTCCTGCTAGTTTTGATTTGATTACAGAATTGTTTGTTATCAAGGCAGGCACTGCCATGAAGATACATAAATAAAGGGAAAAGGATGATGAGCAACCTGGCATCTTTGGACAGTGATCTAATTGGAACTTATTTATTTCCATAAAGAAAAAAGGAAACGCAGAAGCGAGCAGTTAAAGAAGGAAGCTTAGCAGAAAAGGCTGTGAGTTGGAAGAAACAGTGGTGAGCCTAAAGCAGAAAGAATTCAATGAAATCTGCAGAAAACTCTCTGGTGATTTATAACTGTGCAGTTCTCATTCTATGAAATAATGATAAGTGAAATTAAGTCCTCTTTCAACACTACAGGACATTTCCTTTGTGATGGAGACGAGTCCCATAAGAGCCCCAGTGAAATATTACAGTGTTAGCCAAGAGAGAGCACCAGCAACTCTGCAATATCTGTTTGCCTGTGTTGCACAGGTGCATTTTAACCAAGTCTCCCAGGAGATTTGCCTAAGGCCAGACTGTTGCTGTAGAAAAAGACTAGAAAAGAAATATGTTTAAGTCAAAGCAAAGGTAGATTTGGCTGGACTGCTGCCTAATGGGAGGAAGAAGGAATAACACAACTCTTTAAAAGCAGCTCTCCAGTGGTTAGATTTCCCTGCAGCACATGTGCTTGGGAAGATGTAAGCCAGGTATTTACTTTCAGTTCTGTTGAAATGCTAAAACAAAAAGAAGACACCCCTCCTGGAAGCATAAATAACAAATTCAGGACAAAGCAAGAAAGTTTACAGAGTGCCAGTTTTTAGGAGCAGCCAAGGTGGAGGCTGGAAAGAAGTGTTATGCAGTATTTACACATAATCAAAGCAATTTGGCTCTGAGTTCAGTGACTGTGGAATCAAGCAGAAGGTGACCAAAGAAGGAGACAATGATGATATTCAATGATGGAAAAAACAATGCCAGTGAATGATGATATTCAATGATGGAAAAAACAATGCCAGTGAAAGGATTAAAACTGTGGTTACATTTTTAGGGCAAGAGTTGTTTTGGTGTAGACTGCCTGTGTCAATGTTGGTTATGGCTGGATGACAATAGGCAAGATTCTTTTAGTGTCCAAAATATTACTAAAATTTCTCAGAAATCAGCAGCATCTCCTTGACAGCAGCTCCGGGCAGCTCATGGGCTCTTTCTCCCAGCACATGATGTGAAGAAAGCAGAGGGTCTCACCTTGCCTCTTCCCTTCCTGGGGGAAGTCATTCTCCACCAGCCAACACTTCAGAAAATTTGGATTTTGCAGGTAGCTGGGAGAATCTTGCTGGATAAAACCCTACATGCTTGAAATCAAAAAGCACGGCTGTGTTTCATGGTCGGCTGCATCCGTAAAATTTTTTATCATGTCTCTGTCTGTTGGGTAATCTCCATTAAACTCGATAAAAACTTTTGATAAAATCCACACTGAGAGCAAAGAACAATGAGGAGGAGGAGAAGAGGCCAATTTTAACAGCTTCTATATGACTTCCCATAAAATCCATGGTTTTCCTTTCTGCATAATTTACACAAAGACCTTGAAGATGATAAATCAGGGGAGAGGGAATAAAAGTTTATTTGCATAAAATGGAAACAAAAAACCCAGAACTACACAGAATACATTATATTCTACTCCAAGGAAAGTCACAGACCTGTTTCTGTAAGGTTGGGAGGAAAGCCAAAAAGACTGGAAATACACAGAAAGCTTTAAACAATTGATCTTACTGGGAGGTTACACTGGTACCTTTTATCCTCCTGCTATCCAGATGTTTCAGAAAATACCCCAAAGTGAAACACTTGTAGGTTTCTGGGCAGTAAATTGGAGAATCATTCCCTTCTCCCCCTCCTGGGCTCTCCCTGGGTGGGTACCCTGCCCCAGGGGCTGTTTCTGCCCTTCCCAAAGGTTGGGATGGAGCTGGCAGCTGGAAGGAGCATCCCGAGGGAGAACCGGCAGTTCTGGGGGGCACAGGCTGTGGCAGGGGCTGCTGGGCAGTTTTGGGAGTTCAGAGAAGGAGAACATTTCCCGGTCTGCCCTGTTAATTCTGTGATATTCCCTTTAATACCTTGATACACCTTTTAATTCAGAGCTGCTGGAAATGGCTGGGCTTCAGTGAGGGACAGAGTGAAACCCTGGGCTGCAGTTCCATGCAGGACATCCTTGCTCCTGCTCTGCCCTGGGAAATGGACCTGCAGAGCCCCCAGTGCTGCAGCCCCCACTCTGAAGGCTTTGCAGAACCCTCCAAGGTATCACTTAACTACAACTGCTGGGAGGTCAGGGGGACTCTCCCCTATTAACCACAGCCTGATGTGCCTTCCTGAGAGGGATTTCAAGGAAGAAAATTCCTCTGACAACCCCCACCCGCTGCCAACATGAAAACTGGAGCATGCCTCTTTAAAACTAGCCTATTTAGGCCACAGATGCTAAATGAATTCAGCAGACAGACGGAGTAATGGAATGTCAGTGTTCCAGTCTGCTGCCTTGAAGCAATAGGAGTTTTTTATTATTAATTTCTCCTCTCATTTTCCAATGCTGCCTCTGGGCTCCATGCTTTAGATGCAGTATTCTTGTCAGTCTCGCTAACCCAATTTGGATATAATTAAATTTTAAAATATTAAAGGGATTATAAATACTTCCCACCCCACTTCCCCCGCCCCATTCCCTTTTATGCTGTCCCTCTAAAACTGCTGAATTTTGCTTCAGGACTTAAAATGCTGTACTGCAGAATCTGATTTGTTACTGCAGTTTCCTTTGCAAAGGCTGGAGAATATCTGAAGGGAAAAAGCCCAGAGTTAATTCCAGTAAAAGGTGCCCAGGAGCTTTATGAGATAAAGAGCTTTCTGCCACCCTTGACATTTTGGAATCTGATCTCGCTCCCACTTAAATTAATGTTAAGGCTCCCAAATTCTTAGAATGGAAGAATTTTTGAGTCACATAGAAATTCTCATAATGACACAAAACAAGGATGGAGTTTGTCACAGAATCTTTGAGGTTGGGATCTCCTGGTCCAAAACCCTGCTCAGGCAGGGTCAGGACTTTGCTGAGTGCCAGGTCCAGTTGGATTTTGGATGTATCCAAGGATGAAGACTCCACAGTCTGCCTGAGAATCTGATTCCACTGTTTGACCACCCTGCAGTAAAAAGCTGAATTTACCTAGGTATGGTGAACTTTGGCATTTGGTGATGATGCCAACATTTTCAAGCTGGCTTAGCACCCATACCATGAAGCTGAATCCAAACCTTTTCTTTTTAACATCTTTGAGAAGCATCCAGATTTTCCAAAGTTCAAAACCAAGGATCTCTCATTGAGAAATACATGTAATATCCCCTTGTTATACCCTGCTGTGAGAATAACTCCATTTCCCTGTTTCCCTCCTGCTAATGGGTGAAGGCGGGAGCTTCTGGTTGCTGAAATCTGGACACTTACAAAGGATTATTGATTTTTGTGACTAAAAAGAACAGTGTCTTTTTTGAAGCCCATCTCAGATATTAACATCAGGTATTTTCTTCTTTTTATATGCCTCAGAAATAGATTATAAAGGCTTGTATTTATTAGTCCTGAAATGGCAGCTGAATTATTCTGGTAAGATGCCTCCAGCCCCAACTGCTTGGATCTTTAAAAGGCAATTCTCCAGGTTTAGAAAGACAAAATCCCATCATGAGTCTCAGAGTAGATGAAGGTTTCCTAACTCTGAGCCCTGCCCGTGTGTGGGTCCAACATGCTGCTGTTATTTTAAAGCTCCATCTGGAATAGAGCCTACAAAAGAAAAGATGAGGCCATTACCAACTCATCTCTGCCATCTTTGTCCCACATTTCCATCTTGAAAGGATTCTGTTTAGCTTCAGATCTTTTGGGGTCACCAGTGCTTTGTTTCAACAACTGTACTCCAGACCTCAGGGAGACTCAAGCAGGCAGTTTTGTTTATGGCTTCCATTTCCTGTATATTCTTCCCACTGATTGTGTTTCCCAGTTCACTCCACGTCTCAGATGGAAAATCAAAAGTTGGAGGAAACAAAGGGAATCCAGTGTGTCACACATATCATGTGTGACAAGCAGAGCTTAACCAGAGCACGAGAATGGCTGCTGAGGAGCTTGGACTTGCTTTTGCCTGGGAAGGAGTCAGAATCCAATCAAACCCAGGCTTGCCTTGTGATTTAGATGCAAAATCCTGATGCCATTGAAACCCCAACCCCCCAAAAATGAAGGTCACTAGACAACTTCAAAGACTCTGGGGACACATTAAAGAGGGCAGATTTGTGGGTTTTCATATCCAGAAAATGAAGTTATAGAACTTCTGGAAACAGAAGTTATGGAAATAATTCTATGTTGAACATGGACAGGACATAGTGACCTGGGTGTTTTGGGCAAGATCTCAGTCAAAATGTCCCTGGGAACTGATACATGGAAAGATGTGTACAGCATAATTTTATCTGACCCCAAATGACAGTGAATTACAGCTTTTATTTTACAGTATTTTATATTGGAGCAAGACCTATTTGACTTTTTTTTCTGTTTTACAATATTGAGGGAAGTACTTTGTTTTGGGCACCAGAACTCAGAAGAACATAGTTCTGATCCTTATTCAAACAAAATCAGGAGGTACTGTTGGGCAAGTAACATCATCCTGCACTGCTGGAAAAGCCAGACAGTGGTTTCCACCCTGTGATAGCTGGAAATGTCAATCCAGCATTTCTAAAGATGCTGTCTCTATGAGCCCATTTATCAAATCCCTGGTGCTTTGTGAGGGGAAACAGAGATACTTTCTTTAGATTACTAGAATTTCTCAGTTCCCATAGATTCAGTGTGGTGGTATGAACCACTAGTGATGCTGAATATTTAGGTCAGACAAAAGCATGCAAAGTAGCAACGTGATCTGGAAAAGTGGGGCCATTCTACCGATTTCCCTGTGGCAGGAAGACTACTCCTCATCCTCGTGGCATTATGCAGTTGTAAAAGCATGAGTGAGTCTGCCTTGAGCACAGGAACTCCCAGCTCCCAGTCCCTGGTTGGGCGGGTGACAGGGACCCGATTTTCTGCATCAGGCAGAGAAGGGATCCATAACACACTGAGCTATACTTGGGATGAAGAAAAAAGCTCTTAAAAGATAGCAAGTGATGCCATACGTTTTCATTATGGAGCATGCTATGCAAAGATCTGGGTAGTCAGCTCCCACCAACCATCTGGAGAGAGAAGTCACTCAAATCGAAGTGCTGAACCTGCTGTGGTAGACAATCGGTGCCAGTGAACCACTCACTACTCTCCCCCTGTCTGTTTTCCTGCCTTTTGCTGCAATAGAGCCTTAAAATAAAATAATCTGGCTACCACTTTCCAAACACCCGCTTCCAAACACCCCAGCTCCCATCTGCAGAGTGCACTTCATTCATTGGGCAAAGTGGGCCACTTGCACAGAAAGCTCTGCTGAAGGTCTGACCAAAAGGGAAATGCACAGAAGGGAAATAATACGTGAAGAAATTGCCTTTTCTTTGCTGAGCTCCTCACGGCCCCGTGTTAAACCCTAATTTCTGTTTTATGTCTCCCTGATTCCTCCCCGGTGCTTAATGTCTCTTTTGACTCCTGTTAAAGGCTTCCTGGGGCTGAGATCTTGGGAACCCAGGAAGCTCACTGGCTTTGCCTTATGAAAAGTGACTTTAAGTGCCAAGGAGGGTTTAGCAGCGATGAAATAAAAGGAACTTTCAAGCACGTTGCCATGAATTGCTTTGTTGCCTGTAGTCAGCAAGAATCAGTTTGAAGATTTCTGGAGCCTGAGGGTATCAATTGCTTTGTTTTTTGCCTCTATCAAATCTATCCTCCAGTGACTTGTGTTACACTGCAGGCTGCTCCAGGACGTTCAGCAGATGCTAAATGGGGCACAAGAGACATATCAAGCCCCTTGGCATGTATATATTTTTAAATCAAATAGGCAGACATGGGCAAAAGAATCTGTGATGGTGAATCAAATGTTCCTGGCTTGCTGTGCTGTACACAGTCATCCCTCCTCCCTGTAGGACCAGACAGCAACTGAGTGACTAAAGTCTAAATATCTTGGGATCAAGTGCTCTAAGCCTTACTCATGCAAGCACCAGTTCCAGTGGGCTCACTGGGACAGCTGGTGTTATAGCAGGTCATTTCATGGTTGAAGACATATGAAGAATATTTGTGGGTGGGGATAATCTAATGAGAACACAGTACAGATTATCTCAATTACAGAAACAATTGGGTGCACGTCAGCTGTGAAGAAAAGACAAGTAGGATATGAAGTGTTCTTTCCACAATGGCAGCTCCTAAACAGAAGAAGGAACACTGAGCATTTTAATAACACTGGGATGCCCCTGCAGACAAATCATCTGCCTAGAACTCCTCTAAGTCTGAACAGCTTTAGGAAAAAGCTACGCTAAAAGACCAGTTCTTAGCACATAAATTCCTGCTTGGAACAACTTCATGACAGTTGTTCCTTGTTCGCTTCCATCACATCCTCGTGGCAGGGCAGCGAGTGGCCCCTGGTAAATCAGTGCCTGACAGCAGCCAGGAGCCAGCCCCTGCAGTGTCTGCCTGGCTCCACGGCTCAGGAACATGTGCAGCTCCTATTAATAAAGCAGTGTGTACTGGTGGAACGAGGCCAAATTGCTCCCATCTCCGTGCTTCCTAATTTCTCCCGTAGCCCTCGCCCTCCAAACAGGAACAAAGATCTCCCCTGTCTGGCGTTGTTGGCTGTTAATTACTCAGCATGTCCCTCTGATGAAGGCAGCATGTTGGGAAGCCCCTTGCATGACTACTAACCCAGCCCTTCCTCTTCCTCCCTCTCCCTCTTCCCCCAGGCACACACAGGATGTTCCTGCAGGCAGTTCTCTGGCACTGGGAGCAGCCTTGGCTCTGGTGTGCACCAAGAATGAGCCAAGGTGACCCCACAGGTGCTGCTTTCCTGCAGACAGGTCTGGGACAGCAGTTTCCCTGGGCCCTGGGAGTGCAGGGCCAGGCGGATGCTCAGGAAAAGGAGCTGCAGTTTGGCACTGGGATCTGTGCTGCTGTCACGTACCCAGCTCTCAGTGCTGGACCTTGACTCTTTAGAACATGGAAAGTTGAAGTGGAAAGAGACACTCTGAAAAGTTTACAGGAAATGGGAGTATGGGGATGTTTAGCGATTAGGGAGGAATGAGCTGGGAAAGTCCAGAAACTGCAAGACATGGACAATTAAAACCCGATTTAGGCTCCCCTCACTGTTTGCTCAGGCAAATATCCCAGGGAAGCCAAGGAATTCTGCCTTGGTAAAGAAGAAAAAACTGTACTTTTGACAGGGACTTTTTGCAGGGACTTTTCCTAGAGGAGAAAAAAATGGCACAATAGTCAAATCAGGCTTGCAGTCTATCTCATTCTAGTGCCAGCCTTGGCGGCTCTGTGCCTCCCACTCGCAGCAGTCGGACACCAGGACTCAATCCCAGTAACCTTCAGAGCCTTGGGGGCCATCCCTGGCAGTTCTGGGAGCAAAAAATGCACGGTGCAGCCAGTGTTCCAATCTCATTTCCCCTCCTTCTCTGACAGAAACATCAAGTGCACTTGTGCTCTGAGGTCTGTGCTATATAAATATCCCCAGGAAATAAATAAATGCCAGTGCACTCGTGCATTTCCCTCAGATATTCTTCTCCCCAGCTGCTGTGCTGACAGTACTTACTAGGAATCAGGCATTTCATTCTGGCTCGCTGTTCTGCTGGAGAGAGATGGGAACAAGATGCTCCTGAGGCAGGGAAGGGGAGGGTACAATTCAGTTACCAGAATATTGGTCTGTTTATTTATAGATGCACACACACATAGACCTATGTAGGAAACTAATTTCTCACCCTGCAACTGAAGGGGAGAGCTGAAGACTGAAAGGCGAGGAACTGGAGAAGAGTAGAGGGGAGAGTTTGGGACCTGGGTTTTAATTAGCACCCAAATGGTGGTTGAGACTGGATAGATGTGGTGAGGGGTAAAATAGAAGGGCTTTGCCTCGGTGAGTGAATTTTGCAGCAGTTCTGGCCACAGGCCATCTGGCAGGGACTGGCTTGGGTCCCCCAGGACATTGCAGATGACAGTGTCCCCAGGACAGGTGCCAGCAGAAACGGGAGCCGAGGCACTGTGAGTGCTGAGCAGATTATGGACAGGGGAGGGTCTCGTACTTGCTCAGGACCTGATGGAACCAGCTCACACCTCCTGCACAGACCTCGTGCTGTCCCTTCCACTCATAATCCCTTACAAAGCATTCAGATGGAGCACCAGGGCCTCTTTGGATTCCTTGTCTTATGTTGTCTTAAGTGAATGAAGGATGTGGCATAAAGTGCTTGGGAAGATCCTCTGTGATGTGGTACAAATCCATATGACTGCCTTGACCTGATATTAGGATTTTCCCCAGGCAATCCCACTCCAGCACCTGAACTGCAGCACAAGATTCTCTTCCCTTTTTTCCATGAACCTTTTCCCCCTGAATCCAGCCCTGTCCTTCTCACCTGAGAGCTGACCCGGCTCAAGGGCTGAGTGCTGGAATGAGCAAAGCCTGGGGCTGCTGACCTCTCCCTGAGCCCGAGCCCGAGCCTGGCTTTGCACAGAGCTCTGTGTGTTTTGTCTGGTGCTAATGAGCCGGCCTGTGTTATCTCTAATGTCATTTTAAAATTAAATTAACCCCAGACTGAGGGGGTGTGTTTGCATGGCGAGGGTGATACGCTGGGAAGGAGGATGCCTTGGGCGCACACACGGAACCTGCAAAGCTTCTCCGGCGGCTTTGGCTGCTGTGCTGGCTGGCACCACCCCAGGGGAGAGTGTGCCCATGCATCACAAATTTGCTTTTTGGTTCCCCTTCCACCCACCCCTGAGCTGAGCTCTCTGCCAACTCAGCTTCTGTATAAATCAAAGGGAAATATTCTCCCCCTCCTGTTTTTTTCTTTTCCTGAACAGATTGGATGTCATTATGTGCAGCTGAGCTCGCTGAGGCTGGCGGGGGAGGAGGGACGGGAGGAGGGATGGAGAGAAGAGACGGTTTTAGACAAAATGCTCACAGTCCATCAGAGGGGGAAAACAGCCTCCAGCTACAAGTAACCAGCACTTCACACACACACTGATTTACTGGGGAAACCCAGAGAGCTTTAATATTTAAAAATAAAATAGGGAATGAGGGGGAAAAAAAGAACTGGAAGGGAAGGATGTTATCCCTGTGGATGGAGCGATGAGCCAGACATCACAGGGCTGGGATGGAGAAGCTGAATGGCACAACACCTTCTCCAGTGGGCATTTAGAGCCCCTGGAATCCTGCAGACATCAGGCCAGACAGGCTGCAGTGAATAGTCTCGACCACCCTGTGCAGAGGTTTCTAGCTCATCTTTTAGGGAGTGGAAAGCTCCCTCTTCCTCCTCCCAGCCAAGTTGTTCACTGTGCAGTGCAGTTTCCCATCCTTACTGGGGTGATCATTGGGTGAGAAAGAGGAAAAAGAAAAGGAAAGGGAGAGGAGACAGGAGGAAAAGAGAAAGGAGAGAGAAGGAGGAAAAAGGGGAAGGGATGCAGGAAAAGGAGAAGGGGGAAAATGAAGAGTGAGAGAGAGAGAGAGGGTGAGAAAAAGGAAGGAAAGGGAGGGAAGAGAGGGGAAAAAGAGGAAAAGAGAGAGAGAGAGAGAGACAGACAGAAAGGAAAGAAGGAATGTGAGCTGAATGCATGGCATTCAAAAGAAGCAGCTTTCAAAAGCTTTGGCTAGGATGCAGATTTGCAGAATCTCTGGACCCATAATTCCCTGGCACACAAAGCTTGCTGGAGGCATCAATGTGCCCAAAAGGGGCTTGCAGAATAAACAGCAGATAAAAAAAACTAACACCCACAACAAGCCCATGAATTAAAAATGAAGGCGAGGGGAACAGCTGTACTTCCAAGCTGCAGGTGACCTCATTGTGGAAGCTGTGCCTCAGCGAGGCACATCCGTGTCCAGTGGTTCTGAAATAATAGGTATGGACAATAATAGCTGGGAGGGAGAATGCATTCCCTGTCTGTATTAAAGAGTAGGTAATTGCCCATCTCTCCTGCCAGCTATATTTTAATCCAGAACTAAATTACTCTGTGCATTCTTATAAACTTTTATGTTACAGCATCTCCTAAAGCCTCTGTTGAGGCCCAGGCCCACACTTCTCCTTCTCCCCGATGTCTGCAATAAATATTATACATGAACTGAGGATCTAAACCAAAATATTTAAACTTTTCACCCAAAGGGCTCTGAAACACTTTACAAATTGCTGAGTCCACCCTGGGAGACAGAAGGGGAGATGATTTGGGAACTCCCATATTTCCATAGGTGTGGATGACAGACAGTTGTAGTAAATTCTAGTATTTCAAAACTTAGGGAATGATTCCTCAATGAGCTGACATAGATCAGGAATAGCAGCCTACAGCCTTGTGAGGTGGCTGCACTGCATGGAAACCACTGTGGAGATACTGCAGTGGATGGTGGAAGGGGAGCAGACCTGTGGCAGTAAATTTCCAACTGTTCCTCCCAGCTGGATATTGGAGTGCCTCAGAATGCACCAGTATTCAATAATCACCATCTTCCCAAACACATCCTATGCCATGACCAGTTTTGCAATGAAATAAAGCAGGTTTTTAGGAAGCTGGTTCCTTCACTAATGATGCAGAGCAACGGAGGATCAAAGTCTGCTCAATTTTTAGAGAAGAAAACGACAAAGAATAAAACCCCATGTGGGAATATGAAACAAAAGCAGTCATTAAACATCGCCTCGGAATTGGCAGTTTTTTGTTAGAGAGAGATAATTCCAGAGCTATTTGAAATAAATAATTTCCAACTGCAGTTGGTGTTTGTTGTGCAGAGAATGGGAATGGTCTGGCTATAAAAGGGGCCTGGGTTCCTTCCCAAAATGACCATACAAGTCCAGGGGAAGGCTCTGCAGCTCTGCCACAGGGGCCTTAAAAATAGTCAGAGATCACGTACACCAAGTCACAGTAATTTGCTACTACCAAAATAGTTTACAGTATTTAAAAAAAGCTTAATGTAGAGATCGTTCTCTTGGCAGCAAAAATCTTCCTTGTGCCAAGAGAAAAATAATTTGCATCCTTGGTGTCAATGGTAATACTACCACGTTGCCTCAACGCCCTGGGAGAGGCAGCCAGCTCAGCACTGCTTTGAGAGAGAAAATCTCTGAAAATAACATAGAGAAAAAAAGAAATTCACATTGCAATTGCACCAGAAATGAGTGTGACATCAGCAGGTGGTGAATCATTCCTTAGTTGAAGCATTTATCTAATGAAACACAATGCTGGGTTTGGGATTGGACTCTTTTCCCCTTCATTTTGGTCTGTCATGGACAGGCCCCAAAGAGTTAAGTTTTCAGGAGCATGGTTGCCTTGGTATTATGCTCTCAGCTGTGATCAGCAATATGTAACAAAAAAACAGTACTTAAGTGGATTCTTTTAAAGTATTCCCCACTGCAAATGTGTAATTAATTAGCCTTCCCCTTCCCCCTTGCTCACACATCCAGTCCCGTGGGGACCCTCCCCTTTCCTTCCTATCAAATTCAGACAGTGACTGGGAGCTGAATTATTCATTCAGCTGTAGGTGTAACACAGCCATTTAAGTGATTTAAAGTTCAGGCAGTCTTGCTGCTGTTCAGCAACAACAGGAGGAAAAAAAAAGTTTAAGGAGAAAAGTAGAGCCCAGGTTCTTTTTTCTTAACCCACTTGTTTGGTTACACAAACAGGGCACGGTTTTGTGAATCAACCTATTGAATGAAGAAGAGATTTGTGAGAATGTCACGTCAACCAGAGCACCTGTCACTCATTAAGAAAATACCACAATTATAAGCATCAGTTCAAGCTTTTGTTCCAATATGTCTCGTTGAATATTCTCTGCTGTGATGGTTAATTTTATGCACACTTTGCTGGAAATAGATGGCAAGTGAAGTTCATGCCGACAATCACAGAAATCACATTAAGATCCCTGTTTAGTCCTCATTATCATTGTATCAGAGAACCTCATGCTAAAAATTGCGTACAGCCAGAGAACAAATTAACCATAATTAACGACACTTTGTAGCACTTCTGATTAGATCTCAAACTGCTTCAAAGTCTTTAATTTTTTGAACATTTCTGTGATACAAGGCAGTGCTTTCTCTCCTATTTTAAAGCTGAGGCTGTGAAGAACATTACCAGAATCTGTTTAATTCTGGGGAAATTGGTCAAGTTCCCTTCTGTCCCCATGGGAGATAGAGCCCAGTGTGTCCATAACCCTGGCCTAGAACCGAGATGTTCCTCCCAGTGCTCTGCAGTGGAGGTTAAAAGTTGATTTTCCTCAAGGCAACACCAAAAGTCTGACGAAAGGAAAAGCCAGATCCAAACTGGAGCCTGGTGTCACCATCACTGGGTGGCCCCCAGGTGCCAAACTGGGCTGTTTTAGATGTACTGGATGCAGGGGGATGTGTCAGTCCAAAGGAATTCCTCTAGGGAATACAAATCCCGAGGACTGTGATTACATGAAGCACTGTGTTGCCAGTACTCACAATTTTATTAGCAATACCCTAATATGTGCTATTTCTCTTGAAGATGCAGCTGCTTGAATGTCATCTGAATACCTCAGCCTTTATGAAAAAGTGTTCTATTTTTACAGTCATAATTATGCCACTCAGGATTCTGAAGTACAGGCTTATGCCTTTATTAGTATAAGATTGGCAATACTGAACTTAAAAAAAAGAAAAGCCCAAATCCTGAAATACCTGGAGGTATTTTAAGCAAAGGGAAAGCTTGAAAGAAATGGGTGTCAGGATTCTTGCCCTGACTCTTGCCCTGCAGAATCCATCACTCACAGATTCAGGAATGCAGCCACAGGCTCTCCAGTGAGGGGATATTGAAATTAAACAACTATTCAAGGCTACCCAAAGAGGTTCTCTGGGTTTTAGAATGCAGGATGGATCAGAAAATGGATTGAAATGATTGAATTCCCTCTATTTTTCAAGAGCACTGGAGGTTGCAAAGTGCCAAACCACATCAGCCAGGAGCCATAAACCTGTGCAAGGGCTGGCACTGGCAGCAGGGCTCAGTTCTGGTTTAAATCACCTCCCTGCCTTTGGGATTCCACCCTGGCACTGCTCCTACCCACACAAATTGCACGGTGGAATGAATCTTTTATTTCTGTGGCTCCTTTCTGATCTAGATTTGAGTGGCACCATCTCTTGATTAGAAGCCCCACTTGCTTAGAGTGGAGTTTTCCTGATAGTTTTCTTTCTATGAATTGCTCCATCACAGGACTGTCATAACAGACTGTTTGCCAATTTGAAATCCAACAGTTTGTCTGGTGTAAGTGTTAAAAATGTTGTCTTGGCAGTTGGGTTTTTTTTAGGTTTTTTGGATTTTTTTCTTTTGCATTAAGTGACTTGATTTTTTTTTCCTATTTGCTTCTACAGTATGTCAGGGAAATTGGATCATTTTGGTAGCCTGCTTTCTTTCACTTCAAATAAAACTTAACACTTAAACCTATGAATTCAGAGAGTAATTTCATTTTAACTATGTAAACTCTGCAAAACTCAGCATGTTTTTTTGTGTGAACTTAGAGTCATAGCTGGCAAAATACAGTAAATTGTTTTAAAGTGGGATTAAAACCAAAAGCAAGATAGACACATTATATTTACAGAGAATGAAAGATTTCAGGCTAAGACTTCCCCTGGACTTCACTCTGTGGGACAAAGGTCCTGTGTGATGACTCAAGCTGAGTTCTTTTTAAATGTTCTTTTACCAGTTTTCATTTTCATCCATTGCAATAACTAAATGACTAAAGCTTTACAATCTATTTATGATGTAGGAATACTCACAACGTGCTTGTGATCTAAACCCTCTAAAAACCACTGACCTGGCAGTCTCTGATGGCCCAGACTGTTCCTAACAATGATTCATAATTTTGATGACACACTCATCACTTCTGGTGGAAGAGCCCCAATGAGTATTGCTACAGAGTTTAACGTGGTGTGAATTTCATGAAATTCAAAATTTGCTCAGTGCCCAAGAAAATATCAGATAAGCTACAACAGAAATTCAAAATTAGTAATTGGAATTAACCCCCTGCTAATAAAGAGGAAAAATGCCTTCCAATATCCTGCAAAGTCTGAATAATTCAGCATTCAGGAGAAGGCATTGATGTGGGAAGAAAGCCAAAGGATCCCTGCCCAGGCTGCCATACTGGGAACAGGAACTCCAGGATGTACTTCAGGACAAAAACCAAAACCCAGAAACCCAGACTTTCAAGAACTTTGAATTTTTTCCTTAAGGACAGATGAAAGAATTACCTTTTAATATCCTACGGTTTCAAAGAAAGAGAATGACAGAAGCACTGATTTCAGTGACCCATTTTTATCAGGACTCACTGTTTCATCCAGCCCAGAGAATGACACACAATCATCTAAAGGCACCAGGAGCAAAACTCACTGCTTCAGACCCAGGGCAATATGGGACAACAGCAGCTCCTCTGAGAGCAAGCAGAGGAGAGAAGGGGAAAACTGCTGGCCTTGCATTGTGACAGGATCACAGAATATCCTGAGTTGGAAGGGACCCACTGAGATCATCCAGCTCCTGCACAGGACAGCCCCAAGAACCCCAGAATGTGCCTGGGAGTGTTGTGTAAACCCCTCTTGGATGATTATTAGCAAATACAAGTGCAGGGAGGCCCCAAGAACCCCAGAATGTGCCTGGGAGTGTTGTGTAAACCCCTCTTGGATGATTATTAGCAAATTCAAGTGCAGGGAGGGATGAGATCCCTGATTTCCAGTGCAAATGACTGAAGCCACACCAGTGTAAATCTCATGAGAGTGAAGGATGAATCTGGCCTCAGAGAAAATGCAAAGGAGAGACAAAACCTTGCCAGAAGAGGGTTTTCTCCACCTTCCAGGAGCACGGTGTGGGTGGCTCTGGCACAGGCTCAGAGCAGCACAAGTCTATGGGTTGTACCTGTCCAAACCCCACATCTGTGAGGGGAATGGGGAGAAATTAATTTGATCTGTCATGGAAGCCCCAGTTTCAGGTTAGGAGGGGGGTTTGTGAGAGAAGGGTCCTGTCTCAGCTTCCAAACACAGGTGCCACCCCTGTGCCCCTGCCCTGGCCGTGGCACTGTGCCCTCACCCGCTGGCAGCCCTCCCAACGACACTCCCACCCCTCTCACAGTGGGCTCTGTGTGTGCTGTTTCTTTTTAAATGATTCATGACTCCCACTTCTCACTTCATCTGCCTTTGTTTTGCTCTGCAGTGAATGTGTCTGGTACATGGCAAAATGTGCTGCGCTCACGCCAGCGCTGCCAGCGAGGGGCTCCACCAATGTCAAGGTAATGAGGCTGCAGACACAGCCCCATGATGCAAACGGGCTGCACAGGGCTTGGCTTCCACTTCTTTGGCCTTGTAAAATTACACAGAAGAGAAATACAAGCATTCTCCCCAC
This sequence comes from Calcarius lapponicus, assembly GCA_039654755.1. Lineage (NCBI taxonomy): Eukaryota > Metazoa > Chordata > Aves > Passeriformes > Fringillidae > Calcarius > Calcarius lapponicus. The sequence continues at coordinate 14,854,638 of JBBFKN010000017.1, forward strand.
TGAATAATTTTTCTTTGGTGCATACTTTCTGTTTCATTCACTACTGTGCTCCTGAACTGATCTCTAGCTAAAACCCCTTCCCAGTGCTTCACCAAATGCCTCCTTCTTATGACAGTAAAATCCAGATGTCACCCAGTATTTTTCTACACCAGCTCTCATATGTCTTTACAAAGAATCAGTGACACTCTGTAAGGATGGAAAAACTGAAGCACAGAATCAGAAAGTACCTTGGCTGAAAGCACTCAGCAGGCTGCTGGAAGAGCTAAGAATAAAATTATGATTTCCTGATGTTTAGTCTGATCCTCTGTGAATGGGACTGCTCACGCTGAGAAGGTGCTCAACGATTAACTTTATTTATATATTTACTATTCAAACATGCCATGTTCTCACATCTTTTTTATTTTCATGTTAATCATGTTGTGGATCTTCTCCGCCCACCTCCCATTTCCTTTGGTACATTTGTTCTGTAGCTATTTGTGTAGAAACCAAGCAATTTCTACTCCACCTGCTCATAAACACAATGAGAGAGAGAGAACACTCTGTTACAGCACAGCCACTGCCTTAGCAACAGATTACAGCATCCCTGGGAAGGAACAGGGACCTTCTGGAGGGGAGAAGTGCCCTTCATCTCCCTGAAAAGCTACCACAGGCAGGCTCTGCCTTCAGTGATATTTCTAGTGAGCCCCTCCTTATCTTTAAGCAATCAGTAGTTGTTAAAAAAGAACCTAAAAACTGAGCAGAGTTTGCTCCTCACGCTGAGAAAAGCCAAAGTGAGGCTGGTGAAAGCTTGTGAGCAGACTGGCTCCAAGAGAACATGCAGACACATATTTGAGCACTCAGTCATGGCTGGTGTAAATAATTCATTCTGCTTCCATCCCAACCCCCTGGTAGCTCCATGTCTGGCAGGACAGCTCTCCTAGGGATGTACAAAAGGCAAGTACAGCACAGCCCACAGCCCTGTCAGACTACCAGCAGCTCTTCTATCTGGAATCAAAGTCAGGAACCCTCTAGCCTATGAAAAGATGCTGAAAAGCATCAGGCAGAAGTTATTGGGCATAATGGGATGTGCAAGGGCTGATCTGGCAGGGGATATCTGACATGCAGCTCATCCCTGATATATCCTGTCAGAAAATTATTTACAGCTTGACAGACCAGTGGTCTTAGTGCCATCTGAAAGTATTTTTAGAAAGGCAAATATTTGTGTAAGAGCAAAGCTATTTGATTTTAGCCTTCTCCCAAACAGTTTCAGTGACACATTTTGCACTGGGAGCTGAGGGTGATGTTCCTGTGTTTGCATTAACACAGTCCTGATCATGGAAAAGGTGTCTAGATGACATAATACAGCCTTATAGTAATATTTTACAGGTACAGGAGGAAAGTAGGGTCACCCACATTGGCACTGATTTGTTAAAAGGATGAGATTTGAGCCATTTGAGCCACTTGACCCATAAAGGAGGCAAAAGTCAGAGAACCACATCTTCCACATGGGATCCAGGGCTCTGGACTAACACACGAGAGTGATGATATAATGGTGAGTTATATAAAAGGTCAGTAGTGACATATAACAAAAAAACAGACAAAAAAAAATCTTCTTTTTCATTGTCTGGGGATTAGCTGTTTCATTAAGCTGTCTGCCCATATTAGAGAATTAAGCCTATTATCTGTTGAAGGATTTTGATGCCAAAGAAAAAGAGGTCTGGGCTTACAGCTCATCTAATCTTTTTATGACTGGAAATATGAAGCAAAATAAGGATGAGGTAGGAGGTAACAGAGAAAACCTCTGGCCTGAAGGCAAGAGTGAAAAGGTTGTGGGAGATCAGTGAACTTGGATTTGGTGTTTAATGTTCTCATTGTACCTCTGACCCAACAGAGTCCCTGCAGCTGCAGAATAGCAAACCAAAGGCTTTAGGAGCTCTGGCCACACCACCTGAGGTTGCAGCTCCTTTACCCAACAGTGCAGTGACAGGGACCCAGCTGGGACCTGTTGGAACTCAGTGCATCCCTCCGGGTGTCCAGAGTTGCCAAGGACCCCGCCGGGGGGCTCGGAGACCCTGGCACACAGCCCAGAACACCTGGGGATTTGATTTTGACCCCTGGAGCAAGTTGCCAGCTTTGTATGAGGACCTGAAAGTCACACAGGTTTGAATGCTGCAATAATAAAAGTATCACAGGGTGAAAATGTAGATTTTAGGATTTTTGGTATGGGGGTTATGGGGACAAGACGGAGGAACTTGGGTGTGTCCAGCCTTTCTTCTTCTTCTTGTTCTCCATTTTCAGTGATGTTGGCACTTTGGGATTGGTTTAGAATAGAAGTGCACAGTCTAACATAGGTGATAGGTATTGGGAATTAAGTGTAAATATGTTATACATAGTTTGTAGTACAAAAGGACAACACCACCTTGGGGGCGGTCAGAGTGCCTGTGGCTGCCCTGCTGAGCAGACCTTGGAAGGGCAGAAAGAAAGTTATGTAGATAAAAATTAATAAACCACCTCAAGATCGAAAAGTGGAGAGTCCAGACTCATTCTTCATTTGTGCAGGCCAAAGCAGAGACATCCTGCACATCTCGGGGCAGCAAATATCAACAGCAACCCGAGAGGGACCCCTGACCCATCCCACTGAGAGCTGTGGGACACAGCTCTGCAGCAGGAAACATCTTTCCAGGAGCTGGTTTTGTGCAGCCCCTGGCTGCTCTGGCTGGGCTGCAAGTGGCACCGTGCCGGCTCACAGGGACATCAGGGCTGTCTCACAAGGAGAGAGGTGTCACACGGGGAAGGATTTGCATGGGCAGCCCACAGAACTCAGCAAGTGCCATCTTTCTGGAGGAAGTCCCTCCTCTGACGCACTGACACCACCTGTCTCTTTACACTTGATGGCATCTGTTGGCATTTTTTATGTGCCAAGGCATTAATATCAGAGCAGAGCAGGGAAGGAAGATACCGAGCTCTTGGGGATTTGGAGGTGGCAAACACCTTGGCTGTGCTGCATCCGGGCACGGGGCTGGCCATGGGATCACCTGGGGAGCAAATCCCAGGGGACAGCAACTCAGGGGTTTATCTCCACTTGGTGCCACTCAAACAAAAATAAATGGCAGGGGATTGAAATGTTTTGGCTTGGAGGAGTGGGGGAGGAAGATGAATAATCTTAAAAATAATAGAGATTATAATGTCAGGATCAGGTGCCAGATGGGTAGTAGAGAAATCCTTGACTTGTCCCCAAGAAAGGTAAAGCAGACAAGCTTTGCTGATATTGCTCAGTCAGCCATGAGGAACCACCAAGAAGAGGCAGATGGTCAGCCCATCTCTGAAACTATCTGGTCCTTGGCCTCGGCTGGGAATATTTGTTAAGGTGCCAATTATCAGCACTTTGAATAGTGCCTTTTGTGAGCCAGCCATTTATTTAATACTGTACCAAGATCATAAAGCTCAAAGAATGGTAAAAAAGGCAAGATACCAACAGGTTTTGATAAACATCCAAAATAAATAGCTACAAACCCAGCCAAAGACATCAAAAATAAATCAAGAAAAAAAAGTGGAACAAATTGGTGCCATATAGCTGACAGGCAGTTCCAACGAAGATCATATGAGTCTCCTTTTAATAAGAGGAAACAGTTCAGAAACCCCTAATGAACCTCTAATCAGAGAAAAGAATGTCAAGAGTCAACTTCATTTTCACACCCTCAAAACATGCTCGAGAAGAGAATGCTATAGAGTCAGGAAAATTAGCAGGCAGCTACGCATTGCCCTTCCGCATGGATATTTTACAGATAAATGCAACAGTGCAGCCTCTAGTACTATCAATATGGTTCCTTTCAAAATCCACTAAAGTTTGCAGAAGATTAACGGAAGAGTCTGAAACAGATAAAAGGTGCTGTAAAGCAGCGACTGTCGTAAAAGGCGCAGTAAAGCGCGACTGTCGTAAAACTGCAGTAAAGCGCGACTGTCGTAAAAGCGGCCGTAAAGCGCGACTGTCGTAAAAGGTGTCGTAAAGCAGAACTGTCGCAAAAGGTGCCGTAAAGCACGACTGTCGTAAAAGCGGCCGTAAAGCGCGACTGTCGTAAAAGCGGCCGTAAAGCGCGACTGTCGTAAAACTGCCGTAAAGCGCGACTGTCGCAAAAGCGGCCGTAAAGCGCGACTGTCGTAAAACTGCCGTAAAGCGCGACTGTCGCAAAAGGTGCCGTAAAGCGCGACTGTCGCAAAAGGGGCCGTAAAGCGCGACTGTCGCAAAGGGGGCCGTAAAGCGCGACTGTCGTAAAAGGTGCCGTAAAGCACGACTGTCGCAAAAGGTGCCGTAAAGCACGACTGTCGTAAAAACTGCCGTAAAGCGCGACTGTCGCAAAAGGTGCCGTAAAGCGCGACTGCCGCAAAAGGTGCCGTAAAGCGCGACTGTCGCAAAAGGGGCCGTAAAACGCGACTGTCGCAAAACTGCCGTAAAGCGCGACTGTCGCACAAGGTGCCGTAAAGCGCGACTGTCGCAAAAGGGGCCGTAAAGCGCGACTGTCGTAAAAGGGGTCATAAAGCAGCACTGTCGTAAAACGGGACTAAAAGCGCGACTGTCGTAAAAGTGGCCGTAAAGCAGCACTGTCGTAACGAGACTTTTCAGACACAGTAGGAATTTAGGTGCTTAATATCTCCCGCCGGGATCTGGCTGCCGCGGAGCCGGTCCCAGCTTGCAGGGCGCTGGCTGACCGCTTTGCCGCAAGGGGAAGCCCGCCGCACGCCGCCCCGCCCGCCCGCCGCGGGCCACGTGGCCGCTCCTTCCGCCCACCCCCCTCGCCGCCGGCCGCCCCCGCCCGCCTCGCTTGCCGCCGCGGACCGCTCGGCTCTGCGCCTCGCGGCCGCGCCGCTCGCCCGCCCCGCTCTTCACCCACCCGCCACATGGCCGCCCCGGCTCTCCGCCCGTCCGCCACTCGTCCGCCCGCCCCGCGGCCGCCCCGTCCGCCGCTCGCCCGCCCCGCGGCCGTTCCGCCCGCCGCCGCGGGCAGCCCCGCTCGCCGCCCCGCCCGCCCCGCCTCGTGGCCGCTCCGTCCGCCCACCCCCCTCGCCGCCGCGGGCCGCTCCGCTCTCCGCCCCGTGGCCGTCCCGTCCGCCGCTCGCACCGCCCCGCTCTCCGCCCGCCCGCCGCCGCGGGCAGCCCCGCTCGCCCGCTTCGCTCTCCGCCGCCCGGCACGCGGCCGCTCCGTCCGGCCCGGCCGTCCCGCGGCCGCCCCGCTCTCCGCCCGCCCCGCACTTCCCCCGCCCGTCCCGCTCTCCGCCGCCCGCCACGTGGGCCGCTCCATCCGGCCCGCGGTCGCCCCGCCCGCCGGTCCCGCCGGCCCCGCCCGCCCCGCCCGCCGGTCCCGCCCTCCCCGCCCGCCCCACCCGCCGGTCCCGCCCGCCCCGCCCGCCGGTCCCGGCCGCCGTCCCGGCCGGGTTACCCCCCCGATGCTCCTACAGGTAGAAACTCACCTACTAGCAAGGAAAAATCCTTCCAAAGCATTTTTTCTACTTTTATCTTCTGAGTGTCCGACTTCTTTTGCTAAATTTCTGCAGATTGGAGCTCAAATTACCATTTCTGATCAGTGCAGAGACAAATGATGAAACATCCCTGAGTTATTCTTACTCTTCATCTTATGGAAGTACCAGGCAGCACTAAATTTGTGTGATCTAACCAAGTCGACATTTCACAGAAAAGCACTTTCTATGGCAATATTGAAAAACTATAGATTGAGGTAAAACCATCAAGTTTCTGCCCTCACTGGTGCAAAGTCACATGTTTAAAGAGCATCCCACTGAATTTTCTAAAGATGTGTAAATGTGTCATCTGGACCACAGGAGATACAGCAGGCTTAAAACACTGAGCAAAACTGAAGTTAACAAACAAGGTTCATCAACCTTGCAATAGAAGCTTGCAGAAACCTTTCAAGGCTCATCCAATAAAGCCCTTGTGGCACTTTGTTCTTCCCCCTCCTCCCAAATCTCCATCTCTCTGAGCCAGCATCAGCATCTTTGTCTCACAGAAAGGTGGTTCATGTGTCCTTTAATATCTTATGTGCAAATATTTCCAATCTGCATTCTGCCTTATCAGAAAGCTAATTAATTACTTTATTATACTATATTACATTACATCACTGCCTGGGAGGATCCATCCTCTCCCAAGGTCCAAGAATAGGCATTACCTGATCTATTCTGCAATATTTGAGGTTTAATGGATCATAAGGTGCAGCAGTGTGTAAGGGGAAGCAGCTCAGTGATTTTCTGTGCTTAGGGCTCAGAGGTGGATGCACAGGGAAGGTTTATTAGCAGATACAACATGACTTCCCCAGTGGGATTTATTTCAAAAGAGGGACAAGGATGATGTCTTCAGATAAAAGGAATTAAATCCCAGTGCTATGGGATTTACATTGTCTATTTAAAGAACAAATAATGGCAAATTACAGCTTGTCCCCTGCTGGGTTTTCCAGGTGGTTTTACACCAGGTTCAATCGTGCAAGAATAAGCAACAACAGTTTGGAAGATGCAAACATTTCAGCTTCTGTGCAGAGGCACCATCTGACCACACCCTGGGGGTTCTGGTCAGGTTTTTACAGACCACACTCAAATCACTGAATGCTCTATGTGGTTGTTGTTCTGTCTAACTTGATTATTGCTGCTGTGGACTTGTGTATAAAACAGTTTTACATGCCCTGACAAACACCTATTGATAATTAACTGAAAATAAAATGGCAATTCTGGTCTTTGAACAAGGTAATCTTCCACTGATGGTAAAAAAGAAGATAGATTTATTGGTCAAGATTTTCCTTTCATTCATTCTGAAAATCCAGGAAATCATAATGTAATGATGGGAGAATCTACTGTCATTAAGGGGGAGTACAATCACATTAAAGTTCAGAGAGGCACAAAAATTCAGTAATTCAGAGGGCACACTGACAGCAAAACATTTGCAAGGAGAGTGGAGGAGAAAACCAACCTCATCCACCCTCAGTTCTCAGACCCAGAATGGCCATTAGCACTATAATAGGAAAATCAAGTTGCTTTACAAAACAGCATAAATTCAGTCTGAACAGGACCCCTTAACTTCTGCAAAGACACAGGGAATATATTAATTAATGGCTTTAGTCATAGTACTGTTGTTGGTAGAAGATGTTGAGACAAATGTGTAAACAGAGGAGCCTTGGGAATGTCACAGTAATTTAAAGTACATAAACCTTCAAAGCACTGCCTTTGATAGAGTGATACATTGTCTTATAATTGGGCAATTGCTTTCCTTCCATGATATAATTAGCACACAATTATGGTTATGTGAAAAATTGCTCCATCTCCCTCCCTTCCAATTTGTGCTGCTTAATCTAAGCAGAGAATGTCTCTTTTCTGCTGTGTTTCCAGCAGGTCGAGTCCATCCCCAGGGCTCAGCTGCAGTGACAGGGCCTGGCCAAAGGAGTGATCAAATATTCAGGAGAGGAACTGAAACCAAGCTATTTGTATAAAATATTTGCTCTTTATCTTTTTTTCTCATTCTAAAAATACACCTATGGCTGCAACGAGATGAAGTTCTGTGACTCCCAGCACAAACCCCAGAACTGCAGCAGGATTTAGGTGCCCCCAAGGCACTGCCTGTGCTCCTTGCTCAAGGCTGGGCTGCAAACCCCACTTTTGGCTACAAAACCTTTTCTGAGGGCTGGTGTTCAAGCAGCATCACAGAATCCCTGAGGCTGGAAGAGACTTCCAAGACCACTGAATCCAATGTGTGCCCAATCCCCACTTTGTCACCAGCCCAGGGCACTGAGCGCCACATCCAGGCTTTCCTTGGACACCTCCAGGGATGGGCACTCCAAACCTCCCTGGGCAGCCCCTGCCAAGGCCTGAGCACCCTTTCCATGGGGAAATCCCTGCTGGTGCCCACCCTGAGCCTCCCCTGACCCAGCCTGGGGCTGTTCCCTCTTCTCCTGTCCCTGTTCCCTGGAGCACAGCCCAGCCTGGGGCTGTCCCCTCTGTCAGGAGTTGTGCAGAGCCACCCCTGAGCCTCCTTTTCAGCATAGATGTGCTATGAAGGAATATGAAAAACTTTGGTGCTCTGAGTGGCAGAAATGTCATTAATGGGCTGATTTCACACTGTTTCTACTGTGTCAGTGTGTGGAACACTGTCAAGAGCTGCTCCTCTCTTTGCATCACATCTTCCCTCTCTGGTGAATGAAATACAAGGAGAAGCTGCTGTGCTCCTTCAGCCTGATCCAGGACTAGAGGCAGCATGTGCCAGAGCTGCAGTTGAAACTCAGAGCTCCTGGCTTCCAGGAAAGCACTCTACAAGATTATCTTTCCTACAAAATGCAAATGTTTTCATACAGCTTCTGATAACCACGTGTTTTTAAATCAACTCCCTATGCCCAAAGTTAGGTCTTCTACCCTTGCTTGTTTACAGACATATTCTGTTCCTACTCTTGCCATAGGTTGTCTCTGCACACTCTCACTTGATTCACCCCCTCAGAACATGCTCTGCTGTGACGTTTCTATGTTCCTGTGGTCAGCAGAGGATCAGGGCTCTCTGGACACCTTGGACAGCACACAGTGCAGAAAACAATCCTGAGCTTTAATGGAATTACCATAATTTCCTGCTGAGAGTCCTCCACCATGTGGAATTCACCCCTGCAACTCCTCAGGAGGAGTTTTTATCTTTAACAGAACTGCCAGGATTACTCTTAATCAAATCTTCAAACCCCAAAATTCCTGGTGTGCCTGTTTATCCTGCAGAAGAGATTAATGCTGCCTTCACAGTGCTCATAGACACTGACAGGCCTTTCTCCACAGATATTCCCAGAACTATTCCTCCTCTCTGCAAACACATATGTACCTATCACCAGATCCTCCTTTTTTCCCTTCCCACATGGATCCATAAACAGGGGGCAGGCAAATACAGAAATTTAAGGGGGGGAAAATGCATTGCAGAAGGAAAAGAACAACAACAACAACAACAACCTCTCACACTCTTTACAGTCAATCCTGTGGGAGATATTTATCCATGGGAAAAGCTTTACAAATTCTAAGCAAACGAAAAAAAAGAATTATATTTTCATAACATTTGGGAGGAAATGCATCTTAATGGAAAATAGCTGGAGAAAAATAATAGCAGCTAGTGAGCTGAAGGAACTATATTCTCCCTGACATGCAACAACAATAGCAGCTAATGCGAGTCATTTGCAGAAGGAAAAGTGAATAGCTGTGGCATATTTGCAAAGAATATATGGCAGTTTACCAAAGGCAAAGCTCCAAGGAATACCAGCTGGGACATAAGAAGGGAGCTATCAAAGGAGGAGGGAGGTATAACGGCATCATGGGATGGTTGGCAGCAGCTCTTTGGAGCCTTTCATGGAATGAGACAGAGCAGGGTTGAAAAATCAAGGTGGGGGTGGCAGGGGGCCAAGGGGGGCACCAAAGCCACATGGGGGCTTGGAGCATGTCTCAGGTTGGCAAATTTACCAGTTATTGAACCAAAGTCATGAATTAGATTTTATTAATAATGAGTCTATTTTAATCAGAAAATATTTACTTCAAATAGTATTTAAAAATTAAATCCTTCGAATCAGAACTCATGTCATTTGTGGAAAATCGCATCCTGCTGGCTTTGTACTCTGACCTAATGATCTGGAGACCAGGATGGCCCATTGCTTTGTGCATCAGCCTTGCCTCTTAGCAACACAAAGCTTACTAAATGAGAAGGCATCCAAAATGCCATAGTAACATACCATTTATCTGGATGCTTCCAAAAAGTTGATTTCCATGTTTGGATTTGTCTAACTAAGGAAGCTGCCTCTGCAATAAAAGAAAAGTGCATCCTAAATCCTGGGGAAAAAAAAGGATCAATAAACTTATTTCTAGCTGAATGCAGATTTTAAGCAGCACAAAACAAATTGTGCATGATTTTCACATTCCAAATAGCATTAATTTCCAATTCCTCAGTATTTTGTTTTCTCTATGAGATAACTATTGCAGTTATTAATAATTTAGGATTTGAAAAGGGAGCTGTCTGGATTTGCAAGGGAAATTTCTCCATCATTTATGCACAAAGTAAAATTGTGAGAGAGATATTGTGGGAGAATATACTGGATAAGAGTTCACGGCCAGGTGATTTCAAATTTAGCTTCCCTCTGAAATGAACAGTCTGCCCCACCTATAGAGGAGCCCTTGGACTCCAGCCTCTGTCCTTGTGGCCCAATTTGTCCAGATTAAATGCACCACCTGTAAAGAGAGAGGGCACTGGGGGACAGGTCTGAGGGGCTGATGGTGAAGAGCCCCTGAATGAAATGTAGAGGCAGGAATGAGCTCTCTTGCAGTCAATCCACTGCTCTCTGTCCTTCGTGGCTGCACCTTCATCACAGAGCAGCACAGAACCTGGCCCAGGGACAGCAGCTGCCAAAACTCAAATTATGACACACTGAAATCCACTCTCAGAAGTTCTGAGGGTCTGGATTTTATACTCCAGGATATTAGTGACAGTATTTTTTTGTCACTTCTTAAAGAACATTTGGCTACAGCTCCAGAATTCCTCTTTTTTAGAATTTCACCAAGGGGCTCCAAAATTGCAACAAATAGCTTCGAAGAGATGAAAAAGAATCCTGTCACTCTGCTGATTGTAGTTTCAGTGCAGTTCAGTGCAATGTGATAATTAGTCTCCTGGAAATCATTCCTCAAGTTCATACTGTGATATAGCATGAAATAAATCTGAGCCAACCATATAGTTGTAATTCCAGTGTGCTGCCATCAACTGGTACGTTAATTCCATTAAAATGAGCTTGTTGGTGAGAACAGAAGTTACACTGGTGGGAGGAAAAAGGAGGGGGTAAATTCCTAAGTATCAGTAGAATCCACTTCACACTCACATCTACAGCTCTCTAAATTACAGAGACAAGATCTTTGTTCAAATTACTGACAAGGTTACCAGCTGGAACTTTATGCTCAATTCAATTATTTTATATTGTACCTTCAGGCTCCATTCCAAAGCGACTCTTAAAGAATAATCAGACTTATTCAATAGGCAATCAAAATGAAATTACTTTATGTAAGTACAACAAGGTTACACACTTGGTGCAGTCTGTAAGTTATGTGCTGCTAATTTTCAGTGCTCTAAAATTTTGACTCTGATTATCTGTGATGGGCAGGCAGCAGCCAGGAGAGAATTTCATCACAGTTTCAGTGTGATCTCTTTACATTGCCCCACCCTGGATAAATAGGTAGAAGCCAACAGTGCAAATAGATTACAAAGCAGTTGAAAAATGATGCTTTATCTCAAAGCTACTCATAGAAGCAGCCCTTGCTGGACTGGTCCTCTCAAGACAGGCATTGCCCAAACCTAACTCAAACATCATTTGTCATCCACAAAACCACCTCCGAGTTATTGTACTTTAGTTTAAACTTCCAGATACTTCAATGATTTGAATAAAAATATAAAATTGTATTCCTTTTTATACAAAATTAAGGTTCAAGCCTTCGCAGTTTGATTTTGAGTCTTTTCAATGGGTTCCTATGGTAAAACTCCCAGAAGGACTGCTCAGGGGACCGTCCAGGAACACACAAATTGTTATATCTTGGTTACAAAAAAAAAAAATTCCAATATGATTTTATGCATTAAACCCCTCTGCCTCTCTTTGAGACAATGGGAAGCCATCTACAATGCATTTGTGACACTGAGAGAGAGCAGGGAGGTTCAGCCCTGCTGAGAATACACAACTCCTGCATTTTCTGATCAGCACATCCAACCAGGGCCAGCAGAGCTGCTGAAGGCCCTTGGGATGTGCCAGTAACACACGTGAGGCATGAGAGTGCTTGAAGTTCTCCCTGCTGTACTTTGTAGCCCAGGAATCTGTCTCTTGGAAACACAACAATCCCTAACACTGAATTTCATGGACTATTCTGAAGCATTGCTAGGCCCTGAAACTGAACACCGAGTTATATTTGGTACGAATGGCAAATACCTCCCAATTCTCTGCAGAGTGCACTCCTCCCATCTAAAATAGCATCTTTCACATGAAATAACAAACAGAAAACCCACACTCCTTCCTCCAGCCCCACCAGACTTTTTGGATGCACACAGCTGATGACACAGATCCTCTCCTCTGAGCCTGTAAAATCACCTCAGGGCAGGCAGACACGGCCTCCATGAGCTTCTGTCACAGGAATTTTCTTCCTGGCTTGGATGGCTCCACTTCCAGACCACACCAATCTAAACTCCACAGCCTGACTTGAGCCCCATAAAACTCCAGAAGTCGGGAAGGAATCCAGACTTTGCCAGTGGAAAGGGATGCCTGAGCTGAGAGCACCCAAGGAGCACAACAGCCTCCCCAGGGACCAGGAATGGTTGGGAATTTCAGCTTTGGGGATCTCATTCCGTGGCCCTGCAGCTTTTCCTCACAGGAATGTAAACAGCTCTCCTTGCAATGTCTCTGTTATGTCTCTGCTCCATCACAATTTCCTGATCAGGGCTGCTGCCAAGAGCTCAGGAGGAGTGGCTCCATCCCTGAGATCTGGGATCCCCAATCCCGCAGGGCCAGAGCCGCCACTGGACATACAGTGCAGGTTATTTCCACTGAAATTCAGGTAAAAATGGTGAGCTTGGATTCTTGGGCTGGTGATACTTAAAGACATTCAGGAATGTGGTCAAATGAGACAGCATTGCTGTGGATGAACCCTTGTAGATGTATTGATGCCTTAGGATTTTAGGTTTAACATTTTTCATGTATTTGTAATCCTGCAGCTCTTTAGTGTAGAACTATTAACTCCATGTACAGTGGGAGCTGCTGCTTCCCCATTTTGGGCAGACACAACAATTCCTTTCCAGGCCTGGCAATCAAGGACACCTCACTGCCTCAGTCTGCCCTAAATGTACTTGGAGGCCCTTCAATAAATGGAATTGCTTTTCTATTATCTTCATTTTGTCTGGCCTCTGCTTTTCAGTAGTCCTGAAAAGGCATCAGTGTCCCAAGGCTTTTATTCACCCTTCCTTGTCCACATCCCTCCCTGGCCTTGGCCATGGGCTGAGGCTGGGTGGAATGAGCAGATCTGCTCTGTTAGACTGCCACAAATAGGCGCTTGCACAATTTGTTTCATCATTTTCAATTGCATGAAAAGGATATAGGAAATTAATAATAAAAATGTGAATGCATATTAGAAGTGGTATTTTGCATTTATTTTGACTAAAAAAAGGGACTACACAAGATATGCTATTAGAAATGTTCTTCATTTTTGGATTAGTGGGATTAGAGGTCTGATTTTTTGAGAAACTTAGTAGTTTAAATGCAGTGTAAAATTACAACATAACATTTGATTAAATCCATGAAGCTTTACTAAAGCTCTCATAGTCTCTGAGACTCAACTATTGCTTTTGAAGGCCACAGGATGTGCAAACCCAGAGTTTGATGTGGTTATTACTTCCAAACCGTAAGGATAATTTAAAATTATCCTATGAATTATTAATCTTTATCCTTAAAGCTATTAATTGTGTATAATTTTGATAAAAATTTATTAATCTGACTTTGACAGTGGCCATAAATAGGCTGAACAGTTTTCAGAGAATTTGCCTGTCCTCCCACACAGTGCTTTCCTTCATGACAGCAGCTGAAAAAACCAAACTCATTTTCTTAATACATTTAGACTTTAGAAATGCATTTTCAATTAAGGAACTCATTCTTCCTCTTGGTCCATTGGTAATCAGGTTTACTGGCAGTGAAGAATCCACTTTTCCATCCAAACAGTTGCCTGCAAAGCACTGGATGGAGCTGGGTCAATGAGCTGGACAATCTGATCCTCAGTTTTAGGGGAAAAAAGAGCATTTGCACAGGGGCTGATGGTGCAGAGGAGGTTTGGCTGAGGTAAGGTTGAGTCTCTCATGGTTTCTGAGTAATGGCTCAGAGGAAGGGGAAGGGGAAAGGAAAAATGCAATGAGCTGCTCCCTCTGCCATGGTTCCTGAGAACAGTCAGCATGAGCAGGGGGGAAACCACCTTAGAGCACTCATTTTAATGGAAAGAACAGATAAAAGCACCCAATAATGAACAAAATTGGCTGAGATGAAACATCTCAGGCTCTTCATTCTGGCCTCCATTTTGCTGTGCCTTCCTTGCCCTCATAAGGTTTATTCCAGCTTTACATCACTTGGGGAAGTTGTTCTGGCTCTCCTTTTCTCTCCATCTGACACAAATATAAATCAGTTCTCTCTCCCTCTTGAACTCAATCACTGGGCTGCTTCTCCTGTTTGTAATCCTAACTAAAGATAGTTGGAACTAAAGAGCTAAAAGAGAAGTTCTCCTCAAGTTCTCACTTCTCTCTTTTAGCAGTTATGTCAGAATTCAGTCCTTTGCCATTTAGCTACCTCCACAAAACAAGAAGTTAATGGCAACAACTTTTAAAATTGTGGATTTTTTGATTTTATGTATGCAAGCTGATTTAGCAGGAGAATAGCAACAAATGAGAAATGGCAATTAACACTCCCAGAGTAAAGCCTGTTATTTCTCCTGTTCCTCAGCCTTCCCTCACAAAATGCTTTCAGAAAGAAGGCAGCTGATTCTAGCAAGCAAGAATACACATTTCATAATTCCACTCCACTGCTTTTCCAAAAACAAAAATATGTAGGAAGAACATTTCAGTGTAACTAATTAGCAGGCTCTGTGTCCTCATCCTTGTTAATTCAAGGGACATCTCTAAAAGACTCCTCATCCAAGTCTTTTTCAGGTAATAAAATGACAATGTTTAAAAGATTAAATTGCAAATTTTTTTCCACTAAATCTGAACCAAAACGATTTTGGAAAATGAGCATATGTAGGAAACATGATTCTCTGAAACAATTTCCTTCCATAGAAGTCACAGAAATGATTTCTTTTTCTTTATGTGCTCACTAACTTGTTCCCCTCCTGCCCTGGCAGGGGGTTGAGGGCTCTCTTTGCTGTTTCAGTCATCTTTGGCTCCTGCTACAGATCCCCCATGTACAGAGAGTTTTGATAAGATCCAAAGAAGCTTCAGTGTTGTGGGAGTTCCTCCAAATCAATTATTTGGAAATTTCAAACCTTTTGAAACTGGTCCATCATTAATCTCTGAGATAACACGGCATGGAATAATAATCTGCTTCACGTAGATCACACAAACAGGGGAAACATCTGTGGCCCCGGGCCTAAATAGTCTTTGTTCACTGCTACTTTGAACAGAGCCATGGACACTTTTGGGTAGGGAAGAAGAGCTCAGCTTAAAAAAAAAAAGAAAATATTTGGTAATACAGAGAATTTCTGTAAACTCCAAATCACTGGAGAGTTCTGGGGCCATTGCTGTTTACTATCAAGCAAGCCAAATATTCATTTCTGCGTGCAGTTTATCTGTGCTATCATAGGCAGGCCAGCCACCAGATGCTCAGCAATACTCATTCCTCTGCAAATTAGTTCACCTCGTTTTGTGGCCAAATCACTCACTTGTCAATTCCCCCTTTGGCCTTTGCAGTTAATGGGATCTGCTCTTTGTCAGTCTGGGGGGATTTCTTACTCCCATTATGAAAAAAACCCCAAACCACTCTGAATTCAAATGGAATTCATTTTCCTAAATATACAACCACAAGTTGCTGCTTCAGACTCATAGATTTGGGAGTATTTTATGTTGATTACAAATGAAAGATTACTTTAAAACTCAGAATGAAAAATCTGCTGGGTTTCATTCAAGCGCATCCTGAAATGAAACTCTTTCTGGCTTTTTCTCAATACTTTTGCTTTTACCCCTCCCTTCTCTAAAAAAGTGGGTTTGCCTCTGGATGTTTTACAGCTGGTAACGGCAAATGCAGGTTTGCAGTGTTTGTAGCAGGGCAAAGACAAACATTAGCACTCGTGCAATGTGTCCTTATCCTTATCAAAAGCAGTGTATCACCCCCCTGTGAGCTGGGTGCTGTACTGGGGCCCACTCTTGGCATCATCAATACAAAGGACCTTGAGGGAGCTACTTCAAAGTATTGAGAGAACCACTGACGCAGGTTCCTTCTCCTCCACTCTGCTACAAGCTATGGCCAAGAGACCCCTCCACTTTACACTTTAAATCTGTGCTTTTGAACCCTCCATGAATCAGGCCCAGTGTTTCATGCCAGGCATCCTGCCATGTGCCTCATGGAGTTTATAGAAACCTCCAGGGCTGCCTTTAATCTGCTTTTCCAGAGTCCCTGGGCTTGGAAATGTACATACCAGGAAGAAGGAGAAGGGAAGGAAAGAGAGACAAAAAATCAAAGCACAAAGTGAGTTCACATAAAACCTCAGCCAGCCCTGATGTGAGGGCTCATTTTGCTTTTGGGCCTCACCCCTTTACCTCAGGTGCTGGGATTAAGGGGGGGACCATTTTCCCCTCTGCATTGCGTAAATGAGGAAGCTGTTGACTCGCGTGGTCCTGGAAAGACATATGTGCTTCATTATCTGGATTCCTTGTATTGTTTCAGCTTGTCGTTGCTGGCTGGGAACACGCAGCCTTGAGCTGTTCCCATTTTTAAAATGCACTTTTTTCTGCCCCGGATTCTTGCCAAGTGGAGATTTAAGTGCACTATTACTTTTATAGAAGACTATTAAGAGTTATTAGATCCCATTAGAGCAGACTATGCTCTTTTAAAAAAAGAATACTCTCCTTTATTTTCGAACAACCATTTATATTCATTTAAATCTGACAGAATGGTTGTATCAATGCAAACACAGTTAATTATATCTTAGATCTATGAGAACCTTTCTTGTTTATTTTTTTAGAAATGTTTTACTAGTCTCCCCTAAAGACTTGTGTGTTTTACTTGTGTGGCTTTAAAGCAAGTCTGAACCATCGTGGCTGTGAGGTGCACTGGGTGTTCTGGCAGGGATGGCATGGGAACACTTGGAGAAAAGTGATGGAAGGTGGATCACAGGATGATCTGTGTCCATGTTTTCAACAGCTTTGGATGAGGTCCTCAGCTCACAGGCACCAGCAAGGGGATTCTTCCTAGCAGTAGAAGCAGGATCAGACCCTACATTACAGTGGGAATTTGACCTGATTTTGCTGGTAGAAGTCACTGCTTGTAAGAACTGCCCACATCCCCCTTCTTGTGGGTGCTTGTGTTGTTGGGAAGAGTGGATGAATGCTTGGACTAATTGCTAGCCCTTTCTAAGTTTACTTCATGCCTTCTCTTTTCTTCACAGTTTACATCCATTTCTCCAGATTTCTCTTCTTTACTACTTTGTCTCAAGTCAATTTCAAATAAAATGAGTAAAAATTGTCTCAAAGGAGTAAAGAATTAGATGTGCTGACACCGTGTTTTCTGCAGAACGTCTGGGAGAGCAGCTCTGACGTTATCCCTTCCCTTATGGCAGCATTTGCTGTGTGGAACATTCTCAGCAGCCCAGCCCTATGGGCTTGAGCTGCTTAAACTCTAATTTGTATAACCCACTTTGGGAAGAATGATATGTCTTCCTGGAAAACATTCCATTTCCCTTCCCTTCTCGAAGACACACTGTGAGGAGATGACTAAACGCTGCCACAGGAGGGAGAAAAACAAACAGGAAAGAATTAAAAGGCCCTCAGATAGGGCATAAATTATTCAGCTTTTCCCCTCCCTGAACCCTGTTGCAGCCAGCACCTCCCCTCTGGATGGGGCTTTGGCACAAGGAGCAGATCCCAGCCCCGCTCCATCGCTCCCACAGGATCCTCCCTGCAGAAAACTCTGCAGGAACATGGCTGGACGAGGTGGTGGAGGGCAGGGAGGGGGACAAACACCCTGCTTCTCTGAGGAATTGTGTCCGAAAAGGCTTCTCAGAGCTCCATTTGAGTCTAGGATCAAGGAATGGTTTAAAAATGTATCTGCTCCTGGACAGCCACCTGTAGGCTTTGTGCAGGAAGGAATGTGGCCCCTGTTTTTATCTCTCTTTTGAAGGCTGGCTAAACAAACTGACCAGCCACACAAAATAGCAAAATAAGCAGAATTCTCACATTTTTTGTTTGACTTTGTTCATTTTCTTCTTAAGACAAGGAAGGCAGTTTAAAGCACAGTAGTTTTGTCTGAATCACAGCTGGCCTGCCTTAACTTGGTCCTGTCTTAACTTGGGCCTGTCATGCTTGGGCTTTAAAGCCCTTTGGTTTTGTCTAGACTAAGAAAAGAGTGATTTTTTTCAAGAATTATAGCTGGATTGAACTCATTTAACTAAACAAAAGGCAACACTGAACAGTGTTAGGATCGTGGTTTAACAGCTTTAGCTCAGTTGAACAGCTGGAATAGAACTACATGAGGTCAACACAATAAACTTCCTCAAATTTGTCCTAATTAGACAGGCTTGAGCAGTGACAGACTGAATGTTGTGGTGTGAAGCATATCTTGGGATCATATTCCAATAACTGAACACCTTAGGAAAGCTCTGAGCACAGATCATGCTGAGCTTTACCAGCTTCCTGCCACCTGGTTGCACCTGGAAGAACAGGAGGAGGGAACCTTGACCTTGGTGGGCCACTCAACCTTAATCTACCCAGCAATCTGTCTCAAAATTTGGTTTTTATCTGGTATTTGGGCATTGCCTGGCTGAAAAGCCATGGAGGAAGTGGAAATATTTTCTAAAGGACAAAATATAGTGGTAACAGGGCTGAGACCCAGTTGACTTGTGTTCTGCTGGAGCCCTGGGTGAGTGAATCATTCCCTTCTTCCCACAAGCAGGGACAGTGCCATAGGATTAGCCTTTCCTCTGCTGCTCATTTTTGTTTTGAAATCTTCTCTCAGAAAATGTACAAAGTAGATGATAAATTATTCTTCCTACGCCAGGAATTTTCCATTTTGAGTTTTATCTGTTGCTGGGTTTTGGCACCATTAAACTGTTAAGGGTAAATTTAAAAATAATTGAGAATCTGGCTCCCTGGATTGTAGTTTGGGGCTTTCCTGCAGAACAGGAAAGGTTTTTGATTCAGGAAAGCTCTTTGATTTTTGATGATTCTCACAAGAATGTGTTGTCCATGCAGATAATTAACTCCACTTGGGTACTGATTGTCTTTCCTCTGCCCTTCCATCTCTGCATTCTGTGGATTTTCCAGTAAGACTGATTCGTTTCAGAAAGGCAGAGAAGAATTAAGACAATATGGAAAACAGTTTGAGGAGAAGGAAACAAGCAAGGAGCCTTCAGCATTGTGCTGAAAATCCTGAAACTTGAGTATGGGATGCCAGAAGAGGACATGGGGCAACCCAGTTGAAAAGCTTTGGAAAAGAAAGAGAACAAGGATTTAACATAGAGGTCAAGGAATAGATATGGGAGAGTCACAAGACCTGGAAAGAATGTTGAATGAAGTGGAAAACAGTTTAAGAAAAATTATTTTGTATTCTAATGGAGTCTGGAAGTGAACATATCACTGTGTGTGATGGTGTGCATATATATGACCAGGAAATTGGTTTTGTTGCAAAAAACATTAAAGAACTGTCATCTAATATCTGACCACAGGAAGACCAAAAAAGCTATAGTAGTAGAAATCCAGCAGAAAATACCATGGCTCTGAGGCAGGCCCCAGTGCTTTCCTCTGTCCCTCAAATCCCACAATATAGATTTTTAAAGAGTTTAAACTTCATACCCTGTACTTTCCTGAGTGCTCTGTGTGAGCTGAAGGGAACACCATCTGGACAGGTCAGTTCAGGAGGAGTGGTAGTTTACAGAAACTGGTACAAATATTAGAATTACAGTTAATTTTTTTCCAAGGGAAGGAGAGGAATGGAAATGGAAAAAAATGTCAGTGAAAAAAACCATGCAGGGCCCAAACTTCAGAGCTGAGGAAGTCTGCAATGGAGAATGTAGTTGAGACAGCTGTGCTGAGGCTTACCTAAGCTAGGGCTGACCAAGTGACTTCCATGATGTCATTAAATGAGCTCGTTGCTCCAGCCCTTGCTCCTGACACCTATTAAATCTCCAGCGTTTGGATTTGGGGTTGTCAAGGTAGCCCTGCATGGGACACCAACAGAATCCATGTGGGGAATGAGACAGACCCTGCCCAGAGGCTCTTTGCTCTTTTCTTGGCTGCCTTTTCAGGGTATTTCCTTCCACGCACATCCTGGGGTTGGTTTAGAGAACCAAAGAAACAATTTACTCTTTGTCCTCTCTGTGTGCTGTTTAATGCCAGATGAAACTAGGGCAGCTGGTCTTGGGGCATAGGCCTAAACTTTTTGTCTGTCTTGTAGGAAATATCCCCCTTGATTTCAAAAGAATAGAGAAAAGCCCATTTCATTCCACAATGTTTATATTATTAAAAGGCCACATACAGGATTCATCCATGTTTACAATACTCAGAAGAGCTTGCTGGTATTTGGTGTCTCGTCCCAAAGGAACCCAAAGTTCCCTGCTCCCCTATAGATAACAAAGATCTCATACAATATTCTGAATTTCAAGCTACTTGAAAGCCATAGCACTTCCTGGATACAGATGCCACCTCCTTTCCTTGCAGCAGGCACTGAGGGGATCTTCTAAAGGATGCCAGAACCCTCTCAATGACAGTCCCACACTGTCCTGTCAGCTTCACAGAAACTGCTCCCAGGGAACAGATGAGTCAAGAGAGTCAGTGATGCAACCATCCTTTTAAATGAATCCAAAATGGATGGTCAAATGCAGACCTTTATTTGATCACCCTCAATAAAGTTCTCTTTGGGTTGTCCCCTGAATATCTCTCAATGTCTCTTGATTCTATCCTCAAGAGAGCAGCTTCCCACTCCCTTCTGTTTATTGCTTCCCACAAACCTGAGCTGAAGGTGGAGCATGTGTCCCATACTCTCATTTCTCTGCCATCAATCCTAAGGTCCACCATCTGTTTCCAGTGGAACATTCAGAAAGTGCATCCTGCTCCTCTGTGTGGCTGGAGAGGCAGAGATGCAGTCTTGCAGTGGTCATTCTTCTTGACAAAGGTCAATTATTTTGAGGAAGCCTTTTAATGGAATAAAAACTGACTAGCAACTAGGAGACTGACTAATAAGTTGCTTCTCACTTCCACCAGGAGCCTTGAAGTGCAGGATAGAATCCAGGAAAGATTTTCTGGAAAATGAAGAGAGGCCCAGTAAAGTCTTTAAGCCTGGGCAAGTCAATAAACTGTCACAGTTGCCCAGAAGGAATTGGCTTGTTTTAGATAAACTTACAAAAGGCCCTGAAAAAACAGAACTTTTTAAATGGCAGAGATTAATTTTCTGACTTCAAAGTAGTATTAATGCAGAGTTTGGCTGAGGTTTCCTGTGCAAGCAGTTTCCCCCCAAGCAGTGATTTCAGAATCCGCCTTGTTTTAAGGCTGGCATTTGCTGCAGCTGCAGACCTGGAGTATTTTCGATCCCCTCTGAGTGCTGGAACACCATCCAACAATTAAACCGCAACCCAAAAACAATCAAACATCTGTTTGGAGGCTGCTCAGTGACTGACGTGCTCCTGCCAGCATAAACACTGGAGCTGCTGAGTGATTCCTGTCTTGTGTGTGTGTGTATGTGCTGCTTGAGTGGGTTTTTGTTCTCCCAAGCAGGAAGATTCTGTGTGTGTAAATATGCTGAGGAGCATTGCTATTGCAGTGCATGAATGTGCCCAGACAGTTTATCTGGGAAGTGGTTTTGTTGACATGAGCACACATGTTTGAATATCAGCTTGAGGTGGCTTTGGAGGATGAGGAGGATGTGGACTGTGAGCCTGGGATCAGGTATGTGGTTAGGCAGTGCTGTAGGTGTTGGTGTGTTTATTTATAGGTCTGAATTGGTTTTTATTTGGGGGAAAAAATGGCATTATGGCTGCGAGTTTTTAGGGAGAGACAAGTATTTTGAAGAGTGTTCATGTGTGTATATGTACAGCCACAGGACTGTGTTTGTGCTTTTTGGTGGATTCTCCATTTCACCTTTGAGTTCTGCCATGGAGCTGATCAGCTCCAGGGGCCAGGGGAGCTGATGTCCTCCACTGCAGGCCCAGGAAGGGAGATAACAAACTGCTGGCAGCAGTTCAGATCTGGTTCAGGAGAACAGGGAGGTCTGGCCCTGATGTGATCTCAGACTCTCTAAATCAAAACCCCCTGGTTTCAAGAACTCCCTTGGTTCTCTTCTCTCAGAGAGTTTGAGGATGAATTGACTCCAAGGCTTTGGGAGCAGGGATGGGGTGATGAATACTGGTGTTAGGTCTGCCTGCCTAGAGGACAAATTATTCTCCTTGCTAAAAGCACTTACGGACTCCATGCAGGTTGCTGCTTTTGTCCTTTTTTATTTATAGCCTTCAAATAACCACGGGCTGTTGATGGCCAGGGGAAAGCACCATACAAATGGCATTCAATCCCAACAGGAACTCCCTCCCCATAAAACCAAGACCTGCTTTTGGAAAACACAATTGTTCCCACTCTGAGCCAAATGACAGCTTGTGCTACTCCTACCAGCTCTCCCCAAAGCCCCAGGGTCTCCAGGCTGCTCCCTGTCATTTGTGGTGTCCCTCTGTCCCTCACAGGCCCTGTGTCACCACAGTGGGAGAGGAAGAACATCAGCACCACAAGTGACAGACTCTGGGCCACCCACTGCCTGTATTCTGGGAGCATTCCAGAATACACTGGCTAGGAGAGAGCAGCTGGAGATTTTTGCTTCAGCCCATTTCTCAAATATCCTGTTGCTGAAGTATAAGAACAGGCTGTTACAGGAAAGAAGGATTTGATGATCTTCCCACTGTGAGCCCTACAGCTTAACTTATTGTTCTAATCACCTATTCTTTTGCAGCAGCGTTATTTTTCTGTTTGCCAGTTTAATCTGAGAAAGTTCCCTAGGAAATAGCTTTGCCTCAGAAAGTTCTGTTGCTTGGAGAGAGCAGAGCACAGAGAGCAGCAGCACAGCACAGGGAATCAGGAGTTTTCTGTTGTGGCTGCTGTAGAACACAACCCCCAATTTTTCTCTGGTGAATAAAATTTTTGCATCTGTCAAATGAGGAAAAGACTTGGTGTGGTTGGAGACAGACTCAAGCAGCATGATGTTTTCTGCTTTGAGAGAGCTGAACTCAAAAAAGCTACAGAAGAGACTACTGCTGTTACACACTGTCCTGCCCTCAGTGCCCATCTGCACACCTGGACCAGAGAAAGCAAGTGCTGAGCACCTCAGGCCATGGAATCACAGAACTTCCAGCATTTGCCTCAGCCACTGACACCCCCATGAGCCCCTCCACACTTTAGACAGAACCATTAAGAATCTTTCAAGTCTGGAACTCGTTGTTCCCCACAGTCTGGAGCAGAGTGTGAGGCTGGAACAAGGTGTGTGGTCACTGCATTGGGAAGGTGTGACATTCTCACAGCCACCTGCTTGGGGACAACAGCAGGACTCCTCTGCAACGTGTGGTGGGACTCTCACTCCTCCCTTTTCCAACACAAGACCCCTCAGCAGGGTATAAGATCATGATCATAACAAAAGGCCCCTCATCAACATTAGCAGCTGCTCAGTTTCCAGCTCTTGTTTTCCCACAAACTCCAACTCCAGAAAAATATGAAGTGCAACTTAAGGAAGCTCTCAGCTGTCTACCACTATGTTCATTTCCATGACAGATGTGAAATAAATTTTGGTCTCCTATTCCTATCTTGTCTGTCTCTAAATTTTGAGACCTTGAACTGTTCCCTAAAGTTTATTCATCGTTTGTTGCAAGAGTTTTGAGTGATATTTGAAGCTCTTTTACTTTGTGGATTAACATATTAGTCCTTCCACTAATTAGTCCAAACCTCAGAAAGCCTCAAGTTTTGACTTTCAACTCAATATTCAGCCAATCAATAAATAATATGAGAATGTAAAAACAAACAGTAAGACAAACTTACCAAGTATGTGATGTCTTAAAAACAAAGGAGTGGTACTGCTCAGTGAAAACATAACAGGATAAATTCAGGAGCAATGAAATGAAACAAAGCAAAAGGAAATAGCAATGTGGAAATAATGTATTTGAAGCTTGTGGAACAGTCTCCCATTGGAAAGGACAAAGAATGAGTCACTTGCACAGCTATGTACAAAGTAATTGATGCTAGAAATGACATAGTGATGTGCAGAAGTTACTTTCATAAACACAGGCTGTAGTTGCAGCTCCCACAGTCACAAAAATCAAGTAGAAATTCCATGTGCTGCCAGCCCTTTGCTTCTCAGCCCTCTGATGCATGCACACATCCTCAGCCACACTGTTTGCACTATCCTGCCCATGCTATTTAAAATTTCTCTTGTTAGTCAATAACCTGGATCAAAAATCTGGGTATTGCTTTTGCAATTTGGTTGTATTATAAAATACAATATTTTCTAAAATCACCCCAAGACATTCTGACATTCCTTTTGGAAAAAACTTGTGTTAAAGAGCACCTGACCATCTGCTGGAGGAGTGCAGGTTATTCAGGCCTGGAAAGGTATTTGCCCTGTGAAGGCTGAGAAAGCAGCTCCCCTCCTGAGTGCTGGGGGGAGCAGGGGGTGTCAGATCCTCACATCTGCCACCCTGGTGCACAGCTGTGAGCTGTTCAGGGAGAGCCATCCCTGCTGGCCCAGCTGCCCTCCCATTCACTGTCACTGAACAGGCAACTATTTCACAGTCCTTACTGGAACAATGGGACCTTTCAGGAATGAAATCAGATCTTGACTCTGATAGGAAGGCAGCTGGGAGACACATGAAAGCTTCTGCTCACTGTCTCTTCCTTGTCTCCCAAGGTTTGGATTCAAGGAATGGCAGTGAAACAGCCCCAGCCCTCTCAGAGGGGCCAGGGCTGCTGCAAAGGAGCCTCTAAAGGCACAGAGCCCTGCAGGAGGGTTTGCAGCAGGCAGGCTGATAAACAGCTCCCAGGGATGGACAGGCCAGGGGGTGACTGGAAACAGATCACAGAATAGAAAAATAAATTGACAGAACCTTGAATTTTGGATTTTGGATGCCTAAAGAAGACCCCCTGCTTGTGGCTGTGGGCATCACTCTCCTGTCACAGCCTTGTTGGATCACCGGGCACAGGTTTGGCTTTCCAGCTCTGGGCTCAGGAGCTCAGTCCCCTTCATGACCCAAGGGAGGAGCTGCTGGATCCCAGCCCTGACTCCTTGCACTGCCTCTCACCATCAGCTATTTGACCTGGTACCCCATAAACCCCATTTCCTCGCACTAGAGAGCTCACAGTTCCTCACACCAGGGAAATGAATGTCCCCCGCTCAAACATTTGTTTGAAATGGGTTGGAAAACTGTATTACAGTGAGTGATTTCAATCTTTGTTCTGTCTGCTGAAGGCTCCATGCTGCCAGAAACACACAAACAAAACATTATTTCTGTTTACAGATGATACCAATAATTTTCTCCCTCAGTAAGTATTGTACCTGGCACAGTGGAATCATGAGAAATGAAAATAAATTTATTTAATAATAAAAAATGAGTGGTGTTTGAATATTATTCGTTTGCATTTGTTTTGAGAAAATGAAGACTGGATCAATAATTCACACACTTTCTGCTTTGAATGGAAAATTTCACTATGACAAAAGGAATTATAGAGCAAAAATGCCTTGAGGAAGT
This sequence comes from Calcarius lapponicus, assembly GCA_039654755.1. Classification (NCBI taxonomy): domain Eukaryota; kingdom Metazoa; phylum Chordata; class Aves; order Passeriformes; family Fringillidae; genus Calcarius; species Calcarius lapponicus. The sequence continues at coordinate 14,880,096 of JBBFKN010000017.1, forward strand.
AAAGTAAAAATGTTAACAATAATTACAAGTTATATAACAGCATTTACTTATGGAGAAAAAAGGCAATCTCACTAACACAATGTTAAGTTAGTTAAAACAAATAAAACCATTTATAAAACACCAGGGATGCAAAAGCAATCATAGAGCTAATTCTACAAAAAGCATGGATGAAATAAGAGAAACTGATAGCAGCAACTATAAATTAGAAAGTGAGTATTAGAAAGTGTAGGGAATTTGTAACAAAAACAAATGGAAACAAGGAGCACTTATTACCTATAAAAAATATTGTTGTTCTGTGAGGTTTATAAAGAAAAAAATTGATTTCTCTTCATGACTTGCACAGTGGGATTTGGGCAATGGGATCTTACTGAGAGGTGAAACTGGACAGACCAAAACATTTTATTTCCAATAAAAGGGCAGAAGGGTGATGTGAAAGTGAAATCCTTTCAGTCTCATATAAAAGAAACAAATCTCTTTAATCTGAGAAAACTGTTACAGACCATTTCCTTATAGCAGAGGAAAAAAATGTTCTTGGAAGATCTAAGTTGTTGGGGTTTTTTTTGAAAACCACAAACTTTCCAAAGTGCAATGACTCCTGAACTTTTTAGCTTAACTCAGAGAGCAAAACTGCCTTTCCCAAGAGCACAACCTCGTGCCTTGCTTGCAGTGAGCTCCTCTGGCCCTGCCTGCTGTGCTGAACAAGACATTGGTCAGGTTGTAACACACCATCTTCCACTGTTTTATTGTGCTTTCAGCTTGTTGGGAGCTTTCCAAGAGTACCAGGCAAGGAAATGAAATCTTCATCCCAAGGAAAAGATCCCTTTCCAGAACTGTTAATCTTTCCTTATGACATATTTTGGAATACAAACATATCCAGAGGGGGTTTGCTCGTTGTTCATGAGAGTGATCAAATTGGGGCTGTTACACTGGTACATATGTTAACAATAATTCAGACTTTTATTCTCCCTGTTTCACCACCACAGCTGCTCTTGGTTTTCCTGATGGCCCCGCCCAGGGACACTTGGAACACAAGCAGACACACGTATGTATTACAGGGAGTGATGCTTTACATTGTTATTAAATCTAGGCTTCCCTTGGCATGCAACATTATCATAACAAACTCATGACTGCACAGTTTCTGTCACTGTATAAATTCCATTTCTGCTGCCATCAGCAGAATTAGAAACCAGATTTGGTTTCTACATATCATTTCTGATTAATTTTTGCATTACAGGGACTGAAGGCAATTCCAGAGCCTCTGGATGGTCCAGATTCCAGCCATTTGCAGGTCTGTCCCACCAGCACATTAGTGAAGCCATTGCAGGGTTCTAAAGAAATGAATTAAGAAGCAAAGGCAACAGAGACTGATTAAGTTTAATATTAAAGTGGCTTTTAAGTGATGAGTATTTTCTGGAAAAAAATCTGAAAAAATTGCACACGACACAAAGAACTAACACAGGGTGAAATTATTTGAGGTCTGGAGAAAATTGCTTTTACTAAGATAATTGTTAGGCCAAGTATCTCATTTAATATCTCAAAAAGATGATTGACAGGTGACTTAAATAGATCATGGAAGATGGGAAGACATCACCTGACTCTTGAGCTTAGGAAGAAGCAATGGCTTTAAGATGAAGCCAAAAAAATTCCAGATTTGAAACAGAATGTTTGGATGAAGTGCCTCTTGCCCACAGAGACAGACATTTCTCCCAAGGTGAGTGCTGAAATGCAGGTGGTTATTTTCTCTAATCTTTAACCTGCTCTTTGAGCCTGCAGGGTTTCCTGCTGGGTGAGACCTTGGTTATAGTGAATAGTTCAGGATTCAGCACTGCACTGGTGGCTCCTGCTCATTGTCTATCCAGGCTTTCATTCCAGCTTCCTCCCACTGTCATTTCCTCAGCTGAAATCCCTCAAGAAACATCCAAGGAGGGAAATCTCATTTTGTCTGTTCAGAAGGAGAAAGCCTCAAATGGCCCTTGTTTTCTACCTGGGAAGGCAAAGAACTGAAAATCATCCCATGGCCAAACATCTCCTGAAGTGTTCTGTTGGGGAAGATGAAACAGGAAAACTGTATAAATGTGATCGTCTGGCAAAAGATTTTGAGAATATAGAAACTATAAGCAATTCCACAAACCCTTGGGCAGTGCCCAGAAGGAAGCACAGAGCTGAGGGGAAGCTGTGCTAGGAGTCCTGTGTGTCTCATCTCAGCCTTTCTCCCTGTGCATTAAATAAAAGCACTGATTTAGCCCCAGATTGATTCTGCTTTGAACAGCTCCTCTCTTTGTCCCTGCCTTGGAGCTCATTAGATGTTGTTTGGCCTCGGTGTAATTGCTGCTGTCTGCTGACAGGGCACTTCTGCCAAGCAGATGGTTTTTATTTTGAGGCATGGCTATTTGATAAAACTGTTCTTAACTCATAAATAAAGGAGGAAGCTGTTGCAGGGGTTCTATTCTTCCCATTAGCAATTGAGATAACTGGATATAAAAAGAGGTCATGGATTGAATTTGACATCTATGTAAAAGAACCAGCACTCTGGGTTCATGTTCCTGATGACAAGGAACCAGCAGAATGGGGGTTTTGTTTGCTCCTTTGTTTATTAGAAACTGGGTGCCCAGAAAGGTGCATTACTCCTGGTTTTTCTGGAAATATTTTCTCATTATTCCAAGGGAATGTTACTTCACCAAACCTCATCACACGATGTACAGTAGAGCCTGTGGAGCCATGAACACTTAATGGTTTTTGGTTTATTCCAACCATGGTCTTCTCCAAATAAAAAAAAAGAATTGTGCACTTGACTGGTTGGCTGTGCATTTTCCTTAGGTCATCTTAGAGAAAATAATTCCAAGATGAGAGAAAATTAAAACTAATTTGACTTATGAATGATAATTGCTTGGGCAAAGGCATGAATTTATTGCCACAGACAGTGAGGAGGCAAAGACCTTGGAGGAGCCAGTAGGGCAGATTTTACAGATTTTACATTTTTCTTCACAAGACACAAGACTTTCCAAGGAGACCATCAGCAGTGTCATCCCAACCAGAGATCTTACTGACAGCAGTCCTATTATAAATAGATTTGGATTTCTAAAACTATTCTTCCACAAATGAAATTATTTAACTTAAACCAAAATAAAAAAAATAGACTAAAAATGTTTGCAAATGGTTGTCACTTGAAGAAAAGTACCCCTGAGGTTTCACAAAACTCCAAATATTCCCCAAATGATGTAATTATTGCAAGGAATTGTCTGTGGAATAAGCAGCTGCTCAGCAGGAATTAGTGAGGCACAGCATGGTGGAAAAGGTGGTTTCATGTTCCTTTTTCACCTTTTTTTACCTTTTACATCAGGACTGTAACTTCCTGATGCCACCTTGGGGAGGTTTTGGAGGTGCCCAGGAATGTTCCATGGCAGTGCCAGGCTGCTGTCCAGGCAGGTGATGTAATTTTGTGTGCTGCAGGTCCTTGGGGACAGAGACACCAGGGGAAGCAGGATCCAGGATTCCATGGCAAACACAGGGGCTGACAAATCCCAAGGAAAATTATCCAACAGCAACAAGACCTTTTCCCACCACACACCTGAATGTGGAAAGAGCTTTCCACGAAGAACCATCAAATGCCATGGGGTGATTATAGGAATATTCAGGTTTAGGGTAAGATGAGCAGTTCCTGGCTTGGTAGTGACATCTTTTAGGCTCTGTAAGAACCATGCAGACAGTGAGATGGGCACAGGACTCTCACGGTGCTCCCCACACCCCTGCCATACTGATGAATGTGCTTCAGTCTTAGCATTCCCAAAGGCCACCCAAAAATCTATCAGCCCAACATCAGTATTTCCCACCTATAAATCAGAACTGCAAAATGACAAGTGACAAATGACCAGCTCTGTAATGAAATCTGATGAAAGGATCTACCCTCCTTGCCCAGTTTCCTATTCATCAAGTATCTTCCTAATTAATTCTGACTTCAGTGTAAATCTCCAGCCCGTGCTTTGCAGAAAGTCAGAACAGATGATGATAAACTGGTCCTGTAGGTACTGATCTATAAATCTGAGTTTCAGAGCCACATTTGGCAAGGGATTAATTAATGTACAGTGGGTGCCACTCTGCAATGTCAGGGACAGAGGCAGAACCACCCCTTCCAGTGAAGAAATCCTGAATATTAGTCTGAAGTCAGGAGCAGAGTTTGCTGAGTGAGATGGAAGCAAGTTCATTTGAAGTCCTTCCAGAGTGATCTACATAAAGCATGCAGCCTGTCTAACAACATCTGAAGAGCTACAAAAACAGTCAATAGCTGCAACAGCTCTGAGACAGGAGTCCCACTGAGTCTGGACAAAATCATTACAAATGAGGAGAGCCATGTTTGTGGAGAGGAAAGGATGGAATTCATTAGAAGAGCAGCGACAGTTCATATTCCTGACAACGAGGAACCAGCAGAATGGGGGTTTTGTTTGTTCCTTTGTTTATTAGAAAGATCTTACAGCAAAATAAACACTGAAAATTGAAAAATAGTTTACAGTGATGAACTCTGGTAAATCCAACCTCTTTTACAAGGGAATACCAAAGCAGATTTTAAACATTTGGCAGCTTATCAGGAGCCAGAGGAAGATTAACTATGTGAGTGAAAAATCAGGCTGAGAAACCAAAAACAGCTTTTCACAACGAAGGAAAGCCAAGAAGGAACAGAATCTAAAAAGCATTTGGAAAGAAATGGTAAGATCATCACACTCTTAGGAAACAGATCACTGAAGCAAGAGGAATTTGAATTCCTTTTGGAAGTGTGCAGGTATTTTTTAAAGTAAGATTTATGCTGTCTAACAGCACAGGGTCACTCAGAAACAATCACAGGTGTTGTGGTCCTGCCAGGGGTGCTGTGGCTGCTGCTCTGCACAGACAGCACACAGACATGGGGTGGCCTTCATGAAAGTCACCAAAATGGAATGCCTGGAGCTCCCAGATTCCCTGTTGGATTTGGCAGATCTCTGCTGAAGCTCCAAATGCTCTCCCTAGCTGGGCTGTGTGGTGCTCATGGGACCTGAGGGTAGGAAAGGCTCCCTTCTGGGTGCAACAAAACACAGAATCCACTGCCACTTGATGTTATTAAAGAACAGCATGAAAAGTTTGGGTTTCCAGCTCAGTATTCAATTCCAAACACAACAAACATATCCCACTTCCTACATTCCCATGGAAATTCCAAAGCCTACAGACTCTTCACTTGTTTTTAAACATTCATGTTTGATGTTTAAAAGCTTTGCCTTTCCTTTCAGGGGTGGCTGATCCCTGCAAACCTCTCTCACTCTTTCCTAGAGGAGTTGGGATTTGCAAGTGGAGTTCACAACACACTTGGTGCTTTTAGATCTGGATGGCTGCAGACACTAAACCACAGCACTGTGTCCCTGAGCCCGTGGGGTGTAATAGCTCTGAGAGTCCCAAGGATAAACAAAGGTTCCCAGGAAAACCTCCAACTTGCTGTGCTCCTTTTAAGGAATTTTTGATTTTCCAGTGCAGTTAGACGAGGCATTACACACTTTTCAGACACACTTCTTCACATGGTAGAAAAACGAGAGAGAAGGGAAGGGGAGCCAAAACCTCTCCGACTTCTCTCTGGCTGATCTCAACCATAGGAATTCCCCAATCAGGAAAACGCTGGGCTCTAGCTGAGGAAATGCTGTTGATTAGGGGAAAACGTTCCAGATGTTAAGTGAAAGCAATTTGAAGAGGAAGGGAAAGTGGAAGAGGGAGGAGGGGTGTGAGGTGACCCCACCCCAGCAGGGTCTGGTACCCTCTCGGGGCTGGAGAGCAGCCAAGTGGGAGAAGCTCTCACACACTCCCCCAGTCTGTTCTTCCCCCTGCAGGCAGCACTTACAGCTCCAGTTTAACCCCATCCATCCTTTGTATCCTTTCTGATTGGCATTATTTGATAAAAATATAAATAAATCCCAATTAAAGTTATACAGGAAGAAAGAGAAGGACTAAATTTTCTTCATGATTCCCACACAATTTCTTCCACACATCATCATCAGCACAGCATCCAGAGGTATCTCCAAAGGTGTGGATAGAGTGAAAATGGCAAGAGAAGACAATGCAGTCAGAGTGAAGACAAAGATCTTAGTTCTTTGTAAAGTTAGTAAATGGGATTTAACTCTTTGTGTGCTTAGGAAAGCAGCCAAAGCAAACCAGCTGCTCGTTTCTTTGGGCTGAACTAGCAGGGCTCACTGAGAACTCCTTGAGTCCTCACATCTGGACTTTACTGCCTATCAGAATAATGCTGCTCCAATCAGATATTTAGGGAAAAGGAAGAAAAGAGCAAAGAATTGATCCCAAGCACCTTCCTGGGACAGCAGTGGCTGGGACAGGGATAACTGAGGTTCACTGCAGAAAGTTTTCTAGAAAGTTAAAGGAAACTTAAGAAATCAAGTTCAGGAGTGGCCATGATTTGTTTTCATGCTGAGACTGAAGAGTAAAACAATGCACTGAGGGTGTTGTTCTATTGGAACCTCCACATTTTAATGCAAGACTTAGCCACAGTATTTTCCAGAAATCCAATCTGCACCTGTCACATCAGACTAAAACCAGGCCACTGAGAGATGCCCACTGAGAATCCTGGGAAAGGATTTCAGAGGAACTGTCCAGAACTGAGCTCAGCAGCTCCCTGGAGAACTTCCTGCAGGGAGGCAGAACGAGCTGGCAGAGGACATGGACAGGATGACCTAATAGGTTTTTTCCATCTCTGATGTCTGTGATTACGTAATTCCATCTTGATATGGGACCAGAGGAGTTGACAGTTATATCTGTAGTTTCTTTTAAAAAGTTATGGACTCTACCCATGAAACAGATCAAAAATTTTAAGAGGAAAACATCACATGAGTATTAGGAATTGAGGGTGTGTATCAAATTTGGGTTACTAATACTTCTTAAGAGCCATAAATGGGAATGAAAAAGCAATGAAAGCAAAGATTGGTCTTGGTTTAAGATATGACCAGATGATTTTAAGCAAAAGATGCTTATTATGTACAGTTTAGCACTGCAACAAAGCCATGAGTAAAGGGTTTGAAATTTTGTGTTTTCTTCAGCATATAAAAGAAAATGTCTCTTTCCAAAGCAGAATTCATGTCCAAAATTTCAGAACTTTTCTGCTCCTGCAGGTGTCCTTGTGTAACGGATTTTCTAAAGCATTTTTAAAATGAAAAATAATAAAAGCTCTAATGGTGCTTTCTTGGCTATGGAAATCAGAGCAGTTATGAAAAGCAATAAAGCAGCCTTTCTCTTTTAGCTGCCAACAACTCCAGAAACATGTTTGCTGGAACTCTGACCCCTTACATAGAAAACATTAAAACAACTGCAACTTGATACAATTAACTGGTATTAGATTCAAAGTTTGTGAGGCCAACTGGCTTTTATGATATATTTCTTGGTACTTACATACTAATGGAAGAACTCCAAACTTTTGAAAAATATATTCCAGATAGGCTGACTGTTAACTTATTTTTTTTAAAAGCAAATGCTTTAGCAAATGCTCATCCTGTCTGCAAAGAAGGAAGAGCAGAGACACAGAATTTCTCTGGCTGTACACCCAAGGAGCTTTTCTATCTCATTCAGCCCTCCTTCAGAATCCATTAACAAAGGCAATATTTGAGGTGCTGTGGATAAAGCTTTCACTGTACTTCTCACAATATCAGGGTTGTAACATTCCCTGGCTTCATATTGAAGGAGGTAAATAAATCTCATTCTAAATCACAGATGGTTTGGGTTGGAAGGAACCTGAAGGATCGTCCCATTCCACCCCTGCCATGGCAGGGGCACCTTCCACTGTCCCAGGCTGCTCCAAGCCCCATCCTTGGGCTTTGGGCACTGCCAGGGATCCAGGGGCAGCCACAGCTGCTCTGGGCACCCTGTGCCAGGGCCCCACCACCCTCACAGCCAGGAATTCCTTGCCAACATCCCATCTAAACCTCCTTTCTGTCAGTGTGAAGCCATTCCCCCTCACCCTACTCTTGTAGATCAATCAATCAATCAATCAATCAATCAGGCTTCAGCTGTGTCCTCTCTCTGTGACCCTCTCTCCTGTGTGACAGGACAAGGGGACATGGTCAGAGTGGCACCTGTGGCAGGGTGATGTCACAGAACTGGAGACAGTCCCAGAACTGGAACTCCTCTGCATCCCTTCCACCTGTGTGAGCACACAAGAACCAGTGCAACAGCTCTGAAAGAAATATTTTTAAGATACTGCATAGAAACGGGAAATCCTACAGCACAAACAATCAGTCTGTGATCCCAAAACCTCTTCCTATGCAAATCTTTATTGAGACTTTAAAAGCTGCAGCTTTTGGTGCTGGTTCTGTATTATGAAAAGGCATTTCTTATGGAACTGTGCATCTCTAGGATGCCAAGTGAAACAACCCAACATCTCCTGAAACTCAGCTTTTCCTGCCTGTATGACGTGGTTCTTTGCTTCACTCTAAAAGGAGCAGAACACAGGGGATTTACTGTGCCCCTTATGGAAAATACCTGCCAGCTGCTCCATTTTGGGTGTGATTTATCCAGAGGAAAGTCCTGTTAAATATCTGTACACCATCTACAGGATAGAACTTGACCTACCATATATTCTGTGTGTTCTGGAGAGAAATCCAGAAGTTCAGATTGTTTGTTTTCTGGTATTTTTACAGATAACAGTCATTTAACTTTTTCATCTGTTTCTAAGTGCAGAGTTGTTGTTTCTTTTGTTTGCCTGTGTGTTTGATAATTTATTTGTGGGCTTTTAAAAAGAGTATTAAAGCTCTTAATAACTGGCAAGCAGACAGAGAAAAAGAAATGAGGATGCCCATGATCAGATATAAAACATTTCAAACCCTGAGAGAAATAAAACTGAATGGAATTCATGAACAAATTACTCCAGCTCTTTGAGTAATCAATTCCAATCACTATTAATAATACAACTTTTCCTTCAAAGAATTACTTTCACCTTATAAAGTCAAAGCTTGAAACATCCTTAATCTTTAATAGAGCCTGCAACAATTACTATAGGCAGAGAGGACCCACAAATTGGAAGCCCCATGTGATTCTCTTCTTCTCCAACCAACTCTTCTGATGATCATAAATAACAGTAAAATTACCATAAAAATTAATAGTACTACAGTTAAAGAAAATCATTATGTAAAGGTTTATGAATTTTGCAGCCATTAATAGATATAAGTTAATGAGCCATAGGCCTTCCAGAATATGATATCAGATATTTTTCCACCAATGAAACTTTCAGAGTTCCAAATCCTTCAGAGGTCACCAACTTCAAAAATGGAACAGAAAGTTACTGTTTAATACTAATGTGAGTAAAAATGGAACAGAAGTATTAGGGCAAGTATCATCCATGGCAACTTGAAGAGTCTAAAAGAACAAGGTCAGGAAATCTACTGTGTCAACAACTTGGAATGAAGAAAGACAAAACTAAAATATCCAAGATGAATAAGTTGCATTTTGAACACTCTGTGCATTTTAAATTCATTTGTTCACATCATCATTTTACAGTTGAAAAACTCTTGGCAATTAAAAGAATTTGATTCTAGAAGGGAAAGCCTCAAGACTGTTCTATAATGAATATGAGATTGTGTCAGAATGGCATTTAAAAAAAATCAGTTTGAGATTCACTATGAAATGCAGGTGGTAAGAATCATACACAAGTAAACATAAAATGGTTAATATGTCCTACTTATCTTATTACACTTCATATTACAATTACAAAAAAATCAGATACCACATCTTAAACATACTTACACATTCAAATTTTACATGGGCATTTTTTATGGTAAAACACAAAAGACAAAAGATAAAAATGGCTTCACTTTAAAGTGGGAGAAAAAAAAACCTAACCCACCAAACCCCCCCCCGCCCCCCCCACGTCCCAAGAGTCAAGTTAAAGATTCAGAAGTCAGGGCTAGGAGGGAAAAGGAAGATAAATAATTTAGCACTAAGCATAACTAAAGCCTGTCAGTCTGCCAGCTTTAAGAGAAATAAAAAGGTTTACAAGGATTCTGAGAGTTTTTACAGAACCTCTGGGGGTTTCAAAAAATAAATCCAGAACAAGAAAAGAGTTTTGAAGTATTCTGCATAAACAGGTTTTAAAGACACTGATTAGACTGTGAGAATAATAGTAGGGAAAGATTCTTTAGTTCAGGCTGTTCAGGAATCAGGCTGTTCCCTGGGGTTTGCTCTCCTCTGCCATCACCAGCTGCTCCATCCCTGGATTCTCTGGGAGCTGGGAATGAGGAACTTCCAGGGACCAAACACTCCAGCATCACAAACAGCAGGGATGAGCCCAGGTGTGGCAGCACAGGCATTGCACAGCAGAGACACACACACAGCTACTGCTCTGCAGTGAAACCCTGCCCAAACACCAGCTCTGCAGTGAAAACCTGCTCAAACTCCTGCTCTGCAGTGAAACCCTGCTCCAACTCTTGCTCTGCAATGAAACCCTGCTCAAACTCCTGCTCTGCAGTGAAACCCCGCTCCAGCTCCTGCTCTGCAGTGAAACCCTGCTCAAACTCCAGCTCTGCAGTGAAACCCTGCTCAAACTCCTGCTCTGCAGTGAAACCCTGCTCAAACTCCTGCTCTGCAGTGAAACCCTGCTCAAACTCCAGCTCTGTAGTGAAACCCCTGCTCAAACTCCTGCTCTGCAGTGAAACCCTGCCCAAACTCCAGCTCTGTAGTGAAACCCCTGCTCAAACTCCTGCTCTGTAGTGAAACCCTGCTCCAGCTACTGCTCTGCAGTGAAACCCTGCTCCAGCTACTGCTCTGCAGTGAAACCCTGCCCAAACTCCAGTTCTGCAGTGAAACCCTGCTCCAACTCCAGCTCTGTAGTGAAACCCTGCTCCAGCTACTGCTCTGCAGTGAAACCCTGCCCAAACTCCAGTTCTGCAGTGAAACCCTGCTCCAACTCCAGCTCTGCAGTGAAACCCTGCTCAAACTCCAGCTCTGCAGTGAAATCCTGCTCAAACTCCAGCTCTGCAGTGAAACCCCTGCTCAAACTCCAGCTCTGCAGTGAAATCCTGCCACAACTCCTGCTCTGCAGTGAAACCCTGCCCAAACTCCAGCTCTGCAGTGAAATCCTGCTCAGACTCCTGCTCTGCAGTGAAACCCTGCTCCAACTCCAGCTCTGCAGTGAAACCCTGCTCAAACTCCTGCTCTGCAGTGAAATCCTGCCCAAACTCCAGCTCTGCAGTGAAACCCTGCTCAAACTCCAGCTCTGCAGTGAAACTCCTGCTCAAACTCCTGCTCTGCAGTGAAACCCTGCTCAAACTTCAGCTCTGCAGTGAAACCCTGCTCAAACTCTTGCTCTGCAGTGAAATCCTGCTCAAACTCCTGCTCTGCAGTGAAATCCTGCCCAAACTCCAGCTCTGCAGTGAAATCCTGCTCAAACTCCTGCTCTGCAGTGAAATCCTGCTCAAACTCCTGCTCTGCAGTGAAATCCTGCCCAAACTCCAGCTCTGCAGTGAAACCCTGCCCAAACACCTGCTCTGCAGTGAAATCCTGCTCAAACTCCAGCTCTGCAGTGAAACCCTGCTCAAACTCCTGATCTGCAGTGAAACCCTGCCCAAACTCCTGCTCTGCAGTGAAAACCTGCTCTGCAGTGAAACCCCTGCTCAAACTCCAGCTCTGCAGTGAAATCCTGCTCAAACTCCAGCTCTGCAGTGAAACCCTGCTCAAACTCCTGCTCTGCAGTGAAACCCTGCTCTGCAGTGAAACCCCTGCTCAAACTCCTGCTCTGCAGTGAAACCCTGCTCAAACTCCTGCTCTGCAGTGAAACCCCTGCTCCAGCTCCTGCTCTGCAGTGAAACCCTGCTCAAACTCCTGCTCTGCAGTGAAATCCTGCTCAAACTCCAGCTCTGCAGTGAAACCCTGCTCAAACTCCAGCTCTGCAGTGAAACCCTGCCCAAACTCCTGCTCTGCAGTGAAACCCTGCCCAAACTCCTGCTCTGCAGTGAAATCCTGCCCAAACTCCTGCTCTGCAGTGAAACCCTGCTCAAACTCCTGCTCTGCAGTGAAACCCTGCTCAAACTCCAGCTCTGCAGTGAAACCCGTGCTCAAACTCCAGCTCTGCAGTGAAATCCTGCTCCAACTCCTGATCTGCAGTGAAACCCTGCCCAAACTCCTGCTCTGCAGTGAAATCCTGCCCAAACTCCTGCTCTGCAGTGAAACCCTGCTCAAACTCCTGCTCTGCAGTGAAACCCTGCTCAAACTCCAGCTCTGCAGTGAAACCCTGCTCAAACTCCTGCTCTGCAGTGAAACTCTGCTCAAACTCCAGCTCTGCAGTGAAATCCTGCTCCAACTCCTGATCTGCAGTGAAATCCTGCTCAAACTCCTGCTCTGCAGTGAAATCCTGCTCCAACTCCTGCTCTGAATGTGCTTGAGCTGAGCCATTCCTGGGCCATGGCTCAACAAAGACAGTGAAGGAAAGAAAAATCTCAGTAGGCCTTGGCCTCACTCTTTTATGGAGGTGGCAGTGCAGAGGATGAAAGGGGGAATTTCACAACATTTCCTTCTACTTTCATTTTTTCTTCTCTCTCTCTCTCTCTTTTTTTTTTGTCTTTTCAGAAAGACTCTCTAGCGAGGCCCCTTGAATTGCAGAAATCCAGGAGTTAAACTGCAAAACCTGTATGTAAAAATGTGAATTCCATATCATGCTCAGTTTTACTCCAAACTGAGATGTAACCTTGTACTTCACTGCTCAGACAATGTTAACTGTAGGAGAATCATGGGAAGGAACCGAGTTCATTTAAGACATAAAGCAATTTTGAATTGCATTGATTACAGTGATCAGTCTATCACTTTAATGTCATCTCAGCTGACATTTATTAAAAAGACATACATGTGACAACCCATTGATCCTTAACACTGCAGCTGAGATAAAAAGTCTATTTGCAAAGGAAAATTACTTCTTTAATTAGAAAAGGAGTATCATTTTTCTCTTTTCTTTGTTAGAACCTCAGCAGCCACGCATCCAATACAGCACAGGAGGGGCTGCGCAACCTGGAATCTTCTTTGACTTAAGAATTTTCATAGTTAATCATTCAGAGTTGTGCAAATGAGCACTGGAGATGGGAAAGCAAACAGGCTTATTCCACCTGTGTGGGGGGACTCTAACTCCACCCTTTGGGAAGGGTCTCAAATAGAGTAAGGCAGCAAACAGAATATTCTCCAGACTTCTTACAGTGTGTTAACTGTGGGTAGACATTGCACCTCTCCTAATGACCAACTATTTGATGAAAAACAGCCCAGCAAATACTGCCAAGGAATGTACTGTAGAAATGAATACTGTCAGTCATTTAATGTATATTAAAAAATTAATCTCAGTCTACCAGATCAAATAATAAATGTGTCTGATACGCTGTGAACGAAATGCTGCTCTAGAAATTCCAGGAGCATTCCTTGGTGGTGAACAGAATTTTGAAGCCAAGTTATTTAGTCTGTGGATCTATAAAAGCCTATTTTTAACATTGTTTTCTCTTTGTACAAATCCAAAATCACATATTTGGAAAATGTTACATTTCATACAGTGTCACTTTTAGTTCTAGGGTTGTTCAGTCTGATTCTCTTTAGAGAATTGTCTTATTTCTAGAAATGATATTAATGATTTCCTATCTCTCAGAAATGCAGGGGCACCTCCACATACTACAAATGTAGATTCTACTCCATCCACTCTTCTGTCAGTTGTATTCCATATTCTACTTGAAAAGCATGTAATTCAAGAGATCTGGGTTTAATTTTTATAACTTTGCAGCATGAAAATCACAAGCTAATATTGAGGTGGACTAGAAAAGTAAATCTCCACATTCTTGTGTTTGTAGACTTTTTATATCAAGTGACACTAATTCTGGATAAACTCATATTGCATTTTCTCCAGTAATTAAAATCAGAAAAATATCAATGCACTGCTTATTTCTTAGCTGAACACAGACTCTATATGTCTGGCAAAAAATGTCCAGACTGAATGATTATTTACAACTAAACTCTCCAGATTCTTCAGATTCTTTTGTACAGTATGTAACCTTTCAGATTTACTTAAATTGCTGCCTACAAATAAACTGACAGTAACTTTTCATCTACTCATAAAAATAACTTAATTGGATTGCTATTAGATATTTAATTGGCTTCACAATGTTGGTACAGTATCTGCCTATAAAGCTTCAGATAATATTGCCTCAATTCATCTGAGTAAACTATCAATTCCCTTACAACAATAGACAAAAATCTGCACTCCTCTTTCAACTTTCCCCTGGGTACAGATTAAAACTTTCAGGTGGCAGATCTTTATTTTTCTATAAGCTCTCCAAATAGTTTGGAATTATGAAAAAGTTTCTGTTCAGGAGAGTGGAATGATTTGAGTCGAGTGATTTTTATATCCCTGGTTTACAAAAGAGAAATGATTCCTGGAAGCCTGGGATCACAGAACAGAACAACAGGACACAGGACACAGTTGTGTACAGAAGGAATGTGTAAAGTTATGTACAGAAAGAATGACTTACATGAAAAAATTAATGGATGGAATTCATACCTGCTCCAATTCCAGAGCCTTGTGTGGGATGATGCTAATATAATCTAATAATATCAGGATCAAAGATGAGTGGAATAAAACTTCCAATTTTAGATGCTCTTTATCTGCAGGTGTGAATGTATAATGAATTCTCACCACTGGCTCCTATTATAAATCCAATGATTTTGTACTCTGTGACAGCAGTTTCTACAATTTTCTTTTGGCACAACCTGCTTGGAAGATACGACAAACCCGCGGGGTGCCAAAACGCTTCTCTAAATGATCTACTTTGCAAGACAGCTTCCAAGTGTGACCCTGATGAATCTTATCAAACTCTTGGAATAGAATAAACATGAAGGAAAGAACCCACGTATCATTTATTTAAGTGGGTATTTCATTGGGGTTTTTTTACATCCTACTGCACAGCCATGCCAAAGGATTCATCCCAGCATTTGGAGCATTTTAAACCCAGGTTAAATAGAAAACCATTACTGGGTAGGATAGAATTGCACTGTGGCTATTTTTGAATCCTGCTGCCTCAGACAAATGCAATGAATCAGTTGATGTCACCTCAATTACTGTATTAGCTCTAATCAAGGAATGCTCTTCCCATCCATTCTGTGTAGGGAACTCTCTGAACCAGGTGGCAGATTTTCCAGTGGACAAAGCCACCCTCTGGCAGTTTACAAGGGGCAGGATTTGACAGAATAAGGCTGGATGACTCTTTTTAAATTGAATATGTGATCATTTGAATGCTATAGGAAGCATTTCATTGCCATTCATAGTGACAGTTCAATGTTTAATTGGGGAGAAGCATTTATGTGCAAAAGCTACACAAACATGGGGAGGGGATCATTACACATCTGCCAAAATACTGCTTGGAATGAAGGTAGATTCCAGTTTGAAGCACAAATTTCCAAAGGTTTCTCATTTTTTCAGCTTAGCATGCCATGCCCTGCTGCAAACACCAAGGACTGGACAGTGAGGACCAGCAGGATGCACCAAGAGGGTTCCTGAGTACACAGGTACAGGGAAAATTGAGCATGCAGAGAGTGAACTGGGCTTCTTCCCTCCTCCACTCTTGGTCTAGGAACCCTTCCATGTGCTGGTGTTCTATTTATTATTTCTGCATTGCATCAGGGGGGAAATATTCACACTGAGCCACGGGGATTAAAGGCTGAAGCTCTGGAGAAGTCAGATCACATCCGTCACATCCAGCTGTTTTCAATTCCAACACCTCACACCTGCTTTTATTTATTATTCCTGGGCTAGACAAGACAGGGCTCATTTTTCAGTCTTTACAAGCTTTCCTAGAAAAGACACAAATCAATCTATTCCTTCCCCTTTTGCCTCTGCAAGAGAACATGACAGCAAACTCCTGACACTGAGCAGTCCTGACCTACAGGAGCCACTCACCCTGAGGCTGGACAGCTCCCTCTCCTCTCCCAGCATGGGGACAAAATGGAACAGAAATGGCCCAAAATGGAACAGAAACATCATCAATTACAGAAATTTGTGTCAGCACAGACTCTTAACCCCACTTACTCCCACAGATTTCAACTGCCTTGTCTTCCTCTTACATTGGAGATGGACTCAGGAGGTTTGGGTGGTGGTGAATGAGCAAACTGATTCATGGACTACTTTAAGTAATAGGTTCTCCACTTTTACTCATTTTCAGCTTCCATTCCTAGAACTTGTTTGCTGGCAATCTATCTGAATCACTTTCTAATTATTTCTCTGGAAATCATGCTGCCTGAGCATTTGATTGTCCTTTTTATCAAGTACTTTTTCCAGAGAGGGGCTCACAAGCCCTTCCTTTTGCAACCCTCTCTCATGTTAGAGGTTAGTCTTACATCAGGATCTTTATAACTAAATGTTCAAGAGTAATAATCCAGACACATTTAAAATGCAAGCCAAATGTCCCAGGCCTCCTTGTCCTTACTGCACAAACACTTCCACAAGTGCAGTTGTTCCTCTCACACATCTGGCACACCAGGTTATTATTTGATGGAGCAAACTTGCGTCTTGATTTCAATTCATCCACCTCATTTTTTGAATCAGCCAAGTATGTAGAAAACCTTCCCACACCAAAGAAACAGGCCCTTAAGTTCTTAAAACATTTGACATTCTTGCATGAAATTTAGCACCGAAACACAAGTATTATCATCTGTAATGAAATGTGTTAGGAGATGCTGAATACACTTGCTTTCAAAGGCAACTCTGCCACATTACTCATTAAAAAATCAAGGATATTCCACAACAAGAACAACTGTCACTCTGAATTCAAAACCAAACTGATTGCCTAAAATTTGAAAGCCTGTAATAAAACATACCTATAGCTGCCATAACACTGATGTGCTGTAAATCCACCCAGTTTTGGGAAGAGCGATGCACACTCACCAGACAGACATCAAGGCAATTGCCCATGATACAATGTTAAAAAAAAAAGCTTGTACGTTTTGCAGTAGCATCAAGTCTCTATTCAAGTGTAAAAAAATTAATTGACTCCATCTGTATTGGCCTAATGACTGATTAAATGACTAATCACGGAAGTCTTAATTAAAATCATTTTTCTGTACAGAAGAGGATGGAGGGAGGAAGGCAATCATTAATGTGTTCTAATGTATGTCAGATTCCATTTGTGCCTTTTCCTAACAGCCACCAAATGAGTAATTACACACAAGGTCATTCTGTAAACTTTGTGCTCACATGCACTGATTGGATCTGGGTTCTGCACGGGGCTGCTGCTTCCCCATCACAGAGCAGGTAATGAATAGTGCTCAGCATAAATAATAAAGGAAGCTGACATTTCCTCTTCTATCACCAGCCAACTCAGATTCACACACTTCACAACTTCCATCCACTGCTGGTGAAGTCCCACACCTCACACACTCCATCAGAATCCAATATTCTCCATGCACTGACAGGCATCCCCATCACACAGGGAAATTCCAGGAATTTTTCCTGCATGAATAAAATGACCAGGTGTGATGGTTTGACCCGGAAATGGGATTTCTGGGAATATGAGTCACCTCTGAGACCACCTTAAAAGCAGGGTGTCTGTGCAGGCACTTCCTCGTGGGACGTCGGCAGGGACAGAGACCAAAGCTCTCCCTCGCCCAGTGCTGTTACTGGGCAGGGGAGGGGCAGCCATGCGGTAGGCCTGGCCCCCCTAAGGGTGGAAGGGTGGTAGCAAGAGAGACACCAGAGCCGCTGGGAAGCCCTCCCCCCCTTGGGAGACAGACAGAGAGAGAGAGCGAGACAGAGAGAATCGCTGCTTGGGGCTGGACTGTTACCTTGAAATTTGATATGAGCTGCCCGCATGCCCGGTCTGTAGAGAAGAAAGGGGGGGGGAAGAATGCACTGAAGAGTCCGGCTGCTTTTAAGAGTTGTTAACCCTTTTTTTGGACGATGAAAACTTTACAGAACATTAACCTTTCCTAGAAGAGAGGTAGAGTGGAAGATGAAGAAGGAAATGGGCAGGTGTGATGGAGGTCTGGGCAAATGAGAGGTGTTGGAAGAATAGAGAAGAATCTTGGTGGGAAGAGAGATGATTGGAGTGGCTTTGCTGGACTCTTTTTGTATAGCCATGGACAGAGCCCTGCTTCCTTGTGATACAGAGACTGAGTGCAGGGGGAGAAATGCCCCAGACCCAAGAAGATTCAGTGGTTGGTGCCCCTCGGCCCCAGGGGGTGAAATATGGGGGGGACAGGTGTCCCAAAGTTGTGACTGTGCCTTTTTGGAATGGGACAAAATATCCTTAAAAGACAACCCTAGAAGCAGCTCTGTTCCATGCCAGTGGTGAGGGCACTGCGCCTGGAAGAAGGAAGAGGTCATCCTGGCACAAGAAGGACTCCTCTCCTCTTGACAAATTGAGAATTGATTATCTACAGAGTGTTGATGGACTGAGAGTTGGGAAGAGATGAATTGGGAAGTGTATTGTATTGGGAATTTGAGGGGAGGAGGAGGGAAATGTTTTGTGGGGTTTCATTTTCCTTGTGTGTTCCTTTTTTCTTTTGTGTGTAGTTTAGTTATTGTTTGTGTAGTTTAGTTAATAAATGTTGTTTTTTTTCCTTGTTAAGTAAGAGCCTGCTTGCTTTCTTATTCCTGGTCAAAATCTCACAGCAGACACCAGGGAAAGTGCATTTTCATGGGGCATTGGCAAAATGCCAGTGTCAAACCATGACACTCTGTAACTTTTATCAGCAAATGTCCAATTCTACAACTTTCCTTCAAAATCCTGATTCAAACGTGCAGCACTGGTGTGAGCTGCAGGTGCAGAATTAAGGCCAAGTTCCACTTCTCCTAAAATAACTGAACCAACATTTAGTACTGACTAAGTTTCTCCAATTACTGTTTTTCCTAACCAGAAGTGTTCTGACCCACAACCCTGATGAGGAGGATCTCTGCAAAGCCACTGGAAATGAACAGACAGTTCAGAGGGCACAGCTGACTAAAAATAGGGCTCAGAATATGGAGGGAGAAGCTAAAGGGACGAAGAAAATGAGAAGAATTTTAAATCATTACATGACTCTATAATGTCCAATTATACTTCTAGCATGATTAAGCACTACCCTGTCTAAACCATTCAAAATCACTGAAGTCACAGAACAATGTAAGTAAAGCTACATCAAGCCGCTTCATCCAGATTTCAAGAAAATAAGATTTTCAACTGCTCTGAATTAATTATAACACAATCTTGACCCTACTTACCACATAACAGAAGAAAACAAAAATATGTGACAACAACTCTCTGCTTGCAATAACTGTCAGTGTCACATATGAAAGAAGTTCATTTTACTAATAAAAGAAATAGAATTGAGTGATAGATTTAAAATTAAATTCAGCTATTCTATAAATGTCAATCAGAATTTTAAGGTGGCTCTCAAGGCTTAAAACCAGCACTGAGACTCAAACGTGCCACTCTCTGGGCTTCTGGGGAATTAATAAAGCTCAGTTTCATCTTCTTTTGAAGACACATACATTTAAAACAACCACAAAATCCATCACCACCACACCAGAACACTCCAAAATAAACAACATACAGATGGCACAGTAAATCTTTCAAAACCTGAAGGTATTTTTATGGAATAATTCAACACAATCTGCACTACTCTGCTAATGCAAATGCAAACTTGCACAACTACCTAAATTACAGGGTGGTGTGCCATTCTTAATCTTCTCAGAAATGTAGGAGTTCCTGTTTCAATCATTTCTATTGTTTGAAATACACCTGGTGATAATGGAGTGGCTGCCACTGCAGGCAGAGAGTGACTTCTGGGTGAAGCTAATGAATAACTCAGTCCTTGCTGCTGGGTGGAAGTGATCAGCACACAGAGGGGAGCACTGAGGTGGGAAAGAGCTGGGAGGAGCCTGAGTGCCCTGTCCAAAATTCAGCACTGTGCTTTGTCTGTGTACATTGATTATTTGGGTTACTCCTGGTCTTTAACGGGGTAAAATATTTAAAAGTCAAGCATTTCAAGTGGTTCATTTCAGTGGCCTCTCAGGTAGATCCCCCCAGCACTCAAGGGCAGACCCTTCCCATCACAGTGTGACATTCACAGCAGTCCAAGCTGGATGAACAACACCCTTTGTACTTCTTCAAGTATTGAAATGTACTAAGAAATCTGATGCTCAAAGACAGACCACAGAGGAGGATGGTGTCTTGTGAAGGCACCTCCAGCTATTCTAGGTCCATAAATCTGGGTGTTTGCAACTCTTTAGGCCATGTAACTGGATAAACCAAATAGGTTCAGACTGAAGGGTTTGAATGCATCCAAGTTCAAATGCATTTAAGGAAAAAAACCTCAACAGTCTCCACTCAATTGCCTGGTCACAAGGCAAAAATGAGGGGCACAGCTGCTGCATGTGGTAAATGAAGCTTTTTGGAGTGTGCTTTAAATGGTTTATGGAATCCTGGAATCCCAGAATGGTTTGGGTTGGAAGCCTGGAAAGTCCATCCAGTTCCACCCCCTGCCATCAGTAGGGATTCCTTTCACTATTCCAGATTGCACACCTTGATTTCTCTGATTTGACAACACATTGCCCCTTCTCTTGTGACCTAAACATGACTTCTCATACTGGTTAAAGGTGAGAAAGCATTTTGTGTGTGACAGAGAAACTACTGCACCTCAGTGGGCCCAGCCTGTGGGCACTGGGACCATTGTCTGCTCGTGGCAGCCATTACCATTATCCTGTTATCATTATTTGATGCTTTGCTGTTGGCTGAACTAGTGGCAAAGGTGAAGAATGTCATCAGGGCAGGTCTGCTTCAGTATTTTTAGAGCCTGTCACTTATTCTACAGCAGAGGAATTAAAGCAAACACTGAAGAAGTTACCAGTAGCAGGCTGGAGTAAAAATCACTTTCATCACAACCCAAATAATGGGGAAGTTAAACAATACCTTTCTCTGAACTGCTGCAACTTCCATCCATGTCAGAGGATTTCTATCTTCCTGCTCATTTTTTCAGCTAAGAAATGCAAATGAGCTCTGCCCCATTCTTCTGTTTGTTTTGTACAGTGAGCACAATTTCTGCCTGAACGTCCAACTGTATTTCCATCCTCTTTGTGTCACACAAACCTCATTTACCAGTCATTCTTCTCCTCATGAAGAGATCTATAATGAGGAGTCTTTCTGTCATTGCCCTGCTCCTCTGAGTCAGGAATTTTCATTTCCCCCTAATACTTGCTGCTGTAGCTGCAATTTCATTTACTGTCATACCACAGCCTTAATGTGAGCACATCTGTGGCTGGAGCATGGAAAAGATTCAGGATTTCTCTCTGAGCTATCGATTAAATGGTTACAAGAAACCGGAGGGTTTATTTACCATGCTCCCACGTGGTACTGACAAAAAGGAAGGTTTATTCACTGTACTTGAAATGACATTTATTCTTCCAGTTACTTAATTCTCCCCTATCAAGCAGAAAAATTTAACACCGGTGTTGTTTACAACCAGCAAAATCTACAGCTCAGGTTTACTTCTGATACATTAATACCATAAAGGCTCATTATATACTTTCCACCCCAAATTCCATCCTAAATTTTCAATAAAGTCAAACTAATGGGTTATGATGGTGATTTGATTTGCCTTTTTGTTTTTTTTTTCTGGAGAGCAGGGCTTTTCTGTGATCAAATAAACAGTAATTTTAATATTAATTATATACTCAATGAACATTGCCATAGTTCGAACCACTGTTGCAAAACTTGACCAACCTAATAAGCAGAAAAGAAGGTTTTCTTGTCTATGTAATTATTTTCTTTTTAACTTTCTACATCCTATGCTATGCAATTTTGCAGGTTTGTTTCAACACACCAGTTTTCAAGTGGTGAAGTTAGGTGTAATGGCAAGGTTAGATGGAATGACTCAAGTCTCATCAGAGCAGACTGTAAAACTTAGCTGAAAAGGTTTTCTCACCTAAAAACCGTGTAAAATAGATTTGATGACAATTCTAAAGGTGTGGTGAAACCCTTTCCCCAACCTACTTCATCTGAATGAAGGGGGGGAAGCTCTACTAAAACAAGAAAAACAAAATCCTCAGCCAAGCACCAAAAACCCCAACACTAAAGTGTGCTCTCGAAAGTGAAGGACTGAAAAATGTCATTGCAAGCACAAGCCCAGGCTGTAAGGAAGTAAGAGGAGTAAAATGTGGAGGGCAGTGTGACCAGGGAACCAAAACCTTGACCTGGGGCCAGCAGCAGGGAGGGGAGGTGCCTTGCAGGGGGATAAATGTGCTTTGGACAGGCAGCAGCCTCCAGCTGAGCAGCAGCAATCCTGATTCACACATACCTGCTGCCTTCCCTCTTCTCCTGCGAGACTGTCATCTTCTCAGCTTTCTCAGCAGATATCCTGCCACTTGGCTTTTTGCCTCCTTTCTGCAGGGGGAAAAAAAAAAAAAAGTATTTCTGTAGTGCTCCGGGGAAGTGCCAAAAATGGTGTAATTTATGATGTGCTAGTGTTTTCCTTTGCATTCTTAAGTTAAGAACAAATGCAAAATCATCAGCACTTGACTATGGTGGATTTTGATTTACATACATTAAGATTCTCTTGTGATTTCCTATTATTTATTTCTGTAAACAAAATTGGATCCTGGTCACTAAACTATCAGCATCCCCTGCAGTGTGAAGACAAAAGCCAGAATGTACAACTCAACAGTCAAAAGAATTTGAAACCAGAAGTTGGAGCACTTTATCTGATCTGAGACTCTCATCTGCTCTTCCCTTTTGGAACATTCTTACTGGGAGTCCAGTAAATTCTTCTCTATAAATAGTAAATAGTTATCTATACCTGAACTTTGGCAATTGCCACATCTTTCTTTTTGAGTTTGAATAATAGGATCTAGGCTTTTCCCCTAGAATTTTCCCAATACATCTTCAGTTATTTTCTGGACTGTTTCCTGGAGCTAAATGCATACACCACTGCTTTGCTCATTTTAGTGTATTGTATCCATGCAAACACAGTGTTTTGCACCAAGGTTGGCACAGACAGAAGTTTAACAGCTTTTACTTTTCTTCCTTTCCTGAAATTTCTTCAGGATCCCACTGTAAGAAGTGCTACAAAGCCTGAGGAATTCTGTTGACAGAATTACATCAAATTGTTTCTCACCCCCCTTTCCACTCAGGTGTAATAGAACTGATTCTACCTTGCATGGTTTTTGTCACAACCAACACAATTATGGAACACTGTGACCTCTCATCATAATTTTATACCAATACCCCTGCAGAAATCAGAATTTCCCTATTAATTAACTTCTATTCCCTGTGAGACCTGCAGAGAGGCTGCTTTGGTCACATCCTTAATGGGTGGGAACCTGCAGAAGCATTTCACAACACAAACCAGAAGCCAGGAGAATGTTTGATGGGTCATCCCCCATCCTGGCAGGAATGTCTGGTGTTGGAAAGCTGTTGTTTAATATGAAGCATTAATAGCACTGCTTGCCTCAAATTTTGTAGGGTGAAATGGAAAGAAAGATCATGTTCTACTGCAATGCTTTATCTGAGCTAGAAGACCTTAAATAAGAACTTTGCAGTTGGCAGTGCTGCAGTTCCCTCCACAGCACCATAACTTTATCATTATATGGTGTGATAAAAGTTAAGTCTTTGCCTCTGCAAGGACATTAAATAACATCTTTCTCCCCATTAGCTTTTGCTGTAGTAGCAGTATTTATTCTCTGGGCAATGAGTGAGAACCATACTCCTTACAGAATAACTCCAGGTTCTTAATGCACTAACAGTTTCAGAAAGGTTTCTGTGACACTAAATGTAATGTGTTTTTAATATTATTATATTATTAATTGATAGCTCTTGTGCCACATACTTTTAAAGGAAATGTTTAAGAGCCTCTTAAACACCAATGAAGTCCTATATGTGGATAAAATCCATTTATTTAAAAAAAAATAAAATTCTTCATGCCAATCTTAAGGTGAAATCATCTCAAAATAAGCAGCTGTTCAAAGAAAGGTGTTTAGGATCAATTGTTTCAAGGTCTTGACAGGATTTCCCATCAGTCCTCTCAAACCTTACACACCTCTAGAGATAGTTCTGTGGTCCCACATTACACAGCACAGGAGTTTCAAATGAAAGTGTCTTATGCCGAGCATTAAAATAAATTCCAGTTTCACATGCTTTCAAGTGAAGCTAAAACATTCAAATCAGAGAATCATTCCTTAAATGCCCCCCTCATGTTCATTTTAATTACAACCATTATTGCAACCAGCAAGACAGGCTCATGTGCCACCTTGGAGGGCCAAGTGCCAGCAGAATGACTCTTTCCATAACAACCCTTCAAGATAGGGCAGCCTGACCTCTCTGGGAGTGAAATATCAATTAATTATCTTTTTACAGCCAATTCAATTACAGCACACTAATCACTTGTGTAGGACATCAAGCCAGAAGTTGAGGGTGGGTGGGTGGGTGGGGAGAGGAAGAAAAAACATTGGCAGGGAAGGACCTTGAGTGAGGCTGATGGGGCAGTAACCCCACAGATGCAGCTGGAATGTTTGTTAACATCCCACAAAGAGTTATTATCTGTTTGTAGCAGAATAAATGCTGCAAAATCATCCTCATTTAACTGAAGGTTTTTAAAAAGAAAGAGTTACTGGTCCTAGGGGTAATAGACATTTCATTTAAAGGTGACCAGACACACTGCATTAGTCTTTAATGCAGGAGTCAATTCACCAAAGAGCTTTGTTCATTCAGGGGAAAAAAAAAAAGAAGATAAAAGATGATCTATTCAGCAGAAAGCAAAATATATTTAATTTTTGTTAAATGAACTAGTATTAGCTCAAGTTACCAAGGACTCTTTCACTACTGTACTGATGCCAAAGAAAATTATCAAGTGTGATGTATCCACAGAAATGCACTCAGCAGAAGTGCAGTATAGAAGCAAACATGTTTTAATTTATGACCCCATTAGCATTGCTACAGAGGCCAAATCTCTAAGAGTATGAATAGACACGTTAGGATATGCAAACAACCCCCAAACCTGACTCTATTTCATTGATGGCATTGGCAAAATCAAACAGGGAGCTGGGTGTCCATCCCTTCTCCCAGGTAACAAGGGACAGGACAAGAGGAAATGGCCTCAAGTTGCACCAGGGGAGGTTTAGAAAAATCAGGAGAAGTTTCCTGGGGCTGAGCAGGCAGCTGGATGGAATTCCCATCCCTTGAAATGCTGAAAACACTGTGGCAGGGGAGGCCATGGTTTGGTGCTGAGCACAGTGGTGATGCTGGGCTCACTGCTGGTCTCGGTCTTTCTCAACCTCAACAGTTCTGTGATTCTGTGACTTCACCATGATTGTTCACTGCCCTTACACTTTTTAACACTAAAATTGAATTTGAGTGATTTTAATTGAAAAAAAATGTTTTATTAAAGCAAAGAATATGAGAATCTTCTATTTTTGACCCTAATTTTTCTTTTTTTCCTGTATAGTAACTTCAGCTCACTACAGATATTTTTTGTGAGAATGACTCTCATCCATATTAAAGCATTCTGTGGAAACAAAGACTTCACTCAGGGGGAGGGTTCATCAAACCCACTAAAATTATAATCATTTAATAAAAGTAATGACTAGTCTGTATTTAAAATATTTTCCCAGGCAGCACTTTAGCATATTGTGTATTCCAAACAAAGTGCTGTTGCATAATCATTAACTCTGCACCATGGAGATCTTATGAAGAAAATAATGAAGATTTTAGTAAAGTAAAGAATATTAAGTTTTCTTATGGATAGAAAACACACCCAGGTGCCCACAAAAACGATAGGAGAGAGTTTTGCTGGAGTTCAGAGTAGCCACAAGGGTTTGAGATGTTTAAAGGAAAAGCAAAATATTATTTTATGCTGAGAAAAGCAGGGCTAGAAGGAAGCAATATGTCCAGTATCACTCAGAGGATCTGGGCTCAGAGCACAAAGCCTCTCTTTGCCTGCCATTCCCATGTCACATCCGGTGCATGATGATGTTACACCAAGCAGCCTTCAGGAACCACCCCAGAAAAATTCCTGCGAACATCCAAACCCCCAGGGAAATGTTAAATAGACACAATGGCTGTTGAACCTGAGAACCTGCCCTGTGCAGAGTGCTTTCCAACTGCAAGGATGGAAAACTGTCTTAGCAATTAGAGGAAAAATGTCTCCAACTCCTTTCTTTATGGTCAGTATAATGTAAGGCTATCTTCAAATGCTGGATTTATTTTTTTAAAATGTTCTCAAATCCAGTTTGAAAAGAATTGTTTGAGACATCCACGCTGCAGCCAGCAGACAATAACAGTCCTGCAATTACCAGCACCTGCATTCCAATTCAGTGGATTGACATTCCCGAGGGGCCGTGGCAGATTCCCTACTGACAACAATTAGCATCAAAATGTTCCCCAGTGTAAAGCTGTGGGTGGGAATTACAAAAGGTTAACAGACTAAATATAAAAATCTTTTTGAATATAAAATCAATGCGCTTTGTTACCAAAATCTGGGTACTGTAATTTAACCAAAATAGGGATTAGAGTCTCTGGCAATCTTCCATGTGTGTGAGCTTGGCTTTTCTTTAAGCAAAATGCTAAGCAGCCAATCTGAAAGTTTAAAACAAAACAAACCCAAGAGGCAAAGGAAAGCGTTCTATAGTTGTGTTTTTTTCATTTTCCTTAGCACCAAAAGGAACAGTACTCCTATCAAGGCTCACAATGATCCTGTTAGATGGTCAGACTCAAAATCCCAAATTATTTTAGTGGATGATTTAAGGAGGGATATATTTCAAAAGTGGTCAAAAAAAAGAGTGGTCAAAATCTAGAAGCTTCTTTACTCAAATGAGTTCTAATAACACAAAGTTTCCTCCAAAGGTCATCACTACATCACTATATCCATATATTCAGAAGTGGTTTCTAATTCCCTGTAGCTTCCAGGGGCAATGAAAAAAAAGTTAAATGTTTTTATAATGCTTGGAACCACAGCTTTGCTTTATTTAGACTGAAGTTACAAGCAGAACAGATGAAAACAAACAAAAAAAGGTCATTAAAAGTACCACATCAAAACAGTGAATTTGATGAGAATAAGGAATTGTAACAGATATCAACAAGAAGGATGTTCAGGAACAATACAGAGCTGATAAGTTTAAATCTGTCTAGGTTGTCCTTTGTATTTTTGATTGAGAGGATAAGTGGCCATGCAGGAACTTTGGATCTAGATAAGCTCAAAGTAAGAGCTTTTACATGAAAGCTTAGTTCCTGTTACCAACCAATAAATAATCTTTTTTTAAATTAGTTAACAAGTCTCAGAATAACAACGTGGGGAATTTCTCCTGGGCTGTGGAGGCTGCAGTAAAGCTGAGCAGGTACGAGATTTGTACAGTGAGAGTCTGACTCCAAATTGATGCCTCATTACCTGAGTTACCGTGGATGTGCTTGGCACATGCTGGGACCCCTCTTATCCCAATCAGTGTAGCAGCTCCTGCTCTCCTCAATCTCTGAGAGAATCAGCATGTTCAGGACCAGCCCAAGGATTCTAATTGCTAAATCAGCAAACATGTTAATCATCACTTTGTTGTGAAATGAGATTACAGATGTGTACGAGAGATTATAGAGGGGAATCTGACAAATTGATTTAGCTGCTATTTCAACACAGGGCTGCAAGGTGCTTTTCATAATTATATCTTCCTAGCTATAGATCTGTAGGGCTCCCAGTGTGCAAACAGGTGTCTGAAAGGTAAAATACCATGTGAGGTAACCCTGATGTTTTACAAGAAACCAAACAAGCACAGCACACACACACAGAGGTCTGTATGTGCACATTCATACATATGTGTGGTGCGTATGTCGTGACAGGATCGTATCATTAATTATTCCAGAAATTGAGTAGAGAATAAATCACCTGCACAGGCAGAGGGCTCCCCAGGGTGTGCATTACTCCACACACAAGCTTTGGTTTTACATTGCCAAAGCCTCAGAGTACTTGGAATGAAGTAGAGGAAGATGCAAACTGGGAGGGACTGAAAGGGACACATTTAATTCCAACAGTACAAAGACAATAATGGTTTCTGGTTTGGTTTTGCCAAAATACAATTTCTAGTCAACAAATAATTATGGAGAGAAGTAATTATGGATAGGGGTGGTAGTTTTTATTTTACACCTACTACAGACAGGTCTGAACTGCTGCAGAGAACCAAAGTCATTGTGCCCTGGCCATGTGATTGTATGGGATCTCAGGTCCTGACACGTCTCCAGGGAGGTAAACGTGTACATTGAAATTCACAGAACTTATGTACACTAAGACTAATTTGTTCTTTCAAGCAGCCACCGTGTGGTGCTGAGAAATCCGTGGGAAGCAGCGCCTGGGGGAGGGCTGCATGCACAGCCACGAAATCCCTGACCCTGGGCTCCAACAGGGTCTCATTATACCCAAATAAATGTCTTTCAGACCCTTAAGAGAACTCAAAGAGAAACTATTAAGAAAGTAAAGTTATTGTAGACACTTTAGAAACCAAATTTACATATTGTTGC
The DNA here is from genome assembly GCA_039654755.1 of Calcarius lapponicus. Taxonomy (NCBI): domain Eukaryota; kingdom Metazoa; phylum Chordata; class Aves; order Passeriformes; family Fringillidae; genus Calcarius; species Calcarius lapponicus. The sequence goes on from JBBFKN010000017.1 coordinate 14,908,589, forward strand.
TAATGAAGAATTATTTCTTCCTAGAGCACATTAATTTACATGAGTCCAAATCTTAGTATTTCTTTTTCCATGTCATATGGGGAGAAGTCAGGCTTCATTACTTTTGAAATATGGTAATTACTAAAGTGATGGCTTCATGCAAAATTCCAGACAAAATCATCAAACTTACAATAAATGTCTATGGGCTAAAAGAAGCAGAACTGTTTGCTGAAATGCAGGCCAGATAAGAACAAATCTGAATAATAAAATAGAGGGGAAACCTCCTAACAGCTGCAGTTATTATACATATAATGGCTGCATGTGGGTCTCAGTGCTCTGGGCTGGGTGACAAGGTGGGGACTGGTCACAGGTTGGACTTGATGCTACTGGAGCTATTTTCCAATCTAAGTGATTCTGTGATTCCCTCTGCCCTAACCCAGGAAAATATATGAAATGTCAGATTAAAAATAATTGGATTCTGCAGAAATTCTTTATTTATCACTGCCTGCAGGAAAGAGGGGGTAGAGTCAAAACCATTTTTTTCAGCAGAGTATTTGTCAGTAGTGGAAATTACATCAAAGTCTCTGATGATCCTCAGGCTACCCCGAGTGATGATGTCAAGTTTTAGCACTGAGGCTTCAGAGGAGACGCAGGAAACACGTCTGGGGGAGTGGCTTTGAAGCAGGCTCAGAGGGGTTGACACAAAATAGAAAATAAATCACGTCAAGGCTTGATCACGCACACTCCAACGTCAGCAGTAAAAGTCCTGCTGACTTCAGACATGAGCAGGATCAGTTCTTCAGCAATGAACCCCCAAAAGAAAAATCATTAATTCTAAAAGAAAAACAAAAAGAGTGTTCCCTAATTTGTTTAGAAATCCAGTGAGCAGGGTTGGGAATTTTGGTTTTGCTTTTAAACATAATTCCTTGCATTGTTGTTTCAATGGAAAGGATCCTCCAAGAAGCACAGTCTTATTTCTGAGATCAAATCCTTATTTGAATAAGTAAAAAAATCATTCTTGCCACCCATGAAAAATGTTCCTGCTTGTTCACTGACAGCACCAACACACATGGACTGACCCATCACATTTTCTTTTCAGATATTCTCTCTCTTGGAAATACAAGTGGTGAGTCAGTTGTTATGGTAACTATTTTTTCTTTTTTTTTTTTTTAACTAACATATGACAGCCTGTGTGTCATCTGATGCTGTTCCTGAATTCAGTTACACACTCACTTTTGTCAAATCGTCTAAAAAAGGACTTCTTGGACGAAGAAATAGTAGGGAGAAAACAGGATATTTTTCCCCATGCACATGGTTTTAAACCATGAAACCACTGATTATGGGATTAAATTTATGCAGCCAGTCAACTTTTTCTAGTTCAGAGCTTTGACATGATGACATAAAGAGTGGCTCTCATTTGTCACCTTTTTCTTTAAGCTGCTGAGAATTCCACAAGCTCCACTCTTGGAAATCCAGTCTTGTTTGCCCTGTCTCCTGGTTGGCCAGTCCTTTGAACACGGGCCTATGTGAGCTATGATCTGCTTCGTTAACCAGCTAAAATGATCTGTGATTACATCACCTCGGTGGGTTTGGTTTCCCACTTAAGTCCAGTGTTAGCAGTTATATACACTGATATTGCAAAATGTAGTTGGTGCTGGAATGCTCACAACCGTATAAGTTCAGTCCTAAAGAGCCTTCAGAAAAGAATCTTAATTAGAGATTTAACTTTTAATGGAACTCAGTGGAGATAGTGGGTTCAGGATGAAAAAACATCCAATGCTGATCAATTTGAAAAAGATGGCAGAATACTTAAGGACAATACTTGGACCTGAAAACAGTAGGAGCCAAAACTTGAACTTTTTACAGCTCCAACCTCCTGAACAATGACCCAGTGATGTGTTTGAGTTGGCTCCACACCCCAGCTCCGTGCATTCCCAGCCCTGGTTTCAATTGAAAGCTTGTTACTCAGTCTTGTAAATTCCTGTAAATTTAAGACACATCGGACCAGAACATTCTTCAGTCCAGAAAAATGAAAAATATTTTTGCTGATGCAGCAGAAATGTGTTGATATGGAGCAAATGCAAACCAGAGGGATTACAGTGATCTGGACAAGCAGCAATATTATGCCATTGCTATCAGTGCCTAGGAATTGTTTTCTTTATTACATTGTGATATCTTGTAATAACATCAAGAATCTGGAGGAGAACATTCCTCACCATGCATGCATTGCTTCCATCAGTATGGCAAAATGTAATAACCAAGGGAAAAGTGCTGCTCTGAGTCTGTTTAGCAATGGATCTCATCCTACTTCAAGCAGCCTTGGACAATAATAACTTAACAAAAAATGCAAAAGTGCATCATGAGTGGTAAGAAAAAGAAGAGAAAAGAAAAAACCCAAAGAGATGCAAGTGGAGGTCACTTGCTTGGCCAACACCATGAAACTACTAGAAATTAATTTGTAAACATTAAGATGTGTTGCTAAGTAGTGACAAAAGAGGTTTTCCCATCAAATAACATCAAAAACATCTTCCATGGGCTTGGATCTCATGACCTATTTGAAATATAAAAACCATCCATATTTAAACTATAGCTACACAGATATTATTACTAAACAGCAAAGCCTCTTGGAACTCTTTCACTGACAGTTCATCAATACTGGATGAAAGTGGATGATTCTCCATCACTGAATGATTATATCCATACCACGGCCAGTGGTGCATGAATGCCTCGAGGATCTCATCATTTACCCATCAGCAGAGGTTTATTCCCAAGGTATTTTGAGAGTTAGCCAACATTTCTCTCCAAAAGCAGAGATGAGAAGAATGAGAAGGGAAATCAGTACAGCAATGTCCAGAGAAAAGATCTTTGAATAGACTTGAATAGAATTTTGTGTTCATTCTTCTTTTTCCTTTCTCCTTCCCTCCTTTTCTTCAAGTCCCCCAGGTGTCTTCCCCATTCCTTCTGCCCCCTCTGCCTCTCTCACCTTCCAGTGCCAATTTTCCCAATGTCCCTGGCCAAACTGAACTCATTGATTAGTTACTCTGTAAAGCCCCAAAGTCTGCCTGCCATGAACACTCTGAAAGGACAAACCACAATCACATGCACAGTAACACCCCCGAGCAGTGACACCAACACCAGAAATAGTTGAGTGCCCGTAAGAACAGGATGACTCCAATCCCCAAAACAATCTTTAGCTCAGTGAACTGTGCAAAACAACGGCTGGGTTTTGTTTTGAAGTCCTAATATTTAAAGCCAAACACATTTTCTACATTTTCTCTCCAATGTCATCTTTCCAAAAACACCAAACTGCCTCCTCCTAAAGTGCTCTTTTTCTGTTGCAACATATGGTGCCCCATCCAGAGAGTCACAAGATATTTTGTTTCTAATTGATTAAATTCATGAGTCACACACAGGATTTGCACAGAGGTTGCAAATCAACTGGTTGTTTTTCAGGGCTTCCACACAGTAACGCAGGTGGGACAGTCACCTTTGCAGCCACAGCTACCAAAAACCTCCTCAGAAGCATCAAATTTGAAACTTAAAGTCACCAAGTCTTCTGATTTTGTTTCATAGCCAGGAGAATTTTGTGGTAGTGCTGTTTGTTTGGGGTTTTTTTGTTTGTTTGTTTTGTCTTGTTTTGTTTTTGTTTTTTGGATCCCCCCCCCCCCAAACTTTCTGTTGCAATTAGGGCATCAAGAGAAAGTGTAATATATCCAGTATTATGGTTTGAGAATTCCAGTGTTGCAAATCTCACAATATAAATAAACAGAACCCAAATCCGCCACCTTTAGACCCTTAATAGAATTAGTCAAACCAGGTGTTTCTGAAGGAAAAGTGATTTTTTAACATTCAACTTCTCACTTCAACTAGAACTTGTTACCCCAGCACCAAAGTAATTCCCAGGTTAAAACAGCCATTCAGTCACCACGAATTACAGATCAGACAGAACATTAAATCAGGAAGAAAATGAAACATTTCTGCCTCCACCATCTGCTTGAATAATTTGTAAAATGTGAAAAAGGTTTTGCGTGGACATAAAAGCCTACATGCCTGAATATTCCTGTTTTTCCCTGAAAGTAGAACTCCCACAGTTTAAGATCCTGTAGCTGCTGTATTTATGGGACCATTTCACATGCCAAAGTTGTTACTGAAAGTATGGGAAGTACTAGCAGTGTTTCTGAATATCAGTGAAGGGTATAAAGTCTGGGTCCAGATTTAAGTATTAGGCCCCATTTCATTCTTGGTAAATGAATTAGGACTGCAGAAATTATTAACTTGAACCCTTTTGATCTTACTGCACACCACTGTGTTTTGCCTGAATAAAATAGCGGAGCAGAAACCCCAGGAGGGAAAGATTTCTCCTACAGAATGGAATCAATGTCAAAAAATTACTTTGTTTGTATTTATTATAAGGAATTCAGCACTCTGCTAAAAAAAGGCCCTGCCTGTTTGTATTACAAAGGCTGTTTCTTATACTCTCAAGTTATTTTACTGCAATGCAAAGATACTTTTTTATTTTTCAGTTAACCAGAAGGCTGAGCAGTTGACTAATCCATTATCTTTACTCACCATGCTGGCTGCTCGAAGCATCTCCTGCTCTAGATTGGGTGTCAGACCCAGATTCTGGCTCTGCCTCCCTTAGGGAATGGTAGATCAGCCAGTGCAAATCCAGAATTGCTAATGACAGAAACAGGAGATTTCAGTTCCCAGCTTCCAGATGCAACATATGTCAAAAGATAGCTTATACACTCCGAGCCAGGGAGAGAAAACAGTTTTGACATTTTTGTTTGTTTGTGCTGATGGGTTTTAAATCTTAATTAAGTCCAAATATAAGGAAAAAATTCACCGTGACATCCATTAGGTGCTCAGTATATTAAATTTACAGCAAAGTATCCAGCAGAAAACATACATTAAGGATCACATTCAGAACTACCTCTCCAACAACTTAAATCTATTAGGTTGTGTCAGAATGGAGATGGAGCTGACAAATGGGAATTTAGAATTTATTTAAGACTTCTTGTGTTTTCCAAGTCTTTTGAAATGCTGCACCATCTTAAAGCAGTGACTTTCCTAATAAACAAAGAATCAAGTTTCACAGCTTCAAAGAAATATTTCACTGTAGGGTCTATTTAATCTGGTTCTGTACTTCAAATAATTATTGTAGAGTATTTACAATTCTGACATCAGCTATTATCCTTGACAAGGAAAAAAAGAACAACATTGCTATAAAATATAGAGAGAAACTTAATGCTGGGTGAGATTTTTGAAACATGTTTTGGTGAACTAAGGTTCCTGGCTTCTTAAAGGTTCCAGCAGTTTCCAGGGACTTAAATATTTCAGAATCTGCAATAGTTCAGAGTGGTGCAGGGGATGAGGGATGGGGGTTGTGGCCAGCCTATGACATTCCCTCTCTGCTGCTCCCTCCTCCTCACATGTTCCCTGCTCCAGCAGGGCTCCTCCCCAGGCCAGAATCCCCTCAGGAGAACCAGAACCAGAACCAGAACCAGAACCTGAACCTGAACCTGAACCTGAACCTGAACCTGCTCCTGCTCCTGCCTGGGTTTCCCTGTTCTGCATTTCCTCCAGGACACCAAACACCTGCTCCACACAGCTTCTTCCCAACCTTCCACAGGCTGCAGGAGGAAGATCTGCTTTGACACCTGGTGAACTTCCTCCCCCTCACCTCAGTCTCCACAGGGTTGTTTTTTGCTTTTTTTACCCCCTAGATCCTCTTTGCTGTGCAGTGCTAAAGCAAACCTGTCTTCCCAGGGGGACACAAAGACGCACATTCATTCCCTTAAAGGCTGATTCTTCATAAAAGCCAAGCTATCTCTCTGCCTGAAATGATTATCTGGATGTTTAAACTGAAGTCCTGTGAATAACCTCAACTTCCACAAAAATGCATTTAAAAAAGATTAAAAGAAAACAATTAAGTTTTTGCAATAAACAGGAATATCATGCTTTCTTAATGCAGAATGTAAATGATTGCACTGCTGAGAAAAGGGAAAATTAAGTCTTCTAAGTACCCAATGAACAGGAGTGGAACAAATTTTCTCTCTTCAAATATATCCTTATAGTAATCTGAAGAGAATACTCCCATGATTGTGTAGCGATTTCTTCAAGACCTATTCAATTCCTTATTGTTCAGCTTACAGAGCCAGAAAAAAGGGCCTGTTAAAGTTAACATCTGCTAACTAATCATGGAACAGACCATCCCAACATTCCACAGGCTTTGAACATTGCTATGAATTTTGATTACTATCAACTTTGGCTGGATTAAAGAAGCACTTTACTGTGAGACTTTTGAAACCTACAAAAACTTATTCCTTTAGAGGAAATGCTTCTAAAAAGAAACATTTTCATTCTGGGTTCAGAACATATGACCTAGCACTGTAAGCATGCCTAGTATTAAAGGTAGAAATAAATCAATCTGGTGAACTATATTCCTCTGATTTTTTTGTTAAATATTTCATTTTGAGAGTGTTAACATCTCACAGTAGATTCTGACATGCAAATATTGTTTGGATGGGCTGCTGTATTGGTTCTTCTGAGTTCAATTCCATGTGTTTTGCTTGCCTGGCACTGAGAGTACATCCATATTTGCTGGATTCCCAGGTTTTGGGATCATTTTCTTTGAGGTGATACACTCATATCTGAGTGAGGCAATCCAAGATGTACTTCTGGGCACCTCTTGCCCAGCTGTGCTCTGGTTGGAGCTGTGTGTGCTGTGCAAACAGAACCCCCCCAGCAGTCAATTGGATTAGACAAGCTTTCCTTGAAGCCATGGATTCCATATCTCTGCATTAGGATGGGATTCATTTGTGCTCCGTGCTTGACAAATTACAACCTGCTGAGCAATCCTTCACTGTTTCCAGTGTACAATGTGTAATTTACACTAACTGGGATTATTCTCTGACAAACACACAAACCATGCACGCATACTCAGAGCTTGTTTTTTTCCTGTTTTTCCAACTTTTTGATTCCAAAGTACTTTCCTTTTAAAATTGAAATTTGACAGTATTAAAGGCAAAAACTACTCCCTCATTGCAAGAATAAAAATTCCTTAGAAGAACATTGGACACCTCACTGAATTTCTGCATTTCATTGGAATGAAGCTCAGGAAAGGTCTCTGTCCCTCTTGCTCCAGAGAACCTTGTGTTCTGGGAGAGCTGAGCACTCAGAGGATGCCAAACACTCCAGTCAGATCATATCCATCAACAGAGGGACAGCCAAAGCATTATGTCAGAGTGCTGTCAGGAGCTGGGAGCCCAGTGAAGGGACGTCCCAGGCACTGAGCCTGTCACAGGTGTCACCTCCACAATCAACCACAGCGTCCCGTCCATCCAACATGTCATTTCTCCCCTGCCCCTCGAACAGAAATACACATGGAACTTAAATTTCGACAACACCACAGCTAAATTATAAAGAAGGGATTATTTCAGCCAATTTTCAATAGCAAAGTGGGTGGTCCTCAAGACTTTTTATAAATACCCTTCCAACATTTGTGTGAAAAGTTGAATAGGAGACCACACAACAACCAAGGATTATGTGGCACTGCTCTAAAGGGGAAAGGGAGGAGAATCAAACATTTCTTGCCCAAGGTTTGTTACTGTGGGATACTATTATGTGAAGCCCTTCAGTTCATATAGAACATCGCATTAAATTACATGGCAAGAATGAATAACTGCTTTGTGACATACAGAATCACACATTATTTTGCTTTTTAAAGATTGTGAAAAGTGAAATAGTGTACCAAACTCCATTCCAAAAAGCTTTGGTTATTTAAATCCAGTCTGCATTTCACCCAAGGTATTCCCTTTGCATAAAAGTTTAAAGGTTCCTCAGGCTGTAAAGCCAAATACCACAGAAGTTTAGGTATGAGCCAATTAAGTTTCCAGCAATGTTAAAACTGGACACGTAACTGTGCAGCTCAGCCTGACGTCATCATGAACATGCTGCCACCATTTTAATGACATTAACTGGCAGCACAGCCAGCCTGGACAGGAGAGGACATGGTCAGGAATACTGGTTTCAGTTCCTGCTGGGAGAAGAAGGCACAGGATTGTATACTGGGGGACAGTTCTGTTCCTAGATACATGTAAAAATCATCTTAAAGCCCAGAGCTGGCACTGAAATTTAGTGTGGATTGTTCCATATTATTGGAAGACTTAAGAGTCACAACTGAGATGGAAATAATCAGACAATGATCAAAGGTCAGTCAAAAGTCCAGGTATGGGAAATAAAACAGCTCAGTAACAAACCTCACTGGTTTTACGTGGTACTAAATCCTGTTTAGCCATCAGGCAACATTTTTCCAATCTCAGAGTGCATAAGGAACTAGAGAATAAGAATATTTAAAATGTGAAATGATCATTCTATTAAGTTGGATATTTGGCTTTTTCTGTGATAACAGCAGATACCAAAAGAAGGTCTACAATTCTCAAATGTGTGTGAACCCAGCTGAAGCTCCAGATGGATTTAGTAGCCGAAGGTGTGCCTTGGTTTACACCTCCAGCAGTTACAGGTGTGCTGAAGATGACAACACAGACAAGACACTTTAGAAACACACTCCTGACACCACGTGCTCTGCTCTACCCTTGCCATCCCCCCCAAAGCACAGGATGTTTTCCTCAGCAGATATCCCAGAATAGCTGCACTGCTGGTAACTCATGTACAACATCATTGTAACTCATGTGTACAACATCTCTACGAGCAACAGCTCGAGTTCCAGCCTCCACTGGAAGCTCACAGCCTCCTCTGCTGTAGGGGAAGGATCTCCAAACAGCAGCCAGCCAGTGACACTCCTGGATGGACAGAACAACTGGAAGATCTAGAAAAGCCTCAGTGTCACTGGAACTGTATCTAATTTATAATCTGAAATCCCAGGGGCCTTCATCTTGCATCATGCAATGGGATGCAGCCAAGTTGTGCCTCCTGCAGGGAGGGAAGAGGCCAGGGGATGTAAAATATTCCACCTTTCCCAGAGCTGCCTTATCACTACCTGTGAAGCATTGTGCCTGCTTTCAATCACTTCTGCTGATTGCCTACTATTAATGTCACTCATTCTCTTTAGCAATTAAGCCACCTCTTTCTTAGATGTGCCTTTGTCTCTCCCTGGCACATTTCCTTGTCTAATCCTCTTTTCCAGATGGCATAAGGACGCGAGATAAGTGTTGCTAAAAGTTGCTTAGCAATGCAACACATGCAAGGTTTGGAAATGCTGACGTCCACACAAGCACAATCTCTACATCACACATTTCTGCAGAGAAACAAAGGCGTGAACACCCGCAGGGACACGGGGCCTCCAGGAAAAGAGCCACCAGTGCCCAAAGGGAGCAGGGAGAGGGAAAAAGGGAGAGCTCCAAGCTCTCAGTGATGGGATGAGTTCAACTGCAGGGGGTTTGTTTGTGTTTGGTTTGGATTTTAAGGCAGAATTGGAAATTCTGCTTTAAACACATAAAAGCCCTTGTGTTTTAGCAAGGCCCTGTGTTTTCTGTGATTCAGAGACAGACACAGAGCCACTGCAAGGGGCTGATAGAGACCAAACCAGAAATGGATGTCCCATCCCTGGAAGCGTCTGAGGCCAGGCTGGACAGAGCTTGGAGCACCCTGGGACAGTGGAAGGTGTCCCTGGATGGGCTTTAAGGTCCCTCCCAGCCCAAACCTGTCTGGGATTCTGTGAAGAGTTCATGACAAACAGGAACTGATAAATGCAAAGCTCTTTATCATCAGCTTGGTATCAAGCCTACAAATCCTCCTCTCCTAAGAATCACTGATAGGGAATTTATTCCTGCAGGATATAATTGTGGATTGTTTCTAAACTCTGCAGCAAATGTGTTTGTATGGAATTTATTTAAACTACAATTAAATGTTAGGGGTAATAAATAAGAACATTTATTACACCAACAGTAGTAATTTCACAGGGTCATATTATCATATTAATTCATTTCTGCAGCAGCCCACGAAAACAGGTTGGCATGACTCATTTTGTGTTTGAAAAACCTGAGATGTTACGAATTTATTCATCGTGGGGAACAACTTTGAAACAGCTAGTTCTGAGAAAACAACTGAACTGTAGTAAATGAACTACAGAAATGCACACCTAGCTTTATTCAGGGTAGGTTAATTCTGGTACCACTAAACCAGGATTTAGTGGTCCCCTCCAAAAGCCATTAAAATAGAAAAAAAACCACTAGTGGGGAGATTCATTCATGGTTTTAAAATCAGGAATAGTTTTGTTTAGATTTTTAAATCATATATCCTTATGTTGTAATCATAATCATAATCAAGATTTGGGAAGATTTATTGTGTCTTATTGCCCACTCACACACAGCCTAATAATAAATAACCGAAATTGCAGAAATGTAAATAATTTGCAGCGAGCTGAGGGCTCTGAACAGGGAGCTGAGATGGATTCCTGCAGGTGAGGAAGCCCAGAAGGACGGGCACCTGTTTGTGTGGCTAACAGGTGTGTGAGCCAGCAGGGCTTCCTCAGGAACCAGGACACACAGGGAAAGAGCCACGGGGACAGCACGGAGCGAGGCAGCAGCCAGAGAGGAGGGAGCGCAGGGAGGAAACATTCTTATGGCAAAAAATGAGTGTTTTCCTTCATTAACCTCTGCAAACTTCATTCATGTGCCATTGTTTCCCTTCATTCTCAAACCTGTGCACATAAAAATGCATGAAAAGCACAGGTCACCACAGGTCACTGGGGGCTTTATTTAATTGGTTTAAATTATCTTCATTACTTTTAAAACCAGCTTTTAGAGACTCTGCTCCATGTTCCTTACTACTCAGTTATAGTTTGCCTTGCATCTCTTCACAACACTTTTACCGAATGCAAAACCAGTTTTACTGTTAAAAAGGAGATAAATCAAAGTTGTTTGCTATTATTAACCTCCTCTGTTGATAGTTGTAATTATTGGTTGTTTAGTGGACATTTAATCGACCTGAATCTCTGAAGATTCCCAGGCTGCAGTGTGCTGTGAGTGTACGGCATCCACTCACTAAAGAGATTATCACTTGCCAAGGATTGATCTAAAAATCTGGGCCTGACATTGCTGCAGCTGAAACTGAGATTAAACATTCATGCCAATATTCAATCCATCCTATCACCCACAGAAGTAATGCTGGGATACCCTAGAGCTTGAAAGATAATATATAACATATAATATATACTATCACATTTTATATATAAAATAGATATATTTATGCTATATTTATATTAAAATATAATTGCATTATCGTGTTATTATATTTCTATTAATATGTATATTAATATATTTATTTCTAACCTATTTATTATATGTATGAAATAACTATACTCATATACTTGCATACTATAAATACTAAATCAATAGATTTTTCAGAAATGTCAGGACAATTTTTTTTTTGGCATCTTGTCACTTTTAAGCATGTATTGAATGTAAACTTTAGTACTAAATGCTGCAGCCACGGAGCCTGAAGAATTTACGGATTCAGCCCCAAAAGAGATGCTGGAGAGACGCCCAGTGGTGCCCAAAGGTGGTACAGAAACTCTGAACAGCCTCGGGGCAGCGAATCCATGGAAAATAAATTATCATGGCCGGGGTTCGTGTGTCAGCGTTTCTGTCCCACAGGAACAAACGCACCTCAGCACGTGTAGGGATGTTTGTGTCACCTCTTTTTTCACGTAACGAGTATTTCTTCTCTTCTCCTACTGATTTGGATTCCTAAAGGTTCACGTTTTCATTTAATCAAATACACAGAACTCGTTAAAACTTTAAATCCTTCAACAGCTTTCGCCTCATCCCGTGAGGAGGCTCGGCTCGGCTCGGTTCGGTTCGACTCGGGCTCAACTCGGCTCATCTCGGTAGAGCTCGGTTCGGGCTCGGCTAAGTTCGGCTGGAATCGGCTCGGCTCGGGCTCAACTCGGCTCATCTCGGTAGAGCTCGGTTCGGGCTCGGCTAAGTTCGGCTGGAATCGGCTCGGCTCGGGCTAGACTCGGCTCATCTCGGTAGAGCTCGGTTCGGGCACGGTTCGGCTCGGGCTCGATTCGGCCCATCTCGGTAGAGCTCGGCTGAGTTCGGCTGTACTCGGTTCGGCCCCGCCCCCAGGCCCTCTCTCCGCCCGCCGCCGTCCCGCTATTGGCCGCGCGTCCACGCCCGCCCCACGAGCCGCTCCCATTGGCTGCGCTAGCTTGGGGGGCGGGGCCTGGCGCCCCCCTCAGGGTAGCAGGGCGGGCCCGTTCAGCGGCGCGCGCCCCGTCCTGTCCTGCGCTCGGTCCGCGCCGGTACCGCCCGATCCCGCCCCGCCTCACAGGCCACACACCCCCACACCTCCCGCCTCTCCGCCGGTACCGCCCCGCCCGCTCCCCGTGTCCCCTCACGGAGCGCGCACAGCTCCCGCCGCCCCGCCCGGCGCCGCGGCCCCTCCCTTTCCCCCGGGACCAATAGCGGGGCAGTACCGGGGCTGTGCCCCGCCCCTGAACCCCGGAAGCGGAAGGGGATCCCGGTGCTGCCGCCATATTGGTGTGTGGAGGGGCGGGAGCGGAAGGCAGGACCGGCCCGGCGGCCTGTGAGTACCGGGACCGACCGGGGCCGGAGCGGGGTGGGACCGGGAGCGGGCACGGCGCCTCCGGGCCGCCGGGCGCGGCGCCGACACCCGCGGGCGGGCGGGGGCCTGGAGCGAGCGGCCCCTCCGGCAGCGCGGGGGCTGCTGCGGGCTCGGCGCTCCGGCCGCGGCCTCCCGGGGCTCGGTTCCCCCTTTGCCGGCCCCGCTCCGTGCCGAGGCAGCGCAGCCTCTCCCCGTTCGTTGTGCCCGGGGCTGAGCGGTGCCCGGGCAAGGGGAAGTCCCCGCTTGCGGGCACAAGCGAGAAGCGCAGGTGCTGCTCGGCTGCTGTGGCAATGGATAAAATTAAACGCTGCCTTTTTTTAGTGTGAAAAACCAATCTGAGCGACCAATGGGATGTTTCCCCGTGGTTGTCCGTTCCCCCAGTTCGTAATAAATCACCTTAGCGTGTTGCTGTCCAAAGACAGTTCCTCTATGAGATAAGGTAACCCGAATGAGTAATGTGTGTTTGCTAGTTACCCGCTTCATTGATATTTTATATTTAAGAAAAATCTCTATTAAGAGCAGAGATGGGCTCTAATTCTGTACCTCTGTGTGATGATGTGAGGCTGAAAGTGACTATTCTCACTGCCGGAGGTTCTGCTTTTCAGAAGGCAGCGATCAGTGCTGTTTGTAATGAAATTACCGTGACAATTGCGCTGAAAAGCATCGTTGTTCAGGCCGTACCTTCGCTTACCCGGTGATTTTTAGCGCAATACGGTTTCGTTTTAGGAGCAGCCTCAGTTCTGCTGCTACAAACGATTCCCTCGTTGGTTGTGTTCATTTCTGTGTGTGCCTGGTTGTATTCACCTCTGTGAGCGTGTCTGGTTGTGTTCAGCTCTGTGTGTGTGTGTGTGCCTGGTTGTGTTCACCTCTGTGATTGTGTCTGGTTGTGTTCATTTCTGCTGTGTTCCCCTCTCTGTGTGTGCCTGGTTGTGTTCATTTCTGTGTGTGTGTTAATTTATGTGTGTGTGTGTCTGGTTGTGTTCATTTCTGCTGTGTTCCCCTCTCTGTGTGTGTCTGGTTGTGTTCATTTCTGCTGTGTTCCCCTCTCTGTGTGTGCCTGGCTGTGTTCACCTCTGTGATTGTGCCTGGTTGTGTTCATTTCTGTGTGTGTGTTAATTTATGTGTGTGTGTGCCTGGTTGTGTTCATTTCTGCTGTGTTCCTCTCTCTCTGTGTGCCTGGTTGTGTTCACCTCTGTGATTGTGCCTGGTTGTGTTCATTTCTGCTGTGTTCCCCTCTCTGTGTGTGCCCGGTTGTCCTCGAGTGGCTGCAGGGCAGTCCCAGCTCCGTGTGCTGGGCACTGACTCTGATGTTCCCCTTCAAGACCGATGGAGAGAGGCTTTTCACAAAGGCCTGGAGTGACAGGATGAGGGGGAGTGGCTTAAACCTTCCAGAGGGCAGGGTCAGATGGGATATTGGGAAGGAATTCTTCCCTGGAGGGTGGTGGGGCCCTGGCACAGGGTGCCCAGAGCAGCTGTGGCTGCCCCTGGATCCTGGAAGTGTCCCAGGCCAGGCTGGATGGACATTGGAGCAGTTTTGGACAGTGGAAGGTGTCCCTGCCATGGCAGGGGTGGAATGGGATGATCTTTAAGGTCCCTCCCAACCCAAATCATTCTATGGTTCCACGATTATGAAAGAGAAATTGCAACTGTCTAGGTTTAATCATTCCCTTAAACCAACACAGCCCAGTGTTCTTAACTGTGAGCTGCCCTCAGAGCAGTGCCAAGGACTCCTGCCTTTGGTAATTGTTCATTACAGGTGTTCCTCCTGCAAAGTGAGAAATATTCCTTAAATTCTAGTCTGGGTCTTGTGGTTAAGCTGAGCCCCAGAGAGGTTTCTCCTCAGTGGAACTGATTTATTTCTGGATTTGCTCTGGAAGAACTGTGTGCATGATAAAAATCATACATAATCACATATAATGCAATATTTACACCAAGCATGGTCCCTGCTCCAGCAGGAAGCCTTCAGTTGTCTCACACACATGATTTGCCACTTGCTCTACACTGGGTAACATTTACAAGATTGTCTTGTAAGGTCTGCCTGTAGCCCATATTTGCTGTGAATGTATCTGGTAGAATTAATTTTGACACTTATGAGAGTTTTCATTGGTCTCTGGTAAATTATTCTGTGGTTTGAATTAGTTGAATAACTTTTTGTTAGAGCTTTATACTTCAGGACATTAAAAAAATACCCCAAAATAAAGCACCAAATGATGCTCAGCTGAGAATGCTGAACAATTTCTGTCCTGCAGAGAGTGGGGAGAAGAATAATTATTTATTTTTGCCTGTAATGGAAAAGTGTGTAGAGTTTATGACTATCTACTAGATTCTTTTCTTTTAGCTGTAGCTTGAATCAAAGTGGACTCAGCTCCTGAAGCCTCCTAATGAGTCCCCTTAGCTTTTGAAGTGTAACAGGGCTCCTTTTTTTCTACTTTCTAATTATTCCACAGGATGCAGTTTTCAGATGTTTATAGAAAAAATACACAGCTTTAAGGTTTTGTACCTCCTCAGATTATCCTTGATCCCAGATTTTCTGCAGCAGTCTGTATTGCAGCATCTAAGACAATTTACTTATTTTTTTTTTATTTATTTATGAATGTTTCATACAGATTTGTTATCCTGTGAACCTCTTGAGTAGGGCTGAGTGTACTCCCAGTATCCCAGAGTTACCCAGTCCCTCCCACAGATGAGGATTCCAGGAAGTAGTGCCAGGGATTGCTCTTGGTGATGTGGCAAAACGTTTCTGCTTAGGATCCACTTTATTTGGCTTCTATCTCCAAGTGAGCTGTAAAACTCACTGATAAGAAAAAGAAAGCTCTTCAATTGGTAGCAGAGGCGTGGACTGAAAAATAATCCCCTTGGGTAATTTTATATTTGAGTTCAGGCTCTTGGCCCTTTGACTGTACAGTTTTGCTCTTGTATAAAACTCTCCTGTCACTGCTCAGCTCTTGGTGTTCAAGAGACAGAGAAACTCATTGAATAATTCCAGCATGGGCAGCACTTTGGGTTTGGTGCTCTGGCAGAGGCTGAAACCACTGGTGTGCAGAGTCCTGAGTTTATTTCTTCACTAGTTACTCAGTATTTAAAATCCTAAGCAGCTTTTAAAAAAAATCTACTTACTTTGGTTTTGTTCTTTGCCTCTGGAGCCTGAGGTGGCAGGAGGGAGGTGCTGCAGTTCATGCCTCACTGCTCAGGGCTTGTACCTCAGCCTGTCCCTTAGCAAGGTGACAATGTCCAACCGGGCTGGTCCTGAATTTCCTTCTGGGCTTCTTTATTTCCTTCCCCAAAATGCAATGGATCCTGTCTTGCCTTTGTAAAATATCCTGTTCTTTGCTTTCTTGGACTAGGAATTTTCATTCATTTTGGCATAAATGTCCTCTCTTCAAGAATATTCAGAATAATTTGTTTCAAACAGAACAAGCCAGAAGAATATTATGTGTAAATGCTGGTTCAGAGGATGTGCTTTAAACCTCCCTGAGCTTACATTTTGGATTTCAACATTCCCTTGTCCCATGTTTTGTTTCCACAGCCACCATGTCAGAAGGGGACAGCATTGGGGAGTCTGTGCATGGAAAACCTTCTGTGGTCTATAGATTTTTCTCAAGACTTGGACAGGTTGGTTTTGTGAAGGATTTTTCTGACTCCTTTAGAATCAGATCTCACTGCAGCTTCTTGAACTCACTCCTTGTTGGCTGGGTTGTTGAAATGCTGAAATCTATACAAAAGATTTCTTTTGAAGCCTTTTAAAAGAGATAAATATCTATAATAAATGGCTTACTGGAATATTTAATGGACATGTGTGGCATTGCCCAGTGAAAATATGTGTTGCTGTCAGAAATGAGGAGTGAGTTCAGATTTAGTTTCAAATTCTTCTTAACGGAAGCAACTTGCATAAAATACAGAAAATGTAAATTGCTTTACAAAATCCCCAAGCAGGGACTTTTTTCCTTTGTAAAAATATAGTAGCTTGTAAGTACAGTTCTGTGTAATTTATTTATATTAAGGAATACAAGTGTTCAATGTTATTCTTTCCCAAAATACTCCTCCCAAATGCTTTCTTTTGCCCATGCTACCCTCAAATAAACTTTATCCATTGTGCATCAAGTATTTTACAGTATTCATTTATTATTTACTGTGCACTTTGTTTCCTCCAGATCTACCAGTCCTGGTTAGACAAATCCACCCCCTACACTGCAGTGCGATGGATTGTAACGCTGGGGCTGAGCTTTATCTACATGATTAGAGTTTATTTACTGCAGGTGAGACAACTGCATTTGATGCTGAAGTAGTTCCAGATATTGTTGCTGGTCTGATTTGGATTCTAGGAGTGTTTTTGAAGTGTGCTGTTACTTTAGAATCAGGTGTGGTATCATTCATGTGGCAGAAGGTAGATTGTGTAGTCTGAAGAGAGAACACATCCTGTGGGTGTGGAAGCTGCTGATACAGAGACAAAAATATGTGAACACTTGAGGATATTCATCTGATGGCAATCTGAAATCACAAAATAAATCTCTGAAAACTGTTGTAATTAAGTTTTTGCTTTTATATTAAAGCTGTATAACAACATGCTCAGAGCCAGGGGTTCCTTTCTGTCACGAAAACCACGAGGAATGGCTTTGTCAGCATTTCTCTCCCTGCAGGCAGGGGCAGACTATTCCCCATTAATCAGATGTTTCTGTTCCATTCCAGTCTGCAGTTCAGTTAAGAACTTGGGAACTGTTATTCCCAAAAACTGAAGATTACAGAATTTGAAACCTTTACAGGTCATCATAGTAGGAACATTTCAGACTCTGAGGGCTGCAAAGATGATTAAAAAAGGAATGGTTTTATGCTTTTTACTACTTTTGAAGTCCACATCTTGAACATAGAGAATCTGGATGCTAGACCATGGTTTCATGTTGAATCTGTCACTACATGAGAGATTTGCTCTACTGTCAAGTTCTAAAACTTGTTTTGATCATTGAGAATTGATATTTTGACAAGCCCAGAAACCTTTCAGTTAATATGAGGACGCAGAAAATTGTCTCAAGGAAGCACAAAACCCAGCTTGTTTCATCTTGTTAAAAAATCATTATCAGAGAATGATTTTCAGGAGGATTTTAGCCTTGTCTGCTCCTCCCTGTGCAGGGTTGGTACATTGTGACATATGCCTTGGGAATCTACCACCTCAACCTCTTCATAGCTTTCCTGTCGCCAAAGGTAGACCCCTCTCTAATGGAAGATTCAGGTATGGGGAAAAGTTCCTTTTTACCATCATTTGAAACTTGGTCAAATTTCCAGCTCCTTTTGTCTGATACTATAGTGTAAAGATAATGCTGTTTTAGCACTACATTGTATTTTTTAGACCTGAAAGAAATCTATACAGCTTAACATCAAGAGTTGCTATAAAATTTGTCCATTTTCATGGGACTTGAATATATTCCATATTCTATTAGTTTTCTGTGTTTTAAAAGGAGGTTTATGTGACTTAAGCTCTCCCCATAGTTACTCGAGTGGCCTGGCATTCCTATTCCCTATTTTCTTTAAAGAAACCCATGTTAAGTTTATTTTAAGAATCTATGTGAACTTAGATTAAATCAGCAACTCTAAACTGGGATCTACGTTTAACAATGGAAATTGGGTGTGGTTTTGTGATTTTTTTTTTCCCTTAAGATAAAAAACCCCAAAAAACTGGGGTCTGAATAGTGTAAAAAAACTACTGTGAGGAGGTTTGTGGTTTGGTTTCTTTTCTGTTATTTTTAGATGATGGTCCTTCCTTACCTACAAGGCAAAATGAAGAATTTCGGCCTTTCATTAGAAGGCTCCCAGAATTCAAATTCTGGTGAGTGGATCCATCTGCCTCTGTTCTGTTTTTGAAAAATACAAATATCTGCATGACATTAATGGTAGCTGGGCTTGAAGGATTAATTGTTACTATTATTTTTCAGGCATTCTGCCACTAAAGGAATCCTGGTTGCTATGGCTTGTACATTCTTTGAGGCTTTCAACGTTCCTGTGTTTTGGCCAATCCTTGTGATGTACTTCATTATGCTATTTTGTATCACTATGAAGAGGCAAATCAAGGTAATTTGGCAAGAACAGAGAATTTGTGATGTCAGGATTTACAGCATTGCTTCAAACTGGCCATCCAGTGGAGCCCTTCAGGGGTTGAATGTGCTGCACACACTTATTTTACTGGAGGAACTTCAATAATTAATTCTTGAACATTAATTGTGGGGCATGTTTTACAAAACTTTATTCTTGTTTCCAAACAAGAGTGCAGTGTCAGGGTTTTATGCAGGTTCTCATCCACTTCCTGAGACTATTTTGGATGCAGAGGTGTTGAACCATTTCTGGTGGGTGAAAAGGGAAGTTCTCACAAGGTGGAGTGAGGAAGTAGAAGGGGGAAAGGGAAAGAACATAGGGAAATGGTTCAGACCATTTTAACAGATTTCTTATGGTTTGTTAGCATTAAAAAAAACATTTTTTCCTCAGACATTTAGAATTTTGGGCATGTACTGTGACTCAAAGTGGTAAATTAAAGTTGAAAGGGTAGTAAATAATTAGTACCTCTGGGCTCTCTTCAGTTTCCCATGGTTCCCCAATCAGTAATCTTCACTGTAGTGTACAGTTTGTTGGGTAACCCAAATCTGAGATTTATAAACTGCTCTCATACCTATTCAGATTTAAACTGCTGTAGGATTATCTATTCCATTACCTTTACTAAGAACTCACTTTCTGGAGGGCTCAGTAATTGACAATGTGTATTAGAAACCATTTTTTTCTAAATATAACATATCTTTCTATGTTTTCTCTTTGCAGCACATGATAAAGTACAGATATATACCCTTCACACATGGCAAGAGGAAATACAAAGGGAAAGAGGATGTGGGGAAGACCTTTGCTAGCTAGGAAGAAGCAATCAACCTGTTGACCAATTCTACTGCTCACTAAAGGAAAGATTTTGAGCCATTGTAACAATGCCTTTTTTCTTCATAAAAGTGATTAACAGAGTGGTGACAAAGCAGTTGAATTTTCATTTTACGAGGATCTTGCTGTTTTTATCTGAAATATCAGATTCTCAAGGAAACTGGCATTCTAACCAAACTGCATTGAGTTTATTCTCTTTTGTAAGAAGTTGGAGAAACTTTGGATAATCCCATGGATTTGGGATAATGTATTTCTTTCAAGATCTGTTGCACTGGAGAGGTTAATGACCTAGAGTTGGATATTTTTACATAGTTCTCCTGCTCAACATCACCCTGAAGTGCTGTGCACATCTGTGGAGGAAAGTGTAAGCTGGCACACGTGATGCTGTTTTCTGCTTCATGGCCGTGTGCTGTTTTCATAGAAAAATTCAGTAGACCTAAATTAGATGCAGAACTTAAGCCAGTTTCCTAAATGCATGGTATTACTGAGTTATAACCAAACAAGTATAGATAGGAATAAGAAATTACTAAATTATGGGGTTTGAAGTAGGGCAAAAATACTCATTTAGCTTCTAAAGCAACTCGTTTGTGTTGGGTTTTAATGCCAGTTTCACTGTTCCATCTCCCAGCAGATGCTAAAATTGGGCTCTTTCTGATGACTCAGAACTTTGTTCAAACTCTATTACAATTTCCTTTGAGGACCTGGAATTATAAAAATATATATTTTAATTGTTATTGGTTGGAGTTTCTTTCATACATAATGGTTTCTTCAATAATTGAAGTTGGCTTCATGCAGCCCCACAGGACGTACCCAAACTGGCCAGAACAGACAGCCATGAGGGTTTTAACACAGATTTTCTTTTTTTATGGGGGGGAAAAAATGAGAGCTAAATGGACCTGCATGTAAACTTTTTCATGTGATACAACTGCAGTTTTATTAAGTGACTTTTTAATTCCAAAATTTATTAAAAGACAGTGTTCCCCTTTACTTGTTCTCTATCTTTATATACATGTCTTGATCTAACATTATTTATGACTCCTTTTCAGTAATGGTTGCTCTCAGTTACCTTCATGCAATGCCTTTTTCAACTCTTCAGGGAGCATTCCCTTGAGTTAAGCATGGTTTATAACCCCATTTTTAATATGGTCAGGAGCTACATCAGAAGAGAAAGAATATAGAGAAAGAATATATTCCATATTGAATACAGAAGCAAAAATAGCTTTATTCTATCACACAGGAATGTAGTACCACCTTGCACAGGCAGTTTCCAGTTTAATAAAGCCTTTTTTGGACCAACCCAAGTAGGAGGAGACAGAAGAGCAGAAGAGGTTTCCTTTACATTTGGTAGTGCCGTAGGTAGATCAGTTTCTGAGGATGGAACTTTTCTCTGCACAGTGGACATTCTGCCTGCAGAAAGAAAAGGGAGGAGTAGATGGACATACTCAATAGTTGTGTTTAAAAAAAAAGGAATAGATGGACATACTGAATAGTTGTATTTAAAAAAATCTGAATAGAACTGCTTAGCTACTTTTAGAAAGTAATTTTTCAGTCTCAGTTGTGGTACAAGCTCCCCTGAGCTGGCCCAGTGTAAAGTACAGACCTCACCAATGTCATTGTCATTGTATTTACAGAGCTCCAGAGGTGCTGGTGAGCTCTGTGTACTCACCCTGGTGCTGCACCAGGCAGTGATGCACTCCCAGCAGAAGAGGTGCCCACAGGGGGTGGCTGTGCTGTGCCTCCTCTCCTCCAGGCACAGCGTGCAGCGCGACTGGCGCCCGGCCGCCGCCTCCTTGCTCCTGCTTCTAATTAACACAGCGGGGTTAATTGTGTTCATTGCACTCACCCTGCTCAGAAGTACTGGGTAACACATCCTGGGGTAAAACCCGTGCTCAAGTATCAGCCCTTTTCATGAAGGTCGCAGAAACACCAAAGCATGAAGTCCAAGACACGCACAAACCAGCAAATAATGACTGGTGCTAATTAATGAAATGTTTACATCAGACTGTAACCTAAATTGGGGTGTCACTCCTGTGCTGCCCCTGTTCATTCCCACCTCTTTGCTAGGAATTAAGAACCACCTCTTTCTTACTTCTGGTGGGTGAGGTTGCGGTGCAGCCTCCACTCCTGCCTTGCTCTCTGCTTCTGTTCGAAGCTGTACATCTGAACTCCAATGGTCAGCAGAAGGTGGAAGAGGGAAATTATTCCAAGAAACTTGTAACTTGATCTGATATTCTGATCTTCTCCTTGCAGTCCTCCAAAATGCAGCTAGAGAATTCACAGAAAGATGTTTTGTTACTGTGGTTTTAGGAAACTGTTCCTCCTCTCCCCATCTGCAATAAACTTGATTTGGGATTCTTGTCATGTCCAAAATATTGACATTTTAGGACTTCTCAGCCAGCTGTCTCTCAGGAGGTGTAGCCACCTTCAGAACCTTCAGTCAGGCTGGACTTAGCTACTGTCTGCAGTAAAATAAAAGTTGCAGCTTTAATTGGTTTGGCTTTCTTATGTATCTCTGAGCAAACACCTCTTTTCTGCCCTGATGCTGGGAATTGTTGAGAACTCTTTTGTCTGTACACATTTCTGATGTTCTTTTGTAAAGATACAAAATTATCTTCATATAGAAAAGTGCTACCTAAATGTGTACTGGGTGTTGTTCCATACAATTATTTCCCATGGATTTATCAAGTCACCTCTCACTTCCAGTGTGTTTGTGGCAGACAGACTGAAGCTACACAGTAACTTCATACATAGAATGTGTATGAACATCATACATAGAATATGTCTGAACATCAATAAACATTGATGTTTATTACCTGTGACCTCCTGACTGCAGGGACTCATCACCCCCCAAATAAAGCAAAACCTTCCCTCTCACCCTTTTTCTCTGCAACAACAACCAAATTCCTCATCCCTTTTATACATACAGCACCCCAGAAGAAGCCAAAGTTCTGCAGTGGACACATCTTGAACCAAAACCACTTACATATGAGATGCCTGTGACCCTTTTGGACAGGTGATAGAAGGTGCCCTGGATGTAGAACACTGCCAGGTGGAGCCGGTGCAGCAGGGGGATGGATTGTTTGAGGACATCCACGACTTGGGAGGTTCTTTTCTTCTGCTGCTCACTGAGCCGCCCAAC